>OY997262.1:450960728-451678048 GCA_963921465.1 Triticum timopheevii
AATAAATACTATTCAGAAATAAATAGAAGAAAAAAATAAAGCAGAAAAGGAACTAACTATATAAAAATACTGGAAAAATAAATAGAAGAAAATAAATAATGCAGAAAAGAAAATAATTTATAAAAAACATGTTGGGGCGCTGCCCCGGTGGGCCTGCCAGACCTTGGGTGTGCAAATACATGCCCAGTAGGGCCAGCAGGCTCACAGGGCAGCGCGCCCTAATTAGGCCCAGAAGCCTGCTATATAGAGGAGTTTCGAAAGGGCAACCCGCGGCTGGGTTTATAAACCAGTGCAGCTGCCCTTCGCTCGGCTAGGTGGGACTAAACGTAGCGCACTACGGGGTGGCAGCGCACAGGCATTAGTACTGGTTGGAGCCTCCAACCGGTACTAATGTGTTTGCCCTTTAGTATCGGTTGGAGCCACCAACCGGTACTAAAGCCCACGTTTCCCGCCACTTGGGCTGGCCAAAATTGGCCTTTAGTACCGGTTGGAGCTTCCAACCGGTACTAACGGCCCATCCTATATATATGGCACTTACGAAAATTCAGTTATCGTCGCCAGTTCGTTCCACTTCTCGCGCGCGCGAGTCTCGATCTCGACAACGCCGCCGCCGCCGCGCCGCCATGCCGTCTCCCTCGCCGCCCCCGCCGCCCGTCGTCGTCGCCGCGCGCCCCCGCCGCCCATCGTCGTCGCCGCGCCCGCCGCCCGTTGCCGTCCCCGTCCGCCGCCGGCCCGTCTCGTCACCGTCCCTGGCCGCCGCCGCCCGTCTCGTCGCCGTCATCGGCCCCCGCCGCCCATCGTCGCCGCCCGCCCGTACGCGCCCGGCCCGCTCCATACACACAAACACACGCACAATACACATACACACACACCATACACACAGACACACACACACACACACTACACACACATACACACACACACAAACACACACACACACACTACACGTACACTACACATGTACGTACACACATATACACACACACTACACACACACATATTTTTTTACTTATTTTCTGTTTAATTTCTAATGTTTAGATGAATTAGAACTATCTAGTTTATTTTTGGAATGTTAGAAATATTAACATCGATGAATTAGAAATATGTTAATGTTTAGTTCAACTAGTTGAATTAATATAATAACTAGTTTATTTTTAGTAAATATAATGCTTAGTTGAACTAGTTGAATTAATATATAGAACTAGTTTATTTTTAGTAAATGTTTAGTTGAACTAGTTGAATTTAATATATAGAACTAGTTTATTTTTAGTAAATGCTTAGTTGAACTTGTTGAATTAATATATAGAACTAGCTTATTTTTAGTAAGTAAATGCTTAGTTGAACTAGTTGAATTAATATATAGAACCACTTTATTTTAGTATATGCTTAGTTTGAACTAGTTGAATTAATATATATAGAGAACTAGTTTATTTTTAGTAAATGTTTAGTTGAATTAGTTGAATTAATATATAGAACTACTTTATTTTAGTATATGCTTAGTTTGAACTAGTTGAATTAATATAACTAGTTTATTTTTAGTAAATGTTTAGTTGAACTAGTTGAATTAATATATAGAACTAGTTTATTTTTAGTATATGCTTAGTTTGAACTAGTTGAATTAATATAACTAGTTTATTTTAGTAAATGTTTAGTTGAACTAGTTGAATTAATATATATATATATATATATAGAACTAGTTTATTTTTAGTAAATGCCTTAGTTGAACTAGTTGAATTAATATACAGAACTAGTTTATTTTTAGTAAATGTTTAGTTGAACTAGTTGAATAATATATATATATATAGAACTAGTTTATTTTTATAAATGCTTTAAACTAATTGAATTAATATAACTAGTTTATTTTAGTAAATGCTTAGTTGAATTACTAGAAGTAGTTGAATTAATTGAATTAGTAAGTGATTAATGTTTCGCCTAATATGAACATAGGAAATGTCGTCTGACGACGGAAAAATTTCATTCTGTGCGATTACTGTGAAGACCAGCGCGGCCAGTGCGACAGAAATTTCCTTGTTGATGGTAGGCGATTCAGCATCAAGCTGGATGAGACTTTCGAATTCGATACAGGAAGTCACAACGACAAAGTCTGTTTTCGTAATTAAGCATGACTTATATATGCTTCATTTTTCCTGACTTATAATTTTTAATTTTCACTATTCTACTAGCGCATCCCGTGCCATGCAAGAATTTTTGTCTTGGATAAGTTAGGTTTCAAAGATATGGAAACTATGGAGGTAAAGAGAGCTTACCTGAAACTGAGCAATGATGGTTATACTTTCAACGTCAAAGTATACAATACACACACGTACACATATTTTGAATACAAAACTTGGCAAGCACTATGCGAAGGCTTATGCATTTGAGCCTGGTATGGTTATCACCTTTGATATTCGTCCGGAAGATGATATTGAAGGTAATAGGAGACATATGGGTCGATGTGCAGACGCCTCCAGTTCTACCATTATGTGAGTTCTTCTCAACTATATTTTTGTCTTTGATATTGCTTATTCAAAAATAACTGACAACTAATTTCTATTGACAGGTTATCTTCATTCAACCAAACATGTCCGGCGCTTGGTAGACAGGACCTACTACTGTCCCGGAGCTGAACTAAACTGCGAGGAGATAAGTCATTATGTTTCATGGCTTGAAGATCTTCATACTGTCAAGAAAATTTTCTTCCTGCACTTAGAAATGTTAGTACTCAAAACGTGCGACCAATAGTGATGGTATTGAACTACGTCACATCTATTTAGGAATGATGGTAAGATATTTACTATTTGTCCTCAGTGCATATTTTGCATACATAATTTTTTTGCTAAAGTTTCATTGCTAAGTATATTAATTAAGTACTATACAATGTTCTTCAACAGGGACTCCCAATGACAGTTGTGCCTCAGGGGATCGAGACTAAAGGTCAGATATCAATTGTTAGCTTACGGCCAAGATATCCTGCATTGCACATGAATGCATTCAGGATTTCTAGAAGCGATGAATGCTTAATAGTGAAGATTGGAGGAAAATTGTTAATGATCGCAGAGAAGTACTAGGGGGCAGCAATGAGAAGCGCAGCCCACGATTAGGAGACAGATTCATCGGCATGCTCCAGTATGATCAATCAGGAGAGCTATACGAGTTCTATGCTATTTTACCAGAGAGAGAGTAGCTAGCAAGAATGATTTAGCTAGTTCTTCATGCTGCTCTTAATTAGTACTTGTCCTTTCATGTCTGTGTTCTTCGTTCTGAACTTAAGTGATTTGCTTTTGTGGTGTTATATATATATATGAACGCTTATAATATCATGACAATCATGTTGAACTCGATCGATAATATTTTTGCTTCTGGTACAAGTGAATGTTTCTTCTTTAAGCTAGTAGTGCTGGTGGTGATTAAATAGCTAGTTAATTATTATATCATTTAATGAAAGAAACCGCAGATTAGTTTCAGCTAGATGAATCCTACCTAGCTAAGTGATCAAGTATATGCCATATCCGTATATATTATATAGTTGATCAAGTATAATATGGATATGGCATATACTCTAGCTAGCTAGCTATATATAGAGATATCCAATAATGCATCCAGTCGAAACTAATCCATGGTACTTTCACCTAATGATTTAACAACTCGTTATAATGTAAAACAATCACTAAATTAAATTGAAAACACAAAATTAAAGAAAAATTAAAAAAAACACCCAAACATTTAGTACCTGTTGGTGTTACCAACCGGTACTAATGCCCTCCACGCAAACGGGCCTGGCTCGTGCCACGTGGTGGCACTTTAGCACCGGTTCGTGACGAACCGGTACTAAAGGCCGGGGACCTTTAGTCCCCACTCTTTAGTGCCGGTTGGCGAACCGGCACTAAAGCCCGTTACGAACCGGCACTAAAGACCGGTTCTGCACTAGTGTGAGCGGAATAACAAATATGGGCCAGCAGCTGTATGGATTAGACGACATACCATATGGATTGAACCCATCACCTGTTATAGCAATTCTGACATTCCCAGCCTCGGCTGCTTCCTCCGGGTACTTTATATCGAATGACTTCCATGCTTCACCTTCTGATGTATGTACAATTTTTTTTGGATTGTACCTTTTCCCTTCCTTGTGCCACTTCATCATTTTGGCAGACTCCTCGGTGATGAAAAGACATTGCAGTCTTTTTATAAAATCAAGATACCGAAGAACCTTCACAGGGATTTTTAGCTGCTGCTTCTGACCATGCTTATCGACCACCTCAATATACCGAGAGGAACCACACTTCCTACAGTAGTTGTCATCCGCATACTCATGCCTAAACAAAAGGCAATTCTTTGGACAAACATGTATTTTCTCATAGTCCATGGACAGCGCCTTCATGATTTTCTTCGTACCGTACATGGTTTTCGGCAGTTCATGGCTCTCAGGCAGGCTGTTAGCCCATACTCCCAGAAATGCTTCGAAGCAACCTCGGCTACAGCCGTACTCAGCCTTGACTGCCATCAGTTGCGAGATGGCATCCAGCACAGACAGCTTGACACCCTCATACAGAGGTTTCTTTGAGGAGGCCAAGATTTCCAGGAAAGCCTTTGCGGTTTCCTCCAGCTCCTCCGGTTCATTCGCTGAATGTGACGGAGGTGTCGGCTGTGCAGCAAAGACATCATCTAGCATGTCTCTAACCCCATCGTCCTCATAACCAGCGACGCGTTGTCGTATCACATCCTCTCTACCACGGTCCCGCTGGGCAAAGTTTATCGGCATATTAAAGTTGGGCATAAATCCATTCGTGCGAAGGTGCTTAGTCATCTCACTCTTATCTCTGCGGATACATCTCTCACATTTGGCACACGGGCATTCAGGCACCATCCTCATTGGACTACGGAATATCTCTTTCAAAAACACATCAGTTTTCTCAACCCACTCTGTTGTTACTTGATTCCTACGGAAAAACCCACTATACATCCACTGATTATCTGCCATCTCTGCTTTATTGGAAGCCACACAACAAAATTAAGGATTCATTTAAATTACCCACATCAATATTTTATTTTTTACAAGGTTGACGAGAAACGACATTTAATCCACCTACATATCTAATAGGTAAAGATGGGTCCTAATCCCACCCGAGAATGTGTAGATTGAGTACGGTCCATGCTCTACCCCATTCCGAGACAAAATTTCGGCAGCACCCCCCCGCCGTTCTCCAAATACACGTCTCGGCAAAATGCTGAGAGAATGTGCATCCGGAGAACAACAGGGAGGCGCCGCCGAAATCCTGTCTCGGAACGGGGTAGAGCATGAACAATGTACCCAATCTACACATCCTCGGCCGTCCGTGGAAAGCGCTGGACAATCCGAAATAGCTGCGGTGATAAATATGCAATTGAATGCATATTTATTGATGCAACCCTTTCGGACGGGAGACCTAGGTTACGCGACTTGATGTGAAAATTCAATCCAGTGACATGAAAAAAAAAGTGGACAAGGTCATGGAATTGTTGCTCACCCTCTGATGTAGAGGATGTAGTCGATCAAAGGAGGGACGATCGTGGACTAACACCTCCGACGTTGACGGTCACTCCACGAAGATGGAACACCACAAATCCTGTTAATTCCATCAAGTGAAAAAATTTGGGTCTTCACCTCACATTAACCATTTGGCACAACATTATGAGTCGACATGAAACAACATGTCAAATTGCAAAAAAAATCTTTATTAAGTATTTTAGAAACCAAGTGCCTCGATTTGCTTCTTATATATGAATCAACATGACCATAACACTAACTTGACCAAATACTAACTTGACCAATATCCATCCATCTATCACAAACTTAACCAAAATCTATTCATCTATATTTAACAAACTAAGTGTGTAAAATATTTGTTAACTTGACTAACATCCATTCACAAACCTAATAAAAACTAAACAAAACAAAAAAACTACATTTTGTTCATATATCTAGCATACACATCTAATATCCATTCATCCATGGATCTAATATCCATTCCTGCATCTAATAGTAGCATTCATCTAACAAATGAAATAAATTGAAAAAAAAGGCTAGCTCACCTCACCGGAGAAGGAGCAGGCAGGGAGTCGGGGGCGGGGCAGGGCGTCCGAGGCCGGGGCAGGGCGGCGGCGGTAGGGGACGAGGTGGAGTAGGCGGCGGCAGCGCGCGCGGGTGCGGGACGAGTGGGGCGGCGGCGACACAGGGGCAGGGTCGAGTGGGGTGGCGGTGGCGAGGGGGTAGGGTGGAGTGGGCGGCTGCAGGGGCGGGGGCGAGTGTGGCGGCGGCCGCAAGGGGCGGGGGGGTCAGGGGGTGAGGCGGCGGCGGTGCGGGTGGGGGCGGCAAGGGGTGCGTGCGAGGCGAGTGGGCGGCGGTAGGGGCGTGGGCGAGTGCGGCGGCGGCGAGTGGGCAGCAGTAGAGGACGGGGGCGAGTGCGGCGGCGGCAACCAGGGACGGCGAGTCGGCGGCGGCGACGAGCAGTTCGGGTGTGGTCAGGGACGGGCGCTAGCTAGCTGGGGAGAACGAGTGGACAGGGCGCCGCGCGAGGGGATAAGGCAATCTGTGCCGACGGCTGCCGTCGGCATAGATGCCACGTCAGCGATCCGCGTGAAACACCGCCAATGGCCGCAGCTATGCCGACGGCTTTGCCGTCGGCATAGTTATATTTTTCCTTTTTTTAGGTTTTTAAATGTTTTTTATAGTTATATTTTTCCTTTTTATTTCATATAGAGTTTTTATTTTATTTTTTATAGTTATATTTTTCCTTTTTATGTTTTTATGTATTATTATTTCATATAGATTTTTTATATTTTTTAAACCGCTGGCCCTCTCCTCTCCCAGAACCACACAGAGGGGAGGGGAGGGGAGGCGCCGAATTCGAGCAGCTTCGTCCGCCAAGGCCGTGGCCTGGTCACGGGTATGGGAGCGCCATGGCCGCCCTCGATTGCATGCTCGATCTGGAGCTTAGTTCGTCAGGTGAGTGAAGGGGGAGGGGGTCGTCGACGGTGAGGGTGGGGGTGGGGGCGGGGATAGCTTAGTTCGTCGGGTGAGTGAAGGGGGAGGGGGTCATCGACAGAGGGACACCTGGGAGCAACATCTGGGCCAAACCCACAGCTACATATCCACACCGTGTAGACCCGACACGTCCGTTTCCCCCCTCCCGGTGCCGGCAGCGGCGCCGTCCGTGAGGGAGGCCACACACCGGAGATGCGTGCCGCCTCTTTAGACATGCCACAACACCACCCCGCATGTATGAGGGGCCAGTAGGACGCTCCTATGGGATTGCTACCCCCAGGGCCCCGTCCCGCCTAACCCTGGAGCGGTTGACCACGAGATCTAGCCCTTTGACTTCCTACGGACGGGCTTTGACCAGTGGACCTCTACACCGGGTTGTGTCAGTTCAACCCATAGGGACACCCGGGAGCAACATCCGGGCCAAACCCACAGCTAAATCCACTCCGTGTAGACCCGACGCGGCAGTTTCCCCCCTCCAGGTGTCGCCGGCGGCGCCGTTCGTGAGGGGAGCAACACCCCGGAGACGCGTGCTGCCTCTTTGGACATGCCACAACACCACCCCACATGTATGAGGGCGCGGTACGATGCTCCGGTGGCATTGCTACCCCCCCCCCCCCCCCCCCCCAGAGCCCCCGTCCCGCCTAACCCTGGACCGGTTGACCACGAGATCTAGCCCTTTGACTTCCCACGGACGGGCTTTGACCAGTGGACCTCTCCACCCGGTTGTGTCAGGTCGGCCTAGAGGGACACCGGGGAGCAACATCCGAGCCAAACCCACAGCTAAATCCACTCCGTGTAGACCCGACGCCACAGTTTCCCCCCTCCAGGTGCCGCCGGCAGCACCGTCTGTGAGGGGGGCCACACCCCGGAGATGCGTGCCACCTCTTCGGACATGCCACAACACCACCCCGCATGTATGAGGGGCCGGTACGACGCTCCGGTGGCATTGCTACCCCCCAGGGCCCCCATCCCGCCTAACCCTGGAGCAGTTGACCACGAGATCTAGCCCTTTAACTTCCCACGGACGGGCTTTGACCAGTGGACCTTTCCACGCGGTTGTGTCAGGTCCGCCCATAGGGACACCCGGGAGAAACATCCGGGCCCAACCCACAGATACATCCATGTAGACCCGACGGAGATGCGTGCCACCTCTTCGGACATGCCACAACAGCACCCCGCATGTATGAGGGCCCGATACGACGCTCCGGTGGCATTGCTACCCCCAAGGGCTCCTGTCCCGCCTAACCCTGGAGCGGTTGACCACGAGATCTAGCCCTTTGACTTCCCACGGACGGGCTTTGACCAGTGGACCTCTCCACCCGGTTGTGTCAGGTCCGTCCATAGGGACACCCGGGAGCAATATTCGGCCAAACCCACAGATACATCCACTCCATGTAGTCCCGATGCGTCCATTCGCCCCCTCCAGGTGCTGGCGGCGGCGCCGTCCGTGACGGGGCCACACCCCGGAGATGTGTGCTGCCTCTTCGGACATGCCATAACACCACCCCGCATGTATGAGGGCCCGATACGACGCTCCGGTGGCATTACTACCCCCAAGGGCCCCCGTCCCGCCTAACCCTGGAGCGGTTGACCACGAGATTTAGCCCTTTGACTTCCCACGGACGGGCTTTGACCAGTGGACCTCTCCACCCGGTTGTGTCAAATCCGTCCATAGGGACACCCGGGAGCAACATCCGGGCGAAACCCACAGATACATCCACTCCATGTAGATCCGACGCGTCCGTTCCCCCCTCCAGGTGCCAGCAACGGCGCCGTCCGTGACGGGGCCATACCCCGAAGATGCGTGCCGCCTCTTCGGACATGCCATAACACCACCCCGCATGTATGAGGGCCCGATACGACGCTCCGGTGGCATTGCTACCCCCAAGCGCCCCCGTCCCACCTAACCCTGGAGTGGTTGACCACGAGATCTAGCCCTTTGACTTCCCACGGACGGGCTTTGACCAGTGGACCTCTCCACCCGATAGTGTCAGGTCCGTCCATAGGGACACCCGGGAGCAACATCCGGGCCAAACCCACAGATACATCCACTCCATGTAGACCCGACGCGTCCGTTCCCCCCCTCCAGGTGCCGGCGGCGGCGCCGTCCGTGACGGTGCCACACCCTGGAGATGCGTGCCGCCTCTTCGGACATGCCATAACACCACCCCGCATGTATGAGGGCCCGATACGACGCTCCGGTGGCATTGCTACCCCCAAGGGCCCCCGTCCCGCCTAACCCTGGAGCGGTTGACCACGAGATCTAGCCCTTTGACTTCCCACGGACGGGCTTTGACTAGTGGACCTCTCCACCCGGTTGTGTCAGGTCCGTCCATAGGGACACCTGGGAGCAACATCCGGGCCAAACCCACAGATACATCCACTCCATGTAGACCCGACGCGTCCGTTCCCCCCCCCCCCTTCAGGTGCCGGCGGCGGCGCCGTCCGTGACGGGGCCACACCCCGGAGATGCGTGCCGCCTCTTCGGACATGCCATAACACCACCCGGTTGTGGTAGGTCATCCGATATATATAAACACTTGGAGCAAAGTCCCCTTCGTATAGACCCGATGCGGCTGTTCCCCATTCCAGTTGCCGGCTGGCGGTGGCACCGTTCGTGAGGGGGGTCACACCGCTTTGTACAAAACCGAAAAATAATGTATGTATGCTTATTAACACATGTTATATGTAAGTTAGTTAAATAATAATAATAAAGAAAACAGTGAAGAAAAAAAAATTATATGTATGCTTATTAACATACTATATGCTTATTAACACATACTATATGTATGCTTATTAACACATACTATATGTATGCTTATTAACACATAATGCATGCTTAATAATAATAATAATAATAATAATAATAATAATAATAATAATACATGGAAAAAAAGAAAAAAAAACTATGCCGACGGCAAAGCCGCCGGCATAGCTGCGGCCAGGGCAGATGGACGGCGCCGCGGATCGATGACGTGTCAGCTATGCCGACGGCTGCCATCGGCATAGGTCCTGATCGGTGCGCTCTAGATCTGTGACGTGTCACCCGTATCTATGCCGACGGCCACCCGTCTCGGCAGTCGGCATAGATTAGACGTCGTTAGCCGGCCGTGATGACCGTTGTCAGCGGGCCCGCATCTATGCCGACGGCCTGTATATGCCGACGATAGCTGTAGGCGTAGTCTGGGATAAGCCGACGGCTGAGATATGCCGACGGCTGCTGTCGGCGTAGACGGGGATAGCCCGACGGCCATTGTACACCGGCGGCCAGGACCTAGCTGTCGGCATAGCTCGGATTAGGCCGACGGTGGCCGTCGGCATACATTTGGCTGTCGGCTTAGAGCCCTGTTCCGGTAGTGCGCCAACCACCAATCCTATAGAAGAAGCCGGAGAGCGCCTGCGGCGACCTCTTGCGGACGCCGTGGTCTGAGCAGAGTGCAAGCCATGTTCTAGACACGCACTTGAAGTGGCATAGCAACTTGTAGGGCACCCCGCGACAGGATCTCCATGAGGATGTCCTCGGAGAAGCTCATCTCGGCCTGCTCATGCAGACGCTTCTTCTACTCCTCCTCCTAAAAAATTGCAGAGACGATTCCTTTAGGTTCCCAGTACGATCTGCAAAATCGATTACTATAAAGAGGATGAGCGCAAACCTCAGACTCTACGAGGATGACAGCGACGCTGGGCAGCAACGGCGGCCGAGAGGAACGGGATGGATCATCCTCGTCGCGGCGTTCCATTCCATGGGCGGCCGTCGGTTCCCCGTACCCGCGCTCGCCTCCTCCTGCCCCTGGCGGCATTGCCTCGACCGGCTCCCAGTACCCGTGATCGTGCTCGCCTCCTCCTCCTCCTGGCGGCATTGCTTCCACCGGCTCGAACGTCGCCGAGGCTAGGGTTCGGGAAGGGGAACGTGGCGGCTGGCTTGTTGGAGTGTTATGTTATGTCGTCGTCGCTGACTCAGGCAGCCAGGCTCCGAGAGAGGCCGGACTTCCTGTGGTCGGCCCAATTAATTCCGACTTCTGAGATTTTTCTCGGCCTGTCGTGTGGAGAAGCATGAAGTATTCATGCACAAAAGTATAAAGGACGTATAAATCATTTACAAATGTAATCGTGTTACTCTACACCATCCTTTGTTTTTCAGTCATGTTGCTGCGTTGGTTTTTAGTTAAGCAGATTGTCCAAGTCGATGGGCCTTCAATGCCCGATTTTTTTTGCAGGGTGAAAAGGGTTTTCATTACTCAAGGTGGAGAGAGATTCTCCAAACAAAGTTGAGGTACATTAGCAAGCCAAACTGCTGTCCTAGCTTCTACACGACCAAATAAGGCTAGTCTATGGCCGACAACATTTTGAAGCCTGCTTGCATGAGTAATGGAACACTCCCTTTCACCAAGAAGCTCTTTAACTTCCTTGATTATCATCGCATTCTGCGATCTGTCCTCCGTACGCGCATGGATGGAATCAACAACATTTTTTGAATTGGCCAAGAAGCTCTTTAACTTCCTTGATTTTTCAATGCCCGATATAACTTTACAATGACCTCTCTTTACTGTGGTGATATCTTCCATTTGTATCTCAGTAAGGCACCTCACTTTCTTGCTGCATGTTGATTTGTAGAATACTCTGCCCGTTGCCACAGTTGCACCTTCGGGCATATACAAAACGTGCATTTATATTTCACAAGAAAATAGTACTCCCTCCAATCCAAAAAAAAGTGTCGTGCCTTTAGTTCAAAACTAAAGCTGAATTAAAGCCACGAAACTTTTTTTTGAATTGGAGGGAGTACTATTCTTTTGGTATGTCTATGTTTATGTTACATCATGTTTTAGTCAGAAGTTCTCGTTGTGTGCATTAACTAAAGTTTCATTGCAACTACAATCTTCGTACAGTTCCTCACTGTCACAATGTCTTTCCTGACCCGTTCGGCCTCACGTCGCATGAACAGATGAACATCTACGTCCCACGACACTCACCATCCATGGGTGCAGCTACAAGGATCAACCCTGAAAAACCTTCAAAGCTTGGCTCAACATTTGATTGTCCATGTCGAGATGCAGTCACGACGCCGCACAAAAGATATCACGATGGAAAGTCGGCAACAACAAAAAAGCAGCAGCCCAGGCAACACTCACAAAAGAATGGGAACACTCACCTGCCGAAGCCACAACACGCGGTCTTTTCACCACACAAAAGAAGGGCAGCTCAACATGGTGCGATGACAAGTGCTTACTTTGCAAAAGGTGCTCGAGGTCACATTATCTATGTCTGAAATCTTTTCATTTCCTCCAAGTATACAAGCTAAAAGTGCGACATCAGTTATCATTACACGAAAACAAATAGATTAGTGACTAAGGCCCAATTCTTTTGCAGGATTCTCCAAGAAGCTGCCCCTCTCTAGCTTCTGCTAGAATCTTTGACCCCCTTTTGTTTTACAATCCTACCTAATTAGACCCTAACTAGATAGGATTGTAAAACAAATGGGGCTCAAAAATTCTGGGAAAATCTGTGTACGGGTCAGATTCTGGGAGAATCACGCAAAAGAACTGGGCCTAAGTCCACACATACAGCTGAACATTCCCATTGGAGGGCCAGTGATAGAACTTTCATGGCTAACCGAACATTGTTCAAAGCAAAAGAAGGGCATACACACAGAGACCAACAGAGTAAAAACTGAAGTCCATGTATGACTTTTCCAACACATAACTTCAGAACTACAAGATTAAGCATATACCCAACAACTGATGTCTACTAAGTCCCTAGTGCCACGCTGAGTACGCCAAGTCCCGGATGGCCTAGGCCTCGTGCAATGAATAGAGAGAGCTCTTGGGCTTGACTTCTTTTTCAGTGCCGACGATGAGCTTCCATGGTTCAGGTGTGGATCCATCGAGATACCCAAACAATGAGGCAACTCGGATCTGAGGAAGAAGTTGGTCTACCATAGAAAGTAATTCTGTTGAAAATATGCTCTAAAGACAATAATAAAGTATTGTTTATTCCATGTTTGTAATTAGTGTATTATATTTCCGTGCTGCCATTGTGATGGCCCCAGAATGTGAGATTCAGAGGAAAAAAACAAAATCATTGCTCCAAGATGCTCTAAAATATTTGTGAAGAAAAAAAAATTGAATGCCCAAGGAGATAATTTTGTTGTAGAATTTTTTAAAAAATTTCTGATTTTCTACTATTGTTCTCGATTTTGGTACATTTAAGATCGGGCGCGGAAGAACACTTTCAGTGAAGATATGTGTATATGCTGCAACATACTTGGAGAAACCAATCCACGGGAGATAACATTTCACTTCCTAGCACACGCTCAATGGTCAGTTCATCGCCTCTCATAATTGCATTTTACGTGCCAAACCCACCGATGCACACTCGCTTTACTGGGTTTTAAGTACGGCAATCCCTTCCAAATTTTTTGTCGATCTACCATGTGCCTCGACCGAGAATTTATCTCTGTAGCTGCTAGAGGTCGCATTATTTATTCTACCTTCCTGCTGTGGTCTGATTCAATGACACTCTTGCTTGATTCTGCAACTTGCATAGACAATGTTTTTTTGGTTTTATTGTATATTTACGGGAGACAAGATAACAAGATACCTATTGTTGACCGTGCTCATGGTGATATCCACCATTATTGTATGGCGCTGCTTAATCTTCTAGTGCATTATCTTATCGCTAATCGGTGGCCTTACAGGAAAATACAATGTACATATGACCTGCAGGAGCTGGAGCCGATGCAACGCTAAACAGTGCTGCTCGCCAACCTCCGATGCCAAGGAGTTTGCTTACTGGAGTGCCCACCAACGCCTAATCAGGACTCAGGAGCACACACACTTGCAGCCATGAAAACAACCCAGCTAAAGATCATCATTTAACATTGGTGGACAGCAAGTTGCTATTAAATAATGTATGCTTGAATCAAACTAAAAGATTTCAAACATAGATAATACATTAGTGACCGCATACAGGCTAAAAGGGTGACATACCAATGTCTATTACATGGAAGCAAATATATTAGTTACTAGGTTGACTCATACAGCTAAACATTTCCATTGGAGGGCCAGTCATAGATTCTTCATGGCTAACCAACATATTGTTCAAAGCAAAAGAAATGCATGCACCCAAACGTCAACAGAAAAGAAAACTGAAGTGCATGCGTGACTTATCCAACACATAGCTTCAGAATTACAGGATTTAGCATATATCCAACAACTGATGTCTACTGAGTCGCCAGTGCCACGCTGAGTACATCAAAGTCTTTAGAGACCATATGTTTTCCATTCAGCAAAACAGGGAGTGTAAGGTAAACCTTCCAGAAAATCCCCAGAAGCACAGATAACATGCACTTGTTCATTATTCATGTCGTAGGACAATACCTTCTCCTTACTGTCAGTAAGGAAAATCAAATCACATTCTGGATGAATTGCAAACATTCGGTAGAGCTCATCTTTCCGACAATCGCTTCCAAACAGTTCCAAGCAGTTAACAGTACACCTTAGGGTCTACTGTTTACTATCATAACTCTCAAGAACCCAAACAGAGAGTTGGCAACCATTTCTATTGTCCATACGCCAAGCATATAAGCGTCCCTGAGACTGCCCAATGGAAGGTTCACCATAGCTATTTGCCATCGCGGGTGGTAATGTAATTCGCCTCCAAGCATTCCCCTCGATGTCCACTGTGACTATTGACCAATAATTAGACAAATGATGAATGGTTCCATTTAGGACGAAGGAGCCTTTTGGATCACCGAGCCAATAATGTGTTCTGAGATCATCAGGCTGACCCTGAATGGAAGCCATCCTCTTGTTTCCGATGAGTAGATCATTGCCATGGGCAGCCCATACGTGATTAGAGGCACAACTACCATAAAGCGGGAAGGAAAGTCGGGGCCGAAAAGCAAAGAGTATTTGCCTCGGGAGAAACGCGAAAGGTTGCCCAGTTGGATAGGAGGCAACGAAACCCATTCCTGGGTTGCAGGATTGCAGACAACATAATCGAATTGACCAGCCTCGGGCCAGCTGAACCATTGACCCCTGCCTTTTCGAGTATTATTCCAACCATATATAGGATGGGACGATTTCCAGCATTTGCAGAGGAGAAGGCTGGTGCTGCATAGCTGGACGCGGAAGTAGTTATAGGTGCCGCGCAAGAAAGAGAGATCAGGGTCGACAACCGGACGGCCTTTCCCGGATAAATTTTGGAAATGCCAACCGAAATTCCAGTGGAAGAAGCCAGAGAGCGTCTGCGGGGACCTCTTGCGGACGCATCGGTCCGAGCAGAGGGCGAGCCATGATCTGGACACACACTTGAAGCGGCATAGCGAGCTGTAGGGCACCCGTGAAAGGATCTCCATGAGGATGTCCTCCGGGAAGCTCACCTCGCCGGCCTCCTCATGCTTCCGTTTCTTCTAATAATAATAAAAATGACAGAAGGTTCACTAAGGCTCCCGGTACCATCTGCCAGATACTCCCTCCGTTCCGATTTACTCATCGTGGTTTTAGTTCAAATTGAACTAAAACCACGACGAGTAAATCAGAACGGAGGGAGTAGATTATTGGAAAGAGGTTTTGGGTGCAAACCTCAGACCGTACGGGGATGAGGGCAAGATCAGGCCGCAACAGCAGCGGCAACGGAGAGGAACGGGATGGATCCTCCTCGTCGCGGCCTCCGTCCCCTTCGGCGGTCGCCGGTTGGCCGTGCCCGAGATCGCCTCTGGCTACTCCAACCGGCGGCATTGCCTCCCCCCGGGTCGACTCGAACTTCGCCTCGTCTAGGGTTTGGGAACGGAGAACGGAGGAGTTGTGTTGGGCCGTCGTTGAGACGATCCCGTGAGAACTAAAACAAGACGGGTTGGGCTGGGCTGGGCTGACGTGGTTGGCCCACCTAATTCCAAGATGCTGTCGGCCTACCTTGCTCGTCCAACTTCCAAGTGTTTTTTCTTTTCGAAAATGTTGGAAGAAAACAGTCTATCATCTCCCGTTGTGGGGCTCGAGATACATGGAGACATGCGCTTATGACATGCTCTATGTCGAGAAGCATATGGGCCCTTGCACGGAGGAGTTTGTGGAGAAAGTCATTGATAGCCAAGAGGAGGATCCGAAGGCATGGCTGTTTGCTTTACATGAAATATTGGATGTGGAGGATTTCACTCGTTTGGTGGTTACGGCCTGGGCCATATGGGGTGCGTGGAGGAAATCCGTGTATGAGGATATTTTCCAATCACCTTTCGCCACCAACAACTTCATAACAAAATACTTGTCAGAATTAAAGCAAGTGAGTTGTCGGACTCAACGGCCTATGACGGTGCCTGTTTCAAGACCGTCAACATGGCTTCCTCCTCCTCAGGGTTGTGCAAAGTTAAATGCAGATGCTGCTGTCTCAGTGCGCAGCAGGTATGGCGCTATTGCTTCAGTATGTAGAGATCAGCAGGGGGATTTCTCGGTGCGTCGGCCATTGTGGTGAAGCATACCATCGATCCAGCAACACTTGAAGCGATGGCAGTAAGGGAAGCTTTGTCCCTTGCGACAGATCTTTATGTCCAAGATATCCATGTCGCATCGGATTGCAAGACGGTGGTAGATGACGTGAGCAAGGGCACGTCCACGGCGCATGGGTCGGTGATCAAAGAAATTATAGACAGATCTTCAGAGTTTCATTTTTGTAACATAGTTCATGAATTTAGGAGCTCCAATGTCGAAGCTCACAACCTCGCAAAGCATGCACTTACTCTCCAGGTTGGCCACCATGTTTGGTTAGGTCAACCGGGAAATCTTTCTTTCGTCCCTGTAAACATTATGACGGGATAATAAAGGCTTTGCGAGTTTGTCTCAAAAAAAATCTCCCGTTACATGCTTTTTTTTGCGGGTGGAAATATTGTATTACTCAAGCCATCAAAGAGTTACAATCAGCGGTGACTAGCTCTAGCACTGTCGGGGGTCCTGAACCAATCCAAGTCATGGTTCTTCCCTCGGTACGAGCAAAGTTTGCTAGACTATCACTAACCTGATTTTGAGTTCAGTTTAGATGAGTAATACAACTTTCACGGAGAGATAAGAGATATCTAATCTCTTTGACTACTGAAGCATAAATAGACCTATCTTTCTCTTGCTCTTGGATCAACCTTATAGCAACAAGTGAATCCATCTCAATGGCCACTGGACAATCACTTCGCTGGATCGCTAGAGATAACCCTTCCATGCAAGCACACAACTCCGCCTCCAAAGCTTCACGACACGAGTAGAGTGTTCTGCATACTGAAAAGATTACGCCTCCCAAGGGATCCCGTAACACCATACCTGCTTCTGCCCTGCCAGCATCAAAAGATCCATCCGTGTTTAAATTCACCCACCCCTCCGGTGGTGCAGCCCACTTGGGGACGGGAGGCGGGGGCAGGGTATCATCCTTGAGTAGCAGGCGGTCATAGGAGATGACTGATTTCCCCTTGGCTGGATCCATGTGTGTGTGTTTGTTTTAATAGCAATTAGAGACTCCAGATATCTCACAAGGAACCTTCTTGATACTTCAAGAGGCGGCGGAATCTTATTGTGCACTATCTCATTACGTATGAACCAACACCTCCAGAGTGTCATAAGAATCATGGACCTCTGTATTTCATGCAGTGGTTGTAGGACATGGAACAACCATTTCCTTCCCGACATTCACCACAATATCTACCGGTGGAAGGTTCCAAACCTCGGACATATACAACAAGAGTTCCCGTGCTCTAGGGCAGCGACCTAATGGATGGCAGTTGTCTTATGGTTCCAAGCCACACACCGGACATATGTTTGTGGTTTCCAAGGTCCTCTTATGCTTATTAACCCAAGTAGGAAGGGAGTATGAGACCACTCTCCAAGCAAAGTTTTTGACTGTTGGCGGAATATCAGTTTTCCATAATAAGTTCCAGATGGCCCGGTCGCCCTCCGGATTAGTGCTAGACGCAGATTGAGATTCCCGGTTGGCCTCAGCAAAAGCAAACTCATATGCCGACTTCACCAAAAATTGTCCAAACCTCCCTGGTCCCCATGCAATTGTATCCTCCTCAAGCCTTGGAGATGCTCTAATTTTAATGATCTCATCCACATCACAAGGCCAAAAATAATTCTACAGCAAGTTCATATTCCACGAGCCATTGTCATTAAGTAGTTCGGACACATAGCGGATACGGCAATTACCTCTTGAGAGACCGGTTTGAAAGAGTGGGGTCTAGGTATCCAATTGTCTCTCCATACAAGAATGTTTGCTCTATTGCCCACTCTCCAGACTAGTCCTTTTTTCAAGAGCTCTAGTCCATAACTTATAGCTTGCCAAGACGGGGAAGCATTACCAGAAAAGACCGTGTCCTCAAGCTGACCCTCCAGGTAATAACGAGATTTTAATAGTCGAGCACAAAGGCTTTCCGGCCTATCAATAAGCCTCCAAGCTTGGCGAGCGAGGAGTGCTTGGTTGAACAATCTGTAGTCCCGCAAGCCAAGCCCTCCTTTACATTTTGGCTGCATGAAAAAATCCCAGGACTTCCAATGTACTTTCCTGTGTCCATCTTTAGAACCCCAATAGAAGTTTCTCACCATCCTTGTTAGGTCATCGCAAACTGAGAACGGGAGTTTAAAAATGCCCATGATGTATGTTGGGAGAGATTGTGCAACTGACTTGATTAAAACTTCACAGCCCGGCTGCGCCAACCACCCATCTCCCCATTGTATAAGTCTCTTAGTGAGACTAGCTTGCAAATTTTGGAACCGTCCTTTAGACATCCAACCTTCAGGTGTAGCAAGACCCAAATATTTTTCTTTGAATTCCACCTTAGTAACTTCAAGGACAGTTCGGACCGCCTCCTGTGCAGCTTCTGAACATGCATGTCCGAACAGTATGGAGCATTTGTTGAGATTAATGCTCTCGCCAGTAGCACTTGCATATAGGTCTAATATCTCCTTGACTTTGAAAGCTTGCTCCTGTGTTGCTTCAAAAAATAGTAAAGAGTCATCGGCAAATAAGAGATGTGATATTCCCGGTGCCCTTCTACAGATTTTAACAGGAGTGATATTTCCAATAATAAATTCATGCTTCAGAATGGCAGAAAGCCCATCAACAACCAAAAGGAATAAGAAGGGTGATAATGGGTCACCTTGCCATAGCCCTCGCGACGGTGCAAACGAATCTAGAAGGGTTCCATTAAGTTTTACTGAATACCTCACCGAAGTGACACATGTCATAATCCAGTCAACCCAACGATGAGAGAAACCCAATTTCTGCATCATTTGCTTCAAGAAAACCCAATCAACTCTGTCATACGCCTTTGATAAGTTGAGCTTGTAGGCACAAAAGCTTCTGGTAGGATCTTTCTCTTGCTTTATATGATGGATGCACTCAAATGCAATGAGTGCATTATCCGTTATCATCCTTCCAGAGATGAAAGCACTTTGTTCCGGCGATATGATATCATCTAGAATTGGCCGCAACCGGTTCACTAAACACTTTGATATGACCTTATAGATTACATTGCATAAACTAATAGGCCTAAAATCAGTCAACTTTGAAGGATTAGGAACTTTTGGGATAAGAATGATTGAGGTTGAATTAACCCCTTCCGGCATCACACCTGAGTTAAAAAAATCCTTCACCGACGAGATTACACTGTCCCGCAACGTACTCCAGTTGCGCTGAAAGAAACGTACGGGAAATCCATCCGGTCTCGGGGCCTTCAACGGTCCAATCTGAAAGAGGGCATCTGCAATCTCCTCGTCGCTAAAAGGAGCACATAGCTTAGCATTATCGTCATCAGATATCAATGCATCAAACGGACTCAAAACCGGAGTATGGATGAGATTCGGATCAGTCGTGTAAATTCCTTGGAAGTACTCGTTAGCCATCTTTCTCATTGTCGCCTCGTCTGAATGTGCAAACCCACTGTCATCAACAAGTTCACGGATTTTATTCTTGCGAGCTCTCCAAACTGCCTTACTCTGAAAGTATTTCATGTTCCTGTCTCCCTCTTTCAAACAATTTATTCTCGGCCTTTGGAGCCATAGCATCTCTTCCTGGTATAGTAACTCGTTCATTCAGTTACTCACCGTATATCCTGACGATGAGCATTCATATTCATCAGTTCCTCTAGTTGTGATCTGGACTTGGCAAGCTCACGGGTGATATACCAAACTTCTTCCTACTCCAAATGCCTAAAGTCGACATAGTCTTCTTCAGGGCTGACTGTAATTGTTCAAGGTTCCCAATCGAGCCTGCCGACTCCCAGGCTTGCTGTACCAACTCGGGTAGCTCGCCAGTTCTCTCCCAGAAAATCTCATATTGGTGTCCTCATCCTGTTTTCGGTCCAGGATCCGGAGCGCCCTTAAGGACGAGAACTACGTGATTAGAACAGGGTGACACCACATGGGACACCGAAGAGAAAGCAAACCTATTACGCCATGCACTAGAGGCCACAACACGATCCAACCGTACGCGCACATTTGTTGTCCCGCTTCTCTTATTATCATATGTGAACGGCACACCCGAGAAACCGATATCCACGAGCTGACATACCTCGAGCACATCCCGGAAGGCTGTCATTTGTACTTCGGGTCTTGGTGTTGCCAACAAATGCTCAAAATCCCATAGACACTCATTGAAATCCCCAATTACCAGCCAAGGAAGATCTAAGGTTGTGTATAGGGATTGAAGTTTCTGCCACATAAGATGACGATTCTCAACATGCGGCTCCCCATACACAAAGGTGTTGGAAATATGCCCTAGAGGCAATAATAAAAGCATTATTATTATATTTCCTTGTTCATGATAATTGTCTTTATTCATGCTATAATTGTATTATCCGGAAATCGTAATACATGTGTGAATAATAGACATCAACATGTCCCTAGTAAGCCTCTAGTTGACTAGCTCGTTGATCAACAGATAGTCATGGTTTCCTGACTATGGACATTGGATGTCATTGATAACGAGATCACATCATTAGGAGAATGATGTGATGGACAAGACCCAATCCTAAACATAGCACAAGATCGTATACTTCGTTTGCTAGAGTTTTCCAATGTCAAAGTATCTTTTCCTTAGACCATGAGATCGTGTAACTCCCGGATACCGTAGGAGTGCTTTGGGTGTGCCAAACGTCACAACGTAACTGGGTGACTATAAAGGTATACTACGGGTATCTCCGAAAGTGTCTGTTGGGTTGACATGGATCAAGACTGGGATTTGTCACTCCGTATGACGGAGAGGTATCACTGGGCCCACTCGGTAATGCATCATCATAATGAGATCAAAGTGACCAAGTGTCTGGTCACGGGATCATGCATTACGGTACGAGTAAAGTGACTTGCCGGTAACGAGATTGAACGAGGTATTGGGATACCGATGATCGAATCTCGGGCAAGTAACATATCGATTGACGAAGGGAATTGTATACGAGGTTGCTTGAATCCTCGACATCGTGGTTCATCCGATGAGATCATCGAGGAGCATGTGGGAGCCAACATGGGTATCCAGATCCCGCTGTTGGTTATTGACCGGAGAGTCGTCTCGGTCATGTCTGCTTGTCTCCCGAACCCGTAGGGTCTACACACTTAAGGTTCGGTGACGCTAGGGTTGTAGGGATATGTATATGCAGTAACCCGAATGTTTTTCGGAGTCCCGGATAAGATCCCGGACGTCACGAGGAGTTCCGGAATGGTCCGGAGGTAAAGATTTATATATGGGAAGTCCTGTTTCGGCCATCGGGACAAGTTTCGGGGTTATCGGTATTGTACCGGGACCACCGGAAGGGTCCCGGGGGTCCACCGGGTGGGGCCACCTGTCCCGGGGGGGCACATGGGCTGTAGGGGGTGCACCTTGGCCTACATGGGCCAAGGGCACCAGCCCCAAAGAGGCCCATGCGCCTAGGGTTACAAGGGGAAGAGTCCTAGGAGGGGAAGGCACCTCCTAGGTGCCTTGGGGGGGAGGGAAATCCCCCTTGGCCGCCGCCCCCCCTAGGAGATTGGATCTCCTAGGGCCGGCCACCCCCCTTGGCCCTCCTATATATAGTGGGGGAAAGGAGGGACTTCATACCTATGCCTTTGGTTGCCTCCTTCTCCCTCTCCAACACCTCCTCCTCCTCCATAGCGCTTTGCGAAGCCCTGCCGGAGTACTGCAGCTCCATCAACACCACGCCGTCGTGCTGCTGCTAGTGCCATCTCCCTTAACCTCTCCTCTCCCCTTGCTGGATCAAGAAGGAGGAGACGTGGCTGTTCCGTACGTGTGTTGAACGCGGAGGTGCCGTCCGTTCGGTGCTAGGATCTCCGGTGATTTGGATCACGTCGTGTTCGACTACATCATCCCTGTTCTTTGAACGCTTCCGCTCGCGATCTACAAGGTACGTAGATGCATCTAATCACTCGTTGCTAGATGAACTCCTAGATGGATCTTGGTGAAACGAGTAGGAAATTTTTTGTTTTCTGCAACGTTCCCCAACAGTGGCATCATGAGCTAGGTCTATGCGTAGTTCTTCTTGCGCGAGTAGAACACAATTTGTTGTGGGCGTAGATTTGTCAACTTTCTTGCCGCTACTAGTCTTTTCTTGCTTCAGCGGTATTGTGGGATGAAGCGGCCCGGACCAACCTTACACGTACGCCTACCTGAGACCGGTTCCACCGACTAACATGCACTAGTTGCATAAGGTGGCTGGCGGGTGTCTGTCTCTCCCACTTTAGTTGGAGCGGATTCGATGAACAGGGTCCTTATGAAGGGTAAATAGAAGTTGACAAATCATGTTGTGGCTTTAACGTAGGTAAGAAGACGTTCTTGCTAGAACCCTAATTCAGCCACGTAAAACTTGCAACAACAATTAGAGAACATCTAACTTGTTTTTGCAGCAAGTGGTTTGTGATATGATATGGCCAAAGTTGTGATGAATGATGAATGATCTATATGTGATGTATGAGATGTTCATGCTATTGTAATAGGAATCACGACTTGCATGTCGATGAGTATGACAACCGGCAGGAGCCATAGGAGTTGTCTTTATTCTTTTATATGACCTGCGTGTCATTGAGAAACGCCATGTAAATTACTTTACTTTATTGGTAAACGCGTTAGCCATAGTAGTAGAAGTAATAGTTGGCGAGCAACTTCATGGAGACACGATGATGGAGATCATGATGATGGAGATCATGGTGTCAAGCCGGTGACAAGATGATCATGGAGCCCCAAGATGGAGATCAAAGGAGCTATGTGATATTGGCCATATCATGTCACGTTTATTATTTGATTGCATGTGATGTTTATCATGTTTTGCATCTTGTTTACTTAGAACGACGGTAGTAAATAAGATAATCCCTCATACTAATTTCAAGAAGTGTTCCCCCTAACTGTGCACCGTTGCGACAGTTCGCTGTTTCAAAACACCACGTGATGATCGGGTGTTTTATTCAGACGTTCACATACAGTGGGTGTAAGACAGATTTACACATGCAAACACTTAGGTTGACTTGACGAGCCTAGCATGTACAGACATGGCCTCGGAACACAGAAGACCGAAAGGTCGAGCATGAGTCGTATAGAAGATACGATCAACATGAAGATGTTCACCGATGTTGACTAGTCCGTCTCACGTGATGATCGGACACGGCCTAGTTAACTCGGATCATGTAATACTTAGATGACTAGAGGGATGTCTAATCTAAGTGGGAGTTCATTAATTATTTGATTAGATGAACTTAATTATCATGAACTTAGTCTAAAACATTTACAATATGTCTTCTAGATCAAATGGCCAACGTAGTCCTCAACTTCAACGCGTTCCTAGAGAAAACCAAGCTGAAAGATGATGGCAGCAACTATACGGACTGGGTCCGGAACCTGAGGATCATCCTCATAGCTGCCAAGAAAGATTATGTCCTACAAGCACCGCTTGGTGACGCACCCGTTCTCCCTGCAGAACAAGATGTTATGAACGCTTGGCAGGCACGTACCGATGACTACTCCCTCGTTCAGTGCGGCATGCTTTACAGTTTAGAGCCGGGGCTCCAAAAGCGTTTTGAGAGACATGGAGCATATGAGATGTTCGAAGAGCTGAAAATGGTTTTCCAAGCTCATGCCCGGGTCGAGAGATATCAAGTCTCCGACAAGTTCTTCAGCTGTAAGATGGAGGAAAATAGTTCTGTCAGTGAGCACATACTCACTATGTCTGGGTTGCATAACCGCTTGACTCAGCTGGGAGTTAATCTCCCGGATGATGCGGTCATTGACAGAATCCTCCAGTCGCTTCCACCAAGCTACAAGAGCTTTGTGATGAACTTCAATATGCAGGGGATGGAAAAGACCATTCCTGAAGTATTTGCTATGCTGAAATCAGTAGAGGTAGAAGTCAAGAAGGAACATCAAGTGTTGATGGTCAATAAAACCACTAAGTTCAAGAAAGGCAAGGGTAAAAAGAACTTCAAGAAGGACGGCAAGGAGGTTGCCGCGCTCGGCAAGCAAGCTGCCGGGAAGAAGCCAAAGAATGGACCCAAGCCCGAGACTGAGTGCTTTTATTGCAAGGGAAGCGGTCACTGGAAGCGGAACTGCCCTAAATACTTAGCAGACAAGAAGGCCGGCAAAACAAAAGGTATATGTGATATACATGTAATTGATGTGTACCTTACTAGTGTCCGTAGTAGCTCCTGGGTATTTGATACCGGTGCAGTTGCTCACATTTGTAACTCAAAACAGGGGCTGCGGAATAAGCGGAAACTGGCAAAGGACGAGGTGACGATGCGCGTCGGGAATGGTTCCAAGGTCAATGTGATCGCCGTCGGCACGCTACCTCTATGTTTACCTTCGGGATTAGTTTTAAACCTTAATAATTGTTATTTAGTGCCAGCTTTGAGCATGAACATTGTATCGGGATCTCGTTTAATTCGAGATGGCTACTCATTTAAATCTAAGAATAATGGTTGTTCTATTTATATGAGAGATATGTTTTATGGTCATGCTCCTATGGTGAATGGTTTATTATTTATGAATCTCGAACGTGATACTACACATGTTCATAATGTGAGTACCAAAAGATGTAAGGTTGATAATGATAGTCCCACATACTTGTGGCACTGCCGCCTTGGTCACATAGGTGTCAAACGCATGAAGAAGCTCCATGCAGATGGACTTTTAGAGTCTCTTGATTATGAATCATTTGACACGTGCGAACCATGCCTTATGGGTAAGATGACCAAGACTCCGTTCTCAGGAACAATGGAGCGAGCAACCAACTTATTGGAAATCATACATACTGATGTGTGCGGTCCAATGAGTGTTGAGGCTCGCGGTGGCTATCGTTATGTTCTCACACTCACTGATGATTTAAGTAGATATGGGTATATCTACTTAATGAAACACAAGTCTGAAACCTTTGAAAAGTTCAAGGAATTTCAGAGTGAGGTTGAAAATCAACATGACAGGAAAATCAAGTTTCTACGATCAGATCGTGGAGGAGAATACTTGAGTCATGAATTTGGTACACACTTAAGAAAATGTGGAATAGTTTCACAACTCACGCCGCCTGGAACACCTCAGCGTAATGGTGTGTCCGAACGTCGTAATCGCACTCTATTAGATATGGTGCGATCTATGATGTCTCTTACCGATTTACCGCTATCTTTATGGGGCTATGCTTTAGAGACTGCTGCATTCACTTTAAATAGGGCTCCATCGAAATACGTTGAGACGACACCGTATGAATTATGGTTTGGGAAGAAACCTAAGCTGTCGTTTCTAAAAGTTTGGGGATGCGATGCTTATGTCAAGAAACTTCAACCTGAAAAGCTCGAACCCAAGTCGGAAAAATGCGTCTTCATAGGATACCCAAAAGAAACTATTGGGTACACCTTCTACCTCAGATCCGAAGGCAAGATCTTTGTTGCCAAGAATGGGTCCTTTCTAGAGAAAGAGTTTCTCTCGAAAGAAGTAAGTGGGAGGAAAGTAGAGCTTGATGAAGTATTACCTCTTGAACCGGAAAATGGCGCAACTCAAGAAAATGTTCCTGAGGTGCCTGCACTTACTAGAGAGGAAGTTAATGATAATGATCAAGATACTTCTGATCAAGCCCCTACTGAAATTCGAAGGTCCACAAGGACACGTTCCGCACCAGAGTGGTACGGCAACCCTGTCTTGGAAATCATGTTGTTAGACAACGGTGAACCTTCGAACTATGAAGAAGCGATGGAGGGCCCGGATTCCGACAAATGGCTAGAAGCCATGAAATTCGAGATAGGATCCATGTATGAAAACGAAGTATGGACTTTTACTGACTTGCCCGTTGAGCGGCGAGCCATAGAAAATAAATGGATCTTTAAGAGGAAGACAGACGCGGATGGTAATGTGACCATCTATAAAGCTCGGCTTGTCGCTAAGGGTTATCGACAAGTTCAAGGGGTTGACTACGATGAGACTTTCTCACCGGTAGCGAAGCTGAAGTCCGTCCGAATCATGTTAGCAATTGCCGCATTCTACGATTACGAAATATGGCAAATGGACGTCAAAACGGCATTCCTTAATGGTTTCCTTAAGGAAGAATTGTATATGATGCAGCCGGAAGGTTTTGTCGATCCTAAGAATGTTGACAAGGTGTGCAAGCTCCAACGCTCGATTTATGGGCTGGTGCAAGCATCTCGGAGTTGGAACATTCGCTTTGATGAGATGATCAAAGCGTTTGGGTTTACGCAGACTTATGGAGAAGCCTGCGTTTACAAGAAAGTGAGTGGGAGCTCTGCAGCATTTCTCATACTATATGTAGATGACATACTTTTGATGGGAAATTATATAGAACTCTTGGACAGCATCAAGGCGTATTTGAATAAGAGTTTTTTAATGAAGGACCTTGGAGAAGCTGCTTATATATTAGGCATCAAGATCTATAGAGATAGATCAAGACGCCTCATAGGTCTTTCACAAAGCACATACCTTGATAAGATATTGAAGAAGTTCAATATGGATCAATCTAAGAAGGGGTTCTTGCCTGTGTTACAAGGTGTGAAATTGAGCTCAGCTCAATGTCCGACCACGGCAGAAGATATAGAAGAGATGAGTGTCATCCCCTATGCCTCAGCCATAGGTTCTATTATGTATGCCATGCTGTGTACCAGACCTGATGTAAACCTTGCCGTAAGTTTGGTAGGAAGGTACCAAAGTAATCCCGGCAAGGAACACTGGACAGCGGTCAAGAATATCCTGAAGTACCTGAAAAGGACAAAGGAAATGTTTCTCGTTTATGGAGGTGACGAAGAGCTCGTTGTAAAGGGTTACATCGACGCTAGCTTCGACACAGATCTGGATGACTCTAAGTCACAAACCGGATACGTGTATATTTTGAATGGTGGGGCAGTAAGCTGGTGCAGTTGCAAGCAGAGCGTCGTGGCGGGATCTACATGTGAAGCGGAGTACATGGCAGCCTCGGAGGCAGCACATGAAGCAATATGGGTGAAGGAGTTCATCACCGACCTAGGAGTCATACCCAATGCGTCGGGGCCAATCAAACTCTTTTGTGACAACACTGGAGCTATTGCACTTGCCAAGGAGCCCAGGTTTCACAAGAAGACAAGGCACATCAAGCGTCGCTTCAACTCCATTCGTGAAAATGTTCAAGATGGAGACATAAAGATTTGTAAAGTACATACGGATCTGAATGTAGCGGATCCGTTGACTAAACCTCTCCCTAGAGCAAAACATGATCAACACCAGAATTCCATGGGTGTTCGATTCATCATAGTGTAACTAGATTATTGACTCTAGTGCAAGTGGGAGACTGTTGGAAATATGCCCTAGAGGCAATAATAAAAGCATTATTATTATATTTCTTTGTTCATGATAATTGTCTTTATTCATGCTATAATTGTATTATCCGGAAATCGTAATACATGTGTGAATAATAGACATCAACATGTCCCTAGTAAGCCTCTAGTTGACTAGCTCGTTGATCAACAGATAGTCATGGTTTCCAGACTATGGACATTGGATGTCATTGATAACGAGATCACATCATTAGGAGAATGATGTGATGGACAAGACCCAATCCTAAACATAGCAAAAGATCGTATAGTTCATTTGCTAGAGTTTTCCAATGTCAAAGTATCTTTTCCTTAGACCATGAGATCGTGTAACTCCCGGATACCGTAGGAGTGCTTTTGGTGTGCCAAACGTCACAACGTAACTGGGTGACTATAAAGGTATACTACGGGTATCTCCGAAAGTGTCTGTTGGGTTGACATGGATCAAGACTGGGATTTGTCACTCCGTATGACGGAGAGGTATCACTGGGCCCACTCGGTAATGCATCATCATAATGAGCTCAAAGTGACCAAGTGTCTGGTCACGGGATCATGCATTACGGTACGAGTAAAGTGACTTGCCGGTAACGAGATTGAACGAGGTATTGGGATACCGACGATCGAATCTCGGGCAAGTAACATATCGATTGACGAAGGGAATTGTATACGGGGTTGCTTGAATCCTCGACATCGTGGTTCATCCGATGAGATCATCAAGGAGCATGTGGGAGCCAACATGGGTATCCAGATCCCGCTGTTGGTTATTGACTGGAGAGTCGTCTCGGTCATGTCTGCTTGTCTCCCGAACCCGTAGGGTCTACACACTTAAGGTTCGGTGACGCTAGGGTTGTAGGGATATGGATATGAAGTAACCCGAATGTTGTTCGGAGTCCCGGATGAGATCCCGAACGTCACGAGGAGTTCCGGAATGGTCCGGAGGTAAAGATTTATATATGGGAAGTCCTGTTTCGGCCATCGGGACAAGTTTCGGGGTTATCGGTATTGTACCGGGACCACCGGAAGGGTCCCGGGGATCCACTGGGTGGGGCCACCTGTCCGGGGGGGGCACATGGGCTGTAGGGGGTGCGCCTTGGCCTACATGGGCCAAGGGCACCAGCCCCAAAGAGGCCCATGCGCCTAGGGTTACAAGGGGAAGAGTCCTAGGAGGGGAAGGCACCTCCTAGGTGCCTTGGGGGGGAGGGAAACCCCCCTTGGCCGCCGCCCCCCCTAGGAGATTGGATCTCCTAGGGCCGCCACCCCCCTTGGCCCTCCTATATATAGTGGGGGAAAGGAGGGACTTCATACCTATGCCTTTGGTTGCCTCCTTCTCCCTCTCCAACACCTCCTCCTCCTCCATAGCGCCTTGCAAAGCCCTGCCGGAGTACTGCAGCTCCATCAACACCACGCCGTCGTGCTGCTGCTGGTGCCATCTCCCTCAACCTCTCCTCTCCCCTTGCTGGATCAAGAAGGAGGAGATGTGGCTGTTCCGTACATGTGTTGAACGCGGAGGTGCCGTCCGTTCGGTGCTAGGATCTCCGGTGATTTGGATCACGTCGTGTTCGACTACATCATCCCTGTTCTTTGAACGCTTCCGCTCGCGATCTACAAGGTACGTAGATGCATCTAATCACTCATTGCTAGATGAACTCCTAGATGGATCTTGGTGAAACGAGTAGGAAAATTTTTGTTTTCTGCAACGTTCCCCAACAAAAGGTTATCCTGGATGGTTCGGCGTCAGCATGTAAACGAACCGCCACATCAATGTCCCGATCATCCTTGTCCAGAATATCCACTAGCAGATTTTCATGCCAAAAAAGAGCAAGGCCCCCGCTGAAGCCATTGCTGTCCACACTACTAAAGCCTTTCAGACCTAGCCGGCCTCTCAATCTCCTCATTTTGTCTTCTTTCTTTCATGTCTCACACAAAAACACCATCCTGGGGGAATGCAACTGCACTAGCGTCGCTAACTCGCGAACTGTCTGGGAATTCCCCCCTCCCCTGTAGTCCCAGCTCATGAGATCCATTAATTCCGGCGGCGCTCCTCATGGGAGCCCGCCAAAGATGAGGAATTCTTCTGCACATTGGTAGTAGCCACGGCCTTACTTGAGTTATCTGACTTTTATCTCTTCAAATCTTGCTTCGGCGGTGGACTTGCTGGAACAGTCCCCGGCCCTGGAAAGGACAATACATCCTTAGGGGGATCTTTCCCCGAGGAACTTGCATCCACTCCCCTCTTTCTGTTCAAATCTCCGTCCTGAAGCTCATTCTCTGTCCGTTTATCTAAGTCCATAGTAGCAGCCTGAGACGTTGTTTTTTGCAGAGTTCTCACCCATCTCCTGGGTTCGACCCCCTCCTCTATTTCCTCCCCTCATACTCCAAGCTGCTCTCAGCTCCTTGAAAATCAACGTTTTTTTGTCATGAACACCATCTCCCATTCTCCTGTTCACGAGCCTCCGACACCAGGGGGATTTGCTTACTGAAGTGCGCCTTCACAATCCCTTGCTGCAAAAATGCATACCAATGCAGCCTATCATCTCCCGTTACATTCTCAACAAGAGCCTATCCCGTTACATGGTCAAAAAAACAAGAGTGCGTGACCCCCCCCCCCCCCCCAAAAAACGAGTGCGTGAACAGGAGCACACACCCATGACAACAACAGGCTAAGGATCCCCAACTCTTGGTGCACCATTTCTTTTATTAGCGGGCAACAATGCAAGATCTGCATTTAACATTGGTGGACAGCAAATTGTGTACTAAAGGTATGCTTGCAGGAAACTAAAAGATTTCAAACAAACATAGATAATATATTAGCTAACCGCATACAAGCTAACAGAGTGACATCAATGGCTGTTACATGAAAGCAAATAGATTAGTTACTAGGTTCATTAATACAGCAAAACATTGCTAATGGAGGGCCAGTGACAGATGTCTATTCATGGCTAACCAACATTGTTTGAACCGACAAAAGGGCGTGCACCCAGACACCAACAGAAAAACAAACGGAGGTGTATGCCTTATCCGGCACACCGCTTCAGAACTAATCGTACAAGGTTTACCATATACCCAACAACTAATGTGTACTAAGCCGCTAGTGCCATGCTGATTACGCCAAGTCTTTAGGGAGCATATGCTTTCCATTCCGCAAAATAGGGAATGTAAGGCAGACCTCCCGGGAAATCTCCAGAAGCAGAAATAACATGCACTCTCTGGTTGGTCATATCATATGACAATGTCTTCTCCTTGCTGTTAGTAAGGAAAACCAAATCATGTTGTGGATGAATTGCAAACATCGTGAAGACATCATCATTACGATGATCCCTTCCGAACAGTTCCAGGAAGTTAATAGCACATTTGAGGGTCCATTGTCCACTATCATGATCGTCAAGAACCCAAATAGAGAGTTGGCGCATATTTGTACACCAAGCATACAAGTGTCCCTGGGACCTCCCAATGAAAAGATTATCATAGCCCTCTGTCATGGTAGGTGTCATTTTAATTTCCCTCCAAGCACTACTCTCCATGTCCACTGTGACTATTGAAAAATGAGTATAGAAGTGCATAGTGCCATTCAGGAACACGCATTCCGAATCACAAAAATAACGCTTTATGAGAACCCATGGATCATCACAATGATCATCCCACTGACCCTGTAGGGAAGTCCATCCTCCAGTTTGTGATGAGTAGATCATTGCCACGGGCAGGCCAGACTTTGCGAACAGGGGCACAAATACCATAAAGTGGGAAGGAATGGTTAAGTCAAAGCACAAAGGGCGTGTTTGGTTACATTGCCGATCTAGCCTAGCCCGGCGAGCCTGGCTCTATTGAGCCGGTTTGAGGGGATGCAGGCCAAAAAAACACCAGATGCACATAGTTTGGTTCCCTTCATGCCGACAACCATTTTCGACCCGGAGTTTGGTTGCCCGCATTGCATTAGACGCACATATGACATGGTGTTTGGTTGTAACCTGCATAAGATGTTGTCACCACTTCAAACTAGTGGTGAGCTTACCACACTGAATCTGAACATGTAGCGCCATCTACTTAAACAAATGACAGTTCATCCTAACTAGTATCAAATGACAGTTCAAATTATTAAGAGCCATTGGCTAAATAAGGGATAGTTCATCGGTGTTGCTGCTACCAGATCTTCCTCTAGCTCCTCTTCTTCTGCTTCTGCTTCTACTGCTGCTTCTGCTGCTTCTTGTTCTTCTTCCATCTTCAAATCCTGCACTGACCTCTGTTAAGCCACATCGCCTCTGCCCACTCCAACATTTTCTTCTTCCAAGCGTCATTGTCAAATGCCTCCACACCATGCCCAGAGCTAACAACATCGTCAGGCTCGACATCTTCCTCCTCAGACACGTGTTCATCAAAGCCCACTGGAGGATCAAGTTATGCAGAATGCAACAAGCAAGAACTAGCTTAAACTGAGTGGAGTATGGGTGGAATGGCTTCTGATCCGGGATCTTAAACATATTCTTTAGAGCTCCAAATGCCCTCTCAACAGTTACTCTAAGGCTGGAGTGTCTGAGATTAAACAACTCATGTGCAGTCCTAGGATAGTTCCTACCAGAGAACTCATTGAGATGATACATTTTTTTCGAAGGGTGGAAGAATACCCGACCAACATGCATAGCCAGCATCTCCAAGGTAGAACTTGCCTCGGAGATGTTGATCCCATCAGGTCGACTCATGCTGTCAGTGAGAATGTTAGCATCATGCGCTGACCCCTCCCAGCCAGCCAACACATGTGTGAACTTCAGATCAAAGTCAACAGCAGCAAGCACATTCTGGCTTATGTAGTGCTTCCCCCCCTGTATGTTGTAGACTGTGACCAAGGAACTCTAGCAGTGACATGAGTACCATCTATTGCCCCAATGCAATCCTGAAAATGGCATCACAAGCCTGTGTTAGTGCTCAACTTGAACAATACAAGCATATCAAGCCATGAAAAGTGTATATTGTCAATGCTCACCTTGAAGTATGGATACCATCTTGGGCTTCAGCGAATCTTGGGTGGAGTCTGACTAGATGGTCTCCTGATCATCTCTCCTCTAAGCTCCCAAATAGCAAAAAGCACTTGCTTAAAGTACCTAGAGATGGTCTCCATTGATCTCCTGAATGTGTTGTGAATGACCCTGAACCTCTGGTTATGGCCAACAACATGGAGGAACATGGCCACTTGCTCTCCGACACTGGTGTTGATGCTATCGTAACAGCCCCCTGCTCCTGAAGGTCTCGACAAGCCTGGCAAACAATGATCTTTTCATTCTAAGCATTCATAGAGCCTCGAAGTCATTGCAGTTGTAGATGTAGTTCAGATTTTGGATCCTCTCCTGTTCCCGGGGAAACAATGGACCATAGCGGATCAAAGGTCTCCCAGCACGACGAACAGCTCTCTGGTGCATGAACATGACCCATGCCTGAATCACACTAATCAGTGCTGCTGCCTGGATTATCAGCCTCATCAGTACGTCCATAACCTAGTCGACATCGACGGTTCGTTCAGTGGGAAATCGATCCTACACCTAGCTTAACGGCCTAACCACTTAGCTAACAAAGGGGGGAGGGTGTGCTGCTTACCGGCATCGGAGACGAGGACGGTGTAGGGGGAGCCATGGCACAGACTAGGTCGACTAGACGGTGGCCAACAACAAGGGGAGCACCAGATCCGCCGCAAACGCCACCGCCGCCTATAGCGCAGATCTGAAATCACAGCCGCCGGTGGTGAGGAAGTAGGGAAGAAAGGAGGGCAGTGGCTATGGGTGAGCGGGTGAAAGGGGGGTGAGGCTAATTTGGCGTCGGGACGGCGCACCAGATTTCCATCTCCCGCCATCCCCCCTCGCCCTTGCCTCACTCCCGCCCGTCCGACCTCACGCCGCACTCAACCTGACTCGCGAGAAACTGCCGATCCGAGCGTTTCCAGCGAGCCAGGCTCTGGGCTGCTTTGAGAAGTGTGCGATGCAGGCCCAACAGGAAAACAGGCAACCAACCAGGCCTCTCCCTTCCCGCGCGGGTCTGGTTGGGCTCGATGTGGGCAACTAAACATGCCCAAAGAGTACGAAAAGACTCTTCCATGATCGCGCGCGCCAACGCGCAGATCCCCTTCGCGCAACCCAATCAACTCCCGACCATGTATGTTTCTTTCCAAATTAGAGGGTGTTTGTTTCCAGGGACTTATTGGTTTAGGGGCTTAAAAAATTCCCTATAAGTCTCATCTAAACCAAACAGGAGGGACTTATAGGGACTTAAAGTGGGCATTTGGGACTTATGAAATAAGACTCTCAAGAAGAGTCTTATAGGGACTTATAGTTGTGATATGGTCATTTAGTCCATGTTAAGTCCCAGGAACCAAACAGGTAGGGACTTTTTAGGGACTTGGGACTTATAAGTTGGGACTAAAAAAAGTCATAGGACTTATGAACCAAACAGGGCCTTAATAACTGCAGCCGTTTCCATGTATTTACAGTGGCCCCACCTCCTCCTTTGATGATACAAGCAGCACGGATCCGGCTTGCCTGCTCCCTCCCCGTGCTCTCATCCGTGCTCCCACTTCATCCTACGGTTGTCTTTTTTTCTTTTTCCTTTCTAATCTAATCATCTCCCCCCTGATTTTAAGGGGGTGGGGCCGGGCCTTATTTTGTTTCAATCAAATCATGCCACGTATGCGGGAGCACGGATGGGCACACACGCGGGGAGCAGGCAAGTCTCGTCCAAGCAACACATGGTTGCATGCACGTTGGGCCCACTCCACTTTCCATTTAATCCTCGCCTGGTGAATGCACATGGACCTTTCCATCCCTAATTAATTGCCCCCCTGATTTTCACTTGGGTGGGGCCCGCCCATTCCTTAATTACCAATAACACACCCTGATAAACTTACTTAATTGGAACAAGCGCACCCAGTCCGAAATCGTGCGCTCTGACGCGCGCGTGCGTTATAGCCATTCCCCAAAGAGTATTTTTTTTTTTTTGACCTGATTCCCCAAAGAGTATTTGCCTATACGCAAAAGGTCATCCAATTCTATAGGAGGCAACAAAATCCACTCCTGGGTAGCGGGATTGCACACAACATAATCGAATTGATCAGCCTCTCAGGCCATCTGAAGCTCCGACAATCGAACCTATTTCCTTGTGGAAACGAATTCCAACCGCATTGCATAGGGAGGGGGATTTCCAGCATTTGCAAAAGAGAAGGCTGGTGCTGCATGCATTGCTGGACGCGGAAGTACTTATAGGTGCCACGCAAGAAAGAGAGATCGGTGTCAACCATTGAGCACCTTTCCCGGACAAATTGTGGAAATTGCAACTGAGGCTCAACTGGAAGTCGTAGTAGTCCGAGTGGAAATTGCAACTGAGGTTCTGTTGAGTCTTTTTGCTGAAGTCGTAGTCCGAGTGGAAGAAGAAACTAGAGAGCGTCTGCGGGGACCTCTTGCGGACGCCGTGGTCGGAGCATAGGGCGCCATGGTCTGGACACGCACTTGAAGCGGCATAGAGACCTGTAGGGCACCCGCGAGAGGATCTCGATGAGGACGTCCTCGGAGAAGCTCACCTCGGCCTGCTCGTGTTTCTGTTTCTTCTTTTCTCCTCCTAAAAATGGCAGAGACGTACGGTTCGTTTAGGCTCCCAACACCCTCCGGCAGATCGATTCATGGAAATAGAATGGGCGCGAACCTCAGATTCTACGGAGACGACGGCGAGGCCGTGCAGCAACGGCGGCGGCGGGGAAGAACTTGATGGATCCTCCTCGCCGCGGCCTCCGTCTCCGTGGGTGTTCGCCTATTCCTCGTGCCCGTGCTCGCCTCCGCCTTCTCTTCCCGACGGCATGGCCTCCACCGGATCGCCTGGCCTAGGGTTTGGGTTGATTTGGGAAGGGGAACAGAGGAGTTGGGTTGTGTCGTCAACCTCACACTGCGCTGGAGAAGTTCGGTTGAGAAAAGAAGAGGAATGGGATCACTTTTTTTCCTAAAACAAGAGACAAAAATGATATTTCTCCCTCGAGAAAAAAATCAAATAAAGAACAAAGGGACAATTTCTTTATACTGAACAGAGATAAAGACAAAATGCTTCACAAAGGGCCTTTGAGCAATGCAGCATCGTACATACGCACAACTGCCCAATGTGTGTTGATTGATGGATGATTGGTTCAAGCATGTTTTGTGTCATGATGATCGTCTGATCGATGACTGCTTCTCCCTTTATTTCACTATATATATACTGCATGAACAATAATATCTGAGGGATTAAGTTGTTTACCTACGGTGTGGTTTAGGCATTGCTTCACCTACACTTGAAGACTCTAAATGAGGGGAGGCCAAATCATATCGGCAGTTTCATCAGAGAGAAGATTTGGTAACAAATACTAGTGTGTCCGTTGTTGCGAACAACAAATTTCATGTGGGAACGGAGGACAACAAATTTCTTTTTTTTCGAATGTTGGTAGTTGATCTACCAAATTCATTGATCAGGAGAAAGAAGGTTGGTCTTGTTTATGAGGGAAACCGGACCCAAAAACCATACAAGCAGCCTTTCGGCCAACACACGCACCCTCACTAGACACAGGTCCCTTTGACCGCATCCATCTCCAAGACGATGCCCCCAAGAGAGAACGCGACGCCGAATGGCGCCGCCATCATCCGATCTTAACTAGATCAAGGGTTTCCTCGGAGCACGTCAGGAAAGGCAAGATGAGAGCAGCTACATAGGTGCCTCCAACGAGGGAGCGGCACCCGAAAGCGCCGCCATCGACGACTCCGGCCGCAACTGGAGTACGACTTTCGTCGGCAGTCTCACCTGCATAGCCCGAAACCAGGATCCAATCAGCCTACACATTGAACCACTATCCCTGCCTCCACGGCCAACCGCACCTCCCCGGCGAGCTCGACGTGCTTCCAACCCTGCATCCGCATCCCCCACTAGATGGAGGATGCAACCCGTAGCGGCGCCATTCGTCTCCCATCAGAAGGATACGACCAGCACGACGCCATTCGTCTCCCCGAGGATGCAACGCCTGCCAGCCATTCATCTCCCGACGAAGGATGCAACAACCGCAGCGAGGCCATTCCTCTCCCTCCAGCCACCACCATCTCGTCCTCCCACCCAAAGTCGCGTCGAGCTCACCAAACCACCAAACAGGAGGATGCAACACCAGGCGAGGTGCCATTCATCTCCCACGGCCTCACCCGCACGGCCAGTAGAAACCCAGATCGAGCCCTGCTGCCCGCGGAACCCACGCCTCTGACAGATCCAACGTCTCCATGGTCGCCGAGCGGAGAATCACCGGCCACCAAAGACAACCGGCCGCCACCCGGCAGATCCGCGCTGGGGCCCACCGGCACGCCTCCCACGCCCCTGCGCGCCGCAGATCCCCGCTGGGAGCAGCGCCTGCGCACCCTTCCCACGCGCCGCCTCAGATTTGGTAGCGACCACCACGCGCCCGGCAGCCGCACGCCTCCTCGCGTGCCCACCATGCTCTCCCGCGCACTGTGCGCCTCGCCATCCGGCAGCGCCCCTCGCGTCGAGGCCACGCACGCCTACACCGCTGACCTCCATGCCCGCCCGCCGCGCTCCCACCACCGCGCACGCCGGCGACGACCAGCAGAAGGCCGACGCGCCACGCTCGCGCCTTGTCCGGGCGACGACCATAAGCATTGATGTTTAAAAAACTCAGTTTATTTTATCAAGCACCTCTCTAAACGCCTTGCATTGTACAAGGACTAAGAGAAAACATTAGGATATAAGCATTTGGGAGGCCAAAATAACATCATTCAACTTATTAAGTCTCATCAAAATGGGCGTCGTATTTTTCTTGGTTTCATCCGCAATCTGCATGTCATACTTGTACTACCTCCATCCTGGTTTATAGGTCCCCATTGTAATCTATGTCAAATTTTGACCATAAATTTAACTAACAAAATGTTCATGCATGTTATTAAAAATTATATTATTGAAAAACTATGTTCAAATACGAATCCAACGATATAATTTTTGTTGACATTTTATCCGTTAAATCTTTGGTCAAAATTTAGCACAAATTATAAAAAGGACTAATAAACCATGATGAGGTAGTACATTATAGTAGCACTTGCAATAAACATAGAGGAAAAATTGTGCGTCATCTTTTTTCGGTTCGGTCTGCATTGGGCAGCTCACCCCCGAAAACTATCAGTGACAAGCACCTCTCATCTTTACTCAATCATAGCATTGAAATCCTATTATTTTATTACACACATGTAGACCATGGTATCATAATATAAACTTGGTATAAAGTCTTTTTTTTAGCTAAACTTGGTATAAAGTCTAAACATCATTTGGATTTTCGGGCTCTTGCGAGCCTGGATGTCTGAAAATTATTAATAATACTTTTTGGTGTAGCATCATAAAATTCCGAAAAGTCAACATGTACACATAGATGATCGGTGTACCGAGACATTCCAATCCCAATAGAGGGGTTATGCGGCACACTTATGTTGAGTGTTGACTGAGGAGTAAAAATGCTCCACGGACGAAGAACTTGTATACCCTGTGGAGATTGTAGGATGCCTAGAATTATGTGTTCTATTGATCTGACCCTTGTGTAGGGTATATATAGGAGTACAAGAGGGGTAGAGACTTGGAGTATAAGACAAGTTACATGTGGTTTAAACTAGTTCTATCTCTATCTCCTTATCTCTAACTTAAACCCAATTATATTTCTAACATTCCCCCTCAGTCTTAGCGGGAGTGAAGCGGACAAGTATGACTGGATTTGAAGTCTTGCGCTTTCGTCATCTTCTCTGCTGCGCCATCATCAAATGCGTCTCTAATGGGTTGGCACCTAGGGCGGTGACTGCGTCCCCTTCTGCTGCCTTCATGCGTTCTCCTCTATTCCCTCCCGCAGTCACAGCGGAAGTGGCGTGGACGCTAGTGACGACGCGGACGCTGTTGACTGGAGTTGTTGCCGATGAGTTGCTGTAGACGTAGCCGTGTGGTCGATGTCGAGGTAGCCTGTCAGGGTGATGTAGTCGTGGTCGATGGTGTGGTTGTCGTGGATGATGAAGCCGCACAAAGCTGGAGGCGCAAAAAATTGCGCTATGACGGGGCTGCAAACGTGGACGGTGCACCTTGCGGATGTCAGAGGGTGCCGTCGGCGATGAGTCCACCGGTTTTGCCAAGACCGGAGGAAGCCCATCGAGCACACATCGTTTTTGCCAGAACCGTGTGGCCGTATAGGGTCATCACTGTAGTGACGCCATGTAGATGTAGTCGTGCCGTCGTGGATGACGTGGTCGACGCCGTCGTCGTGACACGGTCATTGCCGTCGTCGAGGTTGTTTCTTGCAGAAAAGTCTGTCAGAGGACGCCAGGTGTCCATCTTGTGGACTAGGCGGCGGCGGTGTGTTGACGAGGATGTTAGTGAAGACCACGTTGATGAAGATCTTGGCGATGAAGTGTCGGTAATGACGTTGCAGCGACGTGTCGACGATGATGTCGCTTCTCGTGTATTTGCTCGACGATGATCTTGACTCGTAGTCTGTTGTGGTCGTACAGCTTGATGTCGTGGTTCGGCCTGGTGTAGTTCGGCTTGACGCAGTGCAGATTGGTCGATGTAGATGGCATGTCGGCGCAGGTACATGCGATGCAAGAGGTGGTGTAGCTCCGCTCGGTGTAGTTCATCGTCGTACGAGGCGCTGGACAGCTGGAGTCGATGGAGTTTGGGAGTCTGCCTTCCCGTGATCCAAGTCGTGCACCTCGGCAGACCTGGGAAGACGCATGGACGCGCATGTGTCCAAGCCATGCACGCAGATATGTCAATGCGGCACGTATGAACATGCGATTGATCTCCTTGGATCCATCGGATGCATGCACGGGTGCCGATCTGGCTGGCCGCACGGGTGCAAATCATACACCCGCTGGAGGGCTTGAGGCGATCGTGCGTCTTGCGGTGACTGTGTCGCATGGCCGGGTAGATTGTCGATGTAGAACCCGTGCGCACATGCCGCTGGTCGTCCTTGGGGGCTGGAATCCCGCACGGCGACGCTGACGATCTAGCGATGTCCCTCGCGCCCCGCGCTTGCCGTAGCGGCGCACCACCGATGTACATCGATCTGATGTCGAGTATGCACTGCTTTTCACCGGAATTGGATCCGATCCTGGAGTTTATTTGTGCCTAATAAGATCGATCTACTGGGTGGACTATGGAATTTCAAAAACTGGAATTTATGGAATTTGATCTAATCTAAAAAAAGATCGATCTAATATCACGCCCCCGGGGAGAGAAGATTAATCTTTCCGGGGGCGGCACGCTGCGGAAGTGATGAAGGAACCTAGGATCGGCGTCGTGAGACTAACCGCTCTAATACCATGTGGAAAATATGAGATGGCTAAATATTATGTGTTGTATTTATCTAACCCTTGTGTAGGGTATACATAGGAGTACAAGAGGGGTAGAGACTTGGAGTACAAGACAAGTTACATGTGGTTCTATCTCTATCTCCTTATCTCTAACTTAAACCCAATTATATTTCTAACATACCCAAGAGGAAGTTCCGGCGCCTAATTATGCGTCTACCATCTACAAATAAATAATGGTGCTTAAGAAAATGTTGTTTTATTTCTCTTATCACCTTGCATTGTACAAGGCCTTAGCATAATACCACATCAAATCTATTGTCTACCTGACACATAGTTAATAAGGGGAGATAATGGCAGCGCTTCTTATCTACAAGATCATCTCTACAGGGGGTCCAATATGTTTTTTGTTAAGTTGCATAATATAAAATTATTGTGGTTTTTTTAAGAGGCAAAGACTTGCCATTTCATCGATTAAGAGAGAGTGAAAATTGCCCGGTCAATTTACGGAAAATCGGCGTAAAATTGATACAACTCAACCCATGAAATGGACAACACCGGCCAACCTGGGCACATGCCAACAGATGGTTACACGCGCCAGCGAATGACATCTTCGACTTTGACGACGATCTTTGTGAGGAAAATATGCAGAGCTTGCACCGACCGAGTCCTCCACAAACGATCACCGAGTGCGTGTCATCGTCACCACTGGACACAATCCACTGCAACTCTGACTCCACAACAACCAAGCAACCACGGAAGAACACATCGGACACACTAGATAAACCGATTACCAGAGTCCGAGGTGCGACCCCAACTCATCTTGACGCCATTATCATTGGCAAACAGACGTTGACGCTCCTGACCTCGATGATAGCCACCAAGAACCACTGGTCTTCTAGTTGTAGTCCGCTTCAAGACGATGCCCCCCAAGGAGGAGAAAGGCGCCGGAACGCCTCCATCGCCCAATCCAGATGATATGAGGTTTTCCTCTGGAGCCAAGGCCGTGGGGAGAGGGAGAGGGGTGAGCACACCTTCCACAATGACGCTTCCAAAGATCGCGACACCCACGGGCGCCGCCTCCGCCGGTTCCGAAGAAGAGGATTATTGTGGTTTAGATCGTATATTGAGAGAACGAGCTATAACCATAATAAATAAATAAAATACATTGGAATATTATGCCACTCCTTGACCAAGGCACCATAGCCTTAGTGTTAGATGACACCATACATCAAGTTAAGTTCAATCTCTATAGTAACTTGGGCAAATGTTTTTAACAATTCTGGGGTGCCGGTGTATCTGCCTTCCATATGGGGCAAGGTGCGAACCTCAAAGAGTACTCGGATGACTCGTGTCGATTCCAAAGTTGAAGAAATAATGCCTGAATCTCCATCTGCATCCAAATTCATGTAAATTTCACTGGAGTTGTTCGTGCTTTTTAGGTTCCGATAAGTAAGAGCCATTTTCCATTGACCATACTTGATAATTTCAGAAATAAAAACAAAGATGCCTGGAACTAGAAGTAGAACATTGCTGCGACCCGCACTCCCAAAAGACATACTCCCTCCGTCGGGAAATACTTGTCCTAGAAATAGATGTATCTAGACTTATTTTAGTTATAGATACATCCATTTTATCCATTTTTAGGACAAGTATTTTCGGACGGAGGGAGTATAAAGGAAGGACAACTTTGAATTAAGCATACGGCCTCCACATTTCACAATGTAAATCCAAATTTTGCACACACAAAAAAATGAGCATATGATTGTTCGAGTACCATGCATCTCTAATTATCAGAGTTAGTGAAATTCAAAATATTGTGTTTCAACTATGATGGTTAGTTATGTTAGATTTCATAATTTTATTTAAAGATTCACAACATATAATTAATCACAAATTTGCTTCAAAATAAACCATTTGTATTGTACATATACTTTTAGATTTGTGAACACAAATTGAACATTTTCCAAAATATCTTATAAGCTTGCCTTGCGATATGTAGCACTTTTGGTGGTTGAATTTTAGAGTTGAATCGAAAAATACAACACTTTTATTAAAACTGGAAAATACTAGTGTGTACATTCCATTTTATTTATGCTTGGTTCTTCGATACTGGACAAATAGTTTTAGGCAGTCTCATAATCTTTTGTAAGTATTTTATTCTATTAAATTATATTTTGGTGTCAAGTACGAGTAGAAGTGAAAGCTTTGTTGAATTTCAGTTCAAACAACTTTAACAAAATTTATTTCTTGCAAAACCGTGAGGGATTGTAGTTTTTATTTTGATATAAAATTTAGTGAACTCCTATTGGATGATAGGATGATTTTTTATGTTTACTACAGCAAAAAATATTCAATTGTTTTTGTGATCCACGCTCGACAAAATGTTTAAAAAGTTTGAATATCAAGACGTGACATGAAAGCATGTGAGTGGATATGGTAGCGAGGAGTCCAGCCCGAGCCGCCTGAAGTCCGTCGGCCGCTAGATCTGGCGCACGCACCACCCCGAGCTTGCCGCGGCTCGATTCCGGGCGTCCGCAAGGAGCTCAACTAGCAACACACCGCAACCCACCGATCCCAACCCCACCAAGCGCATGCCAGCCTGCGCATGCGCAACCCAGGGCCGGTCCTGAGATTTTGAGGGCCTGGGACGGAAATAAAACTTTGGGCCTGATATACTGGTAATAATATGTGGATTGCACATGACTGTACGATCATGTCTCGGCACATAATTCATTAGCAAATTTCTAAAATATTGTTTTGTAACGTTGGATCCTAAAACGCACGAAGAGGAAAATAGGAAGTACATAATATAGATAAAATGACTTTTTTAATTGCACAAGAGATTAAAGCTCTTGAATTTGCAATGGTGTGAGTGAATATACATGCAATCACATAAGACAATTTGTAAGAGCTCTAAACTCAAATCTATTGAAAATAAATAAGTAGCAAAAAGTACCGCTAAATATCGTATGAAAATATCTCATTCCAATCTAAGAAGCTTTCAGCACTAAAATTCTACAATTTAAAGTATAAGTAGGTTCATCATTTGTTGAATTGATTAGTTTTAACAGAGGTGATATAAATTTTAAGTATGATCACGAGAATGTATACCTAACAAATGGCTGAATTTCAAAACGGTAATATGATACACCTTGGATCTACATCGGTTGATCGGCAACCCGGTGCTTGGCCATGACGCGATGCTAGGCCATGTGATCTGGCTGTGCATGCGTGTGTGCATCCGGCGCCTGGAGGCTGGAGTCTCGCGAGCTCAGTTCGTCGGCGTTCGTGCGTGGGCACTCGCGAGCGATCGGAGCGCTGGGTCTGGTGAAAAGCGTAACTAGGGATAGGTAGCGATCTTTTCTCATTAGGGTAGTAGCAATCTTTTTAGGAAGAAAATCATTGTAGGTATCTTGTTGTTGGAGAAAATCCTCGCGATCGGAAAGAAAACAATGCAGGCCCTGTGTACTTGGCTAACTTTTTCTAGGCATCCGTGACAGTTTTCCTACTGAGAGCCGAGCGTCCGCATGCGCAGCTGGACCTGGGATATTTTTCACGATCTGTACTTTGGCTAGTGCGTACCTGGCTGGGGCCCCTGGGATGGTGGGGGGCCGGGGCGGCTGCCCCCCCCCCCCCCCCCCCCCCCCCCACACCCCCGACTGGCCCTGGCGCAACCGCTGCCGTTCGCCACCGCTGGCTAGATGCATAAGGCCGAGCGCAACTGACACCGTGAAGTCACCGCGTCCTCGACGCGCGCCCGCACCAGCTGCGTCGTCGTGCCCCCTCATCCAAGGTTGGGCCCCGCAATGCCGCCATCGTGCGAGGAAGGAGAGAAGGCCTCGCTGCCGACGATGCCGGCTGAGCTTAGACCGGTGCCACCTGCTGGCACCGAGGAGGAGAGGAGAAGAGGACAAGAGGGGAGACCAGGACTAGCGTTTTGCCACACCACCGCTCGTGGGAGCGTGGCTGCCACTAATAACTATATAGAGCTACCAAAAGGTAACATGACTCACTTCTGCTTCGGTACACCCCACCTAAACACATGGATGGTTCAGATTAGTCAATACCTCTTCATAAGTAAGGGCATGATGGTCATATATTAGAAATCATTCGTGAGCTGGGCCGGCGAGCGCCAAGGAGGAGAGGAGAAGAGGGAAGACCAGGATAGTGTTTTGCCCCACCACGGCTCGTGGGAGCGTGGCTGCCACTAATAATTAGAGCTACCAAAAGGTAACATGATATACTCATCAGATCTCGTTAAGTGAGAAACAAGAAAGAAATATCTAAAAGCGATGGAGTACGTAACACAGAAGCTATACAAAAAAGAAATTTTGAGCTTAATTGGTCCTCGATCAGACGAATGAGTCAGGGAGACAGCATCAAAGAGCTGCCAAAGTGCCAAAAGACGGTATTGTATTGTACACACTTCTTTTTTGAGGATCGTATTGTACACACTTTGGAACAAATGGATGGTTCTCCTCTCCTACGATCTGTCGCAATATTACATTTACTTCGATTATCCTTTTTCTAAAGCTACCACGACTTTGCCTACAGCTTGTTAACCACCTGCCAGGCACACGCGACCTGCATGATTAAAAGATGGTCATTGCTCTCCCAAATTTAAGGCGTCTTCAACGCCATCCATTAAAATGATTAAGCAAAACGTCCATCCAACCTATTCATCAAATGTCCGTCCCGGGTATGGCCGCCTCCATTTAATATGCATATGTTGATCACTAGTTCACTACAAATTTATAACATATGTAAAATAAGTGCAAACATATGCAATCAAAACTAAAAAGTGCCGGATGTTCATAATTTTTCTTATATGTGGCCGATCACAAAAAATTGTCAGTTCGGCTGCCCATGCAGAACACTTTTTATTGCCTCCCGGCTGCCCATGTCAGGTTCTTCACCGTGCGGAGAAGAAGAAGAAGAAGAAGAAGAAGAAGAAGAAGAAGAAGAATATGAGTTTACTAAGGGTCTATCACGTAATGTGATAGATAATGCATCAAGGGAGATGGGTATGAGACCCACAATATGAGTTGTTCACAGTGGTAACCTATTCTTTGTGATCGGAGATCCCGTGAATTAGATGTGGAAGACATGCTGTTGGTCAACTGAGAGGAGAGTATCCCTACTATTCACAATACCACTCCATGAAGATGCAATACTCTCCTAATCTGCATGGCAGGTTGATGTATATCTTAATGTGTTCTAAGTGGCTTATTTAAGCAGAGATGTTATCCTGCAGAACATCTTTTGAAGAACACACCTATATGAGTCTGATTGTCAAACGTCGCAATCTATGAGAGTAGGGTTCTCTCTAGTAAACTCATGAAAGGTCACGGAGTATGACGCATAAGCTCCACCCGCGGGGAAGACCCATGGTAGCCACGTATCGGTCAAGGCTTTATGTGAAGCTAGATTCGCAGAAAACTTGCAGTTCAAGGCCCAGTCCACTATTCAAGTTGCTTACTAGTGTAGCATAGAGTTCTAGGTGGAAGTTCAACTTAACAGTCTCCACTGCAGTACCGGTATATAAAACAGTGTTTTGGAATCAAAGGCAAATTTCTGTGTGCCTCTGGGATCTGGTGGGGGATTGCTGGAATTTAGTCTATTTTGGGCAGCCCAATAACTATTTCAGAAATTCCTAATAAATCCTAGAGACCCACTTAGCCCATTTGTGCAAGGCAAGGGATACTACTAAAAGTTTAGTCCCACATTGCTAGTTTAGTGGGAGTTGGACCTCCTTATAAGGGGGTTTCTTTCCCCACTTGTATGAGCATGAGAATAAGAGGGACATCCACGCGCGCTCCTCCTCCGCCGCCCGCCACGCCACGCATCGCCTCGCCTCGTCACGACGCGCCGCGCCGCGCCGCGCCGCGCCGCGCCGCGCCGCGGGTTGTGGGAATGAGTCGAGCCGATGTCTAAATTTTTGCCACGCACTACGGTCCCTTCAGCTCCCGGCACTGCCCTCTCGCCTCCTTCTCTTGCGCCTATAAAAGGGAGGTCGCTCCTCTCAGCAAGACGCACCAGAACTACTTCTTCCTCTCGCCACCGGTTCCTGAGCATTGCGCTGCTGCTACGATCTTCTCCGAAACCGCACTCTTTGAGTCCTGTATGGGAGAAGGGTGATAAGGTTTTTGGGGAGCGTTGGTTGCGGGTTGCGGGAATGAGCCGAGCCGATGTCTAAATTTTTGCCACGCACTACGGTCCCTTCAGCTCCCGGCGCTGCCCTCTCGCCTCCTTCTCTTGCGCCTATAAAAGGGAGGTCGCTCCTCTCAGCAAGACGCACCAGAACTACTTCTTCCTCTCGCCACCGGTTCCTGAGCACTGCGCTGCTGCTACGATCTTCTCCGAAACCGCACTCTTTGAGTCCTGTACGGGAGAAGGGTGATAAGGTTTTTGGGGAGCGCTCTGGGCGACTACTGGCTGATTCATCACGGACGATCCGGTCGCCGACGACTACTTCCCCGACGACGACTTCTTTCCCGACGTCGACGACCTCCTCGATGACATGGCAGGCGAGGACACCGACCCCAAGTCCAGCGCTTCTGCTGCTGCTGTGTCGTACGTGTTCTTCTCTTTCTGTTAGAAGTCCTGCTACAGTTCTTGGCTCTAGTTTCTGTCCTACGTATGTTAGGTTCTATGTCGTATAAGCAACTTCATCTAGTGATTGTTCTAGATGTGTTCACCTCAAGTTCATATATGCAGACGATGTTTACCTTCTCTCTGTCAGATTGCATGACTTGCTTTATATTTGCTATTTTAGTCATGTTTTATCTACTATTTCTGTTAATAAAATCATTCGGTAAATTGCTCATATTTCCAACACGGATGAGGTACTGGCTGGCCGGCCGCTGTCAAAGTCTCCTCCCTCTTCCTCTCTTTGCGTCGAGAAGTGATGCGTGTCACCATATTGAGCTTGTGGGCATCCACCACCGACAGGCCCTCCGGCTTTGGCGGGACTACGAACATTTCCGTTAGCACCTCCTCCGGATCCATCATAGCTATGGATGGCGAAACAGGCGGGTACTGTGTTGGGTGGAGGCGGCGATCAAAACGGAGACAGTGGAAAAAAGGCGGGCTTTGCACAAAAAAAATGTGTATCCATCCAAATGTGCGGGCTCTGCCTCTGGCTGGGTCTCAGGGTGTTGGAGTCTGACATGGCAGCTGTGCAGATGTCCGCAAACCTCTGTTGGGTTCTCTCTTGAGAATAAGCCGTGATGGAGCAGGATGCGATCGGCATCAGTGCGCCAGGTCGGGTCCGTGACGGTGCGACCGACGCCGATGCGCCAGGTCGGATCCGTGGGCTGGGTCATGGTGGTGTGTGTACGTATGTGCGTAAGTGTGTGGTGCGTGTGTGCACGCTCGTGGCAGTAGCATGTGTGTGCAGGGCCGGTCCTGAGATTTTGAAGGCCCAGGGCGAGACTGAAATTTGGGGCCCTTAATATTAACAATATACTCCCTCCGTTTCCATAAATAAGGTGTCCACACATCTCAAAATTCAACTTTAATCATAATTTAGGCCAATCAAACGTGGGTTATATGTGATAAAAATTATACCTTTGAATTTCCATCTTAAAGAGGTTCTCAACGGTATAACTTTTAAGTTACAAAAATATATATTATATTAATCTAATTTATGGTTAAAGTTAAATTTTGAGAAGCATGTGTCCCCTCATTGAAATGGAGGGAGTAACAATAACAATTGTCATAACTATACCAAAAGACATTTAAATGAATCTAACAGCAATATTTATATTAAATCATTTATGCATATAATCTTGAAAAACATTCTTGGTACAAAGTCACTTATGATGCAAAATTACCTTAAAAACTTATTAGCAGACCGTGCATGTGCATCCGATGTACCTGTATTCTCAGGGACACTTCCGTTAACATCTTCTTCCTACTCCCATTAGTTTGGCCATCCATAGCTACTTTCATAAATTCATCAGATTTCATCAAAGCCTCAGTGTTAGTATTGAAAAATTATCCATGGCTCCCCTCTATGATTCTATCAACACAAGGCTTTTTCTACAGAGGCGAAAAGAAATAATTGCACAAGAGCTATAAATCAATGGGAATTAAATTACTTAATAGCAGTAGACACATAGAAAATGAATTAGTGATTCATGGTATAGTATACCTACAAATTTTCCGGACGGCAAGGCAACAAGTGGTCAACGCGATCGGTTGATCATCTGATTGGATCAAAGCAGGTCCAAGCGGAGCACTAGCTCAGCGATCAGATCAACAATGCAGAGCACTAGAGCAGCGATTAGATCACACAAGGAGGCGTCGAGGCAGCGCACTACAGCAGCGATCTACCGGCTGACCGTCTTGAGATCCTGTGTCTCCGCCGCCAGTTGCCGCTTTCGTCGCGTATAGTCGCCTGATCGATAAGCCCTGATGAAGGAAGATCTTTGTAGGCAAACGAGCGAAAAAAGATTAAAGCACGACCGCATATTGCTCCAGGGCTAGCGCCGGGCCTTTGACTACGCGACGCGTGCAGCAGAAAATTGGGCCCTGGGCTACCGGCCACATGCATGTCTGCATACTTCGAATGGGGCCCCTGGAAATGGGGGGCCCGGGGCGGCTGCCCCCCCTGCCCCCCCTCAGGGCCGGCCCTGTGTGTGTGTGCCGGTTGTAGTAGTTGGCTGTTAGCAGCGATGTGAAATTGGCCGAGTCATGCACGTCGTGCCCGCTGGCCGAGCGGATCGCTCGCGTGCAGCAGCTAGGTGTGCGTGGGTGCATGCGTGATGGAAACGTGGGCGCTGCGTCCGCTGTTGGGCTACAAAGCCGGTTGGCTTGCTTGTGTTTGTAGAGCGTTGTGTCCGGTTTGAGAATAAAGGAGAACAGGGCTGTACGTGCAGCCGGAAAAAACAAAACTCTGCACTCGACAAGGGCAAGATCCCTAATCTGTTTGATTCGATTACCGGCTTGACCACATTGATGCCGTTCTGTATTACCTGGTTTCCCACCTTTGGAATAGGGCCTTCTTGTAGCCAGGGTCTCCTTAAGTTGTATGCTTCGTGCAGACCAGTCCGTGAATGCTTAATGCATGGTGTTGGAGGGCACAAAGCGTCCGAACGACGTGGTTCGGATATTTAGCGGTGTTTAGATGGACGACGTTAGAGCTGCCTTAGCTCTCGGGTCTCTGCACCAATTTGCACATGGCGGTCACATCAAGCTAGGCATGTCGACAACAGACAAAAGAGAAAGCTAGGTGAGTTCATGGTCCCGGGCATCAAGGCTAGGTATAACCTGGTATATCAACACCACAAAGGAAAACAAGGAGAAATGATGCGGAAAAGAAGCGGGTACCTCGCCAGCGCCCGGAGGCATTGCAGTTGATGTGCTAACCAAGGCAACAAGTTATCAGGGGTCTGGAATCTTCCTTTTATGGATGCTCACATCACAGATATGTGACACTACAGAACTTCAAATGCAAGGTTGATTATTTAGGGCATCTCCAACACTTTGCTACGGCATCCGTCTGCGGACAGGGGGTCCAATTCATGGACACGGATGCAGGAGGCGGCCATCAAACGCTACCCTCATGCATTTCAACTACTGTTTGAACTAATCAGACGGAATTCATGCAAACACGGTGGATTTCATTAAAGTTTGGGTATACTTTACATAAACAGACAATTTAGTAAAAACTATATTAAAAAACCTAAACCCGATACCGGACGACAACCTTGTACGTGTGGCCGCCCTGTCCTGCCGCACTGCCGTCAGCGGCAGCAGCGTCGTCGTTGTCCCTCCGGTGGCGCAAGGCTGCCTGAGGACCGCAGTAGCCTTGTCCGGCGGCTGCCCGCTACTCGCGAAGGATCCGCTCCGCCTCCTATTGCGCGGTGGAGAGGGCCGCCTTAGCCACTGTCGATCACTCCTCGTCGTCGATCTTGGCGAGCTCGCTGTAAGGCGACGGCGACGCCAGGCGGCCGTCTCTGCAGTGGTGACGGATCGGTTGAGCGCCCACGAGGCGGCAAGGTCAAGGTCGTTGCAGGCCCATTCCGGCGCCACATCTGTCTTGGCGAACACAGAGCGGTGACTGGCATTGCACTGGTCATACCTCGCTTGTAGCCTCGCTACACGCTCCGCCTCGGATACGACGACCCTCAAGCCGGAGGCTCGGCCATAGCCATCTCCTCTGAGGTAGTGGAGAAGGCGGCCACGTGCCTTCGTGATCGCGGGCGGCAGCTCCTCCTTTATCCAGCGGCAGTGACGACATGGTGGTGACGAGGGCCCGTTAATCTGCATGTACCAGTTGTGTGGCGGGGACGACGTTGGCTCGTCCTTGACATGGCGGAGGTGCTGGGGAAATGGGCTCCTTCTTCACGCGGCCTCCGATGTGGAGGCCACGGTTGTGCGGCAGGGACACTAGTTCGTCCTTCACCCGTCAGAGTGGGGATGCTGGCTCCCACTTCACGCGGACGCGCGTAGGTAACGGTGACTCCTCCTTCATGCGCGCCGGGCCCATCTGATGGAGCGAGCACTCCATCATGATCTCCATCTGATGGATGAATTCTTCGTCCATCAGAGTGGCCTCCTCAAGGAGACGGGGCCGCTGCTGCAGCTGCTACTCCTCCTCGTCGCCAGAGGAGATGACTATCTCCTCCTTGCCGGAGGAGTCAACTGATATGGATGTCGATGGGCCCGGAGAGCGAGGGCGGCAGCGCCAAGATACGCCTGACAAGGAACTCCCACCGCCTCCGCCTGCCGGCATGGAGAACCATGACTTCAGAATCACCGTTGGGCTGGGAGATGGTGACGGAGAGGGGGAGAGAGCGGTGCTTGGGGAGGGTGAGTGCGGCTATGTGCGTCACCGAGGCACGGCTTAAATAGTCGTGTCCAGGACAGGGAAAGGGGTGATTAGCCCGCTTCAATGCGGTGCAGCTGCCGAAGTTGGTTTCTCGGGACGTGTCGTCCGCATTGAAGCAGCGACCTCCGAGAGGTCACGTCTGTCTGCACCACCTTCCCGTCCGTTCAAATCGCAGACATCAAAGCGAGCCGCTGCATACTCTAGGTCGGCATGAATGCGACGCGGCAAGCGACGCGGGAGTTCAGTGGAAACTGGAAAGCGGGGAGAGGCAGGTATGACTGTTTGGTGGGCCAGAGTAGTCAGGAGCGGGCGTGGCAGCGGTTTGGACGACCACAAAGCCCCCCCCCCCCCCCCCCCCTCACTTTTTCTATGGTTTGCAGGGAAAAGCATGTCCGGACCGCTCGGCGGACCGATACAGGCCGGCGTTAGATAGCACAACACATCCGGACCGCTCGATCCAAACGTATGCGGACGGTTTCAGGGTCGGCGTTGGAGATGCCCTTACACCAGGAGGGACAACAAAAAGGATAAAACCATGCTCTAAATAGTGGTTAGTTCAAATTGGATTGTAAAATAGACCACTCCCTTCATTTCAAAGCAATTGTCATTAAATCTAAGTTTGTCCTAAGTAAAATTGTCTAAATTTGACCTTGCTTGTAGCAAATAATGTACCAACATATACAACACAAATTAGTTCTATTAGATCAATAATGAAACTTATGTTTATATTCTCTCTGTTTTTTTAGTCTTGTAAAAAATATGTTGATACGTTCTTCTAAAAAAACTTTAGAGAAGTTTGACTTAGGACAAGAATCTCATGATATATTTTGATTTTATTATATGTTTCACATGAGGCAAAGGAAGATCAGGGAGGATGTATCATGTGATGATACATTCCAAAAAAACATTTACTTAAAAATAGGCGCCAATCACCTTAGCCATGTTGTGAACCAACCTGTGGTTGAGATGGTTAGGTGGACAGTGGTATCCCCAACCCATCAGGGTTCAAATCCTGGTGCTCGCATTATTTCTGGATTTATTTCAGGATTTCAGGCGATGCGCTTTCAGTGGGGGGAGATGTTCCCGTCGAGGACGAGGTGTCTACGGTGACTTCGTAAATCTCAAGATGATATGCCGGTTCAGTCTTTCGAAGGTGCTCATAGGGGTAGGGTGTGCATGTGTGCGTTCATAAGGTTGAGTGTATGCGCGTGTATAACGGATGCTCAAAAAAATCACCTTAGCCATGTTGAATTGCACGCACCACGCTTCAGCCGTTTCCAGCTCAAAAATCCAGGACCTCATATCTAACAGCCTCTCCACATGGTAGATAGATCATGCTATGTACAGTCCAAGCCACCAGGTGATGGTAACCTTAAGTACATGAAAGATGTGTATATGAGACAAATCTTTTCTATTCTTTCATTTTCACAAAGAAGTAAAGAACATGTCTAGCATCCCCGGGGGGGGGGGGGGGGGGAGAGAGAGAGAGAGAAGGGAATAGGACATGTACTAACTATCTTTTTCATGGTAAGGGTGCAGGGGTACGCGGTGCATTTGCAAATGCGCTAGACTGCCAGTAGTACTACATAAGACACGTTTCCACCATAACCGCTCTTAGCACTCATGCTTACAAACGGATGCTCAAGGTAACAATATTCTGGGACTCCAGCAGTCCGAATTGACGTCTCCAGCAGTCCGATTGCTACCCTTGTGTAAGGTAATTTCCTTTACTCCTAAACTAAATCTAATCTTGGTGGTACAACAATCTCTATTTCTCTCTCTTTTTTTAGTTGGAAAGTGCAACAATCTAGTATGAGCTGATTTGCTCGTGATGTTCTTCTATTGGTGGGGGATTATTTAAATACTTGTGATTGCAGCATAACATCATTGGTACTCTCTCCGTTCCTAAACATAAGTCTTTTTAGAGGTTTCAATATAGACTGCATACGAAGCAAAATGAGTGAATCTACACTCTAAATACGTTTATATTCATCTGTATGTAGTTTATATTAAAATCTTTAAAAAGACTTATATTTAAGAATGGAGGAAGTACTTTGGTAGTACTGTACATATTCTTTTTGCATGCGTGTTTCTCAGCAACTTTAACTTGTGTTGATGTTGGAATATGGCATATGTGTGTGTATTTTAAGCAGACCATGGTCACCGGAAATTGCACCGCTAAAGCAACTGATGACTTCTCTAAGCACATAGATGGGCAGTTGCTGCGAGTGAACGCTCTGCTGGTGGCGAGCACCATCATGATAGGAGTTATGGTCGGGATGGGTGCCTATGGTCAGCGCTACCGCCACTATCCATTGACCAGCTTCCTCTTCCTTGGTGCCAACATTTTGTTCCTGCCCCTCCTCTCCTATGTTGTCTCTACCATCCGTAATGAAGACCCTGACGCTTTTTATTCATCTGATCTACTACCTCCGTCCCGGTGTATAAGTCATTCGCGTAGTTCTAGGTTGATAATTTAACTATCTAAATATGTATTATATGTGATAAAAAATATATATTTAGAAACTACATCCGTGTGGAAATCTAGTGGTATACTTTTCATGACATATAACACATATTTAATTCCTCAAATCGATGACCTAGAACTACGCGAATGACTTATACACCCGGACGGAGGGAGTACACATCATAACAGGGTGGTGTGACCCACAGGACCACATCATCTCTGTCTTGATGTGGGCTAGCCTTGTTCAGATTGCTGCCGTCAACACCACTGCCGTAGTTGCTGGTGATGATGACAAGAAAGGCCGAAACATTGGCCCTCCTGCCACAGTACTGCTTATTCAAGCAATATGGACTTCCTACCTTACCATTGACTTCCTGGGAAAGGGTTATTATACAATGCAAAAATGGTCCTTAAAAGTGGTGGCGCCTGAAGACGTATTGATCCTTCTTTCACCGTTTGCTCTTATTGTTGCCAAACTACTTATCAAATATTATGCTTGGTACAGTGCAAGAGGGTCATTAGCGTTTGGGCGCAATTCTCACCTCATTGTTGGATACATGGAGCAGCTAAAAGATGAAAGCCCACATGCTGAGCTGGCCCTTCCTCCACTCATAGTTACAGGAGAGGACACAACATTGGTACAGAAGGAGCCTCATGGTTATAGTCTCAAATGGTTATTCAACCAAGCTGACAGGACAAGGATAGACAACAACGACTTAGTGACCATTGACAAAGTTTGGCGGTTGGAGGATGACATACTTCTGAGGTCTTCAATGAAGCAGTTGAAATATTTATGTTTCTCATTTGCGTTGTTCAAGCTCCTAAGATGTCGATTCGCAAGCCATACAATTGCTGAGACTAGTTTCATCAAGGCCCATAACTTATTGCCACGCATGTTGCTCCAAGATGGTGATGATGAAAGAGCAATTGAGGTGATCGCAGATGAGCTTTGTTTCCTTCATGATTATTATTATTCATCTCTCCCAACCTCATACTCAAGGAGTTGGCTGCCCATTTTAAGCATATCTATTTCACTCCTAAGCATGGGTTGGAGCTTATTCTATATATTGGAGATAACTTTTGCGAATGTGGGCTATGCTTCATGGGGATCATGGACATGGAATGACCACCGACAGATTCACTGTCAAATGTATTGTGATTCTGGGATCTGGTTAAAATATGGAAGTACTTACTTCGATGATGCACCGGTGTTTTTACTTGCGGCACTAGTTGTGCTTGCTAAGGTGCGGGACATTGCTTCTTACATCTGCTCTAACTGGACTAAAGTAGTCATGATCTGCCACTATGTTAGGCATGCTTCTTCTTGGCAACAATCACCTTGGAAGAAGAAGTTACTTGGTCGTCTGTTGCGCTGCAAATGTAGGCTGCTAAAGCATTGGGAGGACAAAATGAACCAGTGCTCAGTATTTGCGCTCCACCCAAGCACAACTCCAGTGGCTCTTCTCCGGCGCTTAATCCCTCTTCTTTACAGGAAGAAGGTACCAAGAGCGGTGAAGACCGCTATCCTCAAGCCATTGAGAAGCCCCAGTTATCGCCCAAGCAATGGCGTGGCATCCCTGTGCACAAGACTACATCTACAGGCCGGCAACAACCCCCTCTCGGCATCCAGTGGCGTGAAAGGTGTAGCCTCTACCATGCTCGTGGTCCACATTGCCACGAGCATCTTGGAAGAGAGATCGGAGTCGCACCAGCCCGAGTCTACTCATGAGACGGTTGCCACACACTTGTCACACTACTGTGCCTACTTGGTGGCCTACGCCACCGAGCTACTCCCCGACGACAACCAGTGGTGCAAGAGCTTGTACAGGGCCATCCAGAAGGAAGCCAAACATGCAATCGTAGTCGCTTGCCGCGTCGGGGTGGCGTTGAATCCTGAAGGGCTGTCACAGGCGCTGAGCACAGGGTCTGAGGCGCAACACGACCTGCTCAAGAATGGTGTAGAGCTCGGGAGGAAGCTGCTCAAGAATGGCGCCGAGCTCGGGAAGAAGCTGGTGGAACTGGCAGAGGGTGAAGGAGAAGAGGTGGCCTGGGAGGTCCTCGCCAACTTCTGGTCCGAGATGATTCTTTATGCCGCTCCGTCAGACAACGTCGATGCTCACGCAGAGGCCGTTGCGCGGGGCGGCGAATTGATAACGCTCATTTGGGGATTGCTCACCCACCTTGGGGTCGTCAGCCGGCCAGAGGCCGCTCCTGCCATGCCTAACGCTCCTAGTGATGTTTAACTTTGGTTTGAACTCAATATTTTTTTATTTTTTTGATTGATCTTGATTGGTGTGGTGTGCTGAGTGCTAGCTATTCTAAGAAACATTGTAATATGGATTTTTTTATTTTATTTTTGGTTTTTGTTATTCATCCCGAGCTCATTTGAGCTGGGAGCAAAAGAGGACCTTAGTGTAATATTTCTCTTTTCCCAAGTGCAAGTTGAGAAGATATTTTGATCTTTATTACTATTAAATGCTCTGAAAAGGGCACGTAATTTCCTGCCCCCCCCCCCCCCCCCCCAAACATTTGTTGCATGGATTCGTGCTTAACATTTGTGCTACTCTTCAATCTCTTTTTTTTTAGAAAACTTCTGATCTATTCATCTTCAATCATGGCATATAATGAACATCAGGCATAATAAAAATTACATCCAGATCCATAGACCACCAATTGACGACTACAAGCACTGAAGCGAGCTGAAGACGCACCGCCGTCATCGCCCTTCCCTCGCCCAAGTAGGGCACAACTTGTTTTAGTAGACAGTCGGAAGTCGTTGTGCTAAGGCCCAATAGGACCAGCGCACCAAAAGAGCAACCGCCTTCGATGAAGAATAACGTAGATCGAAAGTATTCAATCCGAAGACACATGAACATAGATGAACAACAGCCATATCCGAGCAAATCCATCGAGGATAGATTCATCGAACACACACCTTCAGACGCCCACCAACGATATTAAACGCACCACCGAAACAGGTGCTAGGTGGGGAGATCTTTGTTCCATCTTCAGAGAGGCGCCGCCATATCACCTTTCTGAGCAGGACACAAACCCTAACAAATGTCAAAGGAACGACTAACGACCGAGCCCTCCCGCTGGCCCTTGCGAGGATGCACCGCGCCCCATGGCCCTAGGGCCATCGGAGATGAGGCGGACCTACGACGGAGCTGGCGAGAGGCACAACCACTAGTTTTTTTTTTTTTTGGAGGAGGGAGTGGCGGCTGCGTGGAAAGTGTTTGTCTCGAGGGACTACTTCTGATGACTCTTCAATCTCAACATAGAAGCCATACTTGGTATTTCTCCGTTCATAAGTATTAAATATTTTGGATATTTTCATATGTACATATGCCGACAAAAGTAAGTGAACAGACGCATTAAAACATATCTATGTGTTTGATTAAAAATAGTTAGGACATTTTATAATTGTGAACAGAGGGCGAGGATCAGCACAATTGTAGTACACATCAATATTGACTAATCCACGTAATTAACTATGTTTTTCCAAAACTAATTAACTCTAAGATAAACACCTAACTACGGCCAGAGATCAAAACTATATTAATTAGACGATGTCCCGCACGTTGCAGCGGAATTTGATATTTGATTTCTAAATGTTATACACAAATTCAACCGTAAGATTTAAACCATGCAAGGATTTATGTTGAAACAAATAAATCAAGAACAATTAATATAAAAGTTGAACATGTCATAAATTAAATGTGTTGGCATTTAAAATCCACTATGGATGTTGCAAGGTAGAGATACTCTCTTAGGGTATCTCCAATGCTGACCTGCAAATTTGCTCCGACATTTGTCCGCGGACAAGGGGATCAGTCTGTGGACACTGATACCGGGGGTCGACATCCAATGATATCATGTATATGTCCGTTAGTATAGGGCAATTTGAAATTCAAATAAAAGTCCGATCAATAGCGCGCACCAGATGACACCAGTGCCGGATCACATGCCCGATCACATCCAAAAAAAGAGGCAAGTATGCTTAAGTTTTTACACGCCCGATGACAAAAGAATATCCGTCTGGTAGTCCGTGCAAAAAATGAGATTGTTTACCATGCCACACAGCAATCCGACCCTCCTCCATGCTCACGGTGTCGTCGCCGCCGCGTATGCAACCTCCATCTCCACCATCTCCTCCTCCTCCTCCTCCTTGTCCGCTTCCTCCAGCTCCTCATGTTGCCATCCTTGCTTACATCATCCATGCCTTTAGCACACATTCGTCTGTTGCCCATGCCTACATCCTCATTGTCCTTATCATCCATGTCTTTGCCTTCCTTACCTCTATCACCCATGTCCTTGTCATCCCTGTCTTTATCACTCATATTTTCTTCATCATTGTCTTTATCATTCATGTCGATATGCTGTCAACGAAAACACATAGACCATGTGATATGTCTTCAACGTATCTATAATTTTTTATTGTTTCACGCAATTATATTATCAATTTTAGATACTTTATCTGCAATTTTATATCATTTTTATGAACTAACCTATTAACCTAGTGCCCAGTATCAGTTGTTGTTTTATGCATGTTTTTGTTTTTCAGATAATCAGTACCAAACGAAGTCCAAACACTATGAAACTTTACGGTATTTTTTTCTGGACCAGAAGAGACCCTAGAATGTTCGGGAGGAGGCCAGAACATCCACGGGAGAGCCACGAGGTCACATGGCGCCCCCCTGGGGGCGCGCCACCTGAGCTCGTGGGTCCCACGCAGCTCTGTTTGACCTAATTCCACTTCCATAAATTCCCATAAATCCTCAAACCAACAGAGGGAGCCCTGAGACACTTTTTTCGCTGCCACAAGTCTTTGTTATCCCACGATCCCATCCGGAGGCCTTTTTCAGTACTCTGCCGAAGGGGTAATCTATCACGGAGGGCTTCTACATCAACCTTACTACCATTCCAATGATGCATGAGTAGTCTACTACAAACCTACATGTCCATAGTGATTAGCTAGATGGTTTCTTCTTTCTCTCAGATCTTCAATACAATGTTCTCCATGATCTCCATGGAGATCTATCCGATGTAATACTCTTTTGCGGTGTGTTTATTGGGATCCAATGAATTGTGGGTTTATAATCAGATTATTCATTGAAAATAATTGAGTCTTTTCTGAACTTTATTATGCATGAGTGCTATAGCTTTGTATTTCTCTCCGGTCTATCTGTTTAGTTTGGCCAACTAGATTAATTTATCTTTAGTGGGGGAGGTGTTTTGTAGTGGGTTCAATATTGCAGTGTCCTCACCTTGTGACAGAAAGGATAGAGAGGCACGTATTTGTATTGTTGCCACTAAGTGTAAACGATGGGATTCAATCATATTGCTTGGTTTTATTCTATCTACATTATGTCATCTTGCTTAAAGCATTACTCTGTTTGTCATGAACTTAATACTCTAGATGCATGTTGGATAGCGGTCGATGAGTGGAGTAATAGTAATAGATGCAGGCAGGAGTCGGTTTACTTGTCACGGACCTAATGCCTATATACATGATTGCATCATAACTATGCGCTTTTCTATCAATTGTCCAACAGTAATTTGTCTATCCACCTTATGTTATATTTATGAGACAGAAGTCATATTACTAAAACCAAATTTACCTAGCTGCAATGTTACTTCTTTTATTTTACTTTGTAATTTATCTATCTACCATTATCAGATTTATCCCTTGCAAGTAACGAGTTCAAGGGGGTTCTTGCCCGTGTTGGGTGCAAGTATTTGCTCTTGTGTGTGTAGGTGTTGCTGATGGGTGTTTGCGTGGTTCTCCTATTGGTTCAACTAGTTGATACCCCGCGCATTGCTGCGGAAAATAGAGGATTTTTCTCTATAAAACATGAGCTATGGAAAAATTGGATATTTAGTGTATAGAAATCTTCAATATAAATATGATGAAATAATCGAAAATACAACTTGTATAAGCACTAAACACGTATCTGAATATTCTGAAGTCCAAACCGTTCAAACATCTAACATGTGTTAGGATTCATGAGTGAGTAGAAAAGATAATAAAAAAAACATGAAAAAACCAATGCTGATGTTCCACGGATTGCTTATTTTATTCATTTTCAAAGCAAGTATGAAAAACACATGTCTCCGATTTAGTTGAGCTTCTAAAGCAATATTTGAATAGTTTTAGTATATGGAGAGATGATCTAGATTCTTTAGAAACATGTAAATGGATATGAAGATAAACATCAGAAGAGTGAGTGACGTGCATGATACAAAGTTCTGCTTCATGAGTCAATGGAGCAACAGACAATACTTAACGGAAATTAAATTTCAATCGACACACCAAGTAAATAATGAGAGACAAAGAGAATATCGCTACAGAATCCATATCCCAATCATACAAAGTGAACTCAGCAGTGGTGCATCGATCGCTAATCGCAATCTACCGATCACTCAGACGTAGAAACCTTGGGGTTTTTTTTTCGAAAAGGGAGACAATGTAGAAACCTTCGTGAGCAGCGCCAAATGCACTTGATCCACGCCTTCCTTGGCTCGGACCAGATTAAAAAAATAAATCGACACACCAAGTAAATAATGAGAGACAAAGAGAATATCGCTACAGAATCCACATCCCAATCATACAAAGTGAACTCAGCAGTGGTGCATCGATCGCTAATCGCAATCTACCGATCACTCAGACGTAGAAACCTTGGGGGGTTTTTTCGAAAAGGGGGACAACATAGAAACCTTCGTGAGCAGCGCCAAATGCACTTGATCCACGCCTTCCTTGGCTCGGACCAGATTAAAAAAATAAATCGACACACCAAGTAAATAATGAGAGACAAAGAGAATATCGCTACAGAATCCATATCCCAATCATACAAAGTGAACTCAGCAGTGGTGCATCGATCGCTAATCGCAATCTACCGATCACTCAGACGTAGAAACCTTGGGGTTTTTTTTCGAAAAGGGGGACAACGTAGAAACCTTCATGAGCAGCGCCAAATGCACTTGATCCACGCCTTCCTTGGCTCGGACCAGATTAAAAAAATAAATCGACACACCAAGTAAATAATGAGAGACAAAGAGAATATCGGTACAGAATCCATATCCCAATCATACAAAGTGAACTCAGCAGTGGTGCATCGATCGCTAATCGCAATCTACCGATCACTCAGACGTAGAAACCTTGGGGTTTTTTTTCGAAAAGGGGGACAACGTAGAAACCTTCGTGAGCAGCGCCAAATGCACTTGATCCACGCCTTCCTTGGCTCGGACCAGATTAAAAAAATAAATCGACACACCAAGTAAATAATGAGAGACAAAGAGAATATCGGTACAGAATCCATATCCCAATCATACAAAGTGAACTCAGCAGTGGTGCATCGATCGCTAATCGCAATCTACCGATCACTCAGACGTAGAAACCTTGGGTTTTTTTTTTCAAGAAGGGGGACAACGTAGAAACCTTCGTGAGCAGCGCCAAATGCACTTGATCCACGCCTTCCTTGGCTCGGACCAGATTAAAAAAATAAATCGACACACCAAGTAAATAATGAGAGACAAAGAGAATATCGCTACAGAATCCATATCCCAATCATACAAAGTGAACTCAGCAGTGGTGCATCGATCGCTAATCGCAATCTACCGATCACTCAGACGTAAAAACTTTGGGTTTTTTTTTCGAAAAGGGGGACAACGTAGAAACCTTCGTCAGCAGCGCCAAATGCACTTGATCCACGCCTTCCTTGGCTCGGACCAGATTAAAAAAATAAATCGACACACCAAGTAAATAATGAGAGACAAAGAGAATATCGCTACAGAATCCATATCCCAATCATACAAAGTGAACTCAGCAGTGGTGCATCGATCGCTAATCGCAATCTACCGATCACTCAGATGTAGAAACCTTGGGTTTTTTTTTCGAAAAGGGGGACAACGTAGAAACCTTCGTGAGCAGCGCCAAATGCACTTGATCCACGCCTTCCTTGGCTCGGACCAGATTAAAAAAAAAATCGACACACCAACTAAATAATGAGAGACAAAGAGAATATCGCTACAGAATCCATATCCCAATCATACAAAGTGAACTCAGCAGTGGTGCATCGATCGCTAATCGCAATCTACCGATCACTCAGACGTAGAAACCTTGGGTTTTTTTTTCGAAAAGGGGGACAACGTAGAAACCTTCGTGAGCAGCGCCAAATGCACTTGATCCACGCCTTCCTTGGCTCGGACCAGATTAAAAAAAAATCGACACACCAAGTAAATAATGAGAGACAAAGAGAATATCGCTACAGAATCCATATCCCAATCATACAAAGTGAACTCAGCAGTGGTGCATCGATCGCTAATCGCAATCTACCAATCACTCAGACGTAGAAACCTTGGGTTTTTTTTTCGAAAAGGGGGACAACGTAGAAACCTTCATGAGCAGCGCCAAATGCCAGGATCGTGCAGGATCGTGCAGGATCGTGCGAACCAAAAATAGAGGGTGACGTGGCTTCACCAGATGCCAGGAAAATCAGGTAGTGGGGGCTCCTATTTAGATATAGTAGATAACCTTGGTTCTCACTAAAGGAAATACTTATCCGCTACTATATTGGTTCGCCCTTCCTCTTCGGGGAAAATCCTAACACGGCTCACAAGTAGTACCATGTTACAGATGGATATCACACAAAATATTTATACATTACTCTGCTTAAATAATTTAAATTATTTTTCAGTTCAGATTCATGTACCTAACTCGGTCGTTCAAAAGCTCTAAGTGAGTATATCAAAATCTCCTAACTAAATCCAGGAATATGTGACTGCTTCTACTTGCTGTAACTAAACATTTGATTGCTTCTGTCTGTGATGTAAGGATATCACATAATTCTTCATCTATGCAAGTTTGTTTAAATTCATTACTCCAATCGTCCACTAATCCTTCAAATGTTGTGACTAATTACGCCATCCACCCTTATAGATCAAATATCTTCTAACTAAATCAAAAATAACTCCAAACTCAAACGAAAATATCTCCTAACTAAATCCAAAATATGTCACAACTAAATTGAAACTACACTTTCTTTGAATCCGAATCTGCTGACAACTTTCTCATGCCACATAACCCTAACTAAATTCGAATTACACTTTCTTTCAATCGAAATCTAGTCACAAATTTCTCATATCACATATCCTAAACCCTAACCAAATCTAACCATATCTGTACTATGCAGAAAGGACTGGCCAAGATTAGAGATGGCTAGGCACTTACATCTCAGAGGTCGATGCGAAGATCCGACGTGATAAAGTTGATGAACGGCGATGGGGATGATCTGGCGTCGTGTCGGGGAAGGAGGGGATTAGGCGGCTCCTCGAAAGATTTGGCGTCGCATAACCCGAGGGGGGTCGCGTGCGAGGGAGGGGGTAATGGGTGTGGGAGGGTGGAGTTGGAGGAGGGAGTGCCACGACGAGTACGATCGGCGGCGATTGAGGGCGGCGATGTGTTCGCGAGAGACTAGGGTCCGTATAGAGACGAGGAACCGCTCTAACCTAAATTCAAATGACCATGCACTATGTCATTTAATTATTTAAGTGCTATGTAGTAATTAAGTTAATTCAAATTTTTAGGACGAATTGGGCCAATTAAGCTTAAATAATTTTTTAGGTTGAAAATACCCTTGGGTTTTAATAAGGCATAGTTAATCTCATTCGTTGGATCGTACATATAATGCACTCCTTCTCGTGTATTGCAATTCACCGTAAAATTTTCCTTTTTCTAAGGACCTGGAGCATTTTAAAAAGTAATAGATCACCGGTGACTCCACCCGGATCCTTCTGCATCTGGAATGAAGAGCAAGTGGTAGAGGCATGCTGGTAGCTTTTATGCATGCTCAATCAACACTGACACCCTTGGAAGGAGGTCAAAGAAGGCATGGTATATTTCTTATAAAAATCGACAACATCAACCATATGACAAAATTCATATCAACTTTTGATCCAATATTTGAGAAACATGTGTGAATGAATTTATGTCAAGCTAAGAAACATGGTGATGAACATGACTTTTCGTTCCTCTCCTTCTCTTTTAGTTTTTTTCTTTCACTTTTCCATCTCATGAAAATAGAGCGCAACTTTTCTTAAGAGGGTGTTTGTTTCCAGGGACTTTTTGATGTAGGAACTAGAAAAGTCCCTCTTAGAGACTTTTTAACCAAACAGGAGGGACTACTAAGGACTAAAAGTTGCTTTTTGGAAATAAAGAAGACTCTCAAGGAGAGTCTTTTTTGGGACTTTTCCAACAATGTCCCTCTGTTTGGTTGTTATTTTTCTGTATACGAGAGGTAACATGGTCATTTAATAACCTCTAGGGGGGACTAGGGACATTTTAGTCCCTGGAAACAAACAGGGAGGGACTTTTTAGGGACTAGGGACTTTTTAGTTAGAAGTAGAAAAAATCTTAGGACATATGAACCAAACAAGGCCTAAGTCTCAAATCTGTGACATTGGCATGTAGTATTTGCTTTCTTAACATGTCGGCAATGAAAATTGATTTCTGCCATTTTCTCCTTCCTTTTCCGAAGAAGGGATGTGTGACTGTGTTCTGTCATTGAAATACACTTGTACACCGAACATGCCAAACAGATAACTGGGTACAAGAATTTGCTATACAGTTTTTTTTTCAAAAGGGGAGCACACTCATATCTTTATCTTTACCTACTAATAAAGTAGCTATCGCTTCTGGTCGTCCGTCATTAAAATTACACTCCAAGTTGCTTAAAATTAACAATCAATGCCACCCGTAAGTGGAAAAACGATTCGATTTTTCGGACAAAAATCGACGCCTCCTTCATTCTTTTATAGGGCGCGACGAGTAGAGGTCATAGGATGACGAGCAGCAGAGTGGTTCGACTATCGCTCTTTTAGCGGCGAGACCATGTGCGGGGCTTCACTCCCCTGTTTTTTTTCATTTTACTTTTTTGCCTTTTCTTTTCTCACTCTGTTTTCTTTCTACTTTCTTCTTTAAATTAATTCCGAATTTTAATATTCTAAAAGTTGCGACTTTTCAAAAAAAATGATAAAAAAAATCATAAAATATATGTGAACTAAAAAATGTTTAGAAAATCATGAAAAGTTTGCAGATTCAAAGAATGTTGGTGGTTTTGCAAAACTGTTTGCAAAATTATAAAAAAAATCACAATTTGTAAAAAATGGTCAGGAAAATAAAAGCATGTTCATGATTTTTTAAAAATGATCGTGTATTCAAAACATATTCGGGAATCTGAAAAAAAATGTCCATGAAGTTTTAGAAAATGTTCACAATAATAATAATAAATATTTATTTTTTAAATTTTGTTCCCCAATTTAAAAAAAGTTCATCGATTCAAAAAATGATTGTTGAGTCAAAAAATGTTAATAAATACGAAACCGGTTCATACATTCAAAAAATGTAAACAAAACTAATGTTCATGATTTTTTTGAGAAAATAAAAAATTTCAAAAAAAATGTTCATCGACGAAAAACTGTTCACTGATTCAAAATTATTTTATGTCTAGGATTTGATTAGTTTTTCGAAAGTCTTTATATGTCTTGGCGTTGGGAGTAGTTCGTAGTCAATGAGATTTGTTTTTAAAGTTTTAAACGTTCCCTTGCACAACATAATGACAAGTGTGGCATGCACTGGTAAACTCATAGCCTTGGGATTTACCACGTCGAGTGCATTGTGATCACGTGAACATTGCGACCATCATCGGCTAGGGTGAGAAAGAAAAATGGCAACATGGTCAACCATTATGTTAAAATAGAGTACGCTCATATATCAGGATTTTGAGTCATACTTATTTGATTAGCCATAAATTTTTGTTTTCCCGATGCAACGCACGGACATATTTACTAGTTATTAATAATTCAACAAAGGTTTGGCAACAACATACGTCAGCCAACCCAAAGCCACCAGCCACGCCTACAAACTTGACAATGAGGAATGCCCTCACGCCTCACCATCTAGAGCCAGAGCCACCGACGATCCGCTCGCATGACGTACCAGGAGAAAACACCCGGTGCAGTAGAGCCAAAGTGTACACTGCCTGCACAAACTTCAGAAAGCCTCCACCACCATAGTATCGTTGACCCATCTTCAGCAAAAAAATCTGCATCATCCTTGCCAGTCCGGCCAGCCGTCGATGCCGCCATGGTGCCAAACGGCACCACCACCCTGTACGCGTCCATCAAGACGCATCCGTCGTTGCCGCTGCACCATGCCGCCGAGACCCGCCGGGCGTCCACGCCCTAGATACGACACAACTCCACCTCTGGTCCCTCCAATCAGCACTTGCTCCAAGAACGATACCCCCAAGAGGGGGAGTGACGATAGACACCACTATCATCCAATCTGGGATACCCAGATCTAAGGTTTCTCCCGGAGCAAACGACCCTTCCTGGCGAGTCTACGTGGTGATCCAACACCACTATGCCTTCGTGATCTCTCCAGCAAATATGAGCTCCAAGAAGGTAGACGATGCCACATGCCGCCACTGTCCAGTCCGGCAGCCAAACCTGAGGTTTCCCTCGGCGCTCGGTGGGACCGTCACCGTGACGATGCCCCCTCCAAGGAGGTTAGCAACGATTGTAGACGTCGGCGCACCATTTGCACCAGCAGATCTGGGCAAAGAATTTCTCCTCGGCGGTAGTCCCTTGAGCCAGAAGAGCAGGAGGCAGAACCGCTCGTCGGAGATGCCCACCAACATCTAACATATAAAGCCTCCTAGAGTACCCGCTATTCTAGCGCCATCGCGGACTCGGAGGAATCCGGTGCGCACATTCTACCCTGCACTATACCTGTTTGGTCCTTTTAATCTTGCTGTCAAACATCCTGACATCCGTTTTTCTGTACCTTGGTTGTTTGAGTTAGACCGAATGACGGCTGGGCCACTCTTGTGCGCGGGGCCAGCAATTCAGCTTCTACTGCGGCTGTCGCGCGCGTGCGCTAGCGGTGAACGTGGGTGGCAGGGTGCGGGGTGGGATGAATATTTTTTACCGTCCTAGCCTAGACCCGGCTGCGGCTCCTCTGTTTCAGCCATGATGGGCCCAACTGTCGGTCTTTTGGGTGGCCAGTTGTTGGTTGGTTGGTTCCTTCCGTGCAAAGCGATATGCTAGGGATCGCGTGCCTGCTGACCAGGCGACGCGACTTGGGTGGGTGGATGATGCGTCGCTGCTTTTTACCCGCCGTGTCTATACCCAGCTGTGTTGGTGGCCCCTGCTTCCGGGTGGTCCCGTATGGCAGCGTTTTGGGTGTCTGGGAGGTGTGCGCTTGCTTGTGTTGCCTGCCAAGGACCGTGCGACGCGGCGTGGGATGGGTCACTTGGGATGCAATTCTGCTTTTCTACTCGCTCTTCATCTACCTAGCTGTTTCGGTGTCCCTCTGCTCTTTTGGTCCCACATGTAAGTGTAATGGGTGGCTCGTTCTGGGTGAGGGAGTGTCGTAGAGACATTTCTTTCCAGGAAAGATGGTCCTCCTCTCCCCACGTTCTCGGTACCGGGGTGGGTGGGTCATGAGGCTGGTCACAATGGGCAAGAACATAAGCTAGTACTATCTTCATAGTGGGTAGGAACATCTATGTAGTGTCATGCAACGATGTATTTATTAGGTTATAGACTCATTGTTTCTTGGAGTGTGTGATATTCCGATAACTTAGCTAGTTACCACAAACATCTCTCTCTTCACTAAATATGTGCCACATAAGCAAAGTTGTATTGAAGTGTGTGATGTTATTCTTAAGTTCCTCCCCGTTGTGACCAGCCTAAGTGCACGTTCCCCGCTTCACTCCCCTCTCCCTCCTCTTTGATTCCCCATCCACCGCCGCCTCCTCTCATGCCTCACCGCCGGCCTCCTCTATGCCTCTTCCTCTACCTCTCGGACGACGCCTAGCTACGGCGCTCAATGGCCGCCCGTGCGACATCCTGCATCTGGCGCGGGAGCGTGTGGTGGTGACGAGCCGAGCCGTCTTTGTGGCGGCGTCCGGACGGGGCCGGGCGCAAGGCGGAGCTGCGGCCGGCGACCCGGCACCGGCGCATGCCCGGCGGTGGGACCATCTTCGCCGTGGCCGGTGGGGGGTTGGGCGGCAGCAAGCGGTGCAGCGAGGGGAGGCGCACGGGCGAGAGGGGTGGGGCTCTTGCTAGCCGCTCTCCCGTTCCCGTTGGTTTCTTGCCGCCACGGTGGCGTTTCTCAGATCGAGATGGATGGCGCGACGACGACCATGGCGCAGGTCGACTTGGGAGCGCATCCGGCATCCCAGTGGCCATGTAGCGGCTCTGGTCTCCGGGAGGGCTTAATTTTGGCTGTGGCTGATTCCATCCACCTCTCCTGGTCTCACTTCTCTTTCTCTTCTTGATGCAGGGTCGTGATGTGATCCACCCTGTGAAGAGGGTAATTTCTGCTTGTGATTTGGGCAAGGATCTGGGTGCTCTTCGTTTGCTCACTGTGTTTGTTCCTAGGTGAGCCTCTTCTTTTTCCCATGCTCTTGACCTGCTCGATAAAATGCTTGTGTGGCTGCAAGCTATTTTCTGCCTTAGGTTAGATTCCTTTTGGTTTCTTGGCAAACATGTGCCTGAGTGAAAAAATGGTGGTGAAGAGGAGAGGAGGAATTACTTCATATGTTTAGGCAGCAAGAGATTTCTAAAGTTAGTTTACAACTTGTTAGCCAATTTTGGTTGTCTTGCAAAGTAGAAAAAATCAAGTAAATAATTTTCTTATTCGCTAAGAAAATCGGTGTTCTGTTCACCGCATTCATCTAATCACTTTCTCGTGCATCCAGGTCAGCACCGCTGTTGTCAGCGGGTAGAATGGTCGACTGGCCATGGAGCCCTCTGCGAGCAGGTAACTGAATTTTCTGACCAAGGAGGTTTCTAACCCTGTAAAAAATCATTCTAACAGTTGCTAATCAGTAAATATGTGTAACTGTTTCAGGTGAGCTTAATTTCTAGGGGTATGAGGTGATTCTGGTCACCTCCGGCGCCGTCGGCGTCGGGAGGTAGAGGCTCATGTACCGAAAGCTCATCAACAGCAGGTTACAAAGAGTTTTTTCTCACAGCAGTTTACTGACGGTCATTGCCTCTGGTTATCGTCACTTCTTGTGTGTTGATAATTCTCCTTGCTTGCAGTTTCGCTGATCTGCAGAACCCACAGTTCGACCTGGATGGGAAGGCCTACGCTGCCGTCGGCCAGAGTGGCCTCATGGCTATCTACGATACACTGCTTAGCCAAGTGGGTTTGCTAATTGTTGTTCTTTCTTTTGTTGTTGTTGTTGTTGTTGAGATATGGTCTTTCTTGCTAATCTCTAATCAAATGCTTGTGAGCTGAAAGGTTCTTGTTTGCTTGTTTCCCTTCCTGTTCAGGTTGTTCGTCGTCTGTGTTGTTAGCCAGCAAGTCCGTGTCGTTAGCCAGCAAGGTTAGATGTGCTCTCATTTCCACGCTTGATTGCTTCTTGCAGCATGTTCTTGTTTGCTTATGTTTACCCTGGTGATTTGCTTTCTGTTTGCTGATTGGGCAAACATGTGTGTCCCCTGTTTTCGGCAGTACATGTTCGGGTTGGTGCTTTGGGTGAAATGTGTGCATCAAGTAGTAGTTGTAGCTGCTCATTATGAATATTGTGCCTACAGCCATGGTTGACACACGTATTAAGTGGCAGTTACTCCGTACACAGAGGGACGGTTTGGTGGGGAGAGGTTTATGAAGGCCTACTGGAATTAATTATTTCATAATACTTACACCTTCTAAATTATATATTAGCAGGGGTGTGCTTATTTGTCCCTCTTCAGATAGTTCTTGGGGAGATGGCATATTAATATCTGTAATTTAGGCTACAAAATGCATTTTATTCGTATGTCTGCTATATTTCAGTTGATTGCCTTTCCTTCAATCAATTGACAAGTTCTTGCTTCTTTTAATGTTATTTCTCTTCAATCAATTTATGAATCCTTAGTTCATTTAGTGTTTTCTCTTTACACAGAAGATCCTACTTTCAGAACTGATGTGCTATTCTCACATGCAATTAACTTGATCTGGTTAGAAAGAACCAATGGTTGGTGCTTGTTAATTGCATTAATAGTAGTTGTTGTGTTATGTGGTGATTATATGTGCCACACATAAAGTATGGTATAAATGTGCTTTTATTGTTCAACAAGCAGGTATTTCTGCCATTTTTTGTTGTGTTTCATCTTGGGATAGCTACGTATCTGTTGCATATGTTTTAGGCATCTTGGGATAGCTACAAATCTGTTGCATACACTTTTCAAAATTAGGCGGAGAAACTTTTACCAATTGGTGGCAGGTCCCTTTTTGGTTTGCTACATTATTTTGCTGTTTATTAGGCAACGCACTAATTTCCCTTTGCTTACTAATGCCATGATTTCTTTTATGTTTATGGTAAAAACAGTTGGGTAATTCTTCTGTTGCTTCACGGATTTTCCTGCACGTTGTGTCTGTATTATTGTCACTGAAGATATACCTCAACTGAAGATCTAGCTCGCGACGATGATGTACCTAAGGTTAGTGTTATTATTACATATGGGGAGAGGTTTATGAAAGCCTACTGAAACTGATTATTTGGTTACACTCACCACTTCCTTTGGACAGAAGTTGTCTGAACGTACTGAACATTGTGTTATGCAGTGTTGGTCTATACTTTAATGCACCTGTGTTCACGCATGGCCAGCTTTATGTAGCAGTGTCGCGTGTGACCTCAAAAAAGGCTTTGAAAATCCTGATTGAAAATGAAGATGGTACTACTGATTCTCAGACCAGGAACATTGTGTTTCCTGAGATCTTCCAATCCATTTCTTAGAATCCATGCTGGTGGTGTCTTTTACAATATGTACATTATTCTATTTACCCTATTCGCTATGGCCGGCCAGTCTGTTCTAGCTGTTTCATGTGATCGGCCGATATGTGTGGTGTCAACTGCCATTTACCAGTATACAAGCTCATTTCCGCTCTTCCATATATCTAGGCTCGGATGCAAGGTGCGAGTCAACAATGCCAGTAGTGAGTCGAGAGAAGTGGAGAAGAGGGTCCCTCCAGGCTCCATACATGAATGGTGTATGTCGAATGTCTCGGGTAAACTTTTGCTTTTCTTTCATTTCTTCATCTTCAGTTGAAGAATCATCCCTCTACTGTCATCTTGAAGGGTGGCATGTGGCAATGTCAGGGAAAGCAAGGAAGATGTTGTTGTACATCGTCGAACATATAAACCCTGGTGGCCAAACTAAATGTTTTATATTCCTTTGGGAAAATTTTAAGGAAATCCCCCCAAACAAATTATTCGGGTTAGAAGGAACAACTTTCACATAGAAAGCACATTGTATCAAACTTCAGATAAGTCTTGATGCACCCTTCAGGCTGCATGATTAATGCCTATAATTTACCTAAGCTATCAACAAATGGTTAGTTGCTGAGTTTACATGCAGTTATGAAAGTTAGAGCACATACATGCTTGATTTTACTTCCTTTAATACAGGGCATTCTATAATTACTAAGAACTGATTTGTTGAAGTATGCCTCCCTATTTTGTCCAGATAACTACTTCAGGTTAGGCAGGAGAAATAAAAAGGGTAACCATAGATATATGGTCTAGCATCACGAGGTTCAGGTTCCTGTTGTTGATCAACCATTGCTTCAGTCGAGGTGGGTTATGCTTGATTATGTTCTTCTTTGTATTTTTGTTCATGGCCTACACCGGTGTTATCATCTATTCTGTTTCAAAAATTTCAATGGCTTAGTTTCATGTCCCAGTACCACTTGAAGTACAACGAAGTACCTTCTAACAGGACAATAATGTATGTATTTACCTATGGTTATTGTTTCCTATAAGAAACATGATCATCTCACCTTGGTTTCCCCTGTATCTGACTTGGGACAGTTTTGTGTGAGATTTGTTTTGCATTTTCTGTTTGTGTGGATGCTTAAGCTTAAGATTTTTGTTATTTGTTAGAGATTAGAGAAGACTGAAATATGGGCTCAAGCGATTGCTATGTCCGACCTGCACAAGAATGCCAAGAAGTCTTTCTCGGAGATGTAAGCCACGGTGCATGTTTCTGCCATGATTTCCTTCGGTTGGGCTGTGGATGCAGGATTAAGGACATGTACCTGCACTACAACGAGAGATCTGGGCTGCTTCTTTGTGGCTTCCAAACTTGAAATGTTTGTTTGGAAGTTAGTTTAGTTTTTTGTTTTGGATTCACAGCTTCTCACATGTACCATCCTCTTAGACCTTTAGACTTCCAAAGAAACTAAATGAAGATATGGTGGTATGGTCTCAATAGTACAACTTAAATCTTTCTATGCTTTATATTTGCTCTGAAATTTGCTCTTGAAGAATCATGTATCTATGTTAGATCCCGTGAGCTTTATATTTGCTCTGAAATTTGTTCTTGAAGCATCATGTATTTGTGTTAGATCCAGTGAGAAAATGCGTCTTCCAAGCAAAGGATGAGGGAGTGTTGGCCACATTTGGTTTTCGACTTGGGTGTCTAATATTCTCACAATACTTGGCTTCCTCTCGGCCTTTGCGCCATTGGCGCAACGAGTCATCTAGTAGAAGGAAAGGCCGCGCATGCGAAACAAATGCGGGCACATGGCCTGAACTCGTCCAGACCGACCCAACTAGAGGAGCCGCCACCGGTGGGGAGAGGATCCGGGCACGCCGGCCCTAGATCTGCTGCCACTGCCTGCGGCCCGTTACCGCGCCGTCCGCCGTGCGCCGGAGAACCAACACGCCGTGATGCCCGCCCTGCGCCACACCCTAGCCGAAGAATTTGCCACCAAAGAATTGTTTTTCTAATCACTGGGACCATGCATGGGGCCCGGTTGACAGAGAGAAACAGAATTGGCAAATGCACGCATCTAAACTACTAATAAAAGAGTAAACATGAACTCCCCTAAAACCACACAGCAAACTGTACACAAGATAATCAGAGCCCTCGGATCAAATCAAGTTAAACATATCCTACTGTCCATATTAAGCAAATGGTCTACTGTCCAGATCAACGGCTCACGTCAAATGTTCTGCCGAGCAGACGTCCCGGTCTGCCAAATAGTCCGCGTCCCCCGATCCACGCAGCCTCGCCCATAACACCTGATTTGCGGATCGGCCGCGCGCCTGCCGCCACCATCTTCGCTGCCTCCTTATATGATGCCGCCCCATCTCCTCCACCCTTTTTTTCTACAGAAGTCCCAATCGATCCCGTCTCTTCCGAGAAAAATCATCGCTGCTCACCGCCCCGCCCTCAAATTCCTCTCCACTCCATACCGCGTTCCCCCACAGGAGGAGTTTGCCTGCCATCCCCTGGCTTGGGTCACCCATGTGAGATAGATAGATAGGAGAGAAGGAGGAGCGTGGAGATGAGTATGACAGAGAGGACACTGCAGAGGAGGAGGCGGTGTGCGGGATCTGGATGGTGGATCTGTTCAAGGGGAGAGACGCCATGAAGCTGGAGGGGTCCTTCAAGGATGAGCTCGCTCTAGCCCAAACAGGCTGCACCCTTTTTCGGCATCAAGGCCACCAGGATTTGCGAGGTGCTCCCTAATTAACCTCCCCATCACCCTCCTCTTACAACTGCTCATCAGGACGCCACCCTGCCAAGGCTTCGGCCATGGGCGCCGCGGGAGCACGCGTGGACACAGCCACCTCGGGCCCCAGTGGCTTGACGCCACACCCCTGGACGCCGGCACTGCCCCGCGCCTTAGCAGCTTCACAACAACACACGATAGGGAATTAGGGATTAGCGACACTGCTGCCGAGACCCTTTTTTTTTGTCCATCAGGTTCAGCCACACTGCACGCTTCATTGTCTTTGACCACAGCAGATCAGGTGCGCCCTTTTTTTGCGGTATGCATAAGCAATACAATCTATTTCCCCTCGCTGTCTCGATTTCGAATTTGGTCCATATGAATTCCGCATTCGGTGTAAATTTGGTCCAACTGAAGATGTGTTTGTCCTAGGTTTGATCTCTGCAATTTTAAGGACATAATGCATGATTAGAACACAAGTTTGGGTATCAGTTTGTTGATACACACATTAGTAAATTTGGGGATCATTCTGTTGATTTCATATTATGCCTTTTAATTATAGGACCAGTAATACTTGTTTCTTTTGCCTGAGCATGTTAATTTAATTATAGAAAGGTTACTCTCATTAGTTTTTGCATTGCATATCATTTATTTCTGAAGATTGAATAGTACCGTGCAGTCAGAAATAAGGGTTGTTGTGACTTACAGAAAAATATGCTATCTCCCCTGTATTTCTACACTAGTGACTTGTATATTTTCTTTTGTATACTCTACTCAAGTTTTGCTCCTTTACTCAAGCTACACTTGTGATTCATCTCCTTTGACAGACTGCTACTTGGTACCAGCACCTGTTTGTGTTTTATCTTTGTTATTATGCAGTCTTACATTGCCGTTTATGGCACCAAGCTTAAGGCCTGCACCTCAAGACCAGACACTAACTTGTGTGTAGCTTGTAGGGTTCAGGTTTTGATTTTTTTTCCAGTTTCTTTTGTATGGACAGTGTATGGCACTTGGAAGACGATTCTGGTGAACTTTATGTGACATGCTATTTTTACTGAGTGATGCATAAGTAAGACAACCTAGCTAAGTCATCTTAATATAATAGGACATGCCTGGTATAGTTTCTTAATTCTTAACTTTGTTTATTTGGCACATGGAAGGACATAGAGTGACACTCTATAGATGTACATTTGGTATTCTTAATGTCTTCAATTGAAAATTAAATGCGATATTCCTTGTGTTGGCACCATGCAATTTACATGTCAATAGAATTGAATCACAGAGATACGCATCATTAGGTGAAGTTTTTAATGAGTGACAGACAAAATACAAGGGGCAAAACTGAAGCAAGAATACCACTAACCTGCATGATCTGAACGGCACATGGAATACCAAAAGGTCTTTTCCTACCATGCGGTCCAGTTTGGAACTTGAAGAATTCATGAATTCCTGCAGCAAGCCAACAACTACATTGTTTCCTATGATCCATTGAGAGGCATAGACACGCTTTGATTTTTCTTTCCGGTATAGTTCTGATTTTTATTTTACTTTTTTTCAGGGAAATAGTTCAGATTTTTTAGGATTGATTAATCAACAACTCCATTGTTTGTTCTGACCCATTGCAAGGGATATATGTGTTGATATTTTTTCCATTTTGTTTCACAACTGTTTCGTTTAGATTTTATCTCCTTCCTTTTTTTTACAAATAATATGGACAGTGTGTGGCATTTACTCCCTCCGTTCCTAAATATAAGTCTTTTTAGATATTTCACTATGGACTACATACGGAGCAAAATGAGTGAATCTACACTCTTAAATATGTCTATATACATCCGTATGTAGTTTGTACTAGGATCTCTATAAAGACTTATATTTAGGAACGGAGGGAGTAGTTGATAGCTGTGAACAATATACAGAAGTTGCTACGTATTGGACTTCAGTGAAGACCCCCTTTATCTAACCTGAGCAAAGAGTACGATAGGCACAACTTTTTACCACATCAGTTGTTCAGATCAAAACAGAAAACACTACCAAACTGCTTCGCGTCATCCGCTGCCGCCCCCTCTTGTGCACCACACACCTTCACTATCGCCTTCTCATTGCCCACCGGACAAATCTCCTCAAAGCCATTCGCTGCCGCTACCAGTAGCCTCTTGATTCACAGGACTACCACCAATTGCCCGCCTCATCCATCATCAACGGTTGTACGTACTCTGGTGTAGTGTTGAGGTGGGGAACTGGACACCATTGGGAGAGGCTACATTGGTGTTGGAGTCAGCTAGGTCTCAAGAAAACAGAGGTTGAGGAGCGTCCAAAAATGCATGTGACAATTATCATGAACCGGCTGAAAAGAGGAGCTAAACGGTACACAGCCAAAATGACACTATCAGAGAATGTGGCAAAAGGGAGAGGGAGGTCATCCGCTGGTTCAAGATTACACCAGTGCGAAGTACACTCGATCGAAGGCCTAAAGGCCTTAATTCCCTCGCGGCCCAGTGGGCTAGGACTTGGCCCAGTTCATGAGAACACCATGAGAACAGTCTAAGGAGCAGCGGGCCCTTTCATTTAACTCAGGTGGGGGACCCATTGCTGAAGGACCAAACAATTTGGTGCATATATACGGACGATCATGGTTCTCAAATCACTATGAAAGTGCATAACTATCTCAGTTTTACTGTTTCATAATTTGTTGAGAAGTGCGCTGCACGTGCATGATTACTATAAACTATAAGGAGATTAATCAAGCTACCACTTTATTTATCCAGAGAAATTAGGAAGCAAACTGAAATTGCAGTCCATGCATCATGAACTTGCGGCACTCCAAAAATGAATATTCTGGCCGGCACCACTTCTCATCCGCTATCAATCGATCCCTGGCTTGCCTCTCGCCGAAACGTACGTAGCTCGCCAAGCACACAGACCATACCAGACGTGCACCGCAGGCAAAAAAAGAAGAATCAAAAGTTTCAAAACTGATCGCATGACAACCTTTTCTCCTTCCTCCTCTTGCCGGCCGGTTCCCACTCCACGGCGTGCGTGCGTGCGCCGCCTCTGCCTCCCGGCCGATCTTCCCCTGCCAGCCCAGCACACAGCCATGGCCACGCACGCGGCGACGGCGGTGCAGCACCACCTTGACCTCCTCCTCGCCGCGCTCCTCTGCTGCGGCTTCCTCTCCGGCGCGCTCCTCGCCGTCGCCGCCCTCGCCCTGCTGCTCCTCCTCGCCGTCGCGCTGCTCGCGGTGGTCGCGCTCACCGCGTCCGACGCGTGCAGGCTCTCGGCACCTGCCGCGCGCGCCCTCGACGCGGCCGCGGCGGAGCTGAGGCTGGCTGGCGCCGTCGCCTTCTACGCCGTGCTCGGCGCCGCGGTGCGCGCGTCCGTGGCTCTCCGGGCCTGGGCCGGTGTGCTCGCGTCGCGCGCGGGCCACGCGAAGAATCGGATGCTGCGGACTGCTCAGCGTTTCACCGTGGTGGTAGCATAGCGATTAGCATGAGGCGCAAGTGAGATGGTCAAAAAAAAGGCTGGCAAAAAAATATCGAATGTAAAACAATGTTTTCTTTCTTACAGAGTATAAGGAGTATAACCAATTATATTAAGAGTTGTAAAATAATCATGACCAGAGTTTTTTTTTATAATTTATTTATTATGATCTGTTGAAGAAAATTGTAGGGTCATGGGCGATATTAGGGCATGTTGATGTTCCGAATGTGAACTGAATCAGGTGGGCCCATGCGTTGATATTATTTATTTGCTGAGATGATGACACACACTTGTAGACTCCAAATATACTTGTGTTCTGTGAAGGAAAACTTTGCATGAAAATCATCAACGAATGTAAAGCTGTGGAGCTATTCAGTCTAGTTTACAACACACTATCCTACCAAGACCCACAACAAAGATTCACTCTCCACGATGTACACAAAATCAATAAAATATATATCTCCCTCGTATGACTATCAACTTCCCACGCTCGCCGCGGTTTTTGTTTTCTCAACTCTGACGGGACATGTTCGGCCTTCAAAACTGTTTATCTTGTTGGGTCAACTGCACTATACACGGGCGCCCAACGTGTGGAGCTGGTAAAAGGAAGAGGAAAAAAAAATGATGTTTCAGGTAACCAGGGTTAATTAGGTCTGCAGGAAGGGAGGGAATGAGAGTTCAAACTGACTGATATGATTCAAACCTGGCTAACAAGAAGATCCACTTGTTCTCTGTACATGTCCTTTAGGTCAACAATATCATTTCGTAACTCTTCCAACTGCAAAACAGCGGGGCATTTATTTATTTATTTAATCAGTGCGCATGAAATAGCAGGTGAGGGTTTACAAAACAATACACTAGTGACTTGAAATTTGAGCAGCTTATGCTTAAGAGTCAAACACTACTTCATTGTCAACCTAAATCATGGGTCAATATGTTTACGTGTACTTATTAACTAAGTCAAACACTGCTTTATTGCCGGCCTTAATCATGGGTCAATTTCTAAGTGATCATAGGTCAATTTCTACGAGGACTTGTTTTTCCCATGTGACCAGAGACTACATATAATGACAGATTTTGGAAACAGGCAGTGATTTCCGTATCTTGTGACTGATGAAGTATATGTGGAATGCCCAACCTTCTCCATCAGTTAGGACTTTTGGGTGAACTGGTTGGTGCGTGAAACTTTACAGTGATAAGGTCATAAAGAGAGAAAGTAAAGACAAGTGGCAAGTCATGATATGCTGCATGAGAGCCATACATACCTCTTCATCACGTTCCCCCATAAGTTCTAGAGCGTGAAAGTGTCTTTGTTTCAGTGCTTCCAGTTCAGCCTTTAGGCCAGGCAGAGCAGCAGCTTCATTCCGCAACTTTTCACACTGCATAAAAAAGATAAGTTCAATTAGCATCCACATGGATAATGAAGTAATAACGTAGTTGCTTCACAGGGATTTACTTGTTCCGTCAGTTTTACCAACTCCTCTGCCAGGGAATTCCGAATAGATTCCAGTGAGGCCTGTAATATAGTAGTATCATTAGTGCAGTGACAATAGCATGAGTGACTGCCATGCAAACGCCTGTAGGCCAAACTATTGGCCAAAACAAATTAAAACAAACAAACACACATAGAGACAAGAGTTCATGCTCTCACATCTGTACCGCGAGTTGTAAAACATACAAGACCATGGTTAATGGTTATAAATGAAACATGAAACTGTAGATCATGAATGTTTGAGGTGACCTGGTGTCATGATAGAAACATGTACGCGCAAAACATCTTTTTATCAAAACTAAGTTATGAAACTATTCCAAGATATTGCTTCAGCTTCCTCATGCTTTTAAGATACACATGAATTTGTAGAACATGTAGGCCTTTGAAACTAGTATGGGACTGGAGATCTCTTGATGCCATTTACAGGCAGTAAATGGTAAACTACATTTTTTATGATGCTGAACATAAGTTAGGTAACCAGGCACCTCACTGAAACAGCCAAAAATAAACCAGCTTTAAGGCAAAATACAGTGGAGCTCAGAATGGCCAGCAGCTTGGTAGCTCCACCATTTTTCACTTGGCAGTGTGAAATAATGTGTCGCACAGGACAAGTGCTAAAATCAATTAAATATATGTAAACATCCATAATGCTTGGAATAAATCAGCTAAAACAGCTTTCGACTCGAACTGGTATACTTTCAGACGACCCAGCTTGAATAATCAGTTACTGTCAGTTTCTAGAACGCCTATATTGAAGTGGAACAACTTCATGCCATGTTAATTAAACAATTTAAGGAGAAATATTAAAAGGATGCGTATACACACCAAGCGTGACATGTAAGAAGCCAATTCTCCATCCTTTTGACGGAGTGCTGATTCAAAAGCACTTGGAGTCATGCTCCTCAGATAGTATGACATATTACTGTCTGCAGACATTCTCCTCTCCAACGAAGCACTATCTGACAAGTCCAATGATGCTTGAAGGAAGTGGCTTTCTTCCATACTACTGACACTAGAGAGCTTTCTTTGGGGAGCATTTTCTTCAAAAGAAGCAAAGAGAAGACCAAAAGAGTGACAGTTATGGTGACAAACAAAGATTGAAGTATACAAATAGGATTAAACTCACAGATATTAATCGAAGGCAAATAAAGTACATACTTGTTTGATCTGGAAGTGGAATTTTAGGTAAGTCGCGGGAAGATGTTTTCTCAAGTTCTGCCCTGGCAGCCTTTTCCCTTTCAAGGTCCTGGAAGTGCCATTCACGCAAGAAACAGTTTAGACACATATCTTGCCAAGTAGGAAGTGCATGAACCACAACATCAGTAATAGCGGTGACTGGTGGCACGTGACTAATTTTGTTCATGTAGGAGAAGCAACAAGTAAAAGATGACTGTTGACCCTACAAAATCCTGCTATAAGATAACCCAAAGTTTAAATTGTGTGTCACATGAGTAATATTTGATTAATTTTAAAGAAAGTGTCTCTGGGGCACATTAACGATCTTGGCAGGAGAAATGCTGCTGCCGTACACAGTCCTCATAGCAATTGGATTAATTAACATGTATATCTAGTTATTTTTAGAAAACGATTCATAATAAGTTGACTACCGTCTCAAGCAGCGCCCTGTGTTCTGCTGCTTCTTGCAGCTCCTTTTTGTGCCTAGCTCTAAGCTCCTTTATTTCTTCTTCAAGCTGTTTGGCGCGTCCTTCTTGTAATGCCGCCTCCTCCTTATTTGCTAGGTACTCCTGTCTACTTTCAGATGCTCTTTGTCTCTCCTTTTCAAGAGATCGACTCAGCTGTGTCTGTTCTGTCCTAAGAATTGTAATCTGCATAAGAACCAACATTCATGTCAATAGAACTACTTTTCGTACGAAAAGTTTCAAACTGATCCCCCAAGATCATGGTTAGATTTATAGGAATGACATGTGTTTTTAGTCTCGGAAGAAATTGACGCACAAACCTGGGTCTCCAGGACAGTTATGCGGGATAAATTTTGTGACAGTCTCTCATTTATAGATCGCTCCTTTTCTTCTGAGGCAGCAGCTTTTGCCTCCGCTTCCTGAATATTTGAGTAGAACAGATTAAACTATGTCACTAAAATATTTCTGATGTGTTTCTGGCTTTCTCCCTGATTGCATTAAAATAAGATAGCACCCATCTTTATATGTACTATTAATTGCTGAAAAGCATAAACAACTACACAAAAATAGCTACTAATGACATAGTTTACGGCCATCCTTCTGAACTCTGAAGTCCCTATTCAAGTACGTTTATAACAATTAAATCTCATGTTGTAGTTCTAGTTATCTTCGTTATTTTTCCATGATCCACTGTTAACCAAAAAATCAGAACAGGGTAGACCTGAAGGCGAGAGTTCAAGGTTCTCTCGACACCAGCCCAAGCTTCTTCCCTTCGAGCAGCTGACTCCTGTTAAATTAGCACACAATTGATTAGCCTACTTCTGACAGCTGAAAAAACTCAATTCACAGACTGTGTAAGTGGTATACTTGCACCCAATAAGGACAGAAAGGTGAACTAACTACACCACAAGGAAAAAATATGTGGAAGTACCAATACCTGCATGGCTTCAATTTGCCTAAGGAGTGGCCTTGTCGACTCGGGAACTTGTGTGACCAGTTCATTATAACGAAGTTCACTGGCCTGAAGTATTAAACAATGAAAGAAACTGAAAATTGGTCCATGACTAATTTTACTCTGTAGTACCAGCTAAACCAGAAAAGCTCTGATTACCTGATAGCGCTTCTGAAGATCGTCATGATCTCTTTTTAACCGTTCTTCCCTGAAAGCAGCCTGAAATGCCCACAAAGAAACATGCAATCAGTGGAATCCAAAGTGGAATAGTATGAAGAATAACACTTCGGATAAACTTTTTATAAACAATATGATCTGGGTGTGACTGGGTTACAGTTAAATAAGCACAACCAATTGTACCAAGGATATTGAACTAAAATACACATGTGTAGAACTGTAGATACTTATTTTCATGACTTACCTCCTGTTCTTGTCTGGTGAGAGCATTCCTCAACTCCTCAATTGTGTTAATCAGCATATTTTCTTTTTCACAAGCTTCTCTTAAACGGCTCTCGAGCTCAGCTTTGGCTTCTGTGTTGACTCTTGATTCAGCCAATGCCTCAGCCTCTTTCGCTGCATTAAGAGCATTTGTGTAGAACTCCTTCTGAGCTGCAAGCTCCGTTTGATTTCTTTCTATTGTTTCTTGTAGCAACTTCTCAGTTGCTGCCTTGTCTCTTTTAATACTCTCAACCTTTGTCTCCTCAACCTGTGAAATCATAAATTAAGTGCATGAGTTCACATGTAAGGAAGCTGTAGAGGCTATGCAAAGGACTGCTTAAATGAAACCACGGAGCACCATGTGTCCGCACATGATCAAAACAGAGAAGAAAAGACAACCTAAAAAATGGGTCCAAAATAGATTTTGTATCATGCAAACAACAAAGGCAAATACTTACTATGTGCCATTAAAGCAGGTAAGAAGATAATTCAGTTCGGATAAATTGATTAATTATGAAAAGTATATATTCCTTTACCTGGATCTTTGAGTTCAACCTTTGTTTTTCTTCTTCAAACTCACGAATCTAGCTTCAACCAAAAAAGGACAGCAGACTTGATTAACTTGAAGAAGAAAAATATTTCAAAACAGTGTGGTGATGAGTTATATTCCATGCCTGTGCTCTCAGTTTTCGTATTGTAGCTTCTTGAGCAGCCTGCTTTCTCGATAGCTCTTCTCCTGTTTCATCATCATTGGTAAAAGATTTTAGTGCCAATCAATGCCAAAACATACCGAAAGGCCAAAACAATTACATGTGGTCCATAGCATGTATGTGGACTAAAGTAGTCAAGGAATGAATATCAGCAAAGTTCCAATACACACATTAGGCCCATGTGTATGCCTACTTCCTAGCAGCCCACTGCAGCGGGGAGCACAGGACTATAGCTCCAACTTACAAATACCACAATAAACTGCAGATGAGAGACCCATATCGAAGTGGTAAATGTGACTCATTTACAAGATATGTTTGAAAAAGTTTATGGTGTCATTATTATCCATGATATGTAGCGACTGTAGGCAATTACATCTTTTTCTAACGTCAGTACATGATCATTGGAGTCACAATTGCAATGACAGCCACTGACAAAGGATACTCAACATGGTCGGACATACTGTATGGTCACATTAATACATGAAATGGTTACAAGAAATTATTTCAAATGATAGAACTGCCAATTTCATATTTTCTCAACATAATAACAGAATATAACTTAACTAATGCAAAGTCAACAATTGTACACATATGCACAAAAACGACAATTCTGCATACCTTCAGCCATGACCTGAGTGATAATCTCGTCCTTTTCTTTCAAAAGAGCGGCTGCATCACTTTTCTTATTTTGCTCTCTCCTTAATGTATCTCGTTCTTTGGTTAGTGCATACACCTACACATTGAGGCATGCACATTACAGACATTTCGCTAATAAGCCCAAGATAGTCTTGATGAACAAGAACACTGACGAAAGTTATGTCCCGGAAACAGTAAACAAATAACATACAAACTTATGAGATTCTGGCTGTAGCATTTAATGATCCTCACTAATACAGCTCACTCTGATCTCTACTTTTACTATTCAACATTGTCTCAACTCTCAGTAAATTAATATATTAGAGTAAAAGTTACACACAGAAGTAACAAAACTAAACAAATATAAGAATAAATACGTGGAATGCGTGGTGCATCAACTAGTCAAAGGGTTCAGAACTAGAAACATTGCAGGAAAAAAGCTCAAAGTGTAGCTAAATAGCTAATTGTTAAAGCACAAAAGATTGTCTTCAGTTACTCCAATTATTATCGATTTATCATAAAGAAGCAACAAAAAAGAGCCATTGCACGAAAAACATGTGGTTTTAATTACAACATTGCACGTGGGCAGTATTATACACTATTTATGAACTCTCTCATCTCAGCAAATTTTTACACTTCTTAGTGGTTATTAATCTTAACTCTGATTGAGGTGTGCCCTATGTAATGATCAATTGACCATGGAAGCATTGAGTAAAAGGAGTAATGTCCCACCTTCCTTTCAAGTGTTGCTACACGTTGGTGATATTCATCCTTAAGCGCATCCATTTCTTCCTCAACCGACTTATTACCCTGTACAATATAAAACAAAAAAAACAAAAACTGAAATCCATGAAAGGCTAAAGTAACTCAGGGAATAGGAGTATAAGCATAGTAATCATCATGTTCATTTTCATATAGCTTAACTTAGTTAAATTCTGCAGATTGCTAAACTGGAGACAGTCTAAAATCTGCTTCCAGAAGGCAAAGGATCAGAGATCTGCTTAGCAAACATACCTTCAGCTCATTAATTGTTGATTTCAGTTGTTCGTTCTCATTCATCAGTCGAGCAATTTCATCAGCTTTGGACTGCAGAAAGAATTAGGGATTTTTAGACACTCAATTAGTAGTGAACAGCCATGTATCTTGAGAAGAAATGACTAGCATGGGGCACTCAAATTATTCAATGATTTTAACGATGTGCTGACGATGTACATGTAATAATTGTTAAAGGGCATGTGTAGTACACAATGCCTCCTGATAAGCCCCAGGCTAATATAAAGCTGAAAAGTTAAGCAGCTCCCCTTGTTTTGATACATTGACAGGATACAGTGTTAAAAAATGAAAATTCCATGCTAGTCCTTTTTTGACACTACAAAGTCATTTGATGTATTAAATAACTGTAGTTGTCTTCCCTAAAAAGAAAATACAAGATGGAACCCATTAAAGGTAAAACAGATTCAGACTGAACAGAAGTTTATGCAAACAAATTAGCAAGCACTCAATGGTTAAATGGTTAATAATACCGGAAAATAGATGTGGTAAGGTATTAAGCTTCAACTAACGTAATTTGTGATTGGAACTTCCAAAATTGCTAGTGTTTATCTTTTTTTTTCCAGCATATAAATATGAATACATGAAACTAAAAAGGTAGAATTCCAACTGGAAAATCATCAAGGTGTAACTTTCATAATGTACAACGTATCATGTCATCCTAATCGTTGCTTCATCATCCATCGAATTTGGTGGGATGACTCAATTCCTCATTCTGTGGAGGGGCAAATTGGTGATGGACCAAACTTCCTCAACCCAAACAAGCGGGCTAGAATTGGATGGTCAACTGGATGCTACTTCCTCAAACCAAACACGCTATGAGACTTGCTACAGTATATACTAGAGCATGTGGAAATGATACCTGGGACTGTCTTGCAGCACCTTGCAATGCAGCTTCCATCATCTTCATGTCACGTTTTAGTTTCTCGAGTTCAACGACAGAACCAACAGATTCCAGAGAATTTGTGGTTGTAACAGAGTCCTGAATTTTTTCCTCTTTTCTCGAATCATTTGCATGAGAATCAACTTCTACTGGACCAACAGGATTGTATGCAACAGCTGGTACCAACTCATTTTGCAAGTCTGGATCATTGTCCACAATTATTGACTTTGAGCTAAGGTTTTCAAGCTTCGCCGTTGCATTGTCCTCATTTTCAACAGCAGATACAGCATGTGCTTCTGTTTGATCGTTCTCTTCCCCATTCTCGGCTGTATTAGTTTCGCCATCATGTACTTTGACTTCCCCATGACTGGCTTTGTCAGCGATATCACTGCTCTCCGGTGGGCTGATTGTTTCTTTTTGGACATCACCTTCTTGAACGATGTTCACCTTAGTTTCATTTACATCATCTGAACTGGCAACCATGGAATCTGCTGATTGTGACCGCGAAGTGTTCCCATCATCAGTGACTTCATTTCCAGCATCCACAGATTCTTCTGTTCCCATAACACTTGATTGATCCAACTTGTTAGGTGAAGACGTTCTATCATCAGGTATGTCCCTAACCGACCCACCAGGCTGACTCAGTAAAGCTTCTTCATTAGTATCAGAATATTCAGTGTCTTGATGACCCTGGGTTTCCTTCTCAACTAAGTTACTGGTCTCAACAGATCCGCTATAAGTTTCTTCTGCTACAGATGGATATGTTGAGGACTGTGCTGTCTCTGATACTTCAGAAGTGCCCCCCTCAGATGCAGGTGCCTCAGTGGAGCCATCATGCTTATCTTCTGCTGCTGAAGAACGTGTTGGAGATTGTGGTGCTACAGACTGCTCAGAACCATCCGCCTTAGATACATGTGACTCAGCGGAGCTGCTTACGTTTTCTTGTAATTCTGAAGGCTGCTTTGGAGATTGTGTTGTTACTGGTACTTCAGAGGCATCTGCGTCAGATGTAGGTGGCTCGGTGGCGACCCTACGATTTTCTTCCAGTGCTGGTGAATGTTTTGGCGATAGTTGCTTTTCTGATACTTCCGTAGAACTCTCCTCGCCATTATGTCCCATGAATGCCATGACAGGATTAAAGAATCCAATTCCATCAGAGTTAGATGTACGGGATCCTGATCCTGCATCACCAAAGCAGCATAAATTCAGTGCTTCCCAGTCCGAATACTTCTCAATAGGAAAGAATAATATAAAAACTGTTATAACACAAACAAGTAGAGGTAGGTATAACTTTTTATGATCTGTATAAGTTTTTGAGTCCTCTTAGCTGGCGAACATTCGCTGGGAGGGGGTGACAGTTTGAATGATTTCGCTGGCAGTTTTAGTTACGAGGGGATGGCGACTTCTACAGGATAACATGGCAGTTTCTTCAGAAGAAGGTATTTTTTGTTTAAAACTGACACAGTTTGATCTCGCGAAGCAACTAAAACTGCCAGGTAAAAGTGTTCGCTTGCCATCCCCCTTCCAGCTGACGTTCGCCAGATAACATGACCGAAGTTTTTATGATCTGCCCAAACCAATCAATGATCCCTAATTCAGTAACTGATACATGGAAAATTTAAGGCCTGAATTTTGTTTGTCCAGTGTACAGAGTGTGACTTAACTAAGGATCTACTACATCAGAAGCAAACCAGTAAGATATAGCCTGAATTCAAACTTTCACTTTCATTCAGCATCAGTCACTCAGATCAGTCCCTACTCACCACTCTACCAAACTAGCATATGAGCAAAGGTACGAATAGCACTGCCTCCACTGACAACGAAATTGCTCCACACACGATGCTTTTGCCCGATCTATGCACGACTTGAAAATCCAGCGGCCGGTACCCTGCTCATTCATGCGCATGTCCGGCTGGATGTATGTGTCGTCTGTGAATCGTCTGAATTCTGTCGTCCGCGTAGCACTGCTGCACTGACAATCACATCCCAATGCTCACCCAAAAACAATCCATCCGCGGCTTCAAACTAAGACTCGTGTAGACAAACAGGCACGCAGCAATGCAGCCCGGCTACATGGAGGAGAGTTTGCTCGACAGTGGCGGCGTGAACGTATGCGTTACCTTCCTCCGCGTCGTCGCGCTTCTCCTCGAGGCCGAGCGCGCTGTCGAAGTTCTTCTCGATGTTCTTGACGCTCTCGCTGATCTTGTTGACGGCCCCGGCGATGTCCTGCAGCCCGCCCAGCGACAGCTTGTCCGACCACCACGCCATCCCGCCCGGGCCCGGGTCCGATCACCGGAAGCTCGCCGCCGCCTAGATCTCGCGCATATATAGATCTGATCCGCCCGCGCGCCCGCCCGCCCGATCAACCCGCGCGCACCCGCACGGGCCAGCCGCGCGGGATCTGATCCGCCCCGCGGCACCGGCGCCCCCCGACCCGAATCAGGCGGCCGAGGAGCCGGAGGCTGTGGAGGCGGAGTAGGAGGGAGTGCGGCGCTGGAGCACGGGGGAGCTGCGTGGAGCTCGCTCCCGCCGCGGAGGGGAGGAGATGTAGGGGGAGAGGAGGTGGGGGTGGGGGTGGGGGTTCGGCCGGGGCGCACGTCGGCGGCGGGTTGCTGTGCTTCTACCAGTGGGTTTGGCGAATTGGCCGTTGGTGGCGGGCGCGGCGTCGGTGGTGGGTCGCCTCACCTCACCTCACCGGACGGGACGGGTGCGCGAGCGATCCCGCGCGCGGGTGGATCTCGGCCTGAGGCCTCCTTTGGTTTGGAGGAATTTTGTAGGATTTTCATAGGATAGGATTTCTATAGAAAAAATTCCTTCAGAGCTCTTTGGTTTGTAGGAATGAAATCCTATTCCTATGAAGGAATTCTTCTTATCCTCCACATTTCATAGGAAAATAAACATTAGCCTAGACTCAATGGAAAAAATCCTATGGTGTGAATCAAAGAGCATCTCCTTTTCTATTCCTATGCATAGGATTTGAGATGCATGTCATCTCATTTCCTACGACTTTCCTATTCCTATGATTTTTCAATCCTATGAACCAAAGGAGGCCTGAACCTGAGCCTGAGCCTGAACCGAGCAAAGGTGCCAGTCGCATCTGCTGCATCGCGTGTACATACATACCATACCTGCTTTGCACTGCGCAACTCCGGGGAGCCCCCTGAGGTTCACACGAATTGGTTGCACGGCCTCCATTTGGGTCCTTGAAGTTTGGAAAACCCGGCAAATCGCCCCCCTTGGGGCCCTTGGAGGATGGTTTCGAGGGCTGTTTTAACTATTTGCCATGCGATGTGGCAATTGTAGATGGACCCAGAGAGTGAATTAAAAAAAACAATTCTCAAACAACTCTAGCGTGACCACTGCTATGCCGGCACTATCCACCACCGCCTCCTCACGGTATCTGTCGCGCCCTTTCGAGTTGTCGCCTAGTTCGCGCTCGCAAAAACGACGTGTGCATGTCTACTTTGTATTCACGTCACTTCCACCGCCTTTTATGGCCTTATCAGCCGTCGAGGGAAAATCGACGGTCCTTATGAGGGGAGGGGGTGAAAGGGAAGAACATGAAGGATAAACGTTACTAACCATGTGGATCGTCACAAACCATATACTACTTTAATTTTAGAGAGATGGGGCGTGGTAGAGATAGCTGTAAAGGGGCAGAACTACAAGGGCACAACCAGGGCTTCAACCCGATACTTGGACTGAATTACCACCAATCATATCTTAAAAATAGAGGAACAAGTGAATAACTCAAAAAGTCTTACCTGAATGAGAATAATGGTCGTGGCGAGTTCATTCAGGTCCACCAAATAGTCGTGCTTCATAAATTTCTACAAAGTCAACTTAGGTGTGTGTGGTGGTAAGGATGCAAATTTGGAACCTAGAGGGTACCCTTCGACCCTACTTAGTTCAACCAATTGGACTAAATTTTCAGACTCGCCTCACTTTTGAAAAAATAGTTCATTTTGTTGAACTAGGGAGGGTCAGCGGGTATCCTTTAGGTTCTAAATTTGCATCCCTGTGTAGTGGTAACATTTCAAGCATTTATTTATCAGTTTGTTCTAAAATATTGGCATATTATTGGGTATGTGGTGTTTGTTAATCTCCTCGCTTCTATGCTTGATACAAATGGAGCGCCGAATTTGATTTCAGGTTGTTGACCCCCTATCGTGTATGCTAATTTTCCTTTATCGATCGATTCTGATCGGTCACGTGGGTTGGTCTACTTAAGTCAGTGCACCCTCAGTTATCGGCCAACAAGGCCCAAGCTAATAGAAATGTGATATTTTTGTCGCAAGCATGGATCACGTCGTGCCTCGTTGGTGCTCACCTTCAATTGTCTTTCATCGCTCCTGCACAAAGGCATGGTGCCGCCCAAGAGCATGGATATGTGAACAAATTTGCAGCTCGCGGACTAGGATAAGAAGAATAAAGATGACATTTGTGGTGGAAAGTTGTTGCAAGGTAGCCAAGGAGAAAGTGAAGTATATGGTGATTACCAGCGGCGAAAGTCTGATGGGGATGAGCAACGGCTAAAATAAATGGTGTTGAACTATTTGTAACAATAGTAGTTGTTTGTCATATAATATGTCTCGTATTACACTAAGCAAAATTAATTACACTGTATTAATGCTAGAATTTAGAATACAACGTTAATTGTTATGCATTCTATAACATTTGTCATCACAACACTAAATTTGAAAGTTGTTCCACAATGATAGTCACATTGGTTGTACCTTTTGAGATAGTGCATCATATGAAAATAATCAAAACTAGTCTATGAAGATATGAGAGAGGAAAAACATAGGAACAGAATCATATGCATCCACAAATTACTTTTTGACACTTCAATTGTGTTCATGATTGTATACTTATGAGTCTTGATATATTGTGCTCCAAAGTGCCATCTAACCCAATATCTAGGTGGAGGTTTCTAGAGTCATGATTAAGAATTAGAAAGTTCTAGCAGAAGGTATCTACAAGGTTTCACCTTAAAATCTTCTTCGTTGCCCATTTAACGAGGTTTTCACAATAATAACATGGTTATTTTGTTAATAAACATTCAATAATGAGTGTGTAGCAAAATGTGTGCGTGCTCGGCACGGCACCTGGTATCGCTGTCATTTTCATTTTTGTATCTGCAATCTTTCGGACTCGCTCGCTTCTCCTCGTTTCTATTTTTGTGTTATGGAATTGTGTATGGCTCCCTGACTGTCTTGCTTAGTGATACGTCTCCGTCGTATCTATAATTTTTGATTGTTCCATGACAATATTCTTCAACTTTCATATACTTTTGACAACTTTTTATACTATTTTTGGGACTAACATATTGATCCAGTGCCCAGTGACAGTTCCTGTTTGTTGCATGTTTTATGTTTCGCAGAAATCCAATATCAAATGGAATCCAAACGGGATAAAAATGGACGAAGAATTATTTTGGAATATTTGGGATTTTACGGAGGAAGAATCAACGCGAAACGGTGCCCGGGGTGACCACGAGACAGGGGGCGCGTCCTCCCCCCTGGGCGCACCTAGCACTCTCGTGGGCCACCCGTAAGGCGGTTGACGCTCTTCTTTTGCTGCAAGAAAGCTAATTTTATGAGAAAATTCTGGGCGAAATATTCGCCCCAATCAGAGTTATGGATCTCCGGATATAAAAGAAACGGTGAAGGGAAGAATCTGGGAACGTAGAAACAGAGAGAAACAGAGAGATAGATCCAATCTCGGAGGGGCTCTCGCCTCTCCCACGCCATGGGAGCCAAGGACCAGAGGGGAAACCCTTCTCCCATCTAGGGAGAAGGTCAAGGAAGAAGAAGAAGAAGGGGGGCCCTCTCCCCCTTCCTTCCGGTGGGGCCGGAACGCCACCGGAGGCCATCATCATCACCGCGATCTTCACCAACAACTTCACCGCCTTCATCACCAACTCTTTCCCCCTGTATGTAGCGGTGTAACCTCTCTCTTACCCGCTGTAATCTCAACTTAAACATGGTGCTCAATGCTATATATTATTTCCCGATGATGTATGGCTATCTTATGATGTTTGAGTAGATTCGTTTTGTCTTATGGGTTAATTGATGATCGTGATTGGTTTGAGTTGCATGTTTTATTATTGGTGCTGTCCTATGGTGCTCTCCGTGTCGCGCAAGCGTGAGGGATCCCCGTTGTAGGGTTTGCAATATGTTTATGATTTGCTTATGGTGGGGTGGCGTGAGTGAACAGAAGCACATATCCGAGTAAGTAGGTTGTTTGCGTATGGGATAAAGGGGACTTGATGCTTTAATGCTATGATTGGGTTTTACCTTAATGAATCTGTAGTAGTTGCGGATGCTTGCTAGAGTTCCAATCATAAGTGCATATGATCCAAGAAGAGAAAGTATGTTAGTTTATGCCTCTCCCTCAAATAAAATTGCAATAGTGATTACCAATCTAGTTATCGATTGCCTTGGACAAATAACTTTCTCGTAACAAAAAGCTCTCTACTAATACTTACTTTATTGCATCTTTATCTAAACAGCCCATAGTTTATATTTACGTGCTCTTTATTATCTTGCAAACCTATCCTATCACACCTACATAGTACTTCTAGTTTCATACTTGTTCTAGGTAAAGCGAACGTCAAGCATGCGTAGAGTCATATCAGTGGCCGATAGGACTTGAGAGAGTATTGGTTCTACCTTTAGCTCCTCGTTGGGTTCGACACTCTTACTTATCGAAAGAGGCTACAACTATCCCGTATACTTGCGGGTCCTCAAGACCTTTTTCTGGCGCCGTTGCCGGGGAGTCATAGCGTGGGGTGAATATTCTCGTGTGTGCTTGTTTGCTTTATCACTAAGTCATTTTTATTTGTTGTTCTTAGTTGTTTTATATCTTTAGTTATGGGTAGGAAACGCAAAATACCAAAAAAATTAGTTGTACCTACTGAACCAATGGTTGAAGAACCACTCAAAATCTATCACACTCCTAAAGCTTTTTACTTGGATCATCTTCGATCCCTTTGTGCTCGTGCTGAAACTCCAACTAGCTTAGTTGAGGGCAAATCTTTAGATGAGCATGCTTATTATGTGCGACACCGTATATCTGAAAAAGGGAAACTTTTACTGGATCAAATTCATCGTTTGCAATGCTATGCTTGGAATTTATGTGAAATATATGATATTACTTGTTGTTCTGAAAACCCTAAGAAACACCTTCCCTACCAATGTGAGTTTATTGATAATGGAATCGTATCTTCGTATGCTAAGGGTGTTTATAATTACTATGATGTTCAACAAATTGAAGAATTTGTTGCTTTTAAGGGTGCTTATGAAATTGCTTCTTTGATTGAAAAGTATGATGCTACTCTCTACAAATCTGAAAATTTTGCCATACTTGAATATTGTTATGATAATTATGCTTCTAATGCCTATGTTAAACTATATATTGAGAAATTCTCCGCTGTCCAAGAAGAGACTAATATTTTGCAGGAAGCTATGGAAAAATAAATTGATGAAACTGTGAGCTCATTGGATGAAAAAGATGATGAGGAGAGCGAAAAACAAAAGGAGGAAGAGCGGATTGATCACCCGTGCCCACCTTCTAATGAGAGTAACTCTTCAACTCATACATTGTTTAATTCCCCTTTGTGCTTACCGAAGGAGGATTGCTATGATGATTGCTATGATCCCGTTGATTCTCTTGAAATATCCTTTTCTGATGATGCTTGCTATGCTTGTGGCCAAGATGCCAATATGAATTATGCTTATGGAGATGAACTTGCTATAGTTCCTTATGTTAAACCTGAAATTGTTGCTATTGCACCCACGCATGATAGCCCTATTATCTTTTTGAATTCTCCCTACTACACTATATCGGAGAAGTTTGCGCTTAGTAAGGATTATATTGATGGGTTGCCTTTTACCATTGCACATGATGATTTTGATGAATGTAATATGCATGTGCTTTCTGCTCCTACTTGCAATTATTATGAAAGAGGAACTATATCTCCGCCTCTTTATGTTTCCAATATGATAGAATTGCAAGAAACTATTTATACTATGCATTGGCCTTTACTTGGTGTGCATGAATTGTTCTTTTATGACATGCCGATGCACAGGAAGAGAGTTAGACTCTGTTGTTGCTTGATATATGTTACTTTTGCTCACTACTAAATTACAAATCATTATTAACTAAAATTGGTTTTGATATACCTTGGGATCCGGGTGGATTCATTACTTGAGCACTATATGCCTAGCTTAATGGCTTTAAAGAAAGCGCTGCCAGGGAGATGATACGTCTCCAACGTATCTACTTTTCCAAACACTTTTGCCCTTGTTTTAGATTCTAACTTGCATGATTTGAATGAAACTAACCCGGACTGACGCTGTTTTCAGCAGAACTGCCATGATGTTTTATGTGTAGAAAAAAAAAGTTCTCGGAATGTCCTGAAAATCCACGGAGGCACTTTTTGGAATTAATAAGAATTTCTAGGCGAAAGAAATACACCAGGGGGCCTACAGGCTGCGCCCTCCTATCTCGTGGGCCCCCTGGACCTCCACCGACCTCAACCCCAACTCCATATATTCATGTTCGGGGAGAAAAAATCAGAGAGAAAGTTTCATCGCGTTATACGACACGGAGCCGCCGCCAAGCCCTAATCTCTCTCGGGAGGGCTGATCTGGAGTTCGTTCGGGGCTCCAGAGAGGGGGATTCGTCGCCGTCGTCATCATCAACCATCCTCCATCACCAATTTCATGATGCTCACCGCCATGCGTGAGTAATTCCATCGTAGGCTTGCTGGACGGTGATGGGTTGGATGAGATTTACCATGTAATCAAGTTAGTTTTGTTAGGGTTTGATCCCTAGTATCCACTATGTTCTGAGATTGATGTTGCTATGACTTTGCTATGCTTAATGCTTGTCACTAGGGCCCGAGTGCCATGATTTCAGATCTGAACCTATTATGTTTTCATGAATATATGTGTGTTCTTGATCCTATCTTGCAAGTCTATAGTCACCTATTACGTGTTATGATCCGACAACCCCGAAGTGACAATAATCGGGATACTTCTCGGTGATGACCGTAGTTTGAGGAGTTCATGTATTCACTATGTGCTAATGCTTTGTTCCGAATCTCTATTAAAAGGAGGCCTTAATATCCCTTAGTTTCCACTAGGACCCCGCTGTCACGAGAGGGTAGGACAAAAGATGGCATGCAAGTTCTTTTCCATAAGCACGTATGACTATTTACGAAATACATGCCTACATTACATTGATGAATTGGAGCTAGTTCTATGTCACCCTATGTTATAACTATTGCATGAGGAATCGCATCCGGCATAATTATCCATCACTGATCCATTGCCTACGAGCTTTTCACATATTGTTCTTCGCTTATTTACTTTTCCATTGCTACTGTTACAACTACTACAAAACCCCAAAAACATTTATCTTTACTTTTGCTACCGTTACCTTTATTATCATACTATTTTGCTACTAAATACTTTGCTGCAGATACTAAGCTATCCAGGTGTGCTTGAATTGACAACTCAACTGCTAATACTCAAGAATATTCTTTGGCTCCCCTTGTGTCGAATCAATAAATTTGGGTTGAATACTTTACCCTCGAAAGCTGTTGCGATCCCCTACACTTATGGGTTATCAAGACTAATTTCTGGCGCCGTTGCCGGGGAGCATAGCTCTATTCTCTGAGTCACTTGGGATTTATATCTGTTGATCACTATGAAGAACTTGAAAGACGACCGAACTACGATTTTACCCTCAACTACGAGGGGAGGTAAGGAACTGCCATCTAGCTCTGCACTAGATTCTCCTTCCATTATTAGTAAGCTTGCGACACCTAAACCCGCTACTGCTATGAATTCTGATATGTCGCATGTTATTGATCATGCCACTTCTGCTATGCATGATGAAACTACTTCTGTGCGTGATACTACTTTGCCATTAGGTGAATTTCTTGATGAACAACTTGCTAGAGTTAGGGGGAATGAAAATATTGAAGATCCTATTACTAATGACAGTGATGATGAAGGTTTCCCCAATGATTATGTATTACCTGTTGTTCCTAAGGGTTATGTTATGAATGAAGAAGCTGCTAGGGAAATTTTTGCTTGCAATGATAGATATGATCTTAGGAAATTATTAGCTAAATGGAAGCAGCAGTCTCTTAATGCTAGAATGAAACCTGACCCTTCTTTTTCTACTTCACCTATCTGCGTTACTGATAAGGATTATGAATTCTCTGTTGATCTTGAGATTATTACTTTAGTTGAATCTGATCCTTTTTATGGCCTTGAATCTGAAACTGTTGTGGCACATCTTACCAAGTTAAATGATATAGGCACCCTGTTTACTAGTGATGAGAAGTGTTGCTATTCTTATATCCTTAAGATATTTCCGTTCTCATTAAAGGGTGATGCTAAGACTTGGTATAATTCTCTTGCTCCTGGCTGTGTGCGTAGTCCCCAGGATATGATTTACTACTTCTCTGCTAAATATTTCCCTGCTCATAAGAAACAAGCTGCCTTGCGGGAAATATATAATTTTGTGAAAAATCAAAGAAGAGAGTCTCCCACAAGCTTGGGGGAGGCTTCTCCGGTTACTTAATGCTTTGCCTGATCATCCTCTTAAGAAAAATGAAATACTTGATATCTTTTATAATGGACTAACCGATGCTTCCAAGGACTACTTGGATAGTTGTGCTGGTTGTGTTTTCAGGGAAAGAACAGTCGACGAAGCTTAAATATTATTGAATAATATGTTGACTAATGAAAATAATTGGACTCTTCCTGAGCCAATTCCTGAAGTAATTCCTGAACCAATTGAGCCAACTCCCGAGCCTATTCCTAAACCCACTCCGAAGAAGAGAGGTGTTTTATTTCTCAGTCCTGAAGATATGCAAGAGGCAAAGAAATCAATGAAAGAAAAAGGTATTAAAGCTGAAGATGTTAAGAATTTACCTCCTATTGAAGAAATACATGGTCTTAATATACCGCCTGTTGAAGAACCACATTGTCTTGATAACCCGACACAGGTAGTAAAGGTAAATTCTCTCTATAGATATGATAAAGTTGAAATTCCCTCTACTAAATTTCATAGCCCATACTTAGATGAATTTGATGATTTTATGGCTAGACAAGAAAGTTTTAATGCTTATGTTGGTAGAGAGTTAAAGAATAATGCTTTCGAGATAGGACGTGTAAGTGATAATCTGGCTAGAGTTAAAGATGAACTTCACCTCATTAGCAAATATGCTTCTATGGTTGCTACTCAAGCTGAGCAAGTACTCAAAGCTCAAAATGATTTGCTTGATGAATTAAATAATAAAAATGACTTTGTTGTTAGAGTGGCTACTAGAACTGGTAGAATGACTCAGGAACCTTTGTATCCTGAAGGCCACCCTAAGAGAATCGAGCAAGATTCTTAGAGAAATAATTTAGAGGCACCTAGTTCTTCTAAGAAGAAGAAAAAGAAAGACGATAGGACTTTGCAGGATTCTAGTGAACCTACTGTAGACACACCTGAGAATCCCAATGATATTTCTATTTCTGATGCTGAAACTCAATCAGGTGATGAACATGAACCTAGTGATAATGTTAATGATAATGTTCATGTTGATGCTCAACCTAGCAAAACACAATGATGTAGAGATTGAACCTGCTGTTGATCTTGATAACTCACAATCAAAGAATCAACGTTATGATAAGAGAGATTTTGTTGCTAGAAAGCACGGTAAAGAAAGAGAACCATGGGTTCAGAAACCCATGCCCTTTCCTCCTAAACCATCCAAGACAAAGGATGATGAGGATTTTGAGTGCTTTGCTGAAATGATTAGACCTATTTTCTTACGTATGCGCTTAACTGATATGCTAAAAGTAAATCCTTATGCTAAGTATATGAAGGATATCATCACAAACAAAAGAAAGACACCGGAAGCTAGAATTTCCACCATGCTTGCTAATTACACTTTTAAGGGTGGAATACCAAAGAAACTTGGAGATCCGGGGGTACCAACTATACCATGCTCCATTAAAAGAAATTATGTTAGAACTGCTTTATGTGATCTTGGAGCCGGTGTTAGTGTTATGCCTCTCTCTTTATATCGTAAACTTGAATTGAATAAGTTGACACCTACTGAAATATCTTTGCAAATGGCTGATAAGTCAACTGCCATACCTGTCGGTATTTGTGAGGATGTGCCTATTGTGGTTGCAAATGTCACTATCTTAACGGACTTCGTTATTCTTGATATTCCCGAGGACGATAGTATGTCGATTATCCTTGGTAGACCTTTTCTTAATACTGCAGGGGTTGTTATTGATTGCAACAAAGGCAATGTCACTTTTCATGTTAATGGTAATGAGCATACGGTACACTTTCCGAGGAAACAATCTCAAGTTCATAGCATCAATTCTATTGGAAAAGTTCCAACTATTATTATTGGAGGTTTTGAATTTCCTCTCCCCACTGTCAAGAAAAATTATGATATTCTTATTGTTGGGGATTTTCATATCCCCGTTGAGGTAACTTAGTGTTATTCGAAATTTCTCCGGTTCCGTGTTATTTGGAATGAGTTTGTTAACAGGACTTGATCAACCTTGTTAGTGGGTTCATTTTGATGATCACAAGATGGATGAAACTAGAAGGCACAACCTTATGTACCCTCTTTTTACTTTTTGATTTTTAGAATAAATAAAGCAAAAATAGTATTATCTGTCTGTTTTCTGAATTATCTGTCCATTAAAAATAGTCCAAAAATAAAAGTGCTCCAAATGCCCTGCAAATTTAGTATGATTTTTTCTGGAATATTTGAGGATTTTAGGCAATGAAAACACTGCAGGAGGGGCAAGCACCAGGCCACGAGAGTGGAGGGCGCGCCCCCCTCCTATAGGGCGCCCCCCTATCTCGTGGGCCCCTGGTGGCCGCCCTCCACTTATGCCAGCACCCACACACTTTATATTCTACCCAAAAAAATCCCCATCCAGCTCAAGCACGAGTTCTAGCTCATTTTGCTGCGATTTTTGATCTCTTAGCTCAAAGCTCCATTCACAAAACTGCTTTGGGAGATTGTTGCCTGGTATGTGGCTTCTCCATTGGTCCAATTAGTTTTTGTACTAGTGCTTTATTCATTGCAAATTTTTGCTGCTTAGGTGACCATGTTCTTGAGCTTGCATGTTAAATTTTTGAGGTCCCAAGCAATTCTAATGCATGATATGGGCTCTAGGCACTTGTAGGAGTAGTTGTTATCAATCTTGTTTAGTTCTATTCACTTTTATTTTGAAGTTACTAAAATTTCAGAAATTTTCATAAAAAGAATTATGCTTAGAAGAATGTACCAAGGTGGTTCCTCAACAAAGAAAGGGCCAAAGATTGCTATACGTGAGCAAGATGTTGAATTGCCGGGGGACGCAAATGTACGGGCTTGTGAGTGGCCATCCGATGATTTTATGGTCGAAGCAGGCTTCAAGGAGGAATTTGATGCGTATGTGCGTAATGCCGAGCTGGAGGACTTCTTACAAGATAAGTGTCCTCAGTACTATCAATTGACTGATTCCTTTGTGCGGAGGTTCCAATATAACTGTACGCGTAATACTCCTAGTGTCGTGTTTGATATTTATGATACATCTTATACCATGGATTTAGAGGATTTCACAACTGCTTGCAAACTCCCGCAGTGGGGTAATATTAATGATCCTCGCAAATCTGAATTTAGAGATTTTCTTGCTAGTATTACTGTGGGAGAATCTAGGGACATAGCACAAGCTACCATAGGGAGCATTCATTTTCCTGCTATACATTATTTTGCTCTCTTTATTGGTAGATGCATTAACGGTAAAGACGAAGCTTGTCACATGTGTGTCCCTGATCTGTGTGTCCTCAAGAGTGCTGTTTCAGGTTATAAAGGTTATAACTTGGGGGCAATAGTTGCACGTAGGTTGCAGAATAATAGTAGAAAGGGAGATTTATTTCGAGGAATTTATGCAACCCGTGTGGCTAATTATCTTAATATAGCCCCACGAGAGGGGGATATGATTTTACCTCCTGTTTATTTGGATAAAGAAGCTATGTTTAATCATCATTTTCTTGAGAGGAATGAACAATTCCTCCATTATCGACTAATCTATGACAGACGCAACGTCGTCCCTGTTACTCTTCCTGCTCCCTACCTTTTCGATTATCAGGCAAAAGGAAGATATGTTGTCACCAGGGAGGAAGCAGTTGAATACGAGAGGGGAGTGGAGGCAGCTCGCCAACACGCTGCAGCTCAGGAGGCGGTTGCCGCTGCATCTCAGTACAACCCCGATTTCACTTATGGATATCAGCCACGCGATCCTTGGTACTAGACCAACTTAGGCCAAAAGCTTAAGCTTGGGGGAGTACGTATTTCTCACCGACTTTACATTCATGTTCACACACTAGTCGTCGGTGCTCATACTCTTTCATTGTAGTATCCATGCTAGTTTAAATTTCTTTTTCTAGTTTTCTTCTTGTGTGTTTGATAAACCTTAAGAAAAACCAAAAAATAAACTAGTTAGATTAATTTCCATGCTTGTAGTAGAATTAAAATGAAAAACCGAAAAAGATTTCTAGTTCTTCTTCTTACTTGTTGGGAGCTTTCCCGTGTAAATAGTTTTATTTTCTTTTCTTTCTTTTGGGGGCCGAGAAGACCATATTGAAAATGCTTAGTGGCTCTTATATGCATGATTGTCTATTTAACTTAGAGCCCATATTACCCTGTCTTCTCTCCTGAGTTGAATGCTTGTAGATTCCAGCTTAGTCCAATGCACGTGCACTCTTATTATTATACACATCGTTCGGTCGTGCAAGTGAAAGGCAATAATGACGATATATGATGGACTTATTGGGATGAGAAAAGCTGGTATGAACTCGACCTCTCTTGTTTTTGTAAATATGATGAGTTCATCATTTCTGAGTCAGCTATTATGAAGTAAACATATTTGCAATGACATTTAGAGATCATAGTTGCTTGTGCCATGCTTGATTAGCTATGAGTTATAATGGTTTACCTTGCGTGCCAACATGCTATTAGAATGATTATGATGTGGTATGATGGGATGATATCCTCCTTTGAATGAATTGAGTGACTCGACTTGGCACATGTTCACGCATGTAGTTGAATCAAATCAACCTAGCCTTCACGATATTTATGTTCATGGTGGATTATATCCTACCCATGCTTGTATTCGGTGTAAATTAATTTTAATGCATGTTTACGACTGTTGTCGCTCTCTCAGTTGGTCGCTTCCCAGTCTTTTGCTAGCCTTCACCTGTACTAAGCGGGAATACTGCTTGTGCATCCAAACTCCTTAAACCCCAAAGTTGTTCCTTATGAGTCCACTATACCTACCTATATGCGATATTTACCTACCGTTCCAAGTAAATTTGTATGTGCCAAACTCCAAACCTTCAAATGAAATTCTGTTTTGTATGCTCGAGCAGCTCATGTTATAACTAGGGCTGCCTATATCTTCCATGCTAGGTGGGTTATTCTCACGAGGAGTGGACTCCACTCCTCATTCACGAGAAAAGGCCGGTAACCGGGATGCCCAGTCCCATGATCCAAAAAGATCAAAGCAAATCAAAATAATTAAACAAAACTCCCCCAGGGCTGTTGTATGTTGGAGGCACTCGTTGTTTCGAGCAAGCCATGGATTAATGCTTGTTGGTGGTTGGGGGAGTATAAACCTTTACCATTCTGTTTGGGAACTGCCTATAATGCATGTAGTATGGAAGATACATCCATCTCATAGTTGTTGCGTTGACAGCAAAAGTATGCCGCTCAAAATGTTATTCAATCTCTATTTTAAAATCGAGCTCTGGCACCTCTACAAATCCCTGCTTCCCTCTGTGAAGGGCCTATCTATTTACTTTTATGTTGAGGCATCACCCTTCTTATTAAAAGCACCCGCTGGAGAGCACACTATCATTTGCATTCATTATTATTGGTTTATATTAGGTATGACTTGACTGGATCTCTTTTACCATGAATTACAATGTTTAGTCAGTCCTTGATCTTTAAAGGTGCTCTGCATTTATGTTTTGCGGTCTCAGAAAGGGCTAGCTAGATACCATTTTGTTATATCATGTTATAATTATTTTGAGAAAGTGTTGTCATCCGAGTTTTATTATTATGGCTCGCTAGCTGATTATGTTATTGATATGAGTAATTGTGAGAGCTAAGTGTTATTGTGAGTATGGTTAGTTCATAATATTTGCTGAAACTTGAATGCTGGATTTTCATGTTTACAACAACAAGAGCAAACAGAGTTTGTAAAAGTTTTTTCTTTATCACTTTCAGTTTATCAACTGAATTGCTTGAGGACAAGCAAAGGTTTAAGCTTGGGGGAGTTGATACATCTCCAATGTATCTACTTTTCCAAACAATTTTGCCCTTGTTTTGGACTCTAACTTGCATGATTTGAATGAAACTAACCCAGTCTGACGCTGTTTTTAGCAGAACTGCCATGATGTTGTTTTATGTGTAGAAAAGAAAAGTTCTCGGAATGTCCTGAAAATCCACGGAGGCACTTTTTGGAATTAATAAGAATTTCTGGGCGAAAGAAATACACCAGGGGGCCTATATGCTGTCCATGAGACAGGGGGGTGACCCCCCCAGGGCGCGCCCTCCTATCTCGTGGGCCCCCTGGACCTCCACCGACCTCAACCCCAACTCCATATATTCACGTTCGAGGAGAGAAAAATCAGAGAGAAAGTTTCATCGCGTTTTATGACGCGGAGCCACCGCCAAGTCCTAATCTCTCTCAGGAGGGCTGATCTGGAGTCCGTTCGGGGCTCCGGAGAGGGGGATTCGTCGCTGTTGTCAACCATCCTCCATCACCAATTTCATGATGCTCACCGCCGTGCGTGAGTAATTCCATCGTAGGCTTGCTGGACGGTGATGGGTTGTATGAGATTTACCATGTAATCAAGTTAGTTTTGTTAGGGTTTGATCCCTAGTATCCACTATGTTCTGAGATTGATGTTGCTATGACTTTGCTATGCTTAATGCTTGTCACTAGGGCCCGAGTGCCATGATTTCAGATCTGAACTTATTATGTTTTCATGAATATATGTGTGCTCTTGATCCTATCTTTCAAGTCTATAGTCACCTATTATGTGTTATGATCCGACAACCCTGAAGTGACAATAATCGGGATACTTCTCGGTGATGACCGTAGTTTGAGGAGTTCATGTATTCACTATGTGCTAATGCTTTGTTCCGGTTCTCTATTAAAAGGAGGCCTTAATATCCCTTAGTTTCTGCTAGGACCCCGCTGCCACGGGAGGGTAGGACAAAAGATGTCATGCAAGTTCTTTTCCATAAGCATGTATGACTATTTACGGAATACATGCCTACATTACATTGATGAATTGGAGCTAGTTTTGTGTCACCCTATGTTATAACTATTGCATGAGGAATCGCATCCGGCATAATTATCCATCACTGATCCATTGCCTACGAGCTTTTCACATATTGTTCTTCGCTTATTTACTTTTCCGTTGCTACTGTTACAACTACTACAAAAACCCAAAAACATTTATATTTACTTGTGCTACCGTTACCTTTATTATCATACTATTTTTCTACTAAATACTTTGCTGCAGATACTAAGTTATCCAGGTGTGGTTGAATTGACAACTCAACTGCTAATACTCAAGAATATTCTTTGGCTCCCCTTGTGTCGAATCAATAAATTTAGGTTGAATACTTTACTCTCGAAAGCTGTTGCGATCCCCTACACTTGTGGGTTATCAGGAGACAACCCGGAAGTTTTAGAGAGCCATTTGTTTCTGTTGAGTGCTTTCATATAGTTTGAAAACAAAAAAAAATAAAGAGGGGAACCAAAAACTTTTCAAAAAGGAAAGTGAAAGTGAGAAAGACAAGCATTGTTGAAGTGGGAGCTAGCCTTGAACTTTGTTCATGCTCACGGAAACTTTGTGAATCTTGATTACAGAAACTTTTCAACAACAATAATTATCACCTTGACAATTCCATTGTATTATAAAAATAATGTGCTAAGGTTTTCCTTTAGGATGTTTACAATGCTTGTTGGTTTTTACGGTGCAGGACAGAAACGTTGGCTGTAGTGCGCAATTTTAACTTTTCGCTGGAATGTCAAATGGTTCTGATTCCTTTTGCACTGTCTTGATGTAGAAATTGTTTATTTTTCCTAATTTTGGTAGAATTTTTGGGGTAACAGAAGTATGGTTAATGTTCAGATTGATACAGACTGTTCTTTTTTTGACAGATTCTGTTTTTGATTTATAGTTTGCTTGTTTTGATGAATCTATCAATTTCTATCAGTGGATTAAGCTATGGAAAAGCTATATTACAGTAGACACAATGCAATAACAAAATATGAATTGGTTTTCTACAGTAATTAGAGTAGTGATTTGCTTTATTATACTAGCGGATCTTACCGAGTTTTCTGTTGAAGTTTTGTGTGGATGAAGTGTCTAATCGAGGATGTATCGATATGAGAAAAAGGAAGAGAGGCAAGAGCTCAAGCTTGGGGATGCCCGAGGCACCCCAAGTAAATATTCAAGGAGACTCAAGCGTCTAAGCTTGGGGATGCCCCGGAAGGCATCCCCTCTTTCTTCAACAAGTATCAGTATGTTTTCGTATTCGTTTCGTTCATGCGATATGTGCAAGTCTTGGAGCGTCTTTTGCATTTAGTTTCACTTTTCTTTTATGCACCATGCTGGTATGAGATAGTCCTTGGTTGATTTATAGAATGCTCATTGCACTTAACTTAAATCTTTTGAGTATGGCTTTATAGAATGCTTCATGTGCTTCACTTATATCATTTGAAGTTTGGATTGCATGTTTCTCTTCACATAGAAAACCACCATTTGTAGAATGCTCTTTTGCTTCACTTATATTTGTTAGAGCGTGGGCATATATTTTGTAGGAAGAATTAAACTCTCTTGCTTCACTTATATCTATTTAGAGAGATGACAGGAATTGGTCATTCACATGGTTAGTCATAAAATCCTACATAAACTTGTAGATCGCTGAATATGGTATGTTTGATTCTTTGCAATAGTTTTGCGATATAAAGATGGTGATATTAGAGTCATGCTAGTGGGTGGTTGTGGATTGTAGAGACACTTGTGTTGAGGTTTGCAAGTCCCGTAGCATGCACGTATGGTAACCGTTGTGTGACAAATTTGAAGCATGGGGTGTTTCTTTGATTGTCTTCTTTATGAGTGGCGGTCGGGGACAAGCGATGGTCTTTTCCTACCAATCTATCCCCCTAGGGGCATGCGTAGTAGTACTTTGCTTCGAGGGCTAATAAACTTTTGCAATAAGTATATGAGTTCTTTATGACTAATGTGAGTCCATGGATTATACGCACTTTTACCTTTTCCATCATTGCTAGCCTCTTCGGTACCGCGCATTGCCCTTTCTCACCTTGAGAGTTGGTGCAAACTTCGCCGGTGCATCCAAACCCCATGATACGATACGCTCTATCACACATAAGCCTCATTATATCTTCCTCAAAAAAGCCACCATACCTACCTATTATGGCATTTCCATAGCTATTCCGAGATATATTGCCATGCAAATTCCATCATCATCACATACATGACTTGAGCATTTATTGTCATATTGCTTTGCATGATCGTAAGATAGCTTGCATGATGTTTTCATGGCTTGTCCGTTTTTTGATGTCATTGCTATGCTAGATCATTGCATATCCCGGTACACCGTCGGAGGCATTAATTCATATAGAGTCATATCTTTGTTCTAGTATCAAGTTGTAATATCGAGTTGTAAGTAAATAGAAGTGTAATGATCATCATTATAGAGCATTGCCCCATGAAAAAAAAAGAAAAAAAGAAAAAAAGTAAAGGCCAAAGAAGCCTAAATAAAAAAAGGGGGCCACCCCCACCCAAAAAAAAGAAAAAGAAAAAGAAAAAGAAAAGAAAAAGAAAAGGGGCAATGTTACTATCCTTTTACCACACTTGTGCTTCAGAGTAGCACCATGTCTTCATATAGAGAGTTTCCTATGTTATCACTTTCATATACTAGTGGGAATTTTCATTATAGAACTTGGCTTGTATATTCCAACGATGGGCTTCCTCAAATGCCCTAGGTCTTCATGAGCAAGCAAGTTGGATGCACACCCACTTAGTTTTCAGTTTGAGCTTTCATACACTTATAGCTCTAGTGCATCTGTTGCATGGCAATCCCTACTCCTCGCATTGACATCAATTGATGGGCACCTCCATAGCCCATTGATTAGCCGCGTCGATGTGAGACTTCCTCCCTTTTTTGTCTTCTCCACATAAACCCCCACCATCATATTCTATTCCACCTATAGTGCTATATCCATGGCTTGCACTCATGTATTGCGTGAGGGTTAAAAAAGCTGAAGCACGTTAAAAAGTATGAACCAATTGCTCGACCTGTCATCGGGGTTGTGCATGATGGGAGCATTTTTGTGTGACGAAACTGAAGCATGGACAAACTATATGATTTTGTAGGGATAAGCTTGCTTTGGCACTTGAAAGTGCTAGTATCGACTAGAGGGGGGGTGAATAGGCGATTTTTATGAAAGTCTTCAAAACTTGGAAGTTTCAAAGACAAACAATAGAAATGACCTAGTTGATATGTAGCGGAAGATAGACTACAATAAGCAAACCATAGTCAAGTATGCAATGATGTGAAAGTACAGGACTAATAGCAGCTAAGTAGTAAGGATCAGGATGGACGATAGTATGAAGCCAATCAATAGGAGTAGTCCAGCAATGAAGTCAATCAGATACGATAGATAGGCAATGACTTCACGAAGACAAACTTAAGTAAAGGAAGGGAGAGGATAGAACCAGTCACTTGTTAAAGACACAGGATTTGTTGGACCAGTTCCAGTTGCTGTGACAACTGTACGTCTGGTTAGGAAGGCTGAGATTTAACTCAGAAGACCGTGTCTTCACCTTATTCCCCTTGAGCTAAGGACACCCAGTCCTCGCCCAATCACTCTGGTAAGTCTTCAAGGTAGACTTCCAAACCTTCACAGACTTCGTTCACCGGCAATCCACAATGACTCTTGGATGCTCAGAACGTGACGCCTAACCGGCTGGAGGATTCATAGTCCTCAAGTGTAATAAGTCTTCAGGTCACACAGACAGAAAGACTTCAGTGATGCCTAACACTCTTGGCTCTGGGTGTTTGGGCTTTGTCCTCGCAAGGATTTCTCTCTCTCAAAGGCTTCGAGGTGGGTTGCTCTCTAACGACAAAAGCCGTGCACAAACTCTAAGCAGCCACCAATTTATGGTGTAGGGGGTGGGCTATTTATAGCCACTGGGCAACCCTACCTGATATGTCTGAAATGACCCTGGGTCACTAAGGAACTGACACGTGTTCCAACGGTCAGATTTCAAACACACATGGCAACTTTACTTGGGCTACAAGCAAAGTTGACTCATCCAGCTCTGGATAAGATTTGCTCTCATTGTCTTCGCTCGAAGACATATGATTTGGGTTGAGCATCACTTCAGTCATTCTGACTTAGTTCACTGGGACCCCACTTAACAGTACGGTGGTTCCTATGACTCAACAAAGAAGAAAAGGAAACAACGAAATCACACAATCTTCGCGCTCCATAGTCTTCAATATGATTATCTTCACATTCCACCATTGTCTTCAATGTCTTCATACATTTTTAGGGTTCATCTCCGGTAGGTAAACCGAATCAATGAGGGACACTACCTGCATTATCCTGCAATTCTCACAAACGCATTAGTCCCTCAACCAACTTTGTCGTCAATACTCCAAAACCAACTAGGGGTGGCACTAGATGCACTTACAATCTCCCCCTTTTTGGTGATTGATGACAAACTGGTTGAAGTTTTCAACGAGGATAAAGTATGTGAAATTGTAAAGGATAGGGTATTGTCTTCATAAGTAGCAAGGGCTCCCCCTGAATATGTGCATATAAGTAATTTGCTTTTGGAATGCAAATGCACATGGCAGGTTGTACTTGTGGAGATCCTCTTCAACTTATGAAGATAATTCATCATGCATGAAATGATATAGCATATAGAATGACATGCATAATGAAAAATGGACGTCTGCATAATGATCTAAGTGCGGAAGTTATCATCGCACATGCGGAATTTAGCATTGCATCACAGTAAAGCAAATAAGTAGCAGACGACCATCAAGTTTAAGTGTTACAACTCAAAGAACCAAATGTTTCAAAAAGCAAGGGTTGTAAGCACGAGGCAAAATATAAAGCAACCACCCATATGAACCCGCTTGAAGACTATCAAACTCATATGCTTCTCCCCCTTTTGTCAGTAATGACCAAAAAGGTTTGAAGACATGGAGCATCTACTCGTCCTCATGAGTATGTGAAGCAGCAGGGTTGTCGTTGTTGTTTGGCGGTGCAGACGTACTTGGTGCAGTGTTGATGCGTGCAGAAGTAGGAGGCAGTGAAGTAGCATCATCTTCATCATCGATCACTCTGGCATTCACAGTTGTCGCGGAGGAAGAATAGTCAGAATCTTCAAGGGATGGAGTTCGACGTAGGACTGCAGTCCGTGGAGGAGTGGAGTCAAACTTGAATCTTTCAGTGAAGCCATCGTCTTGAAGATCTGCTTCAACACTAAGTAGCGTCAAACTCTTCCATGATCGCCGACAAGTCTCGTGAGCAACAAATGCATTCTTGGTGGCAAGATTTCGAATGTGTTTGACGTCCACCAAGAGGCTTTGCATCTGTCTCTTGAGCCAATAGTGATGCTTATCTTGTTTCTGATGAAGGGCCACAAGAAGTTCTCGGTCATTGAGAACACGAGAGCGCTTCTGACGCCTTTGGGCAATGGTGCTTTCAGTGGCTTCAGTATGCGCACGATGAGGCAGACGAGTATTTCCAGCCATTGGATAGATGCGTGTCACTGCTTGGACGCCTTCAATGGGTTGAGTGAAGCTTTGGTGCTTGACATTCTGAAGACAAAGAGGCTTCTTGGCAGGGTCAGAGTATATGGCTTCAACTGACATATCAACCTCTGGTAAAAAGATCGGATGATTACGAGCAGAGGGCTGATAGTTGACAGAGGAGTGTCGCTTGATGAGGCGCATGACCCATGGAGCATAGAACTTCAGACCAAAAAGGTCAGATCCAGAAGCAGCAAGTTGCCTGATGAAGAATTCTTGGGTATTGAAGCTGATGCCATTGAGAATGTAAAAGACCAATGTCTTCATGGCTCCTTCAAGCTTGGCCGCTGATGAATGTCCTTTGATAGGCCATAGAGTTCGCCTGATAATATGATATATTGTGCATGGCAGATACTCAAGGTCGTCAACAAAGAACTCTGTTGGATATTCAGCGTCAGATGGCAAAGGCTTCATCATGCTCAACATCGGCTCATGTTGGGTTCTGGCTTGTGGAAGATGCTCTCCAGTGCATTGCGGTGTAGTGGACAATCAGGTTCATATAGCTCACCGGGAGTGGGTAGGCCTATAAGCTCAATGATGTCAAGAGCTTTGGCTTCATGATGAACATTTCCGGTCATCCACTCGAGAACCCATGTCTTGATATCCCTGTTGTAGCCGCGAATGTGGAGGGTAGCATAGAATTGAAGCAAAAGTTCTTCATTCCAGTGTTCTTTGTCTGTCACAAAGTTGAGCAGACCTGCATCACGAAAGCAGTCAAGTGCTTCTTCTAAGCACGGCAGTCCAACAATGGCTTCAGTGTCGAGGCGCATATGAGGGAAAATGCGCCCTTGATCATACAGAACGCAGGAGTAATAGCTTCTCTGCTGATAGCTCCAGAAACGACCAGATGATATCCTTGGCTTTGAGTAGGGGTTCTTGGCGCTGTCAAAGAAGGTATTGTGGCTTTTGAAGCCATTTGCATTGAAGGACCCTGTAGAATTAGCAGGACCTGGGAACCTTGGCAGTCTTGGCTTTGGCTTCTGGATCTGAGGCCTATGCTCAACATGATAATCAAACTGAGGACCAGAGGCAGTAGGCGGAGGAACCAGAATGGGCCATCGGACAGTGGTTAGCTGACCATGACCGTATGCTTGCTCAATTGTATGGGGCCTTGGTGGCGGAACAGGAGCAGTTGCAACAGTTGAGGCTTCAAGCTGCACAACAGGTGCTTTGGGAGCAGTTGCCTCATTGGCTTCAGGCACACTGGTTGGTGCAAGCTCCACATTAGCTTCAGCCATGACTACGTCATTGGCTTCATTTGCGTTGGTGGTGGCAGCTTCAACATTTTCCACCTCCACTTGATGAGCTGGAGGGTCGGGCACTGACACGTTCACATCAGGAACATCTTCTTCAATAACGGGGGAAGTAGGGACACGTACGTCTTCTTGTCTTTCATTGGCTGATGCAGCCGGATTGTCTTCAATAGCTTGGGCTTTAGACACGGAGACATTCACAGTGGGAGTGGGTTCAGAAAACACTTGACGTGCAACAGGTTGGTGTTGCACTTCTCCCTCTGGAACGCTCGAAAGAGGGACTTGAGGCCTTTGTCCTTTGCGAAGCCTGCGAAATGTTGGCAACACCTTTGGAGATGGAGTTGGCTGGGCTTCAAAGTCTTCATCTTCTTCTTGCACGGGTGGTGTAGCTTGTTATTGTTGTTGGGGAGTACTTGGGGAGTCTTGTTGCTGTGGGTGATCAGCCCACGATGCATCCTGAGCAATTGGCGTCAGAGGACGACCAATGCTGATGAGTTTCCTGTTCGTAAGAACAGGCGATGATACCATGTTGTGTTCGATCTGAGGAAGAACTTCATCATCTTTAATATTGTCATCTTGACCAATGTCTTCAGCAGTGTTGGGTTCAGCTGCTGGAATATCTTTAGCTTCATGAGCCTCTGTGGAAGCAGGCTCATGAACTATCATCCTTCTTTCTTGATGTTTAGACGCAGTGCGAACCACTGAAATGGGTTCAACAACTAAGGGCTCTGTGGGAGCAGCCCTAGTCTTCTTGGTTTTGCGCATCTTCTTGGAGGGAGCTGCATCAGAGGCTTCAGGATTCTTCCTTTTTCTGGCTTCAGCCTCAGCAGCCCTCGTCTTCTTCTGTTCTGAAGCGGTTGACAGGACCTTTGGCTTCGAGCCAGTCATGATGCTGGGGAAGATAATGCGAGGTGCTTCCTGCCCTGAAGGTGCAGGTGGAGCGGTTGAAGGCTTCTTCTTCTTTGCAGCCATCCTGGGGTCAATGCCAGGACGGCCAAGAGATTTGCGCTTCTCAGCCTCATTGTAGGCACTTGTCAGCCAAACTCTTCATACGCTCGCGAGAGCCCTAAGCTTCTTCACGTTTCTTGAGAAAAGCTTCTTTAAGCTCGTGCAGCATGACTTTGAAGTTTCTGACATCTTGCACGCTGATCTTGGCCACATGCTTCTTGAACTGAGCCTTTTCATAGTCAATCTTGTTCTTCAGCTCAACGATGCGCTGAGCGAGAGCTAGCTCAAAAGCAATGGCACCATTGAAGGAGACGCTGAGGCCAATGGGAAGCTGCAGATCTTCAAAGCTGAGATTTGGGTGTCAAACCACTCATCAATGAAGTTATGGATGATTGCCACATCAAAGAGAGGCAAGTTGTTGAAGATCTCTGCTTCTTCCTTGCTCTTGATCAGTTGCTCCAGGGCATCATCTGCAAGATCTTCATCGCTGGACAGATCGATGGGTTCTTCACGCAGAATGACAGCAGGTGTCAAGGTTTGATCAGTATGCCTGACAATTTGCTTTTTCTTCTCCGTTCGCTTGGAGATACGTGATTAATCTTCAGACTGCACACTGTCTTCAGGAGGTGCAGTGGCCAGTGGCTTCACACGTGAAGCTTTTGGAGGTGCAGCTGATCTTGAAGCCTTTGGCTTCTTTTGCTTCTGCGGCTTCGGAGGAGGAGCTGGGGCTTCATCAGTGTCAGCATCATTATCAGAATGATCCACTCTAGCACCTTGAACCAGGATGTAAGTGATGAGGCCGTCAAGGTTGGAGAAGGGGCCGATGACATTGGGATCAACATCACGTGAGCCGTCAGCACGGGGAGCAGAGGGACCAGGGTTGAAGTCTAATCCCAATGACTTCTTGTTTTCCTTGGCCGAAGCCTTTGCGTGCTGAAAGTTGCGCTTGAAGAGAGTATCATCACGACACCAGAGTAATGATGATGGGTCGGCATTTGCAGGCTGAGGCCCTCGGACCATGCAGGGATAGAAACCCTATGCAATAGCTTCAGCTCTGTTCTTGGGTTGAAGGCCTCGATAGATAATATCACCCCAAGGACTCTTGATAGCTTTCTTCTCTGCATATTCCTTGGTCACAAACTTGTACTTGAACCATTCTTCAGCCCAATAGCGTCGAATCCATTGGATTCGTGTCTTGCGCTGATGATAATTCTCCTTAGGATCTGTCTTGTAAAGTTCTGCGAGGTCATCAGGCAGATCTTTTGATGTACCCCCTCGACGCTGTCTGCCACCCTTCCTTACTGATTTTTCTGCAGCCATGAACTTCAAACTGAATGGCTTCACTAAGTTCAAAGGCTTCAGAGACTTACGCTTGTTGGTCAAGAAGGAACTGGCTTCAGGAGAATTAATGTGATGCTGTAAGTATTCTGCAAACGAATGCAGACTATGAGAACCAAGGGATTCTCCCACGGACATGTACCTGTGACAGCATTAGAGATGCGAGGGAAGGGGAAGAGGTCATATGCATTCTTAGAAGATTTTGAAGCTAAATCAGTTTGAAGACATTGACCTCATGATGCGAAGACATTCACTTATGTGTTGTGAGTTGGTTCCAGATTTGTACGAATCCGTGAATAAGTACAAGTGAGGAATCAAACTAGACATGAAATTCAAGCGAATAGTGTCGTGGATTTGTCACAGCAGATGTCCTAGGGTAAGGACTTAGTCGCGAGGCCAACGCATCTATGTGGTAGCTTGAGAGGGGTTGAGTGGAATCGAGAGACGCAACACAAGACAGGGATTTAGACAGCTTCGGGCCTCGGGAAACATCATCCGGTAAAAACCCTACATGTTGTTTGAGGCTAGGTCTCATTATCATCATGAGGGAGTCGCCGTAAATCGGCTCTCCTCTTTGTGTCTAGTCCTAGAGATTATTGCTTCTTGCTTGTCGCTTGTAACTTGTCCCTCTTTGGAGAGCCCTGCCCCTCCTTATATATGTTGAAGGGGCGGGTTACATGTGGAGTCCTATTAGGATTAGGACTAGTCTATCTCTAATACAAACCGGATACAAGTCCTGGTCTTAACTCCTTGTAAGGTAAATATTCCTCATGCCTTTCCTCTTAAACCGGCCCACAATAGTTGAACCGGCCTTCATGAACTGCCAGACAGGCCACCGGGTCTTGTTGCTCCCGCCTGCCGGATTACCAATGAGCTGTAAACCGTCTGGTCTATGCAGGTCGCCGGTGAATTGCCAAGTCCGGCCGGTTTATTCTTCCGGCCGGTTTACGCTGCGGGGCATATCCCCGACATTAGCCCCCAAGTTTAGCTTGGATTTATCCATGGTAAACTTATGCTACAAAATAAACACCAGAACAATTCTGACAGGTTGTGCTCCGGGTTAAGAATTCTTGTGGACCGACACTGATCATCCTTAAGTCCTTGTTATTTCCTCCTTCTAGAAAATCCAGGTCAATAACCAGCTTCATACTCAAATTGCTGCCGTTGGTTTCTCATAGAAAACATTGTGAAGAATAATCCACTTGAACCGGCTTCCAAAGCGCCATTTTAAGAAATATTGGTCTCGAAATACTCATCTGATATTCAGTCGGCTTGAGAATTTGAAAATATTTCCTGGATAATAATATAATACCTGTAGCCCCCAAGTCTTGAGTAGAACAAAGTGATGGCTTAAGACTTGCTTCAATATAAATACTGTCACTATCGAAGAAATCCATGTTGTTCATCCCAGTCACTAGCAAAAACTGAATACTCCATATTATGTAGCCCCAAGTGCCGGGTTGTTATGCTTGCAGCAACCTGGGACTTGTAATTTCCTGATACTCATAAAAACTTCAACCAGTGTAGCCCCCAAGGGCCGGGTCATTATGCAATAATGAGCAGGGACTTTGTAAATATAATCATGTAAACTTTGAACAGCAATGGTGTAGCCCCCAAGGGCCGGCTCAGTAAGATAATATTGAGCTGGGACTTGACATATGCCTCAATAAAAATAACATCATATGATGTAACCCCCATCATGGGACTTGAATCCACGTCCACAAGGTTAAGAGCCTTGTGCTTTACCAACTGAGCAATGTACCCTTCAATATAATGGATAAAAAGTTTTGTACCTTGAATTGTTGACAGGAGCAATTGGCAGCCCCCAAGTATCATGGTGCATGCTTGCAGCGACATGAGACTTGCATATAACCTCAATTTGAATAATGTAGCCCCCAAGTGCCGGGTTGTAAGCCTGCAGCAACTCGGGACTATTCCTTCCATTGCAGAATAAATCATATTCATTGATAAAATAATATCCATTGCGCTAAAGCGACTTTGAAAACCTCAATCATAATATTAATAACCATAAAAAATCCAGCCATGTTGGCTATTCAAGATAATATAATCCGGTATGAAAACCTTATTCATCAAATATCATAATGAAAATTCAGCCAATTTTGGCTATTTGAATAATATAACCCAATCATTTATAAGCGCATGATTCCAATGGCGCAATCCAAATATATACTGGCGACGTATAGTCCAAAGCCAGGCTGGTTTAACAAACACCGGATAATTTCTCATCATATACTGGCGACTTATCGTCTTAAAGCCAGGCCGGTTTAATAAACACCGGATAATTTATCATCATGCTTTATTCAACCTGTTTCTGCATACAACAAGTTTAAAGTGTCCTGGCGGTTTACCGCCGGACGGGTCATAATGCCCAACATATAACCCAGGTTTATAACCAAGGCTGCACTTAAGAATAATTAAATATGAAATATATCATACCTGTGACATTGAATCACATCGTTGGTTTACCAACTTTTTGTAGTAAGGGTGATAACCCCAATCTTGAGTAATGATAACTCCTTTCATACTGTGACGGTTTATGATAAAACCGTACCGGGTTGTGATAAACACCGGATTAACCATATATAATACTGGCGACTTATAGTCGAAACCAGACCGGGCTGATAGTCTCCGGATTATGATTTGATCATGTACTGACAACTTGTAATTGAAAGTCAAACCAGGTTAATGAACACCGGTTTACTCCATAATAAGATGGTAACATAAAATCAAAAAATCAAATTGAGCAAATAGTCTCCGGATTAAAGATTGACCGTGTTCCGTCAATTGACAGTCGAACCGGTCTGCGAATTTTGTCGGTTTAAGAACGCAACAAAGAAGGAATATTTATTAAAGAAAATTTCAAGCAAAGGCAATGATAAAACCATTTGCAAAAGACATGCTATACTGAGCTGATCAGATGGTGTTACCGTGGTCGGACAGGACCAAGCCCCCAATAGGTGTGACAATGGTTCAAGTCAGCCAGGTCCCCAAATGATTCGTGGCATATATGCCAAATCAAGAGGCGTGGCAATGGTTCGGGTTCGACCAAGCCCCCAAGTGATTTCGTGGCCTTAGGCTGATCAAGAGGCGTGACTGGTTCAGACTTGACCATGTCCCCAAGTGATCTGGTGGCTGTCGCCTATCAAGAGGTGTCGCGTTGGTTCGGACACGACCAAGGCCCCAAGTGATATAAAAAGCAAATTTCAAGGGGTAAACCGGAGGCCGCTTTAAAAACAGAGCCACTCCATGTAACCACGCATGATGTAAAAAAGAACAGAGACCCCGCTTTATGAAGCAGAAGCCCCCATGTGATCAATGATATGTTAGGCCAATAAGGCGGGATACCCATGTTTGAACCGCGCATCATGGCAGCAGGTCCTCTTCGGTAATTTTTAACTTTTTTGCAAGAGATAAATTCTTCTTGAACCGGGATCTTGAACCGGATATGGAGAGCTTCAAAGCTTTGTGGGAGTCATCTTTCTCCTAATCCGGATTTTAAACCGGAATCTTCATTTTCAGCCGGAAACTTTCTGACGGTCTTTAAACTCGAACTTGCGAGAAGTTAATTCCTTTTTGAACCGGACATTGTTAAACCGGATTTGGGCGCTTCAGAGCTTTGTGGGAGAACAGATTTCCCTTGAACCGGATTGTAAACCAGATATTTGAGAGCTTCAATGAGACTGACTTCCCTTGAGCCGGATATTAAACCGGAATCCTTTCTGATGACCCGGATCTTCTTCTTTGAGACGGGATTTTGTAACTGTCACATACTTTCTAAGCCGGAAATTTTCTGACGGCCTTCAAATAGCAGTAGCCTCCGGGACTGGGTTATCTTTCCCTTCATCGTCCTGGGGTTCTTAAATTTGCTGAAACTGGCAAGACTTGTTGCGTCATATCATCATAGCCCCCGAGTCTCAAGGTGACTCGAAGAGTTGGCTTGAGATTCTCCATATTTGACCGTCATATAAACCGGCATAACTTGTATATCATTGGTGTTGATAGCATGATGTGAATCCACAGAAAGTTGAGGTGACTGCGGTGGGTTATAAATGATCCCGTATGAGCCGTGTCAGCAACTCGGCCAATGGTTCCTTCCAACTGGCGATTTCAAGTTAACCAAACTGTAGTGGCGGCGACTTGTGCGCCTGCCCATTGAGCCACCCAGTGCAGACGGCAGTTGATAGTATATGATAATTTCCCTCCATTTTATTGAAAGAAAATCGGGCTACCCAAGCTGTGTCTTGCTCATACTCATTAAACAGATCATGCAGACAGGTGCGGCCCGCTGTGTTGATGTAGACCGGATCGCGAGAGATGGATGGTAAATACGTCCGCCGTATCAGAGGCGGCACAGACAGATGAGTCGGCCGCGGCGTTGTAAACCGGCGTGGACGGACGAATTAGCCATGTCATATTGATGTAAACCGGTCTGCAGAATGGCGGTTTGCATATATATTCATCGAGCTTGATGGCATGGTAAGATACTAGCGCATTCATAATGGTGGCGCGAGTTTATACATCCATGACATAGCCATAGCTTTTACAGTGAACAATTGTCCTGCATAAACAATATTGCAGACCAAGGCAAAGGTAAACTGTTCTTTGACAAAAATAATATGTGTTAATAAAATATATTTTTAGATGGATATCACCTGATGTGCCGGGCCGGAAATTATCTGCCATGGAGTTGATGATCACCAGAGTGATGCTAAATTTAATCACGGCCGAGTTAACTGTAGGAGCAGACAGATGAGTCGGCCCGACGTTGTAAGCCGGTGCGGCCGAGCAATTTGTCCTCGACGTTGTAAGCCGGCGTGTGAACCGGCCGCGGGGGCGGACGGGCGAGTCGTCCATGGCATTGTAAGGTGGTGCGGACGGGCGAGTCAGCCGGTACGGTGACACAAACCGGACCGTGACACCCTGTTTGTGAAGCCGCGCGATACAGCCGAACGTGCATCCGTGGTATAACACCACCCCTTTTTTTCTTTTAGTAGTTGCCCTGCGTAAAAATATTACAGGCCAGAGTAATTGTTGTCGGATGAATTAACATGTACTTGTAAAATACATAGGAAGGATAGCACCTGGTATATTTGCCGGATGCTGGCGCTGGATGATGCATAGTGCTGCTTTTGTTTTTGACAAAAGAGTTGATTGGTTCTGTGTCTTCTAGTGCCTGAGCTCTCCATATAACCCGGCCGGTACTTTTTGAGCTGGAATTTCTGGAACCAGAACTTCTTGATAATCCGGCTGAAACTTTTGATAATCCAGAACTTTTGAACCGGAACCTCTTGATAATCTGGCCGGAACTTTTGATAATCCGGCCGAAACTTTTGATAATCCAGAACTCTTGAACCAGAACCTCTTGATAATCTGGCCGGAACTTTTGATAATCCGGAACCTTTGAATCGGAACCTCTTGATAATCCGGAACCTTTGAACCGGAACCTCTTGATAATCCGGAACCTTTGAATCGGAACCTCTTAATAATCCGGAACCTTTTAACCGGAACCTCTTGATAATCCGGAACCTTTGAATCGGAAGCTCTTGATAATCCGGGCGGAACTTTTGATAATCCGGAACCTTTGAACCGAAACCTCTTAATAATCCGGAACCTTTTAACCGGAACCTCTTGATAATCCGAAACTTTTGAATCGGAAGCTCTTGATAATCCGGGCGGAACTTTTCGGCGATTCGGTTGGAACCCTTCGCCGATTCGGACCGAACTTTTCGTCGAGGCAATCGGAACTCTTTGGTGATTCAGACGGAACCTTTCGTCGAGGCGGTCGGAACCTTTCGCCGATTCAGACGGAACCTTTCGTCGAGGCAATCGGAACTTTTCGCCGATTTAGACGGAACCTTTCGTCGAGGCGGTCGGAACCTTTTTGGCGATTTAGACGGAACCTTTCGTCAAGGCGGTCGGAACTTTTTCAATAAGCTGGGCGGAGCTTCTCGATCCCTGGGATAGCGCCCTTCAAGAACTCAACACCACCGTGCGCGAGCCCCACGGTGGGCGCCAACTGTCGTGGATATGTCACGACAGATGTCCTAGGGTAAGGACTTAGTCGCGAGGCCAACGCATCTATGTGGTAGCTTGAGAGGGGTTGAGCGGAATCGAGAGACGCAACACAAGACAGGGATTTAGACAGCTTCGGGCCCCGGGAAACATCATCCGGTAAAAACCCTACATGCTGTTTGAGGCTAGGTCTCATTATCATCACGAGAGAGTCGCCGTAAACCGGCTCTCCTCTTTGTGTCTAGTCCTAGAGATTATTGCTTCTTGCTTGTCGCTTGTAACTTGTCCCTCTTTGGAGAGCCCTGCCCCTCCTTATATATGTTGAAGGGGCGGGTTACATGTGGAGTCCTATTAGGATTAGGACTAGTCTATCTCTAATACAAACCGGATACAAGTCCTGGTCTTAACTCCTTGTAAGGTAAATATTCCTCATGCCTTTCCTCTTAAACCGGCCCACAATAGTTGAACCGGCCTTCATGAACTGCCAGACAGGCCACCGGGTCTTGTTGCTCCCGCCTGCCGGATTACCAATGAGCTGTAAACCGTCTGGTGTGTGCAGGTCGCCGGCGAATTGCCAAGTCTGGCCGGTTTATTCTTCCGGCCAGTTTACGCCGCGGGGCATATCCCCGACAAATAGTCTAGGCAGTATGAGATGCAGACATAATAGATCTAACATTGTGTAGGCAGAAACCACTTTTGGTAGATAGGATGAATCTATGAAGATCAAAAAGGTGGTAAAAATAGAGTTATAATTACCGCACGAAGAACTGCTAGATGGGATGAATAGGAGACCGAGCAGTTCAATCCACCATGCCCTAACTTGGCGAAGGAGGACACCTACAGCGACGGCGGAGAGGACGATGTCCGCGGCCGGCGTGAGGACGGCGTCGGAGAAGTCGCGGCAGCTAAGCGCTTCGTCGCCGGCGTCGTCGAGAGCTAGCGGTGGCGCTAGGGTTTTGACGAGGTGGAGAGGTGGAAGAAGGATTTCTTTACCGCAGGGGACAAGTATTTATAAGTAGGTGTGCGGCACAGCGCAATTACACTGGTGCCCCTGGCGGTTCACATCTGAGGGGCACGTGGCAAGCATGCAACATACTCAGAGTTGTCCCACGTTCCCACACCCGCCAGGCATGTCGGATGGTTGTTCCGGCTTCTCCGGATTTCAACAATAAAGATGAGGTATTTAAAACAGACTTAATGTTTGTCTCTTTGCCTTCTGCTGACTAGGACGCAGAGAAGACATTCGACAGTTTCAATAGAATGCATATGATTTGGACAGATAGAGTTTGAGATAGAAAGCATAGAGAGATTAGGGTCCGATCACATTCACTTAGTTCAAAAGATTCAAATTGAAGACTTAGCTATAAGTGAATGTTGTAGAGGACATAACACTATATATATATATAAAGCAATCAAGTCACGAAGATACATTGAAACTGAAGACAAACCAAATGCGAAGTCATTGTAAAAATAACACCATGATTGAAACACTTCAAACAAAGAAATTTGGTGGTGGCATTACCCACCGTATAGGAAGTATTAGACCCAGACATGGTGCACAATTATCGTGGCGCTCCGAAGTCATATTCCACGTTAATGTATTCACACTCAGAGTGTAAGTCTTCATTGATTGAAGATATACATTACTTTGTGTGTTGCACATCTAAGTCGTCAATATGCATAAGTGTTAGGATGTGTGCCTAATCACAGGACATTTGAGGATTCCAAGATATTTAGCTCACACCGTAACTTGCAAAACCTTTTCTCATCCAAGGGCTTTGTGAAGATATCTGCCAGTTGCTCTTCAGTGTTGACGTGAATGATGTCGATATCTTTCTTCATGACATGATCTCTGAGAAAGTGATGATGAATTTCAATGTGCTTTGTCTTCGAGTGCTGGACTGGATTGTTGGCTATCTTGATGGCACTTTCGTTGTCGCAGAAGAGAGGCACTTGTTTCAGATTGATGCCATAGTCCTTGAGAGTTTGCTTCATCCATAGAAGCCGAGCACAACAAGATCCAGCAGCAATGTATTCAAATTCAGCAGTTGAGAGTGATACACAGTTCTGCTTCTTCGAAGACCAACAGACAAGTGATTGACCCAGAAAGTGACATGTGCCTGATGTAGACTTGCGATCCACCTTGTCACCAGCATAGTCAGCATCCGAGAATCCAACTAAATCAAATTTTGAGCCCTTTGGATACCATAATCCGAGTGTTGGGGTGTAAGCCAAATATCTAAGAATTCGCTTCACAGCTAAGTGATGCGATTCCTTTGGTGCCGCTTGGAATCGAGCACACGTGCAAACACTAAGCATAATATCTGGCCTAGATGCACATAGATAAAGTAAAGAACCAATCATGGAGTGGTATACCTTTTGATCGAACTCTTTACCATTGTCGTCGGGAGCAAGATGGTGTTTGGCTGGCATTGGCGTCGTGTAACCTTTGCAGTCTTCCATTCCAAACTTCTTCAGACAATCTTTGAGGTATTTTTCTTGAGATATGAAGATGCCATTTCTTTGCTGACGAATTTGAAGACCAAGGAAGAACTTCAGCTTACCCATCATGGACATCTGATATTGATCTTGCATCATGTATCCAAACTCATCACTATACTTCTGGTTGGTGCAGCCGAAGATAATGTCATCCACATGTATTTGACACACAAACAGTTCACCATCATATGTCTTCGTGAAGAGAGTGGGATCGAGGGATCCAGGTTTGAAGCCTTTGCTCTTCAAGAAGTCTTTGATCGTATCATACCAAGCGCGAGGTGCTTGTTTGAGGCCATACAGTGCTTTGTTTAGCTTGTACACCATATCAGGATGCTTTGGATCTTCAAAACCAGGTGGTTGAGCTACATATACTTCTTCTTCAATCTTGCCATTGAGAAATGCACTCTTCACATCCATTTGATATAGCAAGATCTTGTGATGATTAGCGTAGGCTAGCAGTATGCGAATAGCTTCAAGCCTAGCCACAGGAGCAAATGTTTCATCGAAGTCAATTCCTTCTACTTGAGTATATCCTTGAGCCACAAGACGTGCTTTGTTTCTGACGACTTGACCATGCTCATCTTGCTTGTTTCGATATATCCATTTTGTTCCAATGATGTTATGCTTGCCAGGGTCAGGTCGCTTGACAAGTTCCCAAACATTGTTCAGCTTGAACTGTTGAAGTTCTTCTTGCATAGCTTGAATCCATTCAGGTTCCATAAAGGCTTCAGCAACTTTCTTGGGTTCTGATATTGACACGAATGAAAAATGCCCACAGAAATTTGCTAACTGTGTTGCTCTTGAGCGAGTGAGTGGACCAGGTGCATTGATGCTGTCAATTATCTTCTCAATTTGTACTTCATTTGCAACACGAGGATGAACCGGACGAAGACTTTGCTCTTGCTGATCATTGTCATCATTGGGAGGATTATCTTCGGTCTGAGCATTGTCTTCAGGTTGGTTAGGTGCAGAAATGATAAGTTCCTCTTCAGGTTGTGCTTCAGAAGGCATGATTTCACTAGTTCCCATCAGCTTGATAGATTCGCTGGGAGGAGCTTCATCTAGTGTACTTGGCAGGAGTTCTCTTTGTGAACCATTGGTTTCATCAAATCTCACATCCACAGTTTCGACGATTTTGTAGAGATAGAGGTTGAAGACTCTATAGGAGTGCAAGTCCTTTCCATAGCCAAGCATGAAGCCTTCGTGAGCTTTAGGTGCAAATTTTGACTTGTGATGGGGATCCTTGATCCAACACCTAGCTCCAAATACTCTGAAGTAACTGACATTTGGCTTCTTGCCGGTAAGGAGCTCATAGGATGTTTTGTTCAGAAGCTTATGGATGTAGACATGGTTTATGATGTGACATGCTGTATCAATAGCTTTAGGCCAGAACTTTCTTGGTGTCTTGTATTCATCGAGCATTGTTCGAGCCATCTCAATGAGAGTTCTGTTCTTGCGCTCAACGATGCCATTTTGCTGAGGTGTGTATGGAGCAGAGAACTCATGAGTGATTCCCATTGTATCCAGATAAAGATCAAGTCCGATGTTCTTGAACTCAGTGCCATTGTCACTTCTGATATGCTTGATCTTCACGCCATAATTGTTCATTGCTCGATTGGCGAAGCGTCTGAAGACATCTTGCACTTCAGTCTTGTAGAGAATTATATGCACCCATGTGTATCTTGAGTAGTCATCAACAATCACGAAGCCATTGAGACAAGCAGTTGTTGTGAGGGTGGAGTAGTGAGTAGGTCCAAATAAGTCAGTGTGTAACAGCTCGAAGGGTTGAGATGTTGTCATGATTGTCTTCGAGGGGTGCTTTGCCCTAGTCATCTTTCCAGCTTCGCAGGCACCACACAAATGATCCTTCTTGAACTTGACATCCTCGATGCCTACGACATGCTTCTTCTTGACGAGTGAGTGTAAGTTCCTCATACCAGCATGCCCCAGCCTTCGATGCCAGAGCCAGCATTCTGAAGCTTTTGTGAGAAGACATACGACAAGCTGTGGACCTGCTGAGAAATCTACCATGTATAGATCATCTTTTCGATACCCTTCAAAGACTAGAGACTTGTCAGATTCCATTAGTACAAGGCAGCGATATTTTCCGAATAGCACAATCATGTTCAAGTCACAAAGCATTGAGACAAACATTAAGTTGAAACCAAGGGATTCAACAAGCATCACTTTATACATGTGTTGATCCTTTGAGATTGCAACTCTACCTAGACCCGATACCTTGCTTTTACCAGTGTCAGCAAATGTGATGTGACTCTTGTCGGATGGACGTAAGGTTGAGTCCATGAGAAGACTTCGATCACCAGTCATATGATTTGTGCATCCGCTGTCCATAATCCATTCTGAAGCTTTTGGTGACATGCCCTACAGTGCAGTTAGGAGGATAGGCTTCACAAAGAGTGTTGTGAAGCATAGGCATTTGACACATACAAGGATTGTCACAACTTAGATCAAAGTTAGGACATATAGTATGACTGGTACACGATTCAGATGTGAGGTATATAGTAAGACATTTTATCATGCGTCCATAATGTGTTTTAGGTCCCCAGCAATAGCATCAGACGCCATTGATTGCAGGCTGGAGAGCTTTCTCTGCAAAAGAAAGTTAGTTCTTCTTCACCACCCACATTTTCAGGGGTGGCTTAGAAGCAATGAGTCTAAGTGCAGCATCTGAGAATTTCAGCTTTGGAGCCCTAGCAAATAGCCTTGCAGGAGATGAATGATACTCATATGAATAAGCAGAAAAGTTCTTAGTTCTATGAACATAGCAGTTTGAAGACACACGCTCATATTCATGAGTCTGAGTATGATTTCCCTGCAAAACATTGGTGTTAGGGTGACTCAGGTGAGTCCTGTATCTGTATGAAGCCTTTGGATCATATGAAGCCATAGGTCTGGGGTTTGTCTTCTTCCTTGGTGGTGTCATGACGACATTCACAGGAAGATTCTCAATGTACTGCTTAGGTACCCAGATCTTCTTCATAGGTGGTCCATTCCTGCAGTTAGTACCAATATACCTGGCAAACACTTCACCATTCTGATTCTTAAACAGTTTATAGTTTGCATCAAAGGATTCATCAATGATGATAGGGTTAGCGCAGGTAAAGCCAGATAAAGTGGATGGATCAACTGAAGGTTCCTTTGCAGCAACCCATGTGGTTTTGGGGTACTGCTCAGGCTTCCAGTACGAGCCATCAACATTCATTTTCCTCTCGAACCCAACACCCTCTTTCCTAGGGTTTCAGTTCAGAATCTGCTTTTTGAGGACATCGCAGATTGTCTGATGTCCCTTCAAACTTTTGTACATTCCTATTTCAAGCAATGTCTTCAACCTAGCATTTTCATCAGCAATAGTAGTGGTATCCTCCGCAGAGGGGTTAGTTACCACATCAGTAGTTGAAGACAATGAAACAGTAGCAGAAGTGGAACATTCAGCAACAGATGTAGCGTTATCACGCTCAATGCATTTTAGACATGGTGGTTCAAATCCATCCTGAGCGGGATTGATCTATTGAGCGCGAAGTGACTCATTCACTTTTTGAAGATCTTCATGAGCCGCTCTCAATTTCTCAAGCTCTTGCTTCCTTTGAAGATAATCATAGGAGAGCCTTTCATAAGTAGTTGAGAGCGTTTCATGACGACTTTCAAGTTCTTGGTACTTAGTATGAATATTTTTTATATCTTGAACTAAGGACTATGAACGGGTCATTTCCGCGTCCAACAGGTCATCGCTTTTGTCTAACAGTTTTTGAGTATGTTCCATAGCCTTTTGTTGCTCAGTTGCAATTTTAGCAAGTGTTTTGTAGCTGGGTTTGAAAGTAAGCATCACATGATTTTACCTTGGCACCATGTGCCATGAAGCAGTAGGTGGGAGTAGGATCGTCTTTGTCATCAGCTTCAGCGTTGGTGTGGAAGTCATTGTCTTCAGTGTTGAAGATGGACTTGGCAACATAGGCTGTGGCTAGAGCCAGACTTGCAACGCCAGGGTCGGACTCCTCTCCAGACTCCACCTCCGCCTCCTCAGAAGCAGACTCCTCTTCTGAATCCATTTCCTTGCCAACAAAAGCACGAGCCTTGCCAGATGAACTCTTCTTATGAGATGAAGACCTTGATGAGGACTTGGAAGAAGACTTTGAAGATTTCTTCTTCTTCTTCTTGTCATCAGAATCATATTCCTTGCTCTTCTTCTTCTTCTTCTTCTCATTGTCCCACTGTGGACACTCAGATATGTAGTGACCAGGTTTCTTGCACTTGTGGCAGGTTCTCTTCTTGTGGTCATGGGTGGAAGCTTTATTATTCCTTGAGCTAGATCGTGAAGACTTTCTGAAGCCTTTCTTTTTGGTGAATTTCTGGAACTTCTTCACAAGCATAGCAAGTTCCTTTCCAATGTCTTCAGGATCATCAGAACTGCAGTCAGATTCTTCTTCAGATGAGGAAACAACTTTTGCCTTCAAAGCACGAGTACGGCCATAGTTGGGACCATAGATATCTCTTCTCTCAGAAAGCTAGAACTCATGTGTATTGAGGCTCTCAAGTATATCAGACGGATCGAGTGTCTTGAAGTCAGGACGTTCTTGTATCATGAGGGCAAGGGTGTCAAAGGAGCTGTCAAGTGATCTCAGTAGTGTCTTGATGATTTCATGCTTGGTAATCTCTGTTGCGCCAAGGGCTTGAAGCTCATTTGTGATGTCAGTGAGGCGATCGAATGTGAGTTGGACGTTTTCATTGTCGTTTCTCTTGAAGCGGTTGAAGAGGTTGTGAAGAACACTGATCCTTTGATCCCTCTGGGTTGAGACGCCTTCGTTGACCTTGGACAGCTAGTCCCAGACTAGCTTCGACGTTTCCAGAGCACCCACACGGCCATACTGTCCTTTGGTCCGATGACCACAGATGATGTTCTTTGCAGTAGAGTCCAGTTGAATGAACTTCTTGACATCAGTAGGGGTGACACCTTCACCAGTTTTGGGAACGCCGTTCTTGACGACATACCAGAGGTCGACATCAATGGCTTCAAGATGCATACGCATCTTATTCTTCCAGTAGGGATATTCAGTTCCATCGAACACGGGGCAAGCAGCGGAGACTTTGATTATCCCTGCAGTCGACATAGCTAAAACTCCAGGTGGTTAAACCGAATCACACAAAACAAGGGAGTACCTTGCTCTGATACCAATTGAAAGTGATAGTATCAACTAGAGGGGGGGGGGGTGAATAGGCGATTTTTATGAAAGTCTTCAAAACTTGGAAGTTTCGAAGACAAACAATAGAAATGACCTAGTTGATATGCAGCGGAAGATAGACCACAATAAGCAAACCATAGTCAAGTATGCAATGATGTGAAAGTACAGGACTAATAGCAGCTAAGTAGTAAGGATCAGGATGGAAGATAGTATGAAGCCAATCAACAGGAGTAGTCAAGCAATGAAGTCAATCAGATACGACAGATAGGCAATGACTTCACGAAGACAAACTTAAGTAAAGGAAGGGAGAGGATAGAACCAGTCACTTGTTGAAGACACATGATTTGTTGGACCAGTTCTAGTTGCTGTGACAACTGTACGTCTGGTTAGGGAGGCTGAGATTTAACTCAGAAGACCGTGTCTTCACCTTATTCCCCTTGAGCTAAGGACACCCAGTCCTCGCCCAATCACTCTAGTAAGTCTTCAAGGTAGACTTCCAAACCTTCACAGACTTCGTTCACCGGCAATCCACAATGACTCTTGGATGCTCAGAACGCGACGCCTAACCGGCTGGAGGATTCACAGTCCTCAAGTGTAATAAGTCTTCAGGTCACACAGACAGAAAGACTTCAGTGATGCCTAACACTCTTGGCTCTGGGTGTTTGGGCTTTGTCCTCGCAAGGATTTCTCTCTCTCAAAGGCTTCGAGGTGGGTTGCTCTCTAACAGCAAAAGCCGTGCACAAACTCTGAGCAGCTACCAATTTATGGTGTAGGGGGTGGGCTATTTATAGCCACTGGGCAACCCTACCTGATATGTCTGAAATGACCCTGGGTCACTAAGGAACTGACACGTGTTCCAACAGTCAGATTTCAAACACACACGGCAACTTTACTTGGAGCAAAGCTGACTCATCCAGCTCTGGATAAGATTTGCTCTCATTGTCTTCGCTCGAAGACATAGGATTTGGGTTGAGCATCACTTCAGTCATTCTGACTTAGTTCACTGGGACCCCACTTAACAGTACGGTGGTTCCTATGACTCAACAAAGAAGAAAAGGAAACAACGAAATCACACAGTCTTCGCGCTCCATAGTCTTCACTCAATGTCTTCTCATGTCATAGTCTTCAATATGATTATCTTCACATTCCACCATTGTCTTCAATGTCTTCATACATTTTTAGGGGTCATCTCCGGTAGGTAAACCGAATCAATGTGGGACACTACCTGCGTTATCTGCAATTCTCACAAACGCATTAGTCCCTCAACCAACTTTGTCGTCAATACTCCAAAACCAACTAGGGGTGGCACTAGATGCACTTACAGCACTGTTGTTTTGAAAAGACATGATTGCTTTATTGGTACGCTCGAAGTATTATTGTTTTTATGTCAAATGATAGACTATTGCTTTGAATCACTCGTGTCTCAATATTCATGCCATGATTAGACATATGATCAAGATTATGCTAGGTAGTATTCTACATCAAAAATTATCTTTTTTATCATTTACCTACTTGAGGACGAGCAGGATTTAAGCTTGGGGATGCTGATACTTCTCCGTTGCATCTATAATTTTTGATTGTTCCATGCCAATATTCTTCAACTTTCATATACTTTTGGCAACTTTTTATACTATTTTTGGGACTATCATATTGATCCAGTGCCCAGTGCCAGTTCCTGTTTGTTGCATGTTTTATGTTTCACAGAAACCCAATATCAAACGGAATCCAAATGGGATAAAAAGGAAGGAGAATTATTTTGGAATATTTGGGATTTTCTGGAGGAAGAATCAACGTGAAACGGTGCCCGGGGTGGCCACAAGACAGGGGGGCGCGTCCTCCCCCCTGGGCGTCCCTGGCACTCTCGTGGGCCACCTGTAAGGCGGTTGACGCTCTTATTTTGCCACAAGAAAGCTAATTTTAGAAGAAAATCTGGGCGAAATATTCACCCCAATCGGAGTTACGGATCTCCGGATATAAACGAAACGGTGAACGGGCAGAATCTGGGAACACAGAAACAGAGAGAAACAGAGAGATAGATCCAATCTCTGAGGGGCTCTCGCCCCTCCCACGCCATGGGAGCCAAGGACCAGAGGGGAAACCCTTCTCCCATCTAGGGAGAATGTCAAGGTAGAAGGAGAAGAAGAAGGGGGCCCCTCTCCCCCTTGCTTCCGGTGGCGCCGGAACGCCACCGGAGGCCATCATCATCACCGCGATCTTCACCAACAACTTCACCACCTTCATCACCAACTCTTCCCTCCTTAGCATACGAAGATACGATTCCATTTGTTGAACATCATAGTAATTGTAAACACCCTTAGCATACGAAGATACGATTCCATTATCACTAAACAAGCATTGATAGGGTAGGTGTTTCTTAGGGTCTTCAGAACAACAAGTAAACTCATAAATTTCACATAAATTCCAAACATAGCATTGCAAACGTTGAATTTGATCCCATAATAGTTTCCCTTTTTTAGATATACGGTGTCGCACAAAACAAGCATGCTCATCTAAAGATTTTCCCTCAACTAAACTAGTGGGGGTTTCAGCACGAGCACAAAGGGATCAAAGATGATCCAAGTAAAAAGCTTCAGGAGTGTGATAGATTTTGAGTGGTTCTTCAACCACTGGTTCAGTAGGTACAGCTAATTTTTTTGGTATTTTGCGTTTCCTGCCCATAGCTAAAGATAGAAAACAACTAAGAACAGCAAATAAAAATTACTTAGTGATAAAGCAAACAAGCACACACGAGAATATTCACCCCACGCTATGACTCCCTGGCAACGGCGCCAGAAAAAGGTCTTGATGACCCGCAAGTATACGGGATAGTTGTAGCCTATTTTGATAAGTAAGAATGTCGAACCCAACGAGGAGCTAAAGATAGAACAAATATTCTCTCAAGTCCTATCGGCCACTGATACGACTCTACGCACGCTTGACGTTTGCTTTACCTAGAACAAGTAAGAAACTAGGTACTTTGTAGGTGTTGTTGGATAGGTTTGCAAGATAATAAAGAACGCGTAAATAAAACTAGGGGCTATTTATACAAAGATGCAATAAAGTAATTATAGCGAGTGTGGAAAAGTGGTGGTAGGAGTTGTGGAATTGTCCCTAAGCAATTGACAACTTTACTAGACCGATAGCAAGTTTTATTTGGGAGAGGCCACTGCTAGCATGTCATCCCTGACTTGGAATTCTATGCACTTATGATTGGAACTATTAGCAAACATCCGCAACTACTAACGTTCATTAAGGTAAAACCCAACCATAGCATTAAGATATATTGGTCCCCCTTCAATCCCGTATGCATCAATTTCTATGCTAGGTTGAAACTTCTGTCACTCTAGCCCTCCAATACATAGTCCTTTCAACATACAACTAACCCTATGGTGCGATCCACGCGCGCGCTCATATGATGGGCACCAAAGGACAACAACATAACCACAAGAAAATTAAATCAATCATAGCAATTCATCAATCATAGGACAACGAAAATCTACTCAGACATCATAGGATGGCAACACATCATTGGAAAATAATATGAAGCATAAGGCACCATGTCGGTGTCAAAACCGGCGGATCTCGGGTAGGGGGTCCCGAACTGTGCGTCTAGACGGATGGTAACAGGAGACAAGGGACACGATGTTTTACCCAGGTTCGGGCCCTCTTGATGGAGGTAAAACCCTACGTCCTGCTTGATTAATATTGATGATATGGGTAGTACAAGAGTGGATCTACCACGAGATCAAGGAGGCTAAACCCTAAAGCTAGCCTATGGTATGATTGTTGTAATGTATGTTGTCCTACGGACTAAAGCCCTCCGGTTTATATAGACACCGGAGGAGGCTAGGGTTACACAGAGTCGGTTACAATGGTACGAGATCTACATATCCGTATCGCCAAGCTTGCCTTCCACGCCAAGGAAAGTCCCATCCGGACACGGGACGGAGTCTTCAATCTTGTATCTTCGTAGTCTTGGAGTCCGGCGGACGATGATAGTCCGGCTGTCCGGACACCCCCTAGTCCAGGACTCCCTCGGTAGCCCCTGAACCAGGCTTCAATGACGATAAGTCCGACGCGCATAATGTTCGGCACTGCAAGGCGGGTTCCTCCCTTGAATAATCTAGAGAAGATCATGAACACCAGGATAGTGTCCGGCTCTGCAAAATAAATTCCACATTCCACCGTAGAGAGAATGATGCACATAAATCCAATCTGCTGACGTTTTATGCAGCATGACATTACACCGCCACCAAGCCTTTGTTTGAATCGTTTTTTACTATACCACCTCAGCACGTTTAGCGAAGCGGTTTCCTTGGCACGTCTTGTCGAAGCAGAGATCATGTTCCCCTTATTCCGGGATTCTCATCAATACGGACGTGGGTAACCCAACCGCGCCATTGATGGTGGCGCTTGGGGGATAAGCGAGTTTTACCGGGCCGGTGGGGGACGCATAGTCCTCGCCCACCTATATATAAGGGATAAGGATTTACCTTCTCACCTACGCCTTCTTCCTCCTTTGCTTACCCATCTCCGCGCACTCAAGCTCCAACGCCCAAGCTCGCGCATCTCGCCTCGGCCTTCTCCGAATATGTCTGGAGCGGGAGGCAAATGGTTGGCCTCCACCGTCAAGGAGGAGCATATCACCAAGCTGCGCAGTGCCGGATACCTCTCCGGCGACATCGCGCATCGGCTGCCCGACGAGGGGCAGCTCATCCCTACCCCCGGGCCCCATGAGAGGGTCGTCTTTCTTCCCCACTTCCTCTGCGGACTGGGCTTTCCACTCCACCCATTCGTCCGGGGGCTCATGTTTTACTACGGCCTGGATTTCCACGATCTGGCGCCGAACTTCATCCTCAACATCTCGGCGTTTATCGTCGTGTGCGAGGCCTTCCTCTGCATCCAGCCCCACTTCGGCCTGTGGCTCAAGACCTTCAACGTCAAGCCGAAGGTTGTGAAGGGCACGCAAGCGGAATGCGGAGGCGCCATGTTGGGTAAGTTACCCAACGTCCTTTGGCTCGAAGGGGCCTTCGTGGACTCCGTCAAGGGGTGGCAATCGGGGTGGTTCTACATCACCGAGCCGCGCGAGCCCACATGGGCGGCGGCCCCCAAGTTTAGATCTGGCATCCCCACGCAGCTCACCTCCTGGAAAGAGAAGGGCTTGCTGTGGGGCAATCCGAAGGAGCTGGCGGGACTCCGAACCTGCATCCAGAAGCTGGTGAGCAATAAGCTCAGGCTCGTCGACGTGGTCCAAGTCATGCTCATCCGCCGGATCCTCCCATGCCAAGAACGGGCATTCAATCTGTGGGAGTTCAATCCGGAATAGCACCAGGCGCTAAGCGGGCTCTTTGATACGACGTATGAAGGCGCCTGGAGGGTGCTGTTTAAGGGTGCCGAAGCCCCCGCATCCGTGACGGAAGATCGCGGATTTTGCTCGCAGCATCCGGCTGACGAGGTAAGTGATTCAACCCCTTTACGAGACACTTGCGGTAATCAAATTGATTCTAAGAGGGTTTCAATCTCTCTTTTCCTTTGACAGGAATGGATGGAGAAGGCCGAGCAGCTCATCAGCCCGGCTCCCATGCCAGAGGACCCAGTGAACGCCCGTCTAGCGGGGCTGCTGGTTCCGGCACCGCATGTGGTGCCGGAGAAGAAGGCCAAGAAGGTGGCCGTGGGGACTCGAAAGAGTTCCCGCCATCAGGCGTCCGACGACGAGGCGGACTCCTCCCCCGAAGACGAGGAGGAGGAAGAAGACTCTCTCCCGGAGGAGGGAGAGAAGAAGAGGAAGGCTTCCCCAATAGGGGAGGCCGAAGGGTCCAAGAGGGGGAAAACTATCCCCCCGGATAGTTTCGCCAACACCACCGTTGGCGAGGAGGAGTGGCCTTTAAGGGCCAGGCGTCCGGCGAGATCGTAAGTATCCGGATCCTTGATATGCAATTTCTTTAGTATTGCGTAGCGTCCTTCTAATGCCGCATTTTGTCCATAGTCCGGCCGATGATGATCTTCCCGCTTCATCGAGCGGGTCATTGGCCCCGTCGGATGTGGATTCACTTCCGACTGCCACTACCCCCCGCGCCGACGAGGACGCCGAGGTGGGATCCCAGAGAGGGACCCATCAGGAGGAGGCTCCGGAGGCGCCGTCAGGCAGCCTCCCAGACTTTGCGCCGGACTCTACATGGGAACCCGCAGTGGTTCCAGAGTCCGGCAAGCGGCCCCTTCGAAAGAAGGGCAAGACTGTGACACCGGCGACCTCCATTCAACCGGAGGCGCCGGACAACTTGTTGGAGGCGCTTAAAGGCGCTTCCATCGAAGAAGAACACCGCACTCTCATGAGTGCGGTGATTCAGAAGGTTCAGCTCGCCAAGAGCGGGCTGACCGAAGCCTGCAGCAGCCTTCTAATAGGCTTTGAGGTAAGAAGTTAAAGTTATGTAATGTAATACCGCATAGACAGTCGCCCCTGATGCTCAGTTCAGTGTTCGGCAAGAAAAGCCGGACTGAGGATCTAATAATATATACGCAAGGTTGCTTATAATATGTCAATATGGGTTCGCAGGCTGTGCTGCTGACCTCTGCCGCACTGACTGCGGAGGTCGATGTGTTGAAGCAGGACCTCGAGCGGTTCGAGCGAGAGCTCGGCCATGCCAAGAAGCAGCTCGAGGACAAAGAAGGTGAGTAACACTGCTTTGAATAATTACCTTACAGAAAAGGATTTTGGTTGCAATAAAATTGACAAGGATAATATGGGTATTACAGGGGCCACGAACGAGGTGGCAGCCCTGAAGGAGGCTGTGTCCGCGGCCGAACGCAGTGCGGCCGCGGAACGGGCAGAGCGAGAAAAGCAGGAGGCATGGGTGGCGGAAGTACGGCAAGAGATCCAGGCTCTCATGGAGAAGCATGAGAGTTTGGAGCGTGACTCCAAGACTCGAGAGTCCGAGCTTGCCTCGGCTCTCGAAAGTGCCAAGTCCGCCAAGGCCGAGGCTCGTAAGGCCCTTCAGGAGGTTGAAGATGTAAAGAAGATAGCGGCGGGTAAGGCGTTTTTCATGCAAAGAAAGCATGTTAATGTAAACTACCTGACACTTACCCGCATTCGGAGCTCTCCAGGGGCGTTTGCAGATCTGCCGCATAGTGCGTCCGATGCCGCCGCATTCTATCGTGGCGAGGAGGGGAGCTCGACGGAGAAGGTCTTCTGGTCTCAGTACGCTGAGGCCGGCCATCCGGTGCCCCCAAGCGACCAGCTGAAGCAGCTGGTCGAACTCCACAAGGTAGCTGAGGAGGCCATGAAGGGCCTTATAATCCGGCTGTGGCCTGGACAGGCCCTGCCTGGGAGCTACTTCGGCCTCGTGTGTCGGCTGGTGGATGCGTGCCCCTGGGTGGAGGTCATCAAGCGCTCCGCCTGTATTGAAGGTGCTCGTCGGGCCCTTGCCCGCACAAAGGTGCATTGGGGCAGGTTGGATGCGGAGAAGCTTCTCACGGACCCACCGCCACCGGGCAAGGAGTATCGCACGCCCGAAATGTATTATAAAACTGTCCTGAAGGGAGCCCCGATATTGCGGATGAGTGCCCCAGAAATGTAATCTTTGAGTAAACTCGCTATGTATTATCCTGTGCGCTGAAAACTTCGTTCATATGCGCCTTGAGCAACACTTGTTTAATTTAAAATATTACCTTCTGTGCGGCCGTTTATAAAATCTGAGAGATGGCAAGTCGTTGGCTTCAGCCCCCGAGCCGCAAGTGCTGGGGTGTTCGGGATAAACTTGAGCACTCTTGTTCCCATTTTTGGGTCCATCTAGGGAGGCGCTCAACACAACGAACAAGCCAAACGGACTTATAATGCTTGAACACTCTCACTTAGCCATAGAATTCTATAATTTTAAATTTCGGCGAAGCCCCTGGTATTCGGAAGACCGAATCCGGGGCGCTATCCACGCCTTCGTCGGACATTGTCCGGAACTTCGCTCGAAGCGGCGTGAGTCTTGAAGGACCCGAAAAAACCTCTCGAACAGCGACCAGTCTCTCGCCTTATCATGCCGGTCAGTTTTAGCTTTCTCCACTGAGGCGCTCGCTCGGCTCAACCGGGGCGCAATCGCAGTGGTTCTCCCAGTGCCACCTTAGCCGAGAGAACGGAACGTAAGGCACCAAAACGTGGGAGCCGGGCAAACCCAACTATTGACCCAAGACATGATTCGGAGCCGATTCATATAATGTTATAAGTTTGGGGTGCCGCACTTGTATCTTCGTAGTCTTGGAGTCCGGCGGACGATGATAGTCCGGCTGTCCGGACACCCCCTAGTCCAGGACTCCCTCACACCATGTTCAAGTAGAGGGTACAGCGGGTTGCGGGAGAGTGGACCGCTGAATATAGATGGGGGAAGGTGATGGAGATGTTGGTGAAGATGACGGCGGTGTTGGTGAAGATCGTGGTGATGATGATGGCCCCCAGCGGCATTCCGGTGCCACCAGAAGCAAGGGGGAGAGAGCCTCCCTTCTTCTTCTTCTTCCTTGACCTTCTCCCTAGATGGGAGAAGGGTTTCCCCTCTGGTCCTTGGCTCCCATGGCTTGGGAGGGGCGAGAGCCCCTCCGAGATTGGATCTATCTCTCTGTTTCTGCGTTCTCGAATCCTTCCCCTTCACCGTTTTTTTATATCTGGAGATCCGTAACTCCGATTGGGGTGAATCTTTCGCCCAGATTTTTCTCGTAAAATTAGCTTTGTTGCGGCAAAAGAAGAGCGTCAACCGCCTTACGGGTGGCCCACGAGAGCCCAGGGCACGCCCAGAGGGGAGGGCGCGCCCCCTGTCTCGTGGCCACCCCGGACACCGTTTTGCGTTGATTCTTTCTCCGAAAATCCCAAATATTCCAAAATAATTCTCCGTCCGTTTTTATCCCGTTTGGATTCTGTTTGATATTGGGTTTCTGCAAAACATAAAACATGCAAGAGACAGGAACTGGCACTGGGCACTGGATCAATATGTTAGTCCCAAAAATAGTATAAAAAGTTGCCAAAAGTATATGAAAGTTGAAGAATATGAGCATGGAACAATCAAAAATTATAGATACGACGGAGGCGTATCAGCATCCCCAAGCTTAATTCCTGCTCGTCCTCGAGTAGGTAAATGATAAAAAAGATAATTTTTGATGTGGAATGCTACCTAGCATAATCTTGATCATGAGTCTAATCATGGCATGAATATTAAGACATGAGTGATTCAAGGCAATTAGTCTATCATTTGACATAAAAACAATAATACTTCAAGCATACCAACCAAGCAATTATGTCTTATCGAAATAACATAGCCAAAGAAAGCTCATCCCTACAAAATCATATTGTCTGGCTATGCTCCATCTTCGTCACACAAAATGCTCCCATCATGCACAACCCCGATGACGAGCCGAGCAATTGGTTCATACTTTTTAACGCGCTTCAGCTTTTTCAACTCTTACGCAATACATGAGCGCAAGCCATGGACATAGCACTATGGTGGTATATGGTGGTGGTTGTGAGGACAAAAAGTGAGAAGATAGTCTCACATCAACTAGGCGTATCAATGGGCTATGGAGATGCCCATCAATAGATATCAATGTGAGCGAGTAGGGATTGCCATGCAACGGATGCACTAAGAGCTATAAGTGTGTGAAAGCTCAAACTGGAAACTAAGTGGGTGTGCATCCAACTTGCTTGCTCATGAAGACCTCGGGCATTTGAGGAAGCCCATCATCGGAATATACGAGCCAAGTTCTATAATGAAAATTCCCACTAGTATATGAAAGTGAAAGCATAGGAGGCTCTCTCTATGAGGAACATGGTGCTACTCTGAAGCACAAGTGTGGTAAAAAGATAGTAACATTGCCCCTTCTCTCTCTTCTCTCATTTTTTTCCTTTTTCTTTTTCATCATTTTTTTTCATTTTTTTATTTTTTTCTTTCTTTTTGGTGGGCTTCTTTGGCCTCTTTTTTTATTTGGGCTTCTTTGGCCTCTTTTATTTTTCATGAAGTCCGGAGTCTCATCCCGACTTGTGGGGGAATCATAGTCTCCTTCATCCTTTCCTCACTGGGGCAATGCTCTAATAATGATGATCATCATACTTTTATTTACTTACAACTCAATATTACAACTCTCGAACAAAGATATGACTCTATATGAATGCTTCCGGTGGTGTACCGGGATGTGCAATGATCTAGCATAGCAATGACATCAAAAAACGGAAAAGCCATGAAAACATCATGCTAGCTATCTTACGATCATGCAAAGCAATATGACAATGAATGCTCAAGTCATGTATATGATGATGATGGAATTTGCATGGCAATATATCTCAGAATGGCTATGGAAATGCCATAATAGGTAGGTATGGTGGCTGTTTTGAGGAAGGTAAATAATGGGTTCATGATACCGGCGAAAGTTGTGTGGCACAATAGAGGCTAGCAAAGTGGAAGGGTGAGTGTGCGTATATCCATGGACTCACATTAGTCATAAAGAACTCATATACTTATTGCAAAAGTCTACTTAGCCCTTGAAGCAAAGTACTACTACGCATGCCCCTAGAGGGATAGATTGGTAGGAAAAGACCATCGCTCGTCCCCAACTGCTACTCATAAGAAAAGCAATCAAAGAGCACCTCATGCTCCAACTTCGTTACATAACGGTTCACCATACGTGCATGCTACGGGACTTGCTAACCAAAACACAAGTATTTCTCAATTTCACAATTACTCAACTAGCACGACTCTAATATCACCACCTTTATATCGCAAAACTATTGCAAGGAATCAAACATATCATATTCAGTGATCTACAAGTTTATGTAGAATTTTATGACTAACCATGTGAATGACCAAATCCTGTCATCTCTCTAAATAGATATAAGTGAAGCAAGAGAGTTTAATTCTTTCTACAAAAGATATGCCCACGCTCTAACAATTATAAGTGAAGCAAAGAGCATTCTACAAATGGCGGTTTTCTATGTGAAGAGAAACAGGCAATCCGGACTTCAAATGATATAAGTGAAGCACATGAAGCATTCTATAAAGCCATACTCAAAAGATTTAAGTGAAGTGCAATGAGCATTCTATAAATAAACCAAGGACTATCTCATACCAGCATGGTGCATAAAAGAAAGTGAAAAGTGAATGCAAAAGATGCTCCAAGACATGCACATATCGCACGAACGAAACGAATACGAAAACATACTGATACTTGTTGAAGAAAGAGGGGATGTGAGGGAGTCCTGGACTAGGGGGTGTCCGGATAGCCAGACTATCATCATCGGCCGGACTCCAAGACTATGAAGATACAAGATTGAAGACTTCGTCCTGTGTCCGGATGGGACTTTCCTTGGCGTGGAAGGCAAGCTTGGCGATACGAATATGTAGATCTCCTACCATTGTAACCGACTCTGTGTAACCCTAGCCCTCTCCGGTGTCTATATAAACCGGAGGGTTTTAGTCCGTAGGACAACACAACCATTACAACAATCATACCATAGGCTAGCTTCTAGGGTTTAGCCTCCTTGATCTCGTGGTAGATCCACTCTTGTACTACCCATATCATCAATATCAATCAAGCAGGAGTAGGGTTTTACCTCCGTCGAGAGGGCCCGAACCTAGGTAAAACATCGTGTCCCTTGTCTCCTGTTACCATCCGCCTAGACGCACCGTTCGGGACCCCCTACCCGAGATCCGCCGGTTTTGACACCGACATTGGTGCTTTCATTGAGAGTTCCTCTGTGTCGTCACCGATAGGCTTGATGGCTTCTTCAATCAACAACAACGCCGTCCAGGGTGAGACTTTCCTCCCCGGACAGATCTTCATGTTCGACGGCTTTGCACTGCGGGCCAATTCACTTGGCCATTTGGAGCAGATCGAAAGCTACGCCCCTGGCCATCAGGTCAGGTTTGGAAGCCTAAACTTCACGGCCGACATCCGTGGAGACTTGATCTTCGACGGATTCGAGCCACAGCCGAGCGTGCCGCGCTGTCACGATGGGCATGATTTAGCTCTGCCACCGGACAGTGCCCTGGAGGCCGCACACGAGTCCACTCTAATCCATAGTTCGGAGCAGACCGCGCAGATCGAGGAAAGGTGGCTGGACACCGCCTCGGGGGCTGCGACTTCTACGGCGATAGAGCCGAATACTGACCTTGTCCCTTATAAAGCTCATGACTCCGAGGACTCCTTGCCGGACTCCGAACCTCCTACGCCCCTGCCAATCGAATCCGATTGGGCGCCAATCATGGAGTTCACCGCCGCGGACACCTTTCAGCACTCACCCTTTGGCGACATCCTAAATTCGCTAAAGCATCTCTCGTTATCAGGAGAGCCCTGGCCGGACTGCGGTCAGGATGGTTGGGATGCGGACGACGAAGAGATTCAAAGCCCACCCACCACCCACTTTGTAGCCACTGTCGACGATCTAACCGACATGCTAGACTACGACTCCGAAGACATAGACGGTATGGACGACGACGCCGGAGACGATCAAGAACCAGCGCCCACAGGGCACTGGAAGACCACCTCGTCATACGACATATACATGGTGCACACCCCAAAGGATGGGGACGGCGAAGAAGCAGCGGAGGCAGCTTCTTCTAAGAAACAGCCCAAGCGCCGACGTCAGCGGCGCCACTCTAAATCCCGCCAAAGTAAGAATGGAGATTCCGGCACCGAAGATAATAACACCCCAGAGAGTGCCGAAGACAACCCCCTCCAGCAAGATTCAGCACAGGAGGACAGGGAAGCCAGCCCTCGAGAGAGAGCGGCAGACGAGGAGGATGACAATTACATGCCTCCCTCCGGAGACGAGGCAAGCCTCAACGACGACGAATTCGTCGTGCCAGAGGATCCCGTCGAACAAGAGCGTTTTAAACGCAGGCTTATTGCCACGGCAAATAGCCTAAAGAAAAAGCAACAACAGCTTCAAGCTGATCAAGACCTGCTGGCCGACAGATGGACCGAGGTCCTCGCGGCCGAAGAGTATGAACTCGAACGCCCCTCCAAAAGCTACCCAAAATGCAAGTTGCTCCCCCGACTAGAGGAGGAAGCATACAAACCTTCATCACCAGCGCACAATACGGCAGACCGACCACCCCGTGGTCGCGACAGAGAGGCATCTAGGCCCTCCATCAGGACCGTACCCCGGCACCGCTCGAAAAGTATGAAGCCACGAGGGAATGCGCCGGACTTACAGGATATATTGGAGGACAAAGCAAGACAATCCAGATCTATCTACGGATCACGTGGGCGCCCCACGACCCACGATGACTACCGTCGCGCCGGATACAACAACTCCGACTGGGCCGAACACAGCAGACAACGCTCTCTTGAGCTACGCCGTGATATTGCCCAATATAGAGGTGCCGCACACCCACTATGCTTCACTGACGAAGTAATAGATCATCAAATCCCTGAAGGGTTTAAACCCGTGAACATCGAATCCTACGATGGCACAACAGACCCCGCGGTTTGGATCGAAGATTATCTCCTTCATATCCACATGGCCCGCGGCGACGATCTCCACGCCATCAAGTATCTCCCACTCAAGCTTAAAGGACCAGCTCGGCATTGGCTTAACAGCTTGCCCGCAGACTCAATTGGGTGTTGGGAGGACCTGGGAGCCGCATTCCTCGACAACTTCCAGGGCACATATGTGCGACCACCAGACGCCGATGACCTAAGCCACATAATTCAGCAGCCAGACGAATCGGCCAGACAGTTCTGAACACGGTTCTTAACAAAGAAAAATCAAATCGTCGACTATCCGGATGCAGAGGCCCTTGCAGCCTTCAAACATAACATCCGCGACGAGTGGCTGGCCCGGCACCTAGGATAGGAAAAGCCGAAATCCATGGCAGCCCTCACATCACTCATGACCCGCTTTTGTGCGGGAGAGGACAGCTGGCTAGCTCGCAGCAACAACCTCAGCAAAAATGCTGGCAGTCCGGATAATAAGGACCACAACAGCAGGTCACGTCGAAACAAAAACAAACGCCGCGTTAACGGCGACAACAATGAGGATACGGCAGTCAACGCCGGATTCAGAGGCTCCAAACCCGGTCAGCGGAAGAAGCCATTCAAAAGAACTACTCCGGGTCCGTCCAATTTAGACCGAATACTTGACCGCTCTTGCCAGATACATGGCACCCCCGAAAAGCCAGCTAATCACACCAACAGAGATTGTTGGGTATTCAAGCAGGCAGGCAAGTTAATTGCCAAAAACAATGACAAGGGGCTGCACAGCGACGACGAGGAAGAGACCCGTCCGCCGAACAGCAGAGGACAGAAGGGTTTCCCCCCACAAGTGCGGACGGTAAACATGATATACGCAACCCACATACCCAAGAGGGAGCGGAAGCGTGCACTCTGGGACGTATACGTGATGGAGCCAGTCGCCCCGAAGTTCAATCCATGGTCCTCCTGCCCGATCACTTTCGATCGAAGAGACCACCCGACCAGTATCCGCCATGGCGGATTCGCCGCATTGGTTTTAGACCCAATCGTCGATGGTTTTCACCTCACTAGAGTCCTGATGGACGGCGGCAGCAGCCTGAACCTGCTTTATTAGGATACAGTGTGCAAGATGGGCATAAACCCCTCAAGGATTAAACCTACAAAGACGACCTTCAAAGGCGTCATACCAGGTGTGGAGGCCAATTGTACAGGCTCAATCACATTGGAAGTGGTCTTCGGATCCCTGGATAATTTCCGAAGCGAGGAGTTAATCTTCGACATAGTCCCGTTCCGCAGCGGCTATCACGCACTGCTCGGACGAACCGCGTTTGCAAAATTCAACGCGGTACTGCATTATGCATACCTTAAGCTCAAGATGCCAGGCCCTCGTGGAGTCATCACGGTCAACGGAAATACTGAACGCTCCCTCCGAACGGAGGAACACACAGCGGCTCTCGCGGCAGAAGTACAGAGCAGCCTTTTAAGGCAATTTTCGAGTCCGGCCGTTAAACGACCGGACATAGCCAAACGCGCCCGGAGTAACATCAATCAAGACCACCTGACACGTTCCGAGCACGCGTAGCAATGCGGCCCCAACACCAGCCCTTGCATGATTGCAAGACCAACTCTTCGCGTACATCATTACGCTCTGGAGATACCATGGGCATAGGGGGAGGGGCATGACCACGACAGGCCCAGAGTGCGGCTTAACCAACACCAGGGGCTCCAAAGTGTGTCACTCTTTTTTTCCTTTTTTTTAATTATTTATTTTTTCCACAGGACTCCGTTCACCAGAGGCCCTGTCCGGCAGTAGATCTGCCGAACTCACGATGCAACAGCCAGGGAGGGACAAAGGCTACGACGAACACTCAGGTGGTCTCCATTACGAGCATTAAATTTGTTAAATACACCATTCCGCAGCCTACCCCTGGAGGAAGACACTTCTAATAGTCCAGCCCTTGCTTACCGCACTATTTGTATCGTTCTGCACTCATGGCAGAATCTCTTGAATAAACAATGCATCACTTTTTGTTTATAATTGCATTTCCTTTTTACATATATGTTTATTCTTGACATCTTGCACCCGTACATTTTGGTACGACCGAATACACCATGGGCTTATGTTTCCCGCATTATGGTGTGATAAGTCCAAACACTTTCACAAGTGCGGCACCCCGAACTTATAGCATTATATGCATCGGCTCCGAATCATGTCTTGGGTCAATAGTTGGGTTTGCCCGGCTCCCATGTTTTGGTACCTTACGTTCCGTTCTGTCAGCTAAGGTAGCATTGGGAGAACCACTGCGATTGCGCCCCGGTTGAGCTGGGCGAGCGCCTCGGTGGAGAAAGCTAAAACTAACTGTCATGATAAGGCGAGAGACTGGTCGCTGTTCGAGAGGTCTTTTCGAGTCCCTAAAGACTTATGCCGCTTCGAGCGAGGAACCGGCTGTGTCCGGCCCAGGCGTGGATAGCGCCCCGAACTCGGTCTTCCGAATACTAGGGGCTTCGCCGAAATTTAAAATTATAGAATTCTATGGCTAAGTGAGAGTGTTCAAGCATTATAAGTCCGGTTGCCTTGTTCGTTGTGTTGAGCGCCTCCCTAGATGGACCCAAAAATGGGAACAAGAGTGCTCAAGTTTATCCTGAACACCCCAGAACTCGTGGCATGGGGGCTGAAGCCGACGACTTGCCATCTCTCAGATTTAATAAACGGCCTCACAGAAGGTAATATTTTAAATCAATAAGCGTTGCTTAGCGCATATGAACAAAGTTTTCAGCGCACAGGATAACACATTGCGAGTTTACTCAATAATTACATCTCTGGGGCACTCATCCGCAATCTTGCGGGCACCCTTCAGGACAGTCTTATAGTACACTAGATCGTCGAAGGCGCGCGTTGCCGCGCCCATCTGTTTTGGCAATAGGTTGATAGGAACTTCCATAAATATAAGGTGACAAAGGGTAAACATAATTGAAACATGAGGTATTGAAAATGATAAAATAGTCTGAAAAAGTTGTTTGGCAGAAGTTTTCTTTTGTCTTGAAATGGACAGTAGTAAGTATAACCAAAAAGAGGAAAAATACTAAGCTGGACATATTATACACATCTTTGTTTCATGTATACAATTTATGTATATCCATTTCTATCTTATGGCTAGTTTTAGATGAAAATGTTTTTTTTTATGTAATAGACTCTTGCTTCAACTTATACTCATGACTGGACTACTATGAGTATACTCGAAAACACATCTATAAATTAATAGCCTTGATCAAGGAGCACGTCTAACCTTCACTTAATGGAGTAATCGCATTAACCTGAAGGAAACCAAGAGTAATATAACTTCAGGAAATGGCGAAACATCAATGCACGGATTAACTCAGCCAAAGCCACTGGATGGAAGCTATGCTTTTTGTGAGTGATGCAGTACATACTTCTTGACATGTCAAATAATTGTTAAATCTAAGATTCAAACTTGAATTGCTTCGTAAGAAGAATATAACGCATGTACGCATCTCTGATGAATGATCATCATAATAATTTCCGCACTGAAAGAAAATCACACACCTTAAAAAAACACATGATTATTCTTGTATCAGAAAACCAAATGTTTATATAAATGTTCACCTTTGGTTGCTGATGTCTTCTTGGATTGACTCCCATCTTTTCCTATGTCTAGCAACTTGCAACAGTCACTGCGGAAATATGTACAGTGTATCCGATAAAATCATTTGTAGCCAAAATAAAAAAACTTATTAAATAGAGTACACAACTTACATGGAATTAAAATGCAAGAAGGTGCGTAAATAAAGTATCCAATATGCGCAGGAGTTCATGCAATGTTTTAGAGGTAAATCTAACTGAAATGAGAATAAATAAGCATCACTTGACCTTTTGGCGGACCAAAACCTATATTATCTTCCTTTCGCTCCTACTTGGATTGGTATTTAGTTCAATGCCTACAAAGCTACAGGCTACTGTACTTCAACAGAAATTCATAAGCACCTGAAAATTAAGAAAACATGCATGTGATGTGAGCGTATACATGTAGTAGCTCCTGAAGAGCACTCTTTTTGTAAGAAAGCTTCTGTTTAACCTATGGTTTTCTAAATTTCTAATAAGAGGTAGACATGATATTTACTAAGAGCATAATCAAGAGACTATAGTACTGCCCCAGTAAGGAATTTTTGGTTCAGTATAGCCTCAACAATTGATCGATGGTTGGACCAAAAGTAGAATTACTAAATCAACAATTAAGTTTACAGGTAATGTATTTATTTTTACTGCAGTATCCATGCATCATCTGCATAAGCTGAATGTAAGTTCTACTACCTATGATAGAAGCAAATCTAAAAGAACTCCCAGTCGGCACCATCACAAAAAAATATAAATTTTACAATTTAACAGTAACGGATCATCTTCCATCCCAAGAAGATGAGTCCTCATGAAGCTTTATACCTAGTTGTAAACCCTGTTTGACCTGACCTGTACAGAAACAAAAGAAAAATTGGAGGAAGATGGATGGGGATTGAGATGAGTTGATCAGCAAAAAATGACACCTAGAATAAACTCAGTTTCACACCCTCAGTTTTTCCCTTGCCTCCCTTGCCGTTGATCTCCTCTCTACCATCAGCAGTAGCACCGTTGCCTGTGTCTTTGTGATGCTGCAATGAGTCCTCCCCTCCCTTTGAGAGGACCGTCCGCACCAGCATCCAACTCTCTCGCAACGAATCCTCTTCCCTTGAATGCTCTTTCTTGCCATCTCAAGGAACACCAATTGTACCTCCTCCGTTTCGAGAATTATGTTCCCAGATTCAGTCCTTCGAACCCTATAATAAGCATAATCAACAATTCACCCTGATCAATAGAAGGTCTGTGGTACCTAACGCCTTTACTCTGTTGAATTGTTTTATAGGAATATCAGGGGGAGTAAAGAGGAGATCAAACCTTGAAATCATCGAATCCATGAATGATTCGTTGAAGCCTCACCATGTCCTCGCGCCGCCGCACATCACTATAGCGGCAAGGTGCTCTGGAAGGCGCCTCCGTGTCCAGCTCCGACATGGGCGCCCCTGCCCAGAGAGCGGGATTCGGGAGGGGTGGGTGCGGTGCGGGCTCCATTCTCTCTCTCTCTCCAGCGAGAACGGCAGCGACGGCGCACTCTGTCCTAGCCAAGGTCGGGATGGGGCGGCGGTGGGGAGCGGGAAGGGACGAGGCTTGCGGGTAGGGCTACGAGGACGTGGACAGAAATCATCATGATCGTTCGTTTTCCATCAGACGCTAATCAATGTCACTGAATGAGATGCTTCCAATTCGGCCCCCGGAGTAGCGGCCCAGAACAGCCGGCCCAGGATCGGCCCAGGTGGGAGAAAACAGTTCTCTGGATGTCCTGGAACGATGAGACACGTGATTTGACGGCTGGAAATTATTCAAACGCGAAATCTGACGTCTCAAATCGCTGATAGGCTGAGAGAGCTCGGTTTAGGTTCAGTTATACTGTTCTTAATTTCGGGCGTACGATACTCCTTGCCCGCCGGCGGCGCGTCCGTCAGAAGCCTCTCAGCATCCAGCCTGCCCCAGTGCACCTTTGCGCGGGCAAGGGTCCGACGGGCACCTTCAATGCAGGCGGAGCGCTTGATGACCTCCACCCAGGGGCATGCATCCACCAGCCGCCGCACGAGGCCGAAGTAGCTCCCAGGCATGGCCTCTCCAGGCCATAGCCGGACTATGAGGCCCTTCATGGCCTGCTCAGCTACCTTGTGGAGCTCGACCAGCTGCTTCAGTTGGTCGCTAGGGGGCACCGGATGTCCGGCCTCAGCGTACTGAGACCAGAAGACCTTATCCATTGAGCTCCCCTCCTCGCCGCGGTAGAATGCGGCGGCATCAGACACACTGCGAGGCAGATCTGCAAACGCTCCTGGAGAGCTCCGAATTCGGGTAAGTAACAGGTAATTTACATTACCATGCTTGCTTTGCATGAAAAATGCCTTACCCGCCGCTATTTTCTTCACATCCTCAACCTCCTGGAGTGCCTTACGGGCCTCGGCCTTAGCGGCTTTGGCACTTTCAAGAGCCGAGGCAAGCTCGGACTCTCGAGTCTTCGAGTCGCGCTCCAAACTCTCATGCTTTTCCATGAGAGCCTGGAGCTCTTGCCGCACCTCCGCCACCCACGCCTCCTACTTCTCTCGCTCCGCTCGTTCCGCGGCCGCATTGCATTCGGCCGCGGACACGGCCTCCTTCAGGGTCGCCACCTCGTTCGTGGCCCCTGCAGTACCCACGTTATCCTTATTATTTCTATTGCAACCAAAATCCTTTTCTGTAAGGTACAAATTTTAAAGTGGTGTTACTCACCTTCTTTGTCCTCGAGCTGCTTCTTGGCAAGGCCGAGCTCTTGCTCGGACCGCTCGAGGTCCTGCTTCAAAGCACCGACCTCCGCAGTCAGTGCGGCAGAGGTGAGCAGCGCAACCTGCAAACCCATATTGACATAATTTTTAGCACTCCTGCGTATATCTTTTTTAGATCCTCAGTCCGATTTTTCTTTCCGAACACCGAACCGAGCATCAGGGGCTACTGTCTATGCGGTATCACATTACATATTTTAAACTTCTTACCTCAAAGCTTGTTAGAAGGCTACTGCAGGCTTGGGTCAGCCCGCTCTTGGCGAGCTGAACCTTCTGAATCACCGCACTCATAATAGTGCGGTGTTCTTCCTCGATGGAAGCGCCGTTAAGCGCCTCCAACAAGTTGTCCGGCGCCTCCGGTTGGACGGAGGCTGCCGGTGTCACGGTCTTGCCCTTCTTGCGAAGGGGCCGCCTGCCGGACTCCGGAACCACCGCGGGTTTCGGCATGGAGTCCGGTGCAGAGTCCGGGAGGCTGCCTTGCGGCACCTCTGGAGCCTCCTCCCAACGGGTCCCCTCTTGGGACCCCACCTCGGCGTCGTCAGCATCGCGAGGGGTGGAGGCGGTCGGAATGGAATCCACATCCGACGGAGCCAAGGACTCGCTTGATGAAGCGGGGAGATCATCCTCGGTCGGACTGCAGGTAGTGTGCGGCATTAGAAGGACAACATGTGGCACGAAAAGAAATAAAACACTCAGGGGTCCGGATACTTACGATCTTGCCGGAGGCTTGGCCCTTGAGGGCCACCCTTCGTCGCCAACGTTGGCGTTGACGGAGCTGTCCGGAGGAAGGGTCCTTCCCCTCTTGGACCTTTCGGCCTCCCCCGTTGGGGAAGCCTTCCTCTTCCTCTCCCCCTCCTCGGGGAGAGAGTCCTCTTTCTCCTCCTCGTCTTCGGGGGAGGAGTCCGCCTCGGAGCCATCGGACGATGAGTCCGATATCACCTGGCGCCGGGAACTTCTTCGAGTTCCCGTGGCCTTCTTCTTGGCCTTCTTCTCCGGCACCACATGAAGTGCCGGGACTAGCAGCCCCGTTAAACGGGCGTCCGCTGGGTCTTCGGGAAGGGGAGTCGGACAGTCTACCTGTCCGGACGTCCTCTGCCAGTCCTGTCAAAGGCATTGGGAGTTTTTTAAAATCCCACATAGAGTCAAACTATGAAAGAAAATAAGTGTCCCATAGAGGATAACAAAGCTTACCTTGCCGGCTGGGCGCTTGGTGCTGAATCCGCGGTCTTCCGTCGCGGATGCGGGGGCTTCTCCGCCCTTGAACAGCACCCTCCAGGCAGCTTCGTACGTCGTGTCGAAGAGCCCGCTCAGGGTCCGGTGCTGTGCCGGATTGAACTCCCACAAATTGAAGGCCCGTTGTTGGCAGGGGAGAATCCGGCGGACGAGCATGACCTGGATCACATTGACAAGCCTAAGCTTCTTGTTCACCAAGGTCTGGAGACAGGACTGGAGTCATGTCAGCTCCTCCGAACTACCCCATAGCAAGCCCTTCTCTTTCCAGGAGGTGAGCTGCATAGGGGTACCAGATCTGAACTCGGGGGCCGCTGCCCATTTAGGGTCGCGCGGCTCGGTGATGTAGAACCAGCCCGATTGCCATCCCTTGATGGACTCCACGAAGGCCCCCTCGAGCCAGGTGACATTGGGCATTTTGCCCACCATGGCGCCTCCGCACTCCGCTTGAGCGCCCTTCACCACCTTCGGCTTGACATTGAAGGTCTTGAGCCACAAGCCGAAGTGAGGCCGGATGCAGAGGAAGGCCTCGCACACGAGATAAACGCCGAGATGTTGAGGATGAAGTTTGGCGCCAGATCGTGGAAGTCCAGGCCGTAGTAGTACATGAGCCCCCGGACGAAGGGATGAAGTGGGAAGCCCAGTCCGCGGAGGAAGTGGGGAAGGAATACAACCCTCTCATGGGGCCTGGGGGTGGGGATGAGCTGCCCCTCGTTGGGCAGCCGGTGCGCGATGTCGCCGGAAAGGTATCCGGTGCCGCGCAGCTTTGCGATGTGCTCCTCCGTAACGGAGGAGGCCAACCATTTGCCTCCCGCTCCAGACATGGTTGGAGAAGGTCGAGACGAGATGTGCGGACTTGGGCGCTGGAGCTCGAGTGCGCGGAGATCGATAAGCAAAGGAGGAAGAAGGCGTAGGTAAAAAGGTGGATCCTTATCCCCTTATATATGGGCGGACGAAGACTATGCGTCCCCACCGGCCTGGTAAAACTCGCTTATCTCCCAAGCTCCACCATCAATGGCGCGGTTGGGTTACCCACGTCCGTATTGATGAGAATCCCGGAATAAGGGGAACACGATCTCTGCTTCGACAAGATGTGCCAAGGAAACCGCTTCGCTAAACGCGCTAAGGTGGTATAATAAAAACGTAAAGGCTTGGTAGTGGGATGACGTCATGCCACGAAATACGTCAGCAGATTGAACTTGTGTACATAATATTCTCTCTATGGTGGAATGTGGAATTTGTTTTGCAGAGCCGAACACTATCCTGGTGTTCACAATCTTCTATGAATTATTCGGAGGAGGAACCCGCCTTGCAATGCCGAACAATATGCGCGCCGGACTCATCGTCATTGAAGCCTGGTTCAGGGGCTACTGAGGGAGTCCTGGACTAGGGGGTGTCTGGATAGCCGGACTATCATCATCGGTCGGACTCCAAGACTATGAAGATACAAGATTGAAGACTTCATCCCGTGTCCGGATGGGACTTTCCTTGGCGTGGAAGGCAAGCTTGGCGATACGGATATGTAGATCTCCTACCATTGTAACTGACTCTGTGTAACCCTAGCCCTCTCCGGTGTCTATATAAACCGGAGGGTTTTAGTCAGTAGGACAACACAACCATTACAACAATCATACCATAGGCTAGCTTCTAGGGTTTAGCCTCCTTGATCTCGTGGTAGATCCACTCTTGTACTACCCATATCATCAATATCAATCAAGCAGGAGTAGGGTTTTACCTCCGTTGAGAGGGCCCGAACCTGGGTAAAACATCGTGTCCCTTGTCTCCTGTTACCATCCGCCTAGACGCACCGTTCGGGACCCCCTACCCGAGATCCGCCGGTTTTGACACCGACAGGATGCCTTACGGGGCATCCCCAAACTTAGACGCTTGAGTCTCCTTGAATATTTACTTGGGGTGCCTCGGGCACCCCCAAGCTTGAGCTCTTGCCTCTCTTCCTTTTCCTCATGTCGAGACCTCCTCGTTTAGACACTTCATCCACACAAAACTCCAACAGAAAACTCGGTAAGATCCGTTAGTATAATAAAGCAAATCACCACTCTAAGTACTGTTGCAAACCAATTCATATTTTGTTTTTGCATTGTGTCTATTGTAACGTAACTTTTCCATGGCTTAATCCACTAATATAAATTGATAGATTTATCAAAACAAGCAAACCATGCATCAAAAACAGAATCTGTCAAAAACAGAACATTCTGTAGCAATCTGAACATCCACCATACTTCTGGTACTCCAAAAATTCTACCAAAATTAGGGAATATAAAGAAGTTGTATAGAAAGACAGTGCAAAATGAATCTGAACCAATTGACGTTCCAGTTAAAAATGTAAAATCGCGCACTACAGCCAAAGTTTCTGTCCTGCACCGTACAAACCAACAAGCATTGTAAACATCCTAAAGGCAAACCTTGGCACATTATTTTTATAATACAATGGAATTATACAAGGGGATAATTATTTTTGTTGAAAAGTTTCTGTAATCAAGATTCACAAAGTTTCCGTGAGCATGAACAAAGTTCAAGGCTAGCTCCCACTTCAACAATGCTTGTCTTTCTCACTTTCACTTTCCTTTTTGAAAAGTTTTAGGTTCCCCTCTTTATTTTTTTTGTTTTTAAACTATATGAAAGCACTCAACAGAAATAAATGACTCTCTAAAACTTTCGGGTTGTCTCCCTGGCAGCGTTTTCTTTAAAGCCATTAAGCTAGGCATATAGTGCTCAAGTAATGAATCCACCCGGATCCCAAGGTATATCAAAGCCAATTTTAATTAACAATGATTTGTAATTTAGTATTGAGCACAAAGTAACATATATTATGCAACAACGAAGTCTAACTCTCTTCCTATGCATCGGCATATCATAAAAGAACAATTCATGCACACCAAGTAAAGGCCAATGCATAGTATAAATAGTTTCTTGCAATTCTATCGTATTGGAAACATAGAGAGGTGGATACATAGTTCCTCTTTCATAATAATTGCAAGTAGGAGCAGCAAGCACATGCATATTACATTCATCAAAATCATCATGTGCAATGGTAAAAGGCAACCCATCAATATAATCCTTAATAAGCACAAACTTCTCTGATATAGTGTAGTCGGGAGAATTCAAAAAGATAATAGGACTATCAAGTGTGGTGCAATAGCAACAATTTCATATTTAACATGAGGAACTATAGCAAGTTCATCTCCATAAGCATAATTCATATTGGCATCTTGGCCACAAGCATAGCAAGCATCATCAAAAAGGGATATTTCAAACAAATTCAAGGGATCATAGCAATCATCATAGCAATCATCCTTCGGTAAGCACGAAGGGGAATTAAATAATGTATGAGTTGGAGGGTTACTCTCATTAGAAGGTGGGCACGGGTAGCTAATCCGCTCTTCCTCCTTTTGTTCTTCGCTCTCCTCATCATCTTTTTCATCCAATGAGCTCACAGTTTCATCAATTTCTTCTTCCATAGCTTCCTGCAAAATATTAGTCTCTTCTTGGGCAGCGGAGGAGTCCTCAATATATGGTTTAACATAGGCATTAGAAGCATAATTATCATAACAATATTGAAATATGGCAAAACTTTCAGATTTGTAAAGAGTAGCATCATACTTTTCAATCAAAGATCCAATCTCATAAGCACCCTTAAAAGCAACAAATTCTTCAATTTGTTGAACATCATAGTAATTATAAACACCCTTAGCATATGAAGATACGATTCCATTATCACTAAACAAGCATTGATAGGGTAGGTGTTTCTTAGGGTCTTCAGAACAACAAGTAAACTCATAAATTTCACCTAAATTCTAAGCATAGAATTGCAAACGTTGAATTTGATCCCATAATAGTTTCCCTTTTTCAGATATACGGTGTCGCATAAAACAAGCATGCTCATCTAAAGATTTGCCCTCAACTAAACTAGTGGGGGTTTCAGCACAAGCACAAAGGAATCAAAGATGATCCAAGTAAAAAGCTTCAGGAGTGTGATAGATTTTGAGTGGTTCTTCAACCACTGGTTCAGTAGGTACATCTAATTTTTTTGGTATTTTGCGTTTCCTGCCCATAGCTAAAGATAGCAAACAACTAAGAACAGTAAATAAAAATTAATTAGTGATAAAGCAAACAAGCACACACGAGAATATTCACCCCACGCTATGACTCCCCGGCAACGGCGCCAGAAAAAGGTCTTGATGACCCGCAAGTATACGGGATAGTTGTAGCCTCTTTCGATAAGTAAGAGTGTCGAACCCAACGAGGAGCTAAAGGTAGAACAAATATTCTCTCAAGTCCTATCGGCCACAGATACGACTCTACGCACGCTTGACGTTCGCTTTACCTAGAACAAGTAAGAAACTAGAGGTACTTTGTAGGTGTTGTTGGATAGGTTTGCAAGATAATAAAGAACGCGTAAATAAAACTAGGGGCTTTTTATACAAAGATGCAATAAATTAATTATAGCGAGTGTGGAAAACTGGTGGTAGGAGTTGTGGAATTGTCCCTAAGCAATTGACTACTTTACTAGACCGATAGCAAGTTTTATGTGGGAGAGGCCACTGCTAGCATGTCATCCCTGACTTGGAATTCTATGCACTTATGATTGGAACTATTAGCAAACATCCGCAACTACTAACGTTCATTAAGGTAAAACCCAACCATAGCATTAAGATATATTGGTCCCCCTTCAATCCCGTATGCATCAATTTCTATGCTAGGTTGAAACTTCTGTCACTCTAGCCCTCAATACATAGTCCTATCAACATACAACTAACCCTATGGTGTGATCCACGCGCGTGCTCATATGATGGGCACCAAAGGACAGCAACATAACCACAAGAAAATTAAATCAATCATAGCAATTCATCAATCATAGGACAACGAAAATCTACTCAGACATCATAGGATGGCAACACATCATTGGAAAATAATATGAAGCATAAAGCACCATGTTCAAGTAGAGGGTACAGCAGGTTGCGGGAGAGTGGACCGCTGAATATAGATGGGGGAAGGTGATGGAGATGTTGGTGAAGATGACGGCGGTGTTGGTGAAGATCGCGGTGATGATGATGGCCCTCGGTGGTGTTCCGGTGCCACCGGAAGCAAGGGGGAGAGAGCCCCCCTTCTTCTTCTTCTTCCTTGACCTTCTCCCTAGATGGGAGAAGGGTTTCCCCTATGGTCCTTGGCTCCCATGGCTTGGGAGGGGCGAGAGCCCCTCCGAGATTGGATCTATCTCTTTGTTTCTGCGTTCTCGAATCCTTCCCCTTCACCGTTTCTTTTATATCTGGAGATCCGTAACTCCGATTGGGGTGAATCTTTCGCCCAGATTTTTCTCGTAAAATTAGCTTTGTTGCGGCAAAAGAAGAGCGTCAACCGCCTTACGGGTGGCCCACAAGAGCCCAGGGAACGCCCAGAGGGAGGGCGCGCCCCCCTATCTCGTGGCCACCCCGGACACCGTTTCGCGTTGATTCTTTCTCCAGAAAATCCCAAATATTCCAAAATAATTCTCCGTCCGTTTTTATCCCGTTTGGATTCCGTTTGATATTGGGTTTCTGCGAAACATAAAACATGCAACAGACAGGAACTGGCACTGGGCACTGGATCAATATGTTAGTCCCAAAAATAGTATAAAAAGTTGCCAAAAGTATATGAAAGTTGAAGAATATTAGCATGGAACAATCAAAAATTATAGATACGACGGAGAAGTATCAGTGCCATATAAATCTAAAAGGTCAAGGTTCAGACATTAAGCCTCGCTCAAATATATGATGTGGAGTTGAATACCTGGAGCAATATATCCTATAGTTCCTTTTGTTAGAAGATATTGTATAGAGATAGGAAAGCTGTTTAACTTGTATCTCTTTCTATCTCTTCTTCTGTTTTATCTCTTCCAACCTCCTATAACAATCACGATCGATCTCCTCTTGTTCGGTTCTTGTAAGCCACGGCATACATCATATATATACAACCGCGGCCCGAGCAAAGGGTTCAACGCTTCCATGAACGTTTTACATGGTAACAGAGCCTCTTCCTCGATAGATTGGATAGAGATCGCATCTAGCTACCAGGCGACTGCAGCCATGTCCACCACCACCGCAGCCATGACACCCAGCACCATGGGTGCGCTCACCACCTCCTCCTCATCCACGTTTGCGTCATCATCCACCTCCAACCCCACCACCTCTTCCTCGGATCGCCGCCGCAAGAGAAGCTGACGAGGGGCAACTTCTTGCTCTGGAAGGCCATCGTCCTACCACAGATCAGGGGCGCGCAGATGGAACACCATCTCGACGCGAAGAGTCCGGCACTGCCAGCCACCCTCACCATCACCAAGGACGGCAAAGAAGAACAGGTACTAAACTTTGCGAGATCCCTCTGGTTTGCACAGTAGCAACAGCTCCAAGGCTACTTGATGGGCTCCCTCTCCCGCGACATTCTTGCACAAGTCACCACACTGCAGACGCCGGCTGAAGTCTGGCGCGCCATCCACGACATGTTCGCCGCCCAGAGCCAAGCCCAAGCTATCAACACCCGCATCGAGCTTACGAATCTTCAAAAAGGTAACATGACTGTGGCCGAATATCTTGGAAAGATTAAGAGCCTCACAGATGAATTTGCCTGCACCGCTGCCGCGCTCTCCGATCCGGAGATCATGTCCAAGATCTTGGCCGGGCTGGACATGGACTACAATCCAGTAGTCTTGGCCCTTGCAGCTCGGGTGGAGCCGATCACTGTCCAGGAGCTATATAGCCAACTCCTGAGCTTCGACGCCCGCCTCAGCCTCCTTCATGGCGCCAGCTTCCGTCAATCCTCCGCCAACGCCGTCTCGCGTGGCCGCGGCCGTGGACGCGGTCACCACGCGCAACGCGGCGGTGGGCGCGGGCGCGACAACTCCCAGGACAGCGGCTACAACAACAACTACAACAACGCTGGAGGCGGCAGCTACAACAACTCTGACAACATATCAGGGGGTGGTGGCTTCAACAACAACACTAGCCGCCGCCCCTCCTCTTCCTCTCGTGGTCGCCCTCGCTGTCAACTCTGCAAGAAGGCCGGCCATGAGGTTATGGACTGCTGGCACCGCTTTGATGAGGACTACGTTCCCGATGCTAAACATGTTGTTGCAGCCATGCGTGAGGAAGGAAGAGATGGCATGTGGTATGTTGATTCCGGCGCCACAGATCATGTCACAAGTGAGCTAGATCAGCTTGCTCTTCGTGAAAAATATCACGACAATGATCAGATTCACACCGCAAGCGGTGGAGGTATGGATATCCAACACATTGGTCAAGCTTTTATTAATTCACCTATGCTTAAACGTGATCTAGTTCTGAAAGATGTTCTTCATGTTCCTCAAGCCGACAAAAACCTTGCTTCTATGTCTCGTTTAGCCACTGATAATAATGTCTTCTTTGAAACTCACCCTCGTTACTTTTTTATAAAGGATCGTGCAATGAGGGAACTTCTACACCACGGTAGATGCATTGGAGGCCTCTACCCCATCATATCCGGAGCACTTAGTTGGGTCTACTCCGTCACCAAGCCCTCTTTGGCAAGGTGGCATCAACGATTAGGACATCCTTCCTCAGTCATAGTTAAGCAAGTTATCAATAAAGGCAATCTTTCTTTGTCTCATAGTCCTCTTAGTGATTCAGTTTGTGAAGCTTGTCAATGTGCCAAGAGTCACCAACTTCCCTATCCTAGATCAAGTAGTGTTTCTCATGCTCCTTTAGAGCTTATTTTCAGTGATGTATGGGGCCATGCCTGTGATTCTTTTGGACGAAAGAAATATTATGTCAGTTTCATTGATGATTATAGCAAGTTTACTTGGATTTACTTACTCAAGTATAAATCTGAAGTTTTTTCCATATTCCAAGAATTTCAAAAACTTGTTGAAAGACACTTTGACAGTCCAAAGTGACTGGGGAGGGGAGTATGAGAAGCTCAACTCCTTCTTTTGTAGTATTGGTATTGCACACCATGTGTCTTGTCCTCATGCCCATCAACAGAATGGCTCTGCAGAGAGAAAACATCGTCATATTATTGAAGTTGGTCTATCTTTACTTGCTCATGCTTCTATGCCTCTCAAATATTGGGATGAAGCTTTCATCACTGCCACATATCTTATTAATCGTTTGCCTAGCAAAGTCATTGCCAATTCTACTCCTTTGGAACGTCTCTATAATCAAAAACCAGATTACAATTCTCTCAAAACTTTTGGGTGTGCATGCTACCCCAATCTTCGTCCTTACAATCGTCATAAACTTGAGTTTAGTTCAACTCAATGTGTTTTTCTTGGCTATAGTAATCTTCACAAAGGCTATAAATGTCTATAAGTTGCTACTGGACGTATCTATATTTCTCAAGATGTTGTTTTTGATGAAAATCTCTTTCCATTTGCCAAGCTTCATCCAAATGCAGGAGCTCTCCTCCGTGCTGAAATAGCTCTTCTTCCAGATCATGGGGGTGAATTAAATAATGCCGACCTTGTGAAAAATTCCATTGAAAATTGTGATTCTGCAGATTTTGGTCGTCATTTTATGTGTACAGATCACGACAAGACATGCACGGGATCCCATGCTGATCCTGCTGGCAGCAGTGCTGGATCCCAAGCTGATCCTCGCGTCAGCGCATCTGTCCCTGGCGGCGCGCGATCCCAGGAGGATCGCTCTCCTCTGCATGCGTCTCATGCGCGGGTGGCCGACCAGGTGGACCCCGCCTGTCTTGATGCACGGTTGGACGAGGCCGCCAGCCCAGGCGCGGGTGCATGCGTGCGCGTGGCCGATAGCCCCCACCGGGTGGAGCCCGCCAGTCCAGGCGCGGGCGAGCGCTTATCACCGCGCGGCGCGGACGAGCGCTTATCACCGCGGGCGCGTGCGCGCCTATCACCGAGCGCCGCTTGTTCGTAGGATGACGTGGCGGGTGCGGCTGGCGACAAGGGGACAGCTGAGGCGTCAGGCACAGCAGCCGGTGCAGAATATTTCTTGGATCCGGCGCTAGGATCTTCTGTGGATTGTTCTGCGCCTACATCAGCAGCTCCATCTCCGGCTCCTCGTCGTCACACCAGGTCACAGTCAGGTATCGTCAAAAATAAAGAGTATACTGATGGTACGGTACGGTATGACAGAGGCAAACGTGCTTTTCTTAGTACTGTTGGTGAACCAAATAATTTGCATGATGCTCTAGCACATAAAGATTGGAAGGAGGCTATGGATAAAGAATATGATGCACTCATGAAAAATAGAACTTGGCACTTAGTACCTTCAAGGCAAGGTAGCAATGTTATAGACTGCAAATGGGTATATAAGATAAAAAGAAAATCTGATGGAAGTATAGACAGATACAAGGCTAGGATAGTTGCCAAAGGTTTTAAGCAGAGATTTGGTATTGATTATGAAGATACTTTTAGTCCTGTTGTTAAGACAGCTACTATTCGACTTGTATTGTTTATTGCTATTTTCAGAGGATGGAGTTTACGGCAGCTAGATGTTCAGAACGCGTTTCTTCATGGTGTTCTTGAGGAAGAAGTGTTCATGCGGCAGCCACCTGGATATGAGAATCAAAGCACACCACATTATGTTTGTAAGTTGGATAAAGCTTTGTATGGTCTGAAATAAGCCCCAAGAGCTTGGTACTCAGGGTTGAGCATGCAGTTACAACAACTTGGATTTACACCATCTAAAGCTGGTACTTCATTGTTCTTTTATCATAAAGACAATATCACTATATTTGTACTTGTTTATGTTGATGATATAATTGTTGCAAGATCAAGTTCAGATGCTACCACTTGTTTGCTTAAAGACCTAAAGTTGAAATTTGCTCTCAAGGACTTGGGTGATCTTCACTTCTTTCTTGGCATAGAGGTCAAACGAGTCAAAGATGGTATTCTTCTTACGCAGGAAAAGTACACTGCTGATATACTCAAGAGAGTAGGACCGCACAATTGCAAACCTGTGAGTACACCAATTTCAACTTCTGAAAAAACTTACAATTGAGAGTGGAGAAGCACTTGGATCAGAAGATGCAACAAATTATAGAAGTGTTGTGGGTGCTTTACAATATCTGATTCTTACACGTCCTGATATTTCTTACTCTGTGAATAAGGTATGTCAGTATTTACATGCACCTAGAACAACTCATTGGACTGCAGTTAAGAGGATTTTAAGGTATCTTAAGTTTTCTGAAGGACTTGGACTTCGGATTACCAAGTCTCCATCTCTTCTTGTTACTGCTTATTCTGATGCAGACTGGGCAGGGTGTGCTGATGATAGAAGGTCTACAGGTGGTTTTGCTGTGTTTCTGGGAACTAATCTCATATCATGGAGTGCAAGAAAACAGGCTAGTGTCTCAAGGTCAAGTACAGAGGCTGAGTATAAAGCTTTGGCAAATGCTACAGCAGAAGTAATGTGGATACATACATTGCTCTATGAACTTGGAATCAAGGCTCCAGGGGCTGCTAGATTATGGTGTGATAATATTGGAGCAACCTATCTTTCAGCTAATCCTGTTTTCCATGCACGCACCAAACACATTGAAGTTGATTTCCACTTTGTCAGAGAAAGAGTAGCTCAAAAGCTACTAGATATTCGGTTTACACCTACTGGAGATCAACTTGCTGATGGCTTCACAAAACCTCTCACTATGAGGAGGTTGGATGAGTTGAAGTACAATCTTAACCTTGCACAAGTTTCCCGAGGTTTAGATTGAGGGGGAGTGCTAGAAGATATTGTATAGAGATAGGAAAGCTGTTTAACTTGTATCTCTTTCTATCTCTTCTTCTGTTTTATCTCTTCCAACCTCCTGTAACAATCACGATCGATCTCCTCTCGATCGGTTCTTGTAAGCCACGGCATACATCATATATATACAACCGCGGCCCGAGCAAAGGGTTCAACGCTTCCATCAACGTTTTACACCTTTCAATCCAATTGAGCTATCTAAAGTTGAGGCTGAACTTGAATGCCCAACTGATGTTGACATTGAATTACGGACGAGGTTTGCAATGCCAAAGTCACCCAAATATGCATTCATGTCAGTGTCCATGAGGATATTGCTGGGTTTCAAATCGCAATGGACAATGGATCTTGTAATATCATGGTGTAAGTAGGCCAATGCATCAGCGATATTAACAGCGATGCTTATTCCTTGGACCTTCACCAGCAGATTTTGTGTGTAACCATGTGTCCAAATTCCCGTTTGGCATGAACTCATAAATTAGAGCTTTGAAAGCATTACCATCATTATCTATTGTTGAGCATGCTGTTAAGATAGGAACAAAGATTTCGATGTCGTATACTTCTCAAAACCTCACATTCTGATATGAAACTGTTGTCTGTGTATCTCACATCAAGGTCAATAACCTTAATTGCACTTGTATTTTTGCCTGAGTTAACTTTCCTCTATATACTGAACCATAGCTTCCTCTCCTAATCAGGTTTGACTCTGAAAAGCTCTGTGTAGCTTGAGCTAGATCCCTGTAGGATAGTCTAGGAAAATGATTGCCAAAATAAATCAACAATAAGGATGCTCTTCTTGGTGTCTTGGCCCCCAGGCGTGCAATGTAAATTAACAATACGAGTGATATGAAGCTAACCACAGGGATAAGTACTCTGACCAAGTAGTACAGTCTTCCTTTTTTCTGAGAAATAGCAGAGCAAGTGGGCATACGAAGATCCACTGCTCCACCACAAAGCTCCCAATTCCCATCGAGAGAAACAGGCGTGACATTTTAAAATACCCCATTTCTTGGTATTTCTCCATAAATATGGTTGTAAGACAGGTGTAGATAGTTCAGAAATTTTAAGGTATTGGACCTTCAAATTCATTGTTTGCTAGATAGAGCTTCTTCAGTCTTGCAAGATTACCGATTGAGGTTGGTATTGGGCCAGTGAAGTTATTCCCGTCAAGAGCTAAAACCGTTAGATTCTTCAGATTTCGAACCCATCCTTCAATGGAACCGTGGAGCTTGTTTTCACTTAAAGCCAGTGTTGTTAAGCCGCTAAGATTACCTATGTTAGTGGGTATTGCCCCTGACAAGTCGTTTGCATCTAATCCTAGTCCTTGAAGTTTGCTTGACAGGTTACCAATAGAATTTGGTATAGTTCCTTGTAACTGGTTTTCAGCTAGTGCAAGCTCTTGCAGAGATTTGCAATTGCTCAACGCGTCTACGAATTCCCAGCTTTGGATATCCTTTGCTTCAAGCTGATTTGTCTGAAGGTTTAGTTTGTTCAGCATTCCATGCTTACCAAGAGAACTTGGAACTTGACTTGTAAATTTGTTGGATGATAGGTCCAATGTTGATAGCCCTGAAATATTACCTAGCGAAGCTGGGATACGGCCTTCAAACTTGTTACAGTCCAATGCGAGCCATGTAAGACTCGGGAGGTTATCACCAAAATTAGATGGTAATGTGCTCCCTATCTTATTGAAACTTATGTCTAAAATTTGTAGATAAGACTGGTTAAGCAAGGTTGTTGGGATACTACCTGATAGTATATTACCACCAAGTAACAAAACTGCCAAAGTCGGAAATTGCCCTATCTCATTAGGAATGCTACCCATGAGTTGATTATCAGCAAAATTGATTACTTCTAACCGGCTGATATTTTTCAGGCTTGGTGGGATCATTCCGGTGAGATTATTTTCGGCAAACTGTAATTCCGATAAATTGGAGAGCAAGCCTATATTGAGTGGAATTTCACCTGTCAGGGAGTTACCGGATAGGTCTAAGGAATTTAGGTTGGAACAATTTGCAAGTGTAGCTGGAATGATCCCTTGCAAAGAGTTATTACTCAGCAAAAGTCGTTGCACTCTGTGCAGACGACCGAGAGGAGGTAACTCGCCGGTGAATCTATTTGTGGATAGGTCCAGTGTCTCGAGGAACGTCAGATTCCCCAGGGATGGGGAGATTCGACCCGACAACCCTCGCTCGGTGAGGTTCAGCGCCGTGACGCAACCTGGGTGCCTGAGGCTGCAGTTGACCCCCTCCCACTTGCTATGGGGGATGCTGGCGTTCCAATAGCCCAAGACTTGCCTTGGATCGTTGGTGATGGCGTGCTTGAAATCTAGCAACGAGAGCATGTCCGTGCTGTTATCGGGGACTGTTGAGCAGTGGGCAGTGCCAACTCCATCCGAAATGAGCAACATGGCCAGTAGTAGGAGCATGGTGCGTCTCGCCGGTGGATTAACAGGTGCAAGGCCCCAGTTACCTGCAAAGCGTGAAGAAATGAACACTGGGTTCAACTATGGAGCTGGGCTGTGTAGCCTTTGTCTGATTAACACTCACAAAATTACTAACTAATAGTGGAAAAAATAGGTTGAGAACTTATGTGGACAGAGGTTGAACTCATGCTGATAACCATTCCAGTTTTTAGTGCACAGGGGTTAAACTGTCCGAAATGTTTAACGCCTGACGGCCTCACCCACAACAATGGAGACTAAATCGACAGCAAGATAGACGCCAAAATTCTGATGTTAAGCAGTACAGTAGTACAGTAATCAGGAGGAGGGAGTGGGGAACCTTTGCTTGGCCGGATCGCACAGAACGGCAGCCTTTCTTGTTGCTGTTGCATGGTTATGTTGTGGTGTGTGAGGTGGGAATAAAGCGTGGTTTGGGATGCTGGAGGCTCAGCTCGGCTGGCTGAGGTCCCAGTCGTTTAAGATCACTTCCACAGCGCCATCACGTCCACACACTTGCACCTGGCCTGAAACCCTCATGCCTTATCTTAACCCTGACCGCAGATGGAGCGAAGACCTGTATCGAGTCCGTCAACCTTGTCAGCTAGTTACCATTCCAGTTTTTATCTTCATAGCCCACCGCTGCCGTCGCTGTGTGACCTAGACAGGATCGTTGCAGCATGCCCAGCCTAGAATCCAAGAGTTCTACTCGATACTTTTCAGCAGGAGCTGGATAGAGAGTGATCTTCGCGTCGGTCAGTGTACAACCTGACATGGAACGTTTCATGGGTCTAACATTCTCTTCTTCGATATTGTAATATTTTCTCCTATGGCCCTGCGCAGGCATGTATGCCTAATTTTTACCACGTCTCTGCACCGAATAATTGTGATTCGACTACTTTTGGTTGCACGCAAAACTGAATTTTCCAATCTGAGTTCTAGCGTTGTCCAGATGGAGACGAATTAGCTTGGAACCATCATTGACATATAACGGCAATGTGCTTTCTTTCAGCTACATGTTGATGTCTGTCATGTGAAATATTAACCGTCTTTTCTCTCCTGTTTTTCATACGCAGCCTGCTCTGCTACACATGGTTATTGGCGTGGCTGGTTTGTCGATGTTCTTCACTCCTTACGGAATGGAGAAGCGAGGCTCTCTGCCCAGCCTCCAACACTGTCCTTCACTTGTGATTTTATCTCGCGGAAAACCGTTACTAGATAGTGTGAACGGTGAATGCACACATAATGATCACATACCCGTCGTTGCCGTGGTCGGTCGTTGCTTGCGTTTCCATGGGCCATTGTAAATCTAAGTCTTCGTGATGTACACTTTAATTGTTTGCTAGATTATGTAAAAATCCAAGTGTGGTAAGTGGCATACCTTTTCATTTTCGATGGAAATGAAGCTGGGACTTGAGGAGCCCTTTTCCTCTAAGTGGCATACTTCATGAGATGAGGCGCCTCCTGCTCGTATGTGTTTTGTAGCAGCCAGAATGATTGGATGCTAGCTGTGAGATCAATGCTTGTTTCAGAGAGATGCCGAGACAGATGTGAATGGCCTGGTTTTTATGATTGTGTCTTCCAGTTCCTACCATATCAAAATTTATGATCAACATTCAAAATGTCTTGAGATTTTAGTTTGCATGAGGTCCATGGTGGATGAGGGAATAAGGTGTGATGCAAGAATCCAAGATGTACTCAGCGATGGAACACGTGATTTGGTCAGTTGAGAATGACTATGCGCCTAGACTTGGTCGCGGAAGAGTGGAAACAAATTAAAATGTGGAGAACGACCGACCCTAAGCATGATAAATACATAGTCCCTGGTTTCGCTGCCACATTAAGATGTTTAGACCGGTTTGCTTGCAGTTTCTTTTTAAATAAAACCGGGTTGCTTCCGAGATGGATCGACCTGGATGCACTGCACAGTTTCTTGTGCACACCAGAACCTGTTTGCTTGTACTAAAATAAAACCGGTTTGCTTCAAAGATCGATCAAGCTGCACACTTTGCTAGGGCTCATTCGTCTTGGGTCTTTTTACTTTGATTCCCCCCCCCCCCCCCCCCCCCCCTTCTAGCCGCTTCTCTTTTTTGACTCGTTAACCATGGCTAGTTGAATATGATATTATTGACATGACTCATTTTTATCAAACCTTTAAGTAGAGAACACATAGGGCTCTCGGGCAGCATTATATATTTCCACAACAATTGTAACTCAGTTGCATTTTTTTCCCCGTAGGATCCCTTCAAAGGATCGGATTCCATTATTATAGAGATAACGGAATAGAATAGAGACTAGCTTCAGTTTGTTTACAACATAAAAGAAGAGTAGCAAAATAGAAAATAGGTTCACGTTGCCGCATAGTCCTAACAACAGCGAAAACAGTGGAAAGATAGGCAAAACATTGAATCATAATTGCATTGATGCAATTATAACACTAATGCATAGATATAGGACAATGTTATTTAGCTGGTGTCACTTTTTTTGGTATTCCTAGCGAATGACCCGACAGCCATAAGACAGAGTGCGTAAATCTTGGTGCGCGTCAACCCACGTCGATAGCACGCATGCATTCGCTCCCGGGCAGAACCGCTCGAACGAACACAACTCCTCCTACTTCATCCACCAGCACACTTGCCAACACTCCTGTGTCCACACCCCCCCCCCCATGCGTCTCCCCACTACAGCTCCAGTTGTCGTGCACAGGCACTCGTGTCCTGAGCCTCCCGTTCCCGGCAGGTCGCTACGCCGCCCTGCCGCCGATGACCACACCAGTGAGGTCACCACCGCCCTGCTCCCTCCTTCCACCTTCCCCCTCTCATCCCACTCTCTCATCTCATATCTCTCTCTATGTGCAGCAGCAGCTCGCGTTAGCAACCGCCAGCGAGCACGCGTGCGTCGCACCACTTTAGCCGCTCCCGAGCGCTACCATGGACGACCTCTTCTCTCCATCGGCGGGCTCCGCCTCCCTTGGACCTCCTGCACCATCCCGCGATGTCGACATTTTTGTAGGGACGCCGCTGCCTCGGTCCCATCCCCGATCCATCACGGCCTGCCCCAGGCCTCTCCACCGAGCTAGCCACGAGGCACATGATGAGCCTTCCACCTCAACCAAGTCCCTCCCTTTTGTAAAGTCAAATGGCACATTCTAAAATTTTGACATGGTAATTTTTTGAATCTGGCAATAATGTTCCATGACAACTAAGAGATAATGTTCTCAAAACCATGGCAATTTTTGCAAAGTAACATGGCTCATTAAAAAAATGACATGCCAAATACCTGAATTTTTTGTTTACTTAAAATATTATCTAGAACTTGTCATGGCTTTTGTTGGTGAAGGTGATGGGAAAAGGAGTTTATCACGCTTGATAAATCTAGGGTTTCATGGATGACATTTTCGGTTCAAACATCATTGCTCATTTTTTCTATGCCTTAAGTCATGGCAGACTTATTTTCTCATGCATGGCATTTTACAAACAATTGCCATGGCAATTTGTACACACCATTTGCCATGACGTGTTTTTTAAGAATATAATGGCATGTACACATTGCAAAATTTAGTTTCTCATGCATGTCACTTTTTTAGACACATTTACCATGCCCTATTTTATCGATATCATGGCAAAATGGTGGTGATTTTTTTATAAATCTGCAATGTCACATGGAAAGTTTTGAATTTGTTTTTCTAAATCATGGCAAACCATTGAGGAAATATGTAATGGCCACACGGCATTTTTCAAGAAAAAATTGTAACTTCACATGGCAAATTTAGGAATCTTGTTTTTCTAAACCATGGCAGTTTTAAAAAATGTTCCTATTTTTGTTACATGGTAACAAAATTAAAATATGGCATGATTTTTGTGGTATGTAATAGTTACATTTGCCATGATATATGTAGCAAATGTAAATTATTCGAACATATTATTTTGCCATGGGAAAATTATGTATAAAGTTTTGTTGGCCATGGGAAAAGTGTAAAAGCTTTTGTCATGGGAAAAAACTTAAAACTCTTTCCATGTGACCAATACAAATTTTGCCATGTCACAACTACAAATTATCACATGGCAAAAAAAAATTGCCATTGCAAAAACTTAAAATTGTTGCCATGTAAACAACACAATTTTCCTCCAAATCATGGCAATTTTGTAATTGTATCTTCTTGGTGACATGGCAATTGTAATGTTTTAATAGTGTGATGTAGACTCATGGCAATTTCACATTATTTTGGTTTCCTAAATATGGCATTTTTTGCAACTTACTTGTTTTGTTTTCACAGGGAAAATTTAGGAAAATTTGCTTCATAGGTCATGACAAATGAAAAGTCATTACATATCTTGCTACGTGCTTGACCTAAGTTTTGTTAATATAGTTTTTGCCATGGATCACAGCAACTTTGTTCTGTATAACATGTTTAAAACGGCATTTTTGTTTTGCATTTTATGAAAGTGTAGGTACATTTTTGTGTTGCAACACGACAATTTTTTTGTTTTGTTTTTCATACTATCATGACAATTATAGATTTATTTTGTATGTGTGTTTTATAGACATTAGGGAAGTTCATGCTATATTGCATATCACATCTATTTTTTGTAATCTCGGTTGTTTGTACGATGTGGTATTTTGGATCTACTTGTAATGTTTCAATAGCAGTTTTATTAACAAAAATAATTACACCTAGTTGCCATGCTTTTTTTTAGTTTTTAGTTTTTAGAGTATTTTTGTGATTTTTTAGATGTGTTTTTCTGTAGGCCCGAAACTGTGGTACTATTTTGGTGAATGGGCTGAGATTTGCCACTCTTTTGGGTCTGGATCGGTCGACGCTTATCAGTCAGTGAGCATGGCTTGGGAACCCTCCCGGGGCGAACAAATCGTCCGTTGAAGGGTCCTCCCACAACTGGCATACGTTGGATATTAGTGTCCCGGATATATGATGCATATTCTTGTAGAGGAGGAAACACTGTCGGCCTCTACATCGCTTGATAGATAGACGGGATCATCTCAGTAGTGTGGGCCACAGTGAACACAAAGACCTACTAAATCACCATACACTAATTAATGAGCTTGTAACAGTCCAAGAGGCACTCATCAGCAATGGAACAAGTGCTTTTGCTCAGGTGAAAAGCGACTTAGTTGTAGCTAGATTTGGTCAAAAAATTCGTAGAAAAGCAGAAACAAAAATTGAGAAGGACCGATCCATGGCATGATAATATCATACACACTCACTGCGTTCTTATAGTAAGTTTTTCTATAAACTTTACTTAAACTAGTTTGCTTCGATTGCGCACGTATGAAAAGTCAAGCCGAAAAAAACACGTGTGCTCAAGAATCCAAGAGGTACCAGCGATAGAATCCGTGATTTGGTGAGGTTAAAATGACTTTTGTAGCTAGACTTGGTCGCGGAAGAGTGGGAACAAATTAAAATTTGAAAAGGAAAGGACTGATTGTACGCATGATAAATATAGTCCCTAGTTTGTCGGCCAGATGAAGATGTTTAAACTTAGCTTATGGAAAGTCGAGCCAGAGAGGAAGAAGAAGCACAAGGCCCCTGTACACACCAACCGGTTTACGTGCAGTTTCTTTTTATAATAAAACCGGTTTTGCTTCCGAGATGGATCGAGCTGGATGCACTGCACAGTTTCTTATACAGACCTGAACAGGTTAGCCTGTAGTTTTTCTTAAAATAAAACCGGGTTGCTTCAAAGATCGATCAAGCTGCACACTTTGATAGAGGGCTCATTCGTCTCAGGTCTTCTTACTTTGATTTTTATTTGCTTAATTTAGCCATTCTCTTTTTGACTCGTTAACCATGGCTAGTTGACTCAACTTATCAAACTTTTTATGTAGAGAACACATGGGATGCAGCTATTCTCAGCTCGAGCTCGGTTGCATTTTTCCGCACAACAATTATAACTCAATTGCATTTTTTTTCCCTTTACGATCCTTGCAAAGGATCGGATTCAATTATTATAGATATAACGGAATAGAATAGAGACTAGCTTAAAAAAAGAGTAATAAAATAGAAAAAGATTCACGGTGCCGCATAACCCTAACATTATAAACAGTGGAAAGGTAGGCAAAAACACTGAATTATACTTACATTGCACAATTATAACTCGATTGCATAGGTACACTATGCCCATTCTCGTAGAAAAAGGAAGAAACACCGCTGGCCTCTACATCGCTTTCGATAGATAGGCGCGATCATCCCAACTGTGCGGGCCATCACGAACACAAAGATATATAAACCGCCATGCACCATTTAATGAGCTTAACAGTCCAAGAGGTACTTTTGTGATGTTGGGCTAGACCGTCTGTATGTTCGGGCTTGACAGCGGCGACGCTTTGGCGGCGTCACCTTCCTAGAGATGTTGTCGTGGAGCTCAGGTGTTTTCAGTCAGGCCTCAGCGAGGTGTTAGGCTAGTTCTATGCTTCTTATTGTATTTGTCGGTCTGCTTTGAGTGAGGACCTCCTCATCATAATGTATCGTTCGGCCGTGTACCCTATAATGTTGGTTTATTTATAAAGGGGTGCAAAAACTATTTCAAGAATAGTCGAAGAGGTACTCATCAACGATGGAATAAGTGCTTTGCTCAGGTACAAAGCGACTTAGTTGTAGCTAGATCTGGTCAAAAAAAAAAACCGCACAAAAGCAGGAACAAAAATTGAGAAGGACCGATTATTCAAGGCACGTGAAATCATATACACAATCCCTACGTTCTAATAGTATAAGATGGTTAAACTTTTCAGCTAAAAAATCTGATGTTTGAACTGTAAACTAGGTTGCTTCGACTGCGCACGCACGTATGAAAAGTGGAGCCAGACATCGAGGAAGAAGCAGAGCACGTTCCTGTACACACCGGATCCGACTCGCTTCCGGTTTCCTTTTAAACAAAACCGGCTTGACCCCAACCAAGATGGATCGATCGAGCTGGACGCATTGCATCCCACAGCTCGGAAGAGGGAGGGGGCGCGAATCAGGAGAGAATCAGACCGAGCAGCGGATCAAGACAAGGGAGCAGTTCACACTAGGAGCAGCAGGTGCATGTGTGTCACTATAGCGGTAGCCGATAGGGTAGGAAGTGCGTGCACACACACATCCCGGCCACGCAACCCTGGGCCGCTGCCCTCCGGGGCCCACGGGTAAATAGATGCGCCCGGCGAGTGCGTGCATGGGGACGGGGTCCCGTCGTAACGGCCGTGACAGGCACAGCGTTCCCACTAGTACAGACGGGGCGCGGGGATGCGACAAGACACGCGCCGGTGGGGGGCCACCCGCCAAGCTTCGAGCGTTCACACCTTTTTTTTAACACAATGAACAATCCACTACATGCACAATAAGCATATACTCATCCCATAAATGCACGCCCGCACATCCTATGCATATGAGCACATCCGAGTGACTGAGCCGGCATAGCATTTTGAGATTCACGAAGCCATTACAGACGCCTCACAATCGATGAAAGTGTCATCTCCTACCGAACGAACATCGCCGAAAAGTCTTGACTAAATCTAGAAAATTGTGAGCAGCACTAGTAAGTATGTGACTTGAACCTTGGTGGGCTGGATAGACCATATTTATGCTAACCATCTAATCACGGGTTGGTTCGACAAAACGTTCACACCTGGCCGTGCGTGCTGGTACTGATTGATAGGGAGCGACTCCCGAACGGAGGGAGTAGTGCGTGCCCTGCTTCGTACATGCAACGCAACCGAACGCAGCAGCAGCGACAGCGGCGGCGTTCCCACTTGACGCCTTCCTTCCTGCGTGCGTGCGTGGGCGCTCCACTTGTTAAAATTTAAGCGGCGCCGGCACGCCCGCGGCCGCGGGTATATATACACGCCGGCGTGGGAGCACAGACTCGCTCACAGCAAAACATACTATAGCGCAGCCAAGGTCTGCAGAGCTCCGGCCGTCTGTCAACTGCACGTACGTGTGTGTATACACGCAGCCAGCCAGCCAGCCAGCCATGTCTGCCGCCGCGTGCGTCCCCTTCTGCCCCTCCCCCGCGTCTTCTCGCCACGGCGCCGGGCCGATCGTCGACGTCGTCGGGCTGCCGCCGGCCACGGAGGCGGAGGAGCGCGGCGCCCAGAGGGACCTCCTGGAGTTCGGGGTCAACGGGGTGATCGGCGCCAACAGGTAAACACACACTAGTACATGCATGGCAAGCATGTATTGAGTTCATAGCGTTTTTTCTCAAATGTTGAAGGAGATTCATTCGTTTTTTGATCGATGTATACTATGGCACTGCTTGCGAACTGGTCCTTCAAAACAAGGCAAAAGTTTTGTTTCATCTCATTGATTAAAACAGACGTAGGAACCAACTAGGCAGCATTAAAGATCCCAACTGCCTGCCCTCGATTATAGTACTCCCTTTGCTCTTAAATATAAGTCCTTTTAGAGATTTCAATATAAACTTCATACCGAGCAAAATAAGTGAATCTACACTCTAAATTATGTCTATACATATATGTATATAGTATATTTTGAAATCTTTAAAAAAACTTATATTTAGGAACGGAGGGAGTATTAGCCAAGCAAGAAAATTCCTAGTTAACAGCTCTCTCATTACTAAAAGTTTTACGTATTTGTACATTTCCTTTCAAAAGGGAACCTCTATAAAGTTTGGTCAATTCTATACTTATTTCCAAAACCCAACCACTATAGAGTTTGATCCACTTTATGTTGAAAAGAACCTACATCTATAAATACATGATCAATCTAATTAAGACACGACGAGCATATTCTATTTAGTGTTATCAAATATGATATTTTCCTCTACAAACTTGGTCAAACTTATGGTGACTTTAAAAAAAAAGTACATGCACCGTATTTCCGATCGGAGGATTATTTAGAATACTTTACATTTTAAAAGTTATCCCAACCTATAGCTAGCTTTTAGCAACCGATTAATCTATGACATACTGGTTTGATCTTTTGCGATGATTAAGGAGTATATCGGCGCATGTGATGCATGCAGATTATATTCTCCATGTGATGCATATTCTACTTTCTAACCTCTCCTTGTGTGCGTAGCAGTGACTATGACAACGACGAAGATGCTGCTGCTGCTGAGATCGATGACGAGGAGGAGCACTCGGTGAGGAGGCCACGGGCGGTGGTTCAGAAGTTCATGTGCGAACGCAAGGCTGTCGGCGACGGCTTCGCTCTCCGGAGGAGCATTGGCAGGTGATCAATCACATCATGCACCTGATCGCCATCAAAATTTATATTGCCCAACACAAAGCTCAACTCAAACTTTGGTACTACTTCTTGCAGGCCCGAGTTGCAGAGCTTGGATCCTTTCATCTCCTTGGATGAGTTTGAATGTACGTCTGCATGATGATCGTCCAAATTGGAATCTTCAGTTGTTCGTTTCAGCGATCAGCTCTAGCATCTTAGTTTACCTTTTCGTCCAGTTGATTAAGATACTCAAGGTCCCATTTCACCCGCAAAAAAAAAAAGACACCCCATCAGTTAAAACGGGATACTTCCCGCAAAAATAAATACTAAAAGGGGACACGTTTTGAAAGTGAGTGCGTAAAGGTTGTAAAATCCAAGATGGTCTGGACCGTACGAGAGTAACCAATCACATCACCAACACCAAAATGTATTAATGGAGTTTCGTAAACTCCACTACTCCTATTGAAATGACTATGGGCGCTCCTCCAAATATTCTAAATGAATGTGGTACACAACGACATAGACGGAAGAAACCGTCAGGTCACATCCCTGATCACCCGCCATGGTCGGCAGGTCTGGTCACCCCTGCCACGGGTATCCGGACCGTCACTCTCATGATTCATATCTAGCCTATCAGTTTCATCTAGTCTATTTTGACTACCCCGAGATGCTTATATATATTATAAGGCTTTGAGTTAATGGTGTCCAACTTAAACACCTAATCCATTGCTAAATACAATGTTCAACTATAGGCTAGCTAAATATAATCATGCATATTTGATTGTTCATATACTAAATTGGTCAACTTACAATTAATTCACACCTACCTTCTTTTTCAGTTTCTCGTCCAGCTGGCTTTTCTGATCATCCACACCGAGGTTTGTAATTTATTTATCATTCTTGTACATACTCATGGAGTATAGAATTTCTATGACACTGATTGCATGGATAAGCTAGTTTCATGTATTAAAGAATTATGGTCTGACTATATTTCTTTTTTCTATGGTGTTCCTTCAGGATTCGAGAATGTCACCTACATGCTTGAGGTAAAAATAAGTCCGCATAACTCTCATTATTCTTGCCATATGAAAATAACAACTTTCGTTGAAGTAAGACTTATCCGACAAAATTTCGTCATTTTCAGGGAGGCTTGAGTTACCATGACTTTTCAGGCCACAAGGGCACGATCAACACAGGAGATGTTCAGGTTAGGTCTCTTCAAGCAATTATCCCAAGTGGCACTGTCAATATATCACCGATGTACATGTTCTTAGTTTCAAAGAAAATAAATAAAATAAAAAATCAAGCATACATATAGGTGTTGAACGCAATTACCTTCCATGGCATGGTCTTATATGCTGATTATTAACAAGGAAGGAAACACTTGTAACAGTGGATGACGGCCGGGCGTGGTGTGGTGCACGCGGAGATGCCGGGTGGTGAGGGGGTGCAGAGGGGCCTCAACCTCTGGCTCAACCTCTCCTCCAAAGACAAGATGTATGCATGGATCCACCTCAAATTTTGCAAATATTTGCTGAACACAATAATAACAAATGTCGTTGCTACGTGTGCAGGGTGGCGCCGAGGTACCAGGACCTGAGGAGCCGCGACATCCCCACGGCGGAGAAGGACGGCGTGTCCATCAAGGTCATCGCCGGCGAGGCCCTGGGCGCGCGCTCGCCGATCCAGACGCGCACCCCGGCCATGTGGCTCGACGTGACCATGCGGCCCGGCGCGCGCCTGCGCCAGCCCGTCCCGGCCGGCTGGAGCGCGTGCGCCTACGTCCTCGACGGCGAGGCCAGCTTCGGGCAGCCAGGGGACGAGGCGGCCGGCGCGCATCACTGCGTCCTGTTCGGCAACGACGGCGATGGCGTGGACGTGCGGAGCGAAGGTGCGGGGGCCCGGTTCTTGCTGCTCGCGGCGCGGCCGCACGGCGAGGCGGTGGCGCTGGACGGGCCCTTCGTGATGAACACGAGCGAGGAGGTGCAGCAGGCCAGGGAGGACTACCTGAACCGCCGCAACGGCTTCGAGATGGCCGCCGGCTGGACCTCTGGCCAGTGACCACAGCCGTGCTTCACCAACATTGGCGGGCCAACGACAACAGAAACGGAGGGCCGTGGCAGTAGACGTCACGACGGGCTGCACTGCATGTATTTTTTTCCTGGCCATGACCGGTCTTCAAAATCGAATCCAAAGGCCCAGGGGATTATTTGTCCTAGTCAAGATATTAGCAGTGTTGTTTCCCGCAAAAGAAAAATATAAATATTACATGATGGTCACATTTTTAAAACAATATTCACAAACTGTCAAAAAAATATTCACAAGATTCAAAAATATTCCAAATTTCTAAAAACATCCTTATATTTTCAAATACGTATGTTGTAGCATCTTTGAAGAAAAATGTATATTTTGTAATATCTTTTTGCGAGAAACTTTCAATCTATTCATCTTCAATCATGGCAGTACAAAGAACAACAAAGATAATAAAAAAATACAACCATGTTCTTCGACCGTCTAGCGACGACTACAAGCATTAGAGCGAGCCGTAGGCACGCCGCCTTCATTGCCCCACCCTCACTGGAGCCGGACAAGTCCTTATTATAGTAGACAATCGAGAAGTCGTTGTGCTAAGTCTCCATAGGATCGGCACACCAGAGCAAACAACCATCATTGATAAAGAAGGTCGTAGATTAGAAGGATCAAACCTGTAGACACTTAAAACAAAGACGAACGAAGACCGGATCCAAATAGATCCACCGAAGACCAAATCAATTAGAGCAATCTTGTAAGATCCGACGGAGACACACCTCCACACATCCTCCGACGATACTAAACGCACCATCGGGACGAGGATAGAATGTGGGAGACATTATTCCTACTAAGGGACCTTGCCGCCGCCACACAGTCTCAACCAAGACGTTGAATCTAACAAGAACGAGAACAGGGTCCCTCCCGCTGGCGGGGGGCCGAGATCCTCCGCACCTCCATGCCCTAGAGGCCACCGGGGATTACATTTATAAGATTGCTCGTGTAATTTGGAACTATTCATACACTTCTAAACAATCATAGCTAAAAACAAAATAATCCACAAAAAACAGGAGTAAACCGAGAGAATGGAAAAAATGTATTAACAGTACAACGCTCGGCACCTAACACTGACAAATTAGATTGCTAACCTTTTTTTGAGCGGGATCAAATTGCTAGCTGGACCGCTGGCTCATAGACGCTCCCTGTGTGGTTCCTCGACCGTTTGACGTGGGTGCGCTTTTGTCTCACCTTTTCCTTTTTTTTGCCAAATACACCTTTTCCCTTTTTTGCTACTTTATAAGAAATGTTATAGAATATATTTAGAAAAAACATTTCACAAAAAAGTCCAATACCTAATTTAAATAGTATTCACGCTACTTAAAAAAGTTCACGCATTTTTAATACTCCCTCTATTTTTATATACAAGGCCACAAACTCAAACTACATGTACCAAGGTAAAATTTAATGCCTTGCTATGTAATCTAGCTTTTCGTTTTGTTTACTGGGATCATTATTACGCTGCATGCATGCAAGTAAGATGAGTGGAGTGTCATTATGACTGCCAGTATGCAAAACGAGTTGCTAATATGAGAAAACATCATTAATTTTTGTCTCGATTAGTGTTTGTGGCCTTGTATAGATGCAAAAGATATTTTTATAGTGGCCTTGTATAAGTAAATGGAGGGAGTAGAATGTTCATTCGAAAAAATGTTCATACATTTATTAAATGAAACGTACCATTCAACAAAAGAGTTCACATGCTTGAAAAAGTATTCATGGCATTTAAAAATCATGAATTGTAAAAAAATTGTTCGTGGAATATTTGAAAAATGTCTGTGAACTATAAAAACATATGTGCAATTTAAAACTAAATTCATAACACTTGAAAATGCTCAAACACTGATAATGCTTTCCGTTAAATATAAATAATTTTTCACACAATGTTTTTTAAACATTCACGGCATACCAAATAATGTTTGTAAGTAAAACCGGTTGGATTAAAAAAATCATACATTTGAAACAGCAAAAATGGAGAAAGAAAGCACGAAGAAGGAAAACAAAAAAAGTCAGAAAAAACAAAGAATAAAGACGGAAAATAAAAAAGGCGACGAAAACCTTTAGATAGAAACTTTCCAAAATTTAAGCTAAATTTGGAAGTCCCTTTCTCAGATCGACGTGAGCGCTCCATCCGTCTCGAAAAGAGTCGGGTAGGGTTTGCTGAAAAACAAAAGAGCCAAATAGGTGTGCATGGAGCCTAAAACAGGAGGTGCCGATAAAGGGGTGCGTCTGTATCTTGCTCATTGCAAGACATATTTTTATTTTGAGGGGAACATTGCAAGACATATTAGCGCCTCAATCAAGTAGAGAATGTATTGGGCCGGTGCATTAATATTACGTACGTTATGTTTTCTTCATTAGATTTTGAAGCACTATAATAATATATTTCCTAATTTCCTTACCTAAATATTGTAAAATGTTCACTGCACATTTAAACTCTGTGCAATAAATGGTAAAGAAAATGTTCGTGTAATTTTAAAATTTGTTCTTACCATCGCAAATAATATGCGCGGCATTTTAAAAAAGCACACACGTTTAAAAATATTTTCAGGATTTTAAAGTCATATTAAAATGTAAACATTTTTTATCATAATATGTGAAAAATGTTCTTACCATTAAGGAAATTATATATCAGTTAAAAAAATATTAGCTGTTTACAAATATGTTACATGACATTTTAAAATGTGTTCATGAAATTTATAATTTTGATCTTGCAGTTTTAGGAAAATTTCATAACATATAACATTCGAGCCATTTAGAATTTTTTTCTAATACTTCATTAATGTTTGCAGTTTTTTTGAAAATATTCATGACATTTTGAAAAAAAAATCAAACATGTATTTAAAATTGTTTACTATGTATTGAAGAAATGTTCAATGTGCATTTTACAAAGGATCAACATGTCTTCAGATAAATGTTCAACGTGTATTTGAAAAATGTTTAATGTGTATCTAGAAAGTGTTCAACCTGTATATGAAAAATGTTAAACCTTTATTTGCGAAACTTTACATGTATTTGAGAAATGAATAAAAACAGAAAATAAGAATAAAAAGACGAAATAAAACAGATGAAACTTCTAGAGAGAACACACAAGAAGCCCAGAAGGAAAAAAAAAACAATGTGGAATCTTCTAAAATTGGTCCATACCCGTCCATAGAAGCTTCACAAAACCGCTCTCAGGAAGCTTTTGTAAAACCAGAGGAACACAGGTTATTGGGCCAACCCACTAGCGAGTCAGCCAAAGGCGAGAGGAGCATATGTCTCGCAGTAAGCGAGACATAGCTTTGCACGGGCATAGGGATTCACCTTTGTCTCGGAAAGGAGGCATGTGTCGCTAGGTTGTTGGCCCAGGGGCGACATAGAAGAGGTAAAAGTAATAGGGTGAAAGAGTGTGGGCTGGCCGGTTTTGCCGCGAAAAAATTGTCCACAAACCTGAGAGAGAAAAGAAATGTTTTCCTTTTAGATGATGGAGCAACTAACTAGATGTGGGGATGGACACGTGGCCCAGGCAGGCAGGGAAGCGAGGAAGTGAGTGTGTGCAAGAGAACATGATGTGTGAATAAGGATGCAGTTGATTTCTTTCTTTAGTTTATTGTTGACTCGTTTTCTGTAGGTTTTCCCATGTACCATATATTCGTGTACGAGTGCCTTGCGTGGAGTACATGTTGCACCCTGTGTGAAGTACAATTTGCATCAAGGATCACAAAATGCTTCACATGAAGTACATGCTGAGTCTGGGAGTACATGTTGCACCGGGCATGAAGCACAACTTGCATTAAATAAGAGTGCACTACTCATGAGAGAGTACATGTTGCACTGTGTCAAGAAAACGTCAGTTGTGGAACCTGGAAAGCGAAGAAGGGCTATGACAAGAAATGATGAGGGCAAAAATATAGGATTATGAATGGAATTTAGCAAATTAAATTTACCGCTAAAGATTCCCCATGTTGGTCTAATTTAAGTAGAATCGAAGATATCTAAATTAAAGGAAGAATGATGGGTGTGAGAAATGGAAACCATATTGATTTTTGGAGATACTGGTGGATTGGTAATGGGGTGGCTTTGAAAGACCAATTTTGTGATTTTTACATGATCTGCTATGAGCAAGTAATATATGTATAGCAATGCCTCACGAGAACTAAAATCTCACTTTTAGAAGATGACTAACCTCTAATCAAATGATAGATTGAGGATTATCTTGCAGTCAGTTACTCTAAGGTCTAGTGTGGAAGATCTTTGGAATTTGAATAGGAATGGTAGGTTTTCAGTGAAATAATATAATCATCTAATTGATATGGGACCTGACAGATCTTTTAGACACCCATGAGAAGCCAAAATTACTGTAGGAATCAAAGTATGGCTTTGGTTGATTTGTCATAGTGCAATAGTCACTAAAGATAATATATTGAAAAGAAACTGGAATGGTGACCCTTTGTGTTGCTTTTATCCGGAAAGGGAGAGTTTTAATCATCTGTTCTTTGGGTATTGTGCAACAAAGTATTTGTGGTGCATTGTCTGTAAATGTTTGGGTGTTGTATCTAGGCCCACTTGTTTCACTCAGTATTTTTGGTGGATTCCAAATTTTGTCCCTCAAAGCAGATACCTACAAATTCTTGGGGTGGCGGCTTTGTGCTGGGCAATCTGGGCACTCCATAACAGAGCATGTTTTGATAAGAAAATGATTTGATCACGAGATGAGTTTATTTGTTATGCGTGCTCTTTTATGCGATATTGGGCAGGCCTACAAATTGATAAAGATCGCCTGATGCTACAAATCGTGGCGCTGGAAGTTCATGACGGTGACAGTGCTGGGCAGAGGGGTGACATACTAATGCTTGAAGCGGGAGAAGCAGCTAACAAAGATATTACAGAAGCTAGGAATGATGTCAACAATGAAGACACATAGGAAGATGCTTGATCTATCCTTGATGCGTTTCTAAAAGAGCTTGGTCATTTTGGTATGCACCTGTGCACTGATGTTGGGGTTTTTATCTACCCCATGTCAAGTGTAATATGTTACTCACTAAAGTAGTGATCTAAACGCTCTTATATTTCTTTACGGAGGAAGTACTAAGTTTTTTTGGTTTTCTCTTTCCTGCTTGCGGTGCATGCAACACTAGGTCGACTCTCTTATAGGTGTTTGAACCCTCCTGGTTCTGTTATTTGCACTTTTGCGCCAAGATGCTTTTTTTTGTCCTTTTGTTCGATGTTCCGTTATCTAGTGGAACCCGGTTCAATATGGATCAAATGGGGGAAAATAGACTATCAAACCATTTACTTGTGCATGTTTTTTTAGTTGTTCACCTGCATACGAAAAGTACCAATGAAGTGTTCAATGTTATCTTATACTCCCTTCATCTCGTGATATAAGAACGTTTTTGACATCATTGTAGTGTCAAAACGCTCTTACATCATGGGACAGAGGGAGTACTTTATTTTGTGAGCGAGCACGTGTGAGTTCAGCTAGCTACGATCTCAAATCTGGATCTTGCCCGGCCATTTAACGAACGAAATCAATGGGTCATTAGCGTCACACATCATCACGAGGTGGGGTGCTTAATAAGAGCGCGTATACGTAAGTGGTACGTTTACACCGTATAGTCCTCTCCTCGAGTACTAGTACTACGTCGCATGCCACGCTCGGTGCATGCATGGTCTGTACTGTACGTGCATGCAACATCGCCACCTCCGTATCGATCTCTCTTTAATTTCCGTCAGCAAAGATGATCCGTGCCCGCGCCCAGGAACGTGCTGTCCTAGCAAGCCTCGTGGCCCACAGTATCTCTACGAGCGATCTTGTCAGCGGCACGCCCGAACGGACGGCGAGATCTCCTCCCCGGGCGCCATGTCACCTCGCCACCGGGTCAGGGGATCAGGATAGGCCTATCCGGAAGCGGCCGCGTGGCACCCTCCCTATGGGCCTCCGCATCGCCGACCCGCGCGCAACCCCGCCCACACAAACCTCATCGACGGCCGAGCGTTTAACAGCATCCACCGAACTAAAGTCTGTGCGCGTACCCCCGCAGGCCGCATCATCTAAGCCCCGAAGCCAGGACACTCCCACGTACGCGCGCACGTACAACTTGGATCACAATGGCGTCGCTCGTCGCCGTCCAGCCGGTCGCCGTGAGGGGCCTGGCCGGCAGCTCCATCTCCGGCCGCAGGCTCGCCGTCCGGCCCGCCTCCGCCGCCGTCTCCCGCTCCACCCGCAGGTACTTTACACACGACTTAGTAAACATATGACACAGACACGCCATGGATGCACGGGGAGCAACCGGGCCTGACCAGCTCCGGCACATGGACGCATGCAGGGCTCGCGGGGCGGCGGTGGTGGCCAAGTACGGGGAGAAGAGCGTGTACTTCGACCTGGACGACATCGCCAACACGACGGGGCAGTGGGACCTGTACGGCAGCGACGCCGCGTCGCCCTACAACGGCCTGCAGAGCAAGTTCTTCAACACCTTCGCCGCGCCCTTCACCAAGCGCGGGCTGCTGCTCAAGGTCCTGCTGCTCGGCGGCGGCTCGCTGCTCGCCTACGTCAGCGCCACCGCCTCCCCCGACCTGCTCCCCATCAAGAAGGGGCCGCAGCTGCCGCCCACCCCGGGACCACGCGGCAAGATCTAAATCTCTGCAATCAAGGCCTTCTTCCTCCTCTCGCCTCGCCTCGTGCTTGTGTACCATGGATCTCGTCGATTCCCCCCTATCTATGTGCTTGCTCTGTTGATACTTGATCTTTGTACTTCGTATCAGTAATTGGAAAGATGCTGCGTGCATGATGCATGCAATTATTAGATCATTTGCTCTTTGATGATTGCTACGTACTGGTTTTTGTAGTACCATGTTTTTGCTGTACTGGCGGTTTAAATTACTTGTCTAGTGTGTGCGATGGTACGGGTACAGTGCCGATCTATAGTTCTTCCCCTTTGGTTTATGTCACTCTAGACAATAAGTATTGTCCGGCTCCGGCCGGCCTACTCATGGCTCTACGTGCACAGCTGCACACGTACATACTCCCTCCGTTTGGAACTACTCCCTCCGTCCCATGATATAAAACGCTTTTTGACACTAGTATAGCGTTAAAAAAGTCTTACATTATGGGACGGAGGGAGTAGTATACATTTCTACGACAAATAATATGGGAATGAGGGAGTACTTATTAACAGTTGCTGCTGCTGCCCGCAGGAAATTAGATCTTACCACATTTGTTTCGTTAATGTCTAATACATACTCCCTCCGGTCCTATTTACTTCGTGTATTAGATTTTTGTCAAGTCAAACTTTGTAAAGTTTGATCAAATTTATATTAAAAAGTATCAATGTCTACAATACTAAATATATACACTATGAAACTACATTTCATAATGAATCTAACAACATTGATTTGGCATTGTGAATGTTGATACTTTTAGTTTGGTCAAAGTAGAAATACTTTGACTTCAAACAAAACTTATATGCAGACTAAAAAATACCTGTAGGAGTACCATCAATCATACATTGCGTAGTCGATTTATGCAAAAATCCAACTGGCATTATAACACTCCTACAAGACTATGGAAAGGATACGCTTAATAAACATTGCATGGAAAACAGGGTCTGGAAGAGGTCAAGGTTAACTAGTATAGAAGGGGGCTAGAAAACTACATGTCCATTTCTCAGGCTCAGTGTGAAAAATCTCATGATTATTTAGTTAGTTCTTGTAGATCAGGGGGTCACACATCAGCAGCACATCATATTGGCCTCCGCACCAAATTTCCATTGGGGGTCGAACACAATGGAGATACAGACAGGCGTCCGAAAGCTTACATAAACCTCACAAGTCACAGTGCACCTTGATCACAATGCTCTGAACACATATTTACATCCATTTCACTCCGAATGATCTCGCACATATGTCTTCCCCCACCCCACCTCCCCGCCACCCCTGCGACCCCCTACGGCAGCGCGCCACTAGTGTCTAGATATGGGGCTCCGTGCTCCGCCCAGGTTCTCAAGCTTGTCCAGGTAGGAGTACCTTTTGGTGCCGATCTTCGAGATCTTGCTCAGCTTCTTACCTTGGGGATCCTGTGACCCTAGCATCATGGTCTCGATGGTGCCGTCCCGGGGCCCCACGTAGTCGAACAATGTCGAGTTAACCGGCTCCATTCTTCCCAGCCTCCCCATCTCGTCCTTGGCGTCTTGGACCACTGTGTCCGTGTCGTCGGTTGTTAAGCTCGGCATCCTCATTGAGTCCCCATTCTTGGGGTCTTGGGTGAGGGCGTCGGCGTGGAGAACGTCTTCGATGCGGGACATTACGGTGTAGGCTAGGCTCTCGAGCGTCCTTGAGTAGCTCTCCAGAATGGCACTCCCAACATCCTGCAAAAACAACACGGAAACACAAATGTATGTAGTTGGCATTAGTAATTAAAAGGGTACTGTAGCAATTCCGAAAACACAGTGAAAAATTCTAGGTACCTTGTTGTACTGGATTTTGCTGATGTCCAGAGCTGATTGGGAAATCCCTGGAAATCTGTGTTTGAGGAGGAGGAGAACGTTCTCTGCCCTCCCCTCAAATCGACCCCGCTTCTCGTGGCTGACGCCATGGCCCCACTTGCCGTCCCTCTGCATTTTCTTTTGCCAAATGACGACCGATGCTTCGATCCGGTTCTTCAGATCAACAATGTTGTACTCGTTCGACAGGTCTACCGTTGCTATGAGTTCTTCGGGGTCGAAATAATCGTCGGTTATAAGCTTGTACATCGAGTCCCCGAGGGTAGATTTCCCATTCTACCAAGCATAAGAATAAGAGGATTTGCCATGTGAGATCACAATAATGTAGTCAAGCAAGGTAAATGTAATTGTTGTATAATAACGTCCTTGTGTTCTTATGGATTACCTTAGGCAGAGTCTCCATGTAAGCTTCTGGAATATCCATCTCCATGAGAACATTAGCATTGATGGCCATTGTTGCCTTCAAGACTTGGTTGACAAGCTCCTTCTGGTGATGAAGCCATCTCCTCGTCGAGTCTGACAGACCCTCGGGAGGGACCTTGACCGTCGGGAGCCACCATTTGTCACTCTGCTCTGCCGCGTCGCCCTTCTCGGATTCATTGTCATTTTTCTTCACATACCAAAACTCCTGCTTGTCGCTGAAACTATCGAGATAGTCCTGTTCGACATCAGAAATGTGCAGCGGTAACAAATTAGCAACTCAGGTATCTTCACATCAATCCCGTAAACAATTCAGAGAAGGGTGTGGAATTTTATATTACAAGGAGCATTCCGTCAAGCTTGCGCAATGCCGGGACGTTCATCAGTAGATCTCTGCGTTGCTGAGTTATCATAACCTGCTTGGCAAAAAAGAATAAAAATGTACTATTGTAATTAGTTGTAATTCGATTTGCATAATGAGGTTGCATAGTACGGGCCCTAAGCAAGGCAAAAAAAAAGTGTGACCGCCTATAAGGTTCCAATAGGCACATCCCACATTGTACTTCTTCACTAGTTGTGCAACTGAAATACTTTTCCCACAAAAAAAACTGAAATACTTATCACCTTCATTGTAATAACAAATTAATTTTTCTTTGTAGGACCTCCAAAGCAACATAACCAACCATGTGTGATGAAAATAAGGGTAGGGGATTCGTTTCTGACCTCCATGGTGCTGCCATCCTCGGCCACCTGGCGTGAAGGAACGAACTCGACGATGAAATCGGCGACAGAGAGAAGCCAGTCGATCTCCTTTGTCCACCGAGCCTTCTGCTCAGGGGCCATCGGTTGGAGGCGCCGCTGCTCACCGAACACGGAAGCTGCAACGGCGTGCCACCACGAGAAGGAATACATAACTGGTAAGATTTTCCACAAGAAACCAACCATGAATTGAAATGATTTGAAATCCAGAAATCGTGCATCAAGCACGTGATAGAGCTCCCGATTTAGTCGTGCATGTACTCATTGCGAGGTCTAAGATTGTATGGTGTACAAAAAGGTTGTTTTCTCATCCGCAAAAAAAGAGAGGATGTTTTCACCAATTTCCACTAAATTATTTTGAGGATTAAAATCATTTAACCCATTACTTTTGTTTGGAATTTGTAGTGACAAGTACAGTACTATATACTAGGCCAGGTTATGCCCATTATGCACATTGGGTGATGTACTCTCATTTATTAGACCGATTTTTTGACACACCAAAAATTGCTTTAATTTAGCTCGCACCGTCAGGGCCAGACGTGGAAACCATTCACGAAATGGAAAGGGAAAGATTTGATATGAAATTGAGTGATTAGCTGCTAGATTGGTGATGGCACAAAAATGGAAACATATATTGGAAAGAAAAGGGAGTGATTACCTGCAAGATTGGTGATGGCATTGGACAGAGCAAGAGCCGAGGAGACTCCTTTGCCGCTGCCGGACATGTCCTCCCCCAGCAGCAGCTTGGAGAACTTCTCCTTCACCATGTCCATGTCTGCAATCGATCGACCACCACCGGAGCAAATCATTCGTCGATCGAACAAGGCCGCATTGATCGACCACGCTAGCTAGAAATCAACAGTGGTCACGCACGCACGCACCTGATGGCGGGCCCTCCGGCCGGGGCGCGGGCTTGGGGGGCGGCGCGGCCGAGGTGGACGGCCTGGGCGCGTCGGACGGGCCGCCGGCGAGCGGCGCCGGGATGAGGTCGACCGACAGCTTGCCCCTGGACCCGCAGCTGCTCCGGGAGAGCATCCGCCTGGCGCACGGCAGCGTCTGGGTCTTGGTCGACGGCTCCATCGTCGGGCTCCCAGGGTCGAGGACCACGTCCTCCGACGACGCCGAGGACGACACCGACGAGAGCGGCGACGAGGGCGTCGACGACGCCTTGCCCGACTTGCGCCGCCTGAAGGAGAACCTGGAGTCGCGGCCGTGCCCGGTCTTGAGGAACGGCGGCGCCATCACGCGCTCATCGCCGCCAGTCACCACCGCATTACGCAGGCACGTACGCCGACGCACGCGGGCCGGCCGAGGTCAGGCGGGCGGAGAGAGGGAGGGAGGGAATGGAACGCCGGCCGTCCGACCTCGCGCCCCCCCGCGCGCGAGAGAGATGGGAGGAGGGATGTCCGGTGGCTGGCTGGCGCGTGGGGGCGTGGCTGGCTGTCTGGCTAGATTCGGGGGAGGCGGTTTTGCGAGGGAGGCGAGGAGAGGAAAGGGGGGAGGCGATGTCGCCCGTGGATGATGGATGGCGCGAGGCGCGAGCTGCAGGCGCCGCGGGAAATGGGTCCGTTTTGTGTGTGTGTTGTGTCGTCCGTTTTATCCTTGGGGATGTACGCTGCTATTTTTAATCTCATCTCACTCGCCCGTGGTTACTTTTCTCCATCTCGGTTGGTGGTTAATTACCACGTGCTGCTCTTAGGAGTACAGCTTAACAGTACTTGGGGTCGCATCACGGTGAAAAAAATAGTAGCTCAGTTTTTTTAAGCTGTCATGGCTATTTTTTTGTGCCCCTCTTCGAGCACCGTCGAAAACCAAACCCTGGATTCGATTCATCGAATCGGACGACATTCACGGAGGCGACGTGAAGACAATTTCTAGTTTTGGTACAAGAAAACTTAAGCATTTCACAAAAGATGCAGGAAGCAGTCAGGAAAGACATTGAGAGGATTTTTGGGGTGTTGCAAGCTAGGTTTGCAAATTGCATGTGTTGGTCGTTTATGGAACATGGATGTCTCGGCAAAGATCATGACATGTTGTGTGATCCTAGTCTCGTAGAGAACATGATCATCAAGGATGAGAGAATATGTCGAGCCCTATTGATTATGAAAATATTGACACAATCATCAGGCCTCGCAGTCACACAAACTGCTTTCAAACATGCCTTGAGCCGTACCGAAAGATTGAACCGGGTCTCCCATGATCAGCTGAAGGAGAATCTCACTAGGTATCATTGGCAACTAGCTGAGAGATAGTATTTTTTAATTTCGTGAAGATTTATTTGTTTTTACTTGATTTTTTTCATTTGATTATTTGTTGTATTTGAGGCTATTTGTTCATTTGCATTATTTATATACGTATTAATGTTTTCTAATAATATGTGTTGAATTGTGAATTGTTTGATCTAAACAGGAGGAGCCGAGTATATAGATGAAAAAGAGTAAATAGCATAAAACTACTACTTTACAGGCTAGGGCTGCAAAAAACTACCGGTTTCTAATTTTTCTCAAAAACTACCAAACATGCGGTTGGCTGTTTCAAAAAACCCCAAATGACCGTTGTTTAAAAATTAAACCTGTTTATGACGGGTCAGGCCCACACCTAAGCAGTCTGTCTGTTTGACCGTGTGTTTGACCGTTAACTAACATATGAGGCCCGCCTGTCAGTATCTCTCCCCATTTTCTTCTCCTCTCTAGCAATCTTCTTCTCCTCTATCTCCCTACGCTGAAGCACACCACAGACCATGGTCGCCGGCCACATGCCGGCCCACGCCGCCGCACAAAGCCACGTTCGTCGCCTCCTTCCGCACTGAGGCCGGCCACGCCGCCACCACCACCAAGCAGAGCCACTGGAATGGGAACGTCGACCCTACCTCCGTGCCGAGGCCGGCCACGCCACCACCACCTCCAATCGGCGCCGCTGGATAGAGCACGTCGAGCCCCGCCTCCGCGCCGAGGCCGGCCACGCCGCCACCACCTCCAGCCGGTGCCACTGGATGGAGTTGGTCGAGCTGCTCCACCCACCTCGAGCCAACGCGAGGAAGAGGGAAGGGAGAGAGGCCGCATGGCAGGGAGCTCACGGTGGTAACCAGCGCGGCTCGCCGGCTAGAGGCGGCGGTAGCCGGCAAGGAGCTCCGCCTGGACCCTCACCCGCCTGGAGAAGCCTCGCCTTCGCGCCCTTCTGCCTAGCCCGCGACCTGGCCTGCGACCTCGCCGAGCCGTCTCCTTCCCTGACCCGCGAGCTGGCCGCCGGAGAGCTCCACACGATAGTCGATGGCCGGCGAGCACGGTTGCGGGCGCCCGCTCCTCTCGATCTGGAGCACAGCCACGGGAAGGACCCGATTGCCTTTTTAATTTGTTTGCAGGGACCTGATTGCTTTTCTAAAATATTTACAGGGGCCGATTGCTTTTATAAAATTATTAGATTATGATGAAGAAACACAGACATGTGGGCCCCACATGTCAGTTAACGGTCAAACAAACGGTCAAATAGACGGTCCATTTAGGTGCGGGCCCGACCTGTCATAAACAGGTTTAATTCTTAAATAACGGTCATTTGGGGTTTTTTGAAACAGCCGACCACGCGTTTGGTAGTTTTTTGAGAAAAATAAAAAATTGGTAGTTTTTTGCAATCCTAACCTGTAAAGTAGTACCTTTATGCTATTTACTCGATGAAAAAAGAAATAAATGTGAATGGTGCATTATGGCGACTCTGTGTTTGTGCACAGCCTCTGCAGCTTCCAGAAAAACTATGGAGCGAGCTCCATATGTGCTATGGAGGTTGTGAATATGCTAGAATTGCTCCCAGGCTAGCTTTTCTCCATGTGAGTAGTGTAAGATCAACTCTTGCAGAGTAGCCAGACTATGCGCAAACATAAAGTCGTCATATGTGGCTTCATAATTTTCTTTGGTTCTTATGTGTACTCAACGACATTAAATTATTAATCCGAAAACAAAAATAAACCAAATTAATAAATAATCTGAAACAAATTGTTCAAGTAAAATTAAATGAATCTTAAGGAAATGTAAACACAATATTGCCCAGATAGTTGTCACTTACGCTCATTGAGATCTTTATGCAACTAGTCATGGAAGGCCCAGTCTTTAATCAGGCGGTACACCTCAAGAGAAGTTAGGATGTGGTTTCTCGTGCCTCCAAGGCTTGATGGTTTTGCCAACATTTTCAAAGTCGATTGGGGTGGGGCCGTGGGGGAGGCTTTTGACGTATCCCTCATCCTCGATTATTGTGTTTTTTAGGAACTGTGGGCCTCACCCCTGTTTCCAAAAACACGTGGGCAGCAAGAAACTTAGGAAGAAAGTAGATTAATGCAAGGGACTTGACTGAAAACTTTCTTAGTTCTAGATGCAAGTACGTGGTAGTTTCTAGTGTACATAAAAATGTGTTGTGCGCCTTCGTGGTAGTAGTCCTGTAAGTGTCATTCCCGGGTCCTATAAATGAAGACATGCAAACTAGCTTAAAAACCACTGGTAGCACTACATGAGCAACATCTCTAGTGTGTGTGCACGTGAGTGTACAACTCTAGTGTTCGTCAGTCCTAATGGAAATATTTCTCGGATCCACTTCGTTCGATCCTGGGAGATCTAGCTACTTGATAGTTGAGGCTAACACTTGATATCATAGGCAGGTTCTAGCGACCATGTCTGGCAAAGTGACCCTCAGCTCAATGACCTTGGGTAAAACAACCCCGAGCAATGCAACCCCAAGTCCACTGGCTCTGAGCACAGCGAACATAGCAGCCCTGTGCTCACCAACCATGGACACCCCAAGCGAGGTGTTGCCGGTGTAGTTTGCAACTCCACCGACAACACAGTCAGACTAGCTCGACGTCAATGATAGTATCGGAGCCCTACACCATTACTATCATATCGATGACCTTCTCGCTGAGCTGCCACAATTGGTGGAGAATCTCGATGACGACGAGGTGCTGCATCTGATGGCCGACGAGGAGCTGACCACGTTCGTCCAAGTAGAATGTGAGAACTACTGGCGTTGCTCGATGCTGGACAAGCTGTCGTCGATCGACGACAATGCTACCTGGACACTCACCACGCTGCCTGAAGGACATCGAGCTATTGGGTTCAAGTGGGTGTTCAAGGTAAAGAAGGACGAGCACGATGTCATCATTAAGAACAAGACCCGACTCGTCGCAAAAGGGTTTGTGCAATGCACAGGGATGGACTTCGAGGAAGTCTTTGCACCTGTGGCAAGGCTTGAGTTCGTCCGAATAATCCTTGCCCTCGCGGAACATCAAGGCTGGGAGGTCCATCACTTGGACGTCAGGTCGGTGTTCCTTAGAGATGACCTCGATGAGGAATTCTATGTCTCCCAGCCACCTGGCATCATCGCCGTAGGATGCGAGCAGGGCGTTTACAAGCTACACAAGGCTATGTAAGGTCTCCGGCAAGCACCAAGGGCGTGGAACGCCAAGCTAGACGTAAGCTTGGCCTCACTCAGCTTAACTCATAGCGCCTCCCGAGCATGCTGTGTATGCACATGGGACCGATGACACACTGCACATCGTCGGCATCTTATTCGTTGATGGTCTCGTCATCGCTGGTACCAAACACATCAAGGTACTCCACTTCAAGGAGGATATGAAGCAGCACTTCAACATGAGCGACCTCGGTCTGCTCCGGTACTACCTCAGACTGGAGGTGAAGCAGGAGCATAGTTGCACGATGATCACGCAAGCTGCCTACACCACCAAGATGCTCGATAGAGCAGGAATGAAGGATAGGCATGTTGTGCAAGCCTCGATGGAGGCACGACTCAAGCTCAGCAAGGAGAGCCCCGAGAAGCCGGTGGACGTGACATTCTATCGTAGCATTATCAAGAGCCTCAAGTATCTTGTGCACACCTGGTCTGACATCTCGTTCGCAGTCATGTACCTAAGCAGGTTCATGGAGGCTCCGACAAGTGACCATCTCGCAGCCATCAAGCACCTGCTCTAGTACATCGCGGGCACGATCACGCATGGATGGGTGTATCGCCATGACGACGGCGAGAACCTGGTGGGCTACAGCAACAACGACAATGCAGGGAAACTGGACTCCAGGAAGAGTACCTCTGGCATGTTGTTTTTCCTCGGGAGTAGCCCCATCAGCTGCAAGGCATAAGGTTTTCGCAACTCCTTCGTGTGAGATGGAGTACATTGCGGCAACTATAGCGGCATGTCATGGAATATGGCTGGCTCGCCTCCTCGACGAGATGCTGAATCAAGACGCTGCCCATCTGCTCGTCTTTGTCGACAACAAATCTACAATTTCCCTCTACCAGAACCCAGTGCTTCACGACCGCAGCAAGCACATCGATCTCCGTATCACTTCATACGTGAGTGCTCAAGAAGGGCACGATGGCCGTGGAGTTCATCAAGACTGGTGAGCAGAAGGCGGATATCCTGACAAAGGCTACTGGTCGTGTCTTGTTCCAAGAGCTGCGTGACTAGGTCAGGATCGTCAACATCCAACCCGAGCGACATGGCTGAGGGGGACACTGTGGACTTCACCCCTGTCTCCAAACATGTGGGCAGCAAATACTTAGATGGTACTCCCTCCGTCCGCGTCTAGATACATCCTCTTTTATCAATTTTGATGACAAGTATTTTCGGACGGAGGGAGTAACTAACTTAGGAAGGAAGTAGATTGGTGCAAGGAACTTGACCGGAATTTGTTTTAGCTGTACATGCCAGAGTAGTTTCTAGTGTAGGTAGGAAGATGTTGTGCATGTTCGTGGTAGTAGTCACGTAAGTGACATTCCCGGGTCCTATAAAAGGACATATGTATCCATCTCCTGTGAAGACAGGCAATTAGCTTAAAACCCACTGGTAGCACTACGTGAGCAACATAGTGCGTGTGTGTGCATTAGTGTACAACTCTGGTGTTCATCCGTCCTAGTAGGAATATTTCTCTGATCCACTTCGTTCGATCCCGGGAGAGCTAGCTAATTGATGGTTGAGGCTAACAAGAACAACTATGTGGCCATGTAAAAGCGTCGCCGAAATATGTAGGCAAGATAGGTACAACAGGCACAAAGTATTCGTCTATTAGCCAATTATGACCGTAGACTCTATTCCGGTGAAATGTCAAACAACCCATGTGCAATCTCGCTCGCTTCATCTTCGTTTTGGTTGACAGTATCTATTGAGCAACCATCAACACAATCGCATCATCTTTGACTGTCCATCACCTCACTCCTAGACTCGTCGCTCGAAAACGACGATGAATCGCCAATAAACTCCTTGGTCTCCAACTACCAAAATATATGTCATCTACACGATTCTACGAGGCACTAGACTGGTATACATTAACAAAATTAAGAAAAAAAATACCTTCAGGCAAGTCGGCGAACACCTTTAAGTTGGGTGCCGGAGATGTTGCATGTGACACGGGAGATGGAGTTGGCGACGACGAACGGTCGGCTCATGACGCCGCCCTCCTCAGCAATCCATTAAAGGGTGGATACAAGGTAGAGAGATGCTTGCATGGATATCTCATGGCGCGACCATGGTGGGAAGTAGAAACGGGGTGCGGCGAAGTATGGTAGGTACGGGAATGACTCGGTGGAGGTGAGTAGGGCCAAATCATGGTGGTTCGAGCAAAGGTGGCAGCAAACAGTGGTGGTGCGGAGAAGTGGGCGGCTGCGTAAGGAGGCGCACGTCCTGAAATGTCTGTGGCACTAATACTTTGGTCCATGAAGAAAGCGCTATACATCCCCTCCATTTATGGAGGCTCGCGAGCTCGATTTAAAATATTTTGGTGGATGAAGGGAGCGATATACTCCCCCCTCCAATTATGGAGGCTCGCAAGCTCCATTTAAAGCAGCCTTGTGAAAGAAAGACGATGAAGGGCGGAATAACGACATTGTCTCACTATAGAGAGACCGAACGTTCCCTCGCCTCAAGCGCTCCCTGAATGGACCAACCCAACGCAGAAGGAGCATTGGCTCGCTAGTGCTCGTATTTTACTTTTTCCGTTTGGTTACTTTTACTTATATTTTGAAATGCAAAAATATTTTACTTAAATATTTGAAAATGTTCACTGCACATTGGAAAAAGGTCAACACAGTGTGAATGTTTCATTCGCGCAACTTTTAAAAATGTTGATAGCATTCAAAAAATGTTCGTGACTTTCAAAAGTTGTTCAAGCATTTCAAAAGTAATGTTCGTGACAATGTAAAAAATGTTCACGTAATTAAAAAAAGTTTCATGCCATTTGAAAAATGTACGTGACACTTCAAAAATTTCTTCATGCTTTCCAAAATATGTTCATGACATTTAGGAAAACATTTATGCAAAAAATATATGTGATGTTTAAAAAACTGTTAGTACCATTAAAAAAAAATGTTTGCAACATTGTAAAAAAATGTTCACGCATTTCTAAAAATATGTATGTGGCATTTTTAGAAAAAATCATACATTCTATAAAAATGTTTTGTATCATTCAAAAAAAGTTCAACATACATTTGAAAATATTTAACATTAATTCAAAAAATGTTCAAGCATGTATTTGTGAACAAATGTTGATCATTTACTTTAAAAATGTTCAATGTGTATCAAAAAATGTTACATGTATAAAAAATGTACTACATGCATTGAAAAAGTAAACATGTATTTGTAGAAAATAAAAATGTAAAAACCAAAAAAAAGGGTAAAGAAACACCAAAAAAAGAAAAACTGAAAACAAAGAAAAATAAAAATAAAAGAAAACCGATAAAAAGGCATCATAACCGAATACCGCAAGCCGCAAGAAAAACAGATGAAAACCAACACAGCAAGTAAAGAAAAAAAAAACTGGCTAAAATCTTCTACCCTAGGAGGCCAGGAACTCATATTAGGCTGGCCCATCTGTGCTACCATAGCTCCTGCAGGATGACGATTCTGCTAGACCGGTTTTTTCATCCAAAATCACCATACTTTTCTTTCTTATTTTGTTGTTTTCGTCCAAAATCATCATACCTTTTTCTTTTTTTTTCCAAAATCATTATACAGACGGTTATTCTGGCTATGAGACTGATATATACTACAACTATGTTAGAGTTGCTCTGACATGCTGCTTGCAGAGCTTTCAGGTTTCTTGTAATTATTATTTCTGTCTTGTATAGAGCTTTTAGGCTTCTTGTAATTATCATTTTCTCTCTTGTATAAAAAAATATTGTATATCATTGATGTACTCTAAAATAAACACAAGCGTTCAGCACGGACATTTAGCTCCAAAACCAAAAAAGCATGGCAGAATGTGTGATTACAATATCATCGCATTTTGAATCCTACAAGATTGAAAAGATATTCGATTATTCGTAGGACAAATACAGAAATTCTTTCTGCATATGGCTCTTAGGCTCGTGCAGACGGCATGTATTTGTAGAAAATAAAAAGGTAAAAACCAAAGAAAATCAGTAAAGAAACACGAAAGAAAGAAAAACTGAAAACAAATAAAAATAAAAATAAAATAAAGAAAACCGACAAAAAGGCATCATAACCAAAAACCGCAAGAAAAACAGATGAAAACCAACACAACAAGGAAAGAAAAAAATGCGGCTAAAATCTGCCCTATCTAAATTTGCACACTTGGTATAAACCAAGTATTTTTCAATTAGTTCCACATGTTATGTGCTGAAAAGATTATAATAGCTTTAAAAAAAGATTAAGACATGTATTAGAAAATTTACAAATATCATCATGACAAGCAAAGTACAATAATAAATAATCATGACATACCGTTGTTAGCTTCCTTTGTTTGAGTTTCACCTTCACATCAACTCCATTATCAATTATTCCATGCAACACAACCTCAATCTTTCCTTCAATTTTGTCGCCTTTTCTAGGTGTATAAATTGCATAGTGAATATCATCCTCTATCGCACGCCTCGCAAGTAACGTCCCAACCGCCACACATGCCTTAATACCCTTCCTTGAACCCAGATCAAACTTCATGTCCTTTGATATGGAGTGAGCCACGGACACAACCCTGTTGGTCATTCGGTGAACGAAGCAAGCACGCACCCACCCCTTCGGGACATGTATGTCTAGGCAGAAAGGGTGGTGGTAAGGATCAGCCATCTGGTTAAAGGTTGGCACCCGGTCCCTCTTCAACTCAACAATGTCATCCTTATGAACTGCAGGCTTTGCTTTCAGCTTTGGAACCTTCAAACGGGCTGCATTGTCAGGTTTCACCTTGCAATCAGATGGATTCTTGGCATTGGGTTTATCTCTCTTCCATCTGCGGTGCAAGGGCAAGTTATATTCCTCAAACTCCTTGGACCCTCTGTCCAGCTTGTAGAACAGCTTCTTGCGGTTCCTCGTGTCATCTGTCTCATCATCCAAGCCGTGCACTTATTCTTCTCCATGTTCTTGGAAGTCAAGACACTCAACACCCGGCGTGGGGTCTAAGGAGAAGCCAATGGATGCGGGCCAGAGGTTGGAGTCAACAATATCAATTTGGAAGCCGACGCCAAGTGGGATGGAATCTGAGCAATGCAAGGTTTGGGGCAGATGAATTTGTGCAGAAGAGTGGTAGGACGGCATGACCGGGGAAAATGCCAATGGAGGCCGGGCTACAGGCAGGCCGGAATCCTGGCCGTCCTGACACCATTTGGATCCGCACCACAGCTGTATTTCCCTTTTTCTTTGCACTGTATTGCTACATAAAGCCGTGTATTCAGCAAAAGCCAGCCCTAGCACGTGCTAGAGAATCTAGGCCTGGTTAATATTCGGCTACATGTTCATGTGTGCAAACTTGTACGGGGTGAATGGGCACGGACGAAGGAACCTTTGCAGCGCCGCATGTGGCCACCGGTAGGTTTGAGCGTACGTGGATCAATGTGAGCCAATGATCAATTTTGCTTAATTACTGGCTGATTAACCAAAATGCATAGAGGGTTTTACAACCATCAATCAAGATGTTTAAGAATGTTCCATAAAATAATGGTTTTGGATTCATGCCGCAACATTTGGATTTGATTACATAAATAAACCAAAATAAATTGCCCGAGTCCTAAAACCTGTTGTATGTTCATCCAGTGCACATGAGTTAAACATGAGGTAAACCAGCAGAACAAAGATAAACAGCGTGAACGTAAATCAACTGAAATATCTTGTGCCAGATTATTTCTGAAATCTGATTTGAAATTTTTATGTATGCATTTTGTCTGAACTCTAAATTATCCTAAATTCAGTGAGACATAGTTATAGCCTGAACTCCAAATTATCCTAAATTCAGTAACATGCGCCAGCATCAGGCCCTTGCTCATTGCACGTCGAGCATTTCACCACCCCCGCTCGGTGAGAACAGCTATGCGCAGGCCGGTGCACTTTATGCCATGCTGTCACATGTATAAATTGTCAAAATTGATGATAGTTAGCAGATAAGTACGTACTTGGCAAAGGGGAACCCAACCATTCATATAGTTGGCTGCCATTTGTTCCTTTAGGTACGAATTGGCCATCCAAAGTTCAGCTCATTTCTCAGTAGCACTTTCTGTATTCGCTCCAATTCGTCGTGCCGATCTGATCATAAACACCAACATGTACTGAATTTTATTCATTTATCCATAAATTCACACTCCTTGACAAACAAAGTACTAAGCTAGAATAGACCAGTCAATCATCATGTCGCAGAAATAATGAGATTCATCAAAGTCCCACCGTACCAAGTAACACGACATGGTTCAACGATCATGCAAGCATGTCATGAATACATTGAGTTACATGAGTTTTGTGCCCGAGCCGCAAGCATTTCGTCAGTGCCCGAGGACGCTACCTATCAGGGGCCTCCCTCGTCCAACGCTTTAGGCCTTGTTCGGTTGAGTGTGGATCCGAGTGGATTGAAGAGGTTTGAGGAGGATTTAAACCACTTATAAGTCAAAATATGTCCCAATCCTCGCCAATCCCCTTCAATCCTCTTGGGGAAAGGATTAACCGAACAAGCCGTTAGAAAGTTCTTCTCAGGTTTTTCGACAAACGAAGATATATCATCACCTGTAACTACCTCTAGCATAAGCACAACGAAGAAACAACGACACGGCAGTTAATGGTTTTGAACTGCATCACTTAATTGGAATGCATGGCAATAGATCATGCCTGATTGTTCAAAGTTTCCACACTCACAGTTGATGAAACTTTCATCATCATTCACCTCTATCTTGAATTCAACCTTGATCTAGTTCTCTCTAGCTGATGCATCAACATGTGTCACCATGTACATCCTACTAGGTTCTAACTCGTCTAGCACATACGCCCCACACTTGTACAAGGTCTCACCAAATTGTTCAAACACAACTTTCTTGCATGTCTTTTGATAGGTATGTTAGCCTTCAGTAAACAACAAAAAAAGAGAATAATGAGATTCAAGTCAGCTTCAGATTCAAGTCTGTTAGATGCATTGATACATTGGCATGGGCTTCATAATCATCATATAAAATGCATAATGAGCTTCTAGATATTGAAGGAAAACACATTAACATAAATTATACTGTGTTTGACTAGGACATGCCATAGCAGTACAACAGAAGCAAAAACTAAAACATGCTTGTTGTAGTACGGGCTATAACATGGCAATCAAAAGGTAATCAGCTAATTGTCTAAAACCTGAGCAATGCAGGCACATTTGCTGACAATTCTACCATTTACAGCTAATTTAATTTACAATAACTTAGCAAAGGGGAATTTTAATTCTACAGCCAGCTTAGTTCTACCCAAATGAACATATTAATTATGAGAAACTGGGTAAAATTTGCTTATTGTTTAATCACACAAAAAGGCATGAACACACTTCATGCGGTGTTCTTCACAAAAATGTCAGCAGAGTTACTTATGACGTAGAATTCCCGAATCTAGGAACAAAAAATAACACACTCCTGATCAAAACTAATAACAATTGCAAATCCATTCAGTCAAGCCCATTAATGGCTGGAAACAACAGGAAAAAAAAAGAACATATGCATTCAGTCATGGCAGCACATACATGAATCAAAACAGTCCAACATGGATTCACATAACTGACATGAAAATCACTACTTGCAGGCAAAAACTACACACAATTTTTTTTCTTGGCCCGTAGAACAAATCAAATTCAGCTTTAGAACTAGATACCTTCTCATCCATCTGCTCGTAGCTTCAGAGCACACCTCAAATCCCCCGTTTCCGTCCAACAGGAAATCACCGGAGTTGGGCACTGCTAGATCGGCAGCGCGACAAATCTGCCCATCTGCGGCGCTCGTTGAAGCCTGCGACTCCACCTGAGGCACCACAGCCGTGGGTTGCGTCCAATGAACCCGCCGCCTGGAGAAAGAGGATTGGTGAGAAAAAAGGAATGGAACTTGACAAACTAGCTGCGGATCACACGCTCCCACAGGAAACCTACCTGTAGCGCTCGATGCCACCGGCAGACATGGCACCGGAGAGGAGATGTGCCGCCGCCGAGTTTGGGGGGCGGGGAGGGGAAAGAGAAAGGCAAATCGCGTCGAATGTATCGAGGCTGAGCAGAGGAACATGAGCAGGCAATATTTCCCTACTGATTCGGCGCCGGCGCCGCCGTCAGCCTCGGGGAGAGAGAAGGAGGCGGAGAGGCAAAACTGTGCCGTGGCTGGGGCTTCTTCCACGGGGTTCAGGTCTTCACGATAACACCAGGCGGGTGTGGCAGGAAGAGATTCCCTTTCGTGTGCTGATTCGAACGAGGATAAGCAGAGCAACGTGACGAGCTGGGTGGGCCAAACATGTACGCCTAGACGTATCCCAGACCGTATATATTGGATGACTAGCCTGACAACAGCCTGGCAACAGTCTGACGCATTTAAGATCCCAAAGCCATCCCAACGGCCCAGATACCGGCCTACCTGTAGCGCGGCCACCAAAAGCCCGCACTCGGCATGACCGAGGCTATGTATGGTAGAATAGAGAGCGAGCGGAAAATATGAAGGAGCACTAACAGCTGCGAGGTGGCTGAGACCACTTGAAAGATTGTGGATGTCTCCTAGAGGGGGGGGGGGGTGAATAGGCACTTTAAAATAATTACGGTTTAGACTTGAAAAATGTGGAATAAAACTAGTGCTTAATTTGTCAAGCACAAAACCTAAAACAACTAGGTTCATCTATGTGCACCAACAACTTATGCTAAGAAAGATAAACAACTAATTGATAGCCAGATATGTAACATGAAACACTATGGCTATCACAAAGTAAAGTGCATAAGTAAAGGGTTCGGGTAAGAGATAACCGATCCATGTGTAGACGACGATGTATCTCGAAGTTCACACCTTTGCGGATGCTAATCTCCATTTGGAGCAGTATGGAGGCACAATGCTCCCCAAAATGCCATTAAGGTCACCGTAATCTCCTCACGCCATCGCACAATGCATTATGACGTGATTCCACTAAGGGACCCTTGAGGGCGGTCACCGAACCCGTACAAGTGGCAACCCTTGGGGGGGGGGGGGGTAGTCACCGAACCCTTACACTTTAGTAACCCTTGGGGGCGGTCACCGAAACCCGTACAAATTGCTCGGGGCAGTCTCCACAACTTAATTGAAAACACCGACGTTTGTCCCGGAGCTTTCCACCACAATAATTGAGCTCCGCGACACCAACAACCATTTAGGGCGCCCAAGCACCCAAGAGGAACAAGCTCTAGGGTACCAACCATCCAAGAGTAATAAGCTACTCAACTTCACTTCCATGTATCACCATGGAGAACTCAAACCTATGCACCAAATGCAATGACAAGGGAAAATGGAGTGCCCACCAATGGCGGAGACAACAGGGGACCAGCAAGGGCCAAGGCCCGGGCCAACATGCCAAAAAAAAATTTAGAGCAGCGTTTTTTCCAGAAGTTGTGTGTTATGCTATTCTGGGCCTTGTGGCCCTCCCTAACCGATGAGCAACAAGAAAAGTGGCACAATGAATCATGTACAAGGGTTGACTTTTCCCTAGTGTTATTCTATCCCAAAAGCCACCCCGGCTCCCAGCCACACGTGATTCCTCTTCCCACCTTTCCCTTTCCTTGGTCCCTTGCGGTACAGCCTTTGCTCTGATCATCCATGGAGATAAACCACTAGCCCCCAAATCTCCTAAATCTTTCTATTTGCTCTCTCTTGTGGCTGCTGCAGTGTCGCTGGCTAGCTGGACGACTCATCTTTCTTCAAGACGCTGCAAGCACACAAGAAGAGGCATATATTCTTGATTTGAGATCCCTCTTTCTCTGTCTCACATATCTGAAATTTGTTCTATAATTTTTGTTTGCCTTTTCAATTCTCTAAATTGGATAGTCTTATAGTGGTTCGTGTTCAATTCTTCTAGGGTAATCGGTTGTCTCCATGGCCAAAAATAAAAGAAAGCTTGCAACACTGCATTCTTTTTTTGAGAAGAAAAGAAGAACTGATGTTCTAGAACAGATTAATTTGGTTGATGCCCCTGCCTTGGTAAATGAAGAAGAACAAGTAGATGAACAAGAACAAGTAGAAGAAACTCCAATATCAACAGCACCACCTCAAATTATGAGAGGAAGAGGCAATGATGATGCCGCTGTTTTGGTGGTAGAAAGAGAACCAAGTCCACGGTGCCAAAATTCAGATTATCCTCCTAACGATCAAGAAAAAGCTCGAATGGCATATATACAACATGGGGCATATCATTTTAAAATGGATGAGTATCCTCCCGATGAGTCAGTGACCCATCCACGCAAGTTTCAGTATCATTGGTTTAAGAGCTTCCCTTGGTTAGTATTCACCAGATAAAGATGTAGTCTACTATTTTCCATGCTTTTTATTTTGTAAGAAGCCACTCGGAAAGAAAGGGTCTGATGTGTTTATAGTGAAAGGATTTAAAAAATGGAAGAGAGTTAATGACGGATAGAGATGTGAATTCTTAACTCACATGGAAAAGGACAGTAAATCTGCTCACAATTATGCTGCAAAATGTTATGATAATCTGAAGAATAAGCCATGCCATGTGGAACAATTACTAGTGAAGCAAACAGAAGGGGATATCAAAAGGAATAGGTTGCGTCTTAGACTAACCATTGATTCACTATGGTGGTTAGCATTCCAAGCTTGCCCCTTCTGAGGACATGATGGAAGTCTTGATTCAAAGAACCAAGGTAATTTCCTTGAAATGGTGAAATTGATAGCTTCTTATGATGAGGAAATTGGTGCTGTAGTGTTGGGTAATGCTCCAGGCAATGCTAAGTACACATCGCCTAAAATTCAAAAAGAACTTCTAGGTATCATTGCTTCTAACATGCAAAGTGAATTTCGCAAAGAAATAGGAGATGCTAAGTTTTGCTTGCTTGTTGATAAGTCAAGAGATGAATTCAAAAGAGAGCAAATGGCAATAGTGATCCGTTTTGTTGATAAACCTGGTTTCACTCGTGAACGTTTTCTTGATATTGTTCATGTTGTTGATACATCTTCGGCTACCCTAAAAGAAGAGATATATTATGTTTTGGTTCAACATCAGTTAGATGTGAACAATTTTCGCGGCCAAGGATACGATGGTGCTAGTAACATGTGTGGAGAGTGGAATGGACTACAAGCAAAGTTCATCGAGGAGTGTCCTTATGCATATTATATCCATTGTTTTGCTCATCAATTGCAGCTAGCTCCTGCTGCTACATCTAAAGAAGTAGCTGATGTTCACAACTTTTTTGATCATCTTGCTCTTGTTGTCAATACGGTTGTGTCTTCTAGTAAGAAAAACGATGAGTTGCAAGCAAATCAAGTTGCTGAAATGGAGCATCTGATTGAGCTCGGCGAGCTTGAAACTGGAAGTGGGGCTAATCAAGTCGGAACTTTACAACGGCCTTGTGACACTAGGTGAGGTTCACACCATGCTTCTGTTTGCAACCTTGTGAAATTGTACAAACCAACATTTTTGGTACTTCACCTTCCGCACGAGCAAAGGCTTCTGGTGTTGTTAAGTTGATGATGTCATTTGACTTCATATTTATTCTGCATGTCATGAAAGAACTTATGGGAATCATACACATGCTATGCAAAAAGTTGCAACAGAAGTCTTAAGATATTGTGAATGCCATGGATGATGTTAAGACTACCAAAATGTTGATCCAGGAGCTAAGACATAATGGTTGGAACAAGCTTAAAGTTGATGTGCTTTCATTTTGTGCAAAACATGGAGTTCAAACACTGCCTTTAAGTGATTTATATGTGGACTTCATCAATTCTCGTGTGGAGCACGAGACTACAGTTGAGCATCATTATCGCCGTGAAATTTTCATGGTTGTTGTTGACCAGCAACCATAAGAGCTGAATTGCATATTCAACAAACAAGTAGCAGAGCTTCTCATCCTATGCGCTTCCTTGGACCCAAAGGATTCATTCCGTTCATTTAACATTGATAATATATATTCTTTGGCTTCAAAGTTCTATCCTACTGATTTTAAAGAACAAGAAATGAATAATCTTAGATGTCAGTTACAACATTATGAGAATGTTGTACCCACAAGCCCAAATTTTCAGAATTTGACAACTATATCAGAACTTTGTCGACAACTTGCATCTAGTGGAAAATCAGATGAAATATTACTTAATTGATAGGTATCTAATGTTCTCTGTTGCTAGCCTGCTATATTGGTTTGATTTATTTATTGCTAAAATTACTATCTACTTCTTAATGAACAAACTCATTCGGCTTGTTCTTACTTTACCGGTTTCAACGGCAACGACAGAATGTGCATTTTCTGCCATGAAACTTGTGAAGACAAGGCTTCAGAATAAAATGGAAGATGGATTTCTAAGGGATTGCTTACTAATTTATATTGAAAAGGAGATTGCTGTTGGAATATCAATAGATGCAATTATAGACGAGTTCGATGAACCAACACGTCGAGTGGCATTTAGTTGAAGGCCTAAAGCAAGTTAGTTTCTCTATCTTTCTATTGTCTAGATTTTTCTTTTGTGTGATGTACAATTCAAAAATTGCATATCCGGTAGTTATCGGCGATGAATGGTGGTGTAATCAATGAAAAATATTTTGCTATTACATCTGTTTCGCTATTTTTTTTGGAAAAAAATTTGTACAAAAGTGTTGTCCCCTTCAGTCGGCCCATGTTATACATTTTTCCTGGCTTCGCCACTGGTGCCCAAGTCCTTCTCTCTCAAATCCCACCCAATAACTAATGCTATGGAGGAAAATGAGAGGAAGAATGAAGAAGAGAACACAAAGAACTCCAAGATCTAGATTCAAGGGGTTCCCCTCACATAGAGGAGAAAGTGATTGGTGGAAATGTAGATCTAGATCTCCTCTCTCTTTTTCCTCAAAAACTAGCAAGAATCTTTGGAGGGATTAAGATAAAGTAAGCTCGTAGATGGTCAAGAATGGGGGTAAAACACGAGCTCAAAGGATTATGTCCATTGGGGAACAAGACCCCCTTTTATAGGTGGGGACAAATCCAACCGTTCTGCTCTCAGCCCGCACACAAGCGGTACTACCGCTTGGGGCGGTAGTTCGAGGTGTATGATTGAGAGAACGCAAGTCCAGGTGCGGTAGTGCTGTCGGAACAGTACTACCGTCCTCACAAGCAGTACTATCGCCAGGACACAGAGAACCAGCGGTAGTAGAGGAAGGGTAGGACGGTAGTACCGCATAAAGTGGTACTACCGCACCCTACTACCGCTCTACTACCGTGGAGGCTGCAAGGGACTACAGAAGCAAAGAGATAAGCGGAAGTGTGACGATAGTTGCCAGCGAAAGTACCACGACAAGTGGTACTACCGTTGGTAGGTGCGGTGGTACCATCTGAAACAGTACTGCCGTGCCCAATTGCCGTCGAAGCGAAAACGAGTCCAATAGTCAACAAACAAGCGGTACTGCCCGCGGCACTGGACTGCAGAAGTACCGGTCAAGCGGCACTACCGCTACCTAGAGTGGTAGTACCGCTAGAGTGCAATAAAATAGCCTAGGCAAAACAGATGGATGCAAGAAAACCATAACTGCCATAACTTCTGCAAATGAGCTCTGAATACAACAAACTCAAGCTTGTTGGATAGATCATAGATGACAACAAATAATATCCAACAGCGACTGGTTATAGAGGTATGCCTATGATATAGAGGTGTGAAACCTCCATCAATGAAGAACCGACATAAACTCTAATATCGAAAACATCATAGAAGATGCATATGAACTCCGTTTTTGATGAACTCGAGCTTGTCATGAAGATGACCATAAGCTCTAAACCTCAAAAAGAGAAACACCAAACAAGAACCAAGAAAGCTGATGCAAAGATGCAATGGTTTGAGCTCTCTACGAACGATACGATCAAGCTACTCACTTGAGAGTCCCCCTTGATAGGACGACAATCGATCTTACAACCCGGTCTCGCAACTACCACCATGAGACCGACGGAATAGGAAACCTATCAAGGGGAAAAAAATTCCTGGCACATAGTCCACTTGAGCTAGATGATGACGATCTTGACTTCCTCAAGGTGGACCACCTTGATTGTGTTGGCTCGATGAAGACTAGTTGATTGCTCCCCCATACTCCACTATGGGTGAGCCACTCATCAACACATCTTCACAAGTCCATTGTCACCACAATGAACGACAAGCTTCAAGCATGACCTCTTCATGATGCTTCACTTAAACTTGCACACCGCAATCTTGATGACGATCACCACTTGATGTCATCCTCCATGGGATGCATGAGATCTTCCTCTTGACGCAAACTCATGGAAACATACCTAACCCTCACATAGAACTCTCATGTAGACCATGGATTAGTACACAAAAGCGTAATGGATAGTGCTTACCATACCATGGGATCACTTAATCCTTCTGGCTACATCTTGTAAGCTTTGTGTGTTGATCAACTTGATTCATTGTTTGACTTAGTTTTGATCAACCTTGTATCATGTCTTCTCTCTAACCAATCTTTAGATAATTTCTTGAATAGCACCTTGGTCATCACATAATCTCTTTGAAATCAACAAATAGACTTCAAGAAATGCCTATGAAAAAACCCTTCAAATATAACTCAAGGCAACCATTAGTCCATAAAGATTGTCATCAATTATCAAAACCAAACATGGGGGCACAATTCTCTTCCACCACTGTTGTCGCGCTTGGAGAAGCATGTGCCGTACTGGCATTTGCGCAAGCACCCTACGGCTAAAATGCATCGATACAGATAAGTATTAGGCCAATACGCCTTTCGTATCACTGGGAGCTACATGCACATGCAATTTCAATACCTTCCTAGCATATGTATTGAAACATAAATTAATTTTAACTTCAAACCCAGAAAACGAAATCTTGTGTAACATTGCTAATGAGCTTGACTAGGTGAAAACCGAAAGTATGATTGACTTGGCTAATAGGACACACATAATTGCAGGAGAAATTGTATGAATAAACAAGAAACCAACAACTTCTCTTGTGTTCACAATAGCAAATCTGAGAAAAAGTTACAGAGAGGCTTGCAGCATGGCATAAAACGAAAGGTGGAACCTGAAGATCAATCACCCAACATGCAAAAGGAGAAACAACCCAAAAACATTACCGACCAATGCTCCTCCTCTTTCCAATGCAAGTTTCTCGCAATGGCAAAATAATGAAGATACTAGCAGGTCATTGTTTCCCTCAAGTTTTGGTTTCCTGACAGCATTGATCGACTAGTGACAGCGATGAGCTGTTGGAAGATATCATCAGGTTCTCACTACCTCTACAACACTTGATCCAGCGCCGACAAAGGGCATATGAGGGCAGGTGTTGCCAGCTCTGTTGCTCTCTTCAGATCTTGAAAATTAGTGTGTTAATCAAGTGAAGCAGTCGGCGGGCTGTTGGTGAGGCGACTTGGAACGATGTTGAAGTATTGCAAGCATGTGCACCGTGAGGTGATGCTCCAACTATTGTTTCTTCAGCTGTTACTAGATCTTGTGTCTAATGGCGAGTGCCTATCACGTCATTTATAAATCCTAAAATGGCGATAGCTTTTACAATTGTCTCTTTTCTTTACAGTTTTTTTTTTTAGTTTTTACAGTTGGTTAAGTGCAACGTCCATGCTCCGACAAGCGCAACATCAGTAGCCCACGCGAAATCCTAGCATGAGCCTTAATCAATAGCGCACGTTATAGATCCGACGGTCCATGATATGAGTTTTCAAGTTTTCATTGATCCGTCCGCTTTCACGTCATACTTTTTTTACCTCCTACCACGAGACGAGAAGAGAAGCAAAGGCCGACTTGTCAACGAAACCATGATTCAAAAAAAAAAAGTACTTTCTTAGTCCCAAAAAGCATGCAGCGTGTGCCTCTGCATTTTATTACTTGTCTCTCGGTCAACAGCACGCCCTGACACGGCCCAGCTACGACGAAACACTCACCGCGCGACAGCCGTCGATCTATCGATCTGGCGGACAATCGTCGCGGCAACAAGATTACAAGAGTGGAAAGCCTCCCTGTCCCAGTCAAACCAACTACACCTGGAAAAAAACCGGGCTGGACCTGCCGAGCGCCGATGGTGACCGATCTAGCTAGCTGGACGTTACGAGCCGCCGGCGCCGACGCCGTCGTACTTGAGCCCGAACTCACGGAACCCGATCTCCATGTCCGCCGCGGCGACGAGCAGCTCGGCCGCCTGCGCCGGCTCGAGGATCTCCACGGCGCGCTTCATGGTGCGCAGCCGCAGCGCGTCCGCCCCGGCGAGCACGGCGCCGACGCGGCCGACGAGCCCGCCCACGTCCACCAGCTCCCCGCCGGCGCCCACCGCGCCGTGGCCCTCCTGCACCCGCGCCATCTCCCGCGACAGCTCGTCCTCCTGCGCCACGGTGCGGCGCTGCAGCTCGTCGATCTGCGCCAGCTGGGCCGGGCTGAGGTCGCCGAGGTTGCCCGACCGCACGCCGAGCAGGAGGTCCGGGAGCTGCGCCTCGAAGCGGCGGCCGGACTCGGTGTAGAGCAGGTGGACCAGCGTGGTCGGCCGCCACCCGGCCAGCCAGTGCGCCGCGCCGCGCTCCACGGGGCTCGCCCACGGCGCCGCCAGCGTCCACACCGGGTCCAGCTCCGCCCGCGCCGCGCAGTAGTCCGCGAAGTGGGACACGTAGCCGGCCACCAGCTTGGCGAGCTGCGCCGGGTCGTCGGCCCAGCGCGCCGTCCGGAGGTCCCGGCGCAGCGACCGCAGCCCGCGGAGCCAGAGCTGGAAGCGCCGCGTCGCCGCCTCCAGCTCCATCGTCCGGTTCTCTCCCTTCTCTGGCCAGGCAGGGGTGGTACAGTGAGCTTGCCCGCGCGTGTGCCGGTGGTACTTATAAATGGCGGCGAGATGATCTGGACCGTTGAGCCAGAGGAAGCGACGGCTGCTGGCGCGGGCCGCCGGGGCGTATGAGGCCGCGACAGGTGACCCGCATGCAGGAGGCCATGTGTGGTGCCCGGGTGGCGAGGTGGCGATGGACGGCGACGTACGGCGTCACGCTCACGCCTAGATGAGCCGCGGGACAAAGCGGCCGGATGAGGCTGACATGGGGCCCGGCGTGCCATTGGACGCATCGATCTGCGCATTAATTTGTCCCACTATATATGTCGTTCGTACTCCCTCCGTTCCTTTTTACTCCGCGTATAAGTTTTGGTCAAAGTCAAACTACACAAAGTTTGACCAAATTTATATTAGAAAATATAAACATCTACATTATTTAAACTATATAATATGAAAACACATTTTGTGGTGCATCTGAAAATGTTGATTTCATATTATGAATATTGATATTTTTTAATATAAAGCTAGTCAAACTATGCAAAGCTTGACTTTGACCAAACCTTATATGCAGACTAAAAAGAAACGGAGGGAGTACCTAACGAATGCATGATGTGCGGTTGCCAACTTCTGACAAAATGTACAACGATGTGTGTGGGGGAGAACTTAAGAAAACGGTGCCTAATTTTTCCCTGATAAGATAGTGTTTAGTTTTCTAAAATGCGGTTTATGGAAGCGACAATGAGTCTACAAGGAAATGGGAAGAAAAAAGAAATATGTATTCGTAATTATGCAATTGTGCGATTTTTGGGTAGGTCGGTCAAATCAAGGGTAGCCCGAGTCCAAGACAGGGACGTCACGGCATAGCATCATCGATGAGGCGAGCTTGAACCATGCCAGAAATAGGGACGAAGCGGTTGGTCTCGTTGTCACAAGTAGGTTTGGCGAAGGGGTCACTGGTTTGGATGGTGGGTAGGGGTGCTCGCTGATTTCGGAGAAGAGGCGTGGGCGACGGCACCTTCGGCGGTGGGTGGTGGGAGCGGACTTTTTTTGCCAATTTCGGGGGAGGGGGGGGGGGGGGTGTTCATTGCGGTCGTAGGAGGAGGGGGAAGGGCTCTCAGCTCTCGGATCCCGATCAGAAGGTGAAGATTGGTTTGACTAAACACAATGTTTTTAGGGACAAGTCAACTACTTGTTGCTTTAGCGCGCTAACCTTCAATCGGACGATTAATTGGCTACTATAGTTGAACAACACGATACAATACGACTATGGGAGAGACTAGTTATCCGAACGCAAAAATAGCTTCCATGGACTAAATCACCCATTTTCAACCAAAGGTACCAGCCCGACGACGGGAAGCATTGATCACCCGAGGCCGGAGCAACCCGTGATCGGAGATGATCGGGACGGCCGGACCCCTTTTGCTGGAAGCAGGATAGTTTTTAAAATAAGGATGGCAGTAATAGTTTACTGCCATTTCGGGTGTGAAGACAATGTGGATAGCGTCGTCTGCTAGGTGTCCCCCGGAGCCGGAGGTTAGATTTCGACTTTCCGCCATCAATAATGGAGCAATCTGTTGTCGGGTTCGGCGTGCGGCCTGACTTCATCGACGACCTTGCGTCTCTCATGGTTTCAGACTTCAGAGTTTACGAGTACAGTGTGCAGTGCGTGATTAAGCCTTTGTCGCCGCACATGGTCACCAGCTCAATGAGGCGGTTGATTAGTCTGCTTCTTCTCGTCGAATTAAAATTACTTGGAATCTATTTATTTGAATCAGTCAGGAGCAAGATTCAGTGGGCAGTTGCAGGCAGTCAATTTAGCGAGGTCTGAAGAATCTTTTTTTTTTTTTGCACAAAAGGTCTGAAGAATCTTTAATGTGCCGCGGCCGTTGTACACGGACGTAGGGTGTTTGGTTCATGATTAACTTCACCACAATTAAGCTTTAGATGCTTTATGATTTGTAAATACCATGTGTCATCCATCAGGGCGGGTCTCACCTGCTAATCGTGAGACCTATTCTCATATAATTTTTTTTCGGCAAAGTGAGCTGACGCCCGCACATTTCGGCACTTCAACAACAGAGGCGAGGAAAACTTCGTAAACAGGACGGTGTAGTCAATACTAGCTGTTGATCAGGTGCGTTGGCACATGGGATCACTTCGTGACAGAATCCGCGTCAGTTTCTAGAGGCAGAGCCGGTAGTCAGTTTCGCAGAGAAACGTTGCCAATTTGCCATGCACACTTCCCCGGCCAGACTTCGGCGCTATGTTTTTTTTTTTTGAGGGGAACTTGCAACTTTATTTAAATTAACCAAAGGTTGGGACCTCGTCCGCTACAATACGAACGATGCAGTCTGGAGGAAAAATAAAAAAACATCGAGCTAACATTGCACCCCCCCCCCCCCTCCTCTCTAGCTAAGCCATGTGCCGCTCCATTAGCAGAGCGCCGAACCCACGTGATTTTGAACACTTGCCGCGTCCTCAGCATCTCCTTAATTTCCTCCACCACCGGGCCAAATGTCGAAAGGTTCCTGCCTTCACCCCAAAGCATGGCCACCACCTCTTGACCAGGGACGGAGCCAGGAATTTGGTATGGGGGGGGGGGGGGGGGGGGGCGAGCTCTACACTTGAGCTCTTACGGACTAATGAGCATCAACCCAACTATAGAACATTTAACCGTGAAAAAATGCCTAAACTGAAATCATGTATTCGATGATGTAAACACTAGAAGAATAAGAATACTACCAAATTGTCCATCTTGATAAACACAAATTCAGTTTTTGAATTTATACAGAAAAATTTGGCACACTGTACTACAAATAATTGATTCAAATCCAATTTTCAAGTCCACCAATAAATGATCATTCATGTTAGACGAATTAAATTAGAAATTTGAAGTTGTTGAGAAGGGTCGTACCATGAAGGCATAGAGGATGTCATGCATAGTTCCATGGTGGCTCATGGTGATGGTGCTTCCGCTGATCCCCTTTATATAGGCTAACACATTTGTCAATGGGGACATACAAGGCTTGGACGATCAGGTTCAGGACTAGGGTTGTTCTCTTGGCTGGGTTGCCCATCTTTTGCATTTGCATCATGCTCACATAACTGACAGATTGAACCAATTGGCTAGAAAAATATATAAATTGATTCATCTCTCTTCCTCTTCATGCCTACACAAACACAATTAGACAATTGCAAATTTTCTAATTAGTTTTCAATGTCTGTGGTTCTACAATTACATTATTAAACAAAGTAATCTAATCCTAAAAATAACTAACCTTTTTTTTCGTTTGGTCGCTGGTTCGTGCGGCCGGCCGGCCAGAATGCTCCTTTGTATCGGCGCGACGGCAGCACGGCGTTTGCCTGTCGCTTTCTCTTTTCAACCGCAGACGATCTACTAGGCGGCCGGCTACCGCGAGCAGTTTTTTTCCGATCGCAGGAACTCGCAGATTGGAAACGAAGCGACTAGAGCAGAGATAAAACTGCCGTGTACGCGCGTCCTGCTTAAGCCTGGATCCTTTCTCTTCCACGATGGGCTGCTTTTTTCTTTTCCTCATATTGGGCCTTTGACCTGTTGCCTGCAATCACGGGGGGGGGGGGGGGGGGGGGGCGAGACAAGCCAGAAATCATGAGCGTACAAGAAAAAAACTGCTACTAACTAATCGCTGTTAAGGGGAAACGTGATCATTAGGGGGGGGGGGTCTCGCCCCCCTTCGCCCCCCTTGAAATCGTCCCTGCTCTTGACTATCCAACTCGACATGGAGTCGCTGCACATCCAGAGAGATCGCCATTTGCACTGCGTTTTTTGCCGCAGAAGCTCCGAGAGTTGGGGGATGCCGGCACCTGGGAAGCATATTGCAGCCCCTCCTCTAAAGGCACCATGGTGATCCCTAAGGACCACTCCTCCTCTCCCCTTGTCATCCGTTCAGGACGTCGCTCCATCCGCGTTAGCCTTGGTCCAACTCGGGTCCGGTGGAATCCACCTTTCCGGTTGCTTTGGCTCCTTGATCATCGCCTCCTTGGAGCAAACTTGACGCCATTCATGGATATGAGCGTGAACTTTTTCTGCCAACTCTCGAGCATGTTGGATCCTTCTCCCGTCCCTAGTCTCATTTCTCGCGCACCAAAGGCCGTACAGTGCCTGGATCATCGTTTCCCGTTCAGCCCCGCCCGCTTCTGCCAGCCAGGCCTTGAACCACGCCACCAGAGTAGCCAGGGAACCATCCATCGCCGGTGGCCTGACAACCGGCTCCACCATGTTCTCACACAAATGCTTCCAGAATAGCACGGAGTGGGGGCACGCCTAAAACCGATGGTATATAGTTTCCTCCCTACCACACGCGCAGCAGAATACACCTGGCTTGATGCGTCGATGGTGTAGCTCGGTTCCAACAGCTAGGCCATTCTTTAGCAGCCTCCAGGTATGTATCTTGGCCTTCCCCGGCGCATTAGTGTCCCATAGGGCGAGCCAAGCCTTGTGTTCGTTGCTGGGTATCGCCGATCCCGGCTGTCCGGTTTTCGCATCCCGTAAACTCATGCCAAAGTGGTAAGCTGACTTGACAGTAAACTCGCCATTGTTGGTGAAGTTCCATGCAATGTAATCTTGCATGTTCGGCCCCCCCACGACTATGTGCCTGATATCCTCAACATCTCCCGGTGTAAACATCCCCTGCAGCTTCTCCACGTCCCGTGCATCCCCAGGTTCGTTTAAAAAATGCCGTACATGCGTGATCCCTGGGATAAATTGTTGTCCGAGGGGTTGAAGGCTGCCTTGACGCGGAATCCAGTTATCATGGTGGATCTTGATGGATGAACCATTCCCAACTCTCCACACTATACCCTCCCTCAACAGCTCTCTGTCATGTATAATACTCCGGAAAGTGAAGGAACCACCTGTTGGGCAAGTTGCATTCATGATTGATTCGTCCGGGAAGTATCTTGCCTTAAGCACCCGTGCACACAGCGAGTTCGGGTACTGCAGTAGTCGCCATGCTTGCTTCGCAAGAAGAGCTTGGTTAAACACCACCGTATCCCGAAAGCCCATTCCTCCTTCTCTCTTTGCCTTACACATTTTCTTCCAAGCCAACCAATGCACCTTCCTCTCTCCATTTGCTTCTCCCCACCAGAAGTTAGACGAGATCGAAGTCAGGTTCCGGCACATGTTCTCTGTGAGTTGGAAGCAGCTCATAGTGAGAGTTGGTGTGGATTGTAGGCTTGACTTTACAAGAACTTCTCTTGCTGCCTTAGACAAGCCTTGACCTTTCCATCCCGAGACCTTACCCGCTGAACTTTCCTTAACATACTTAAACGTCCCATTTTTGGATCTACCAACCAGTGTTGGTAGTCCTAAATATTTTTCACTCAGCGCTTCAGAGTTGATTCCAATGATACGTTGAAGTTCAGCCTTGCATGCATTTCCACATCCTTTCCCAAAAAATATAGATGATTTTTGAAGATTTACTTTCTATCCCGAGGCCTCCTCATATACCTGCAAGATATCCCTTAAAGCCTCAAAATTGCTACTCTTTCCTTCGAGGAACACAATATTGTCGTCTGCAAAGAGAAGATGTGTGATATGGGGGCCAGTGCCGCAAAAAGACACTCCTTTGAGCCTATTGTCCTGCTGGGCCGCTTTCAACAGCGCCGAAAAGCCTTCCACACAGAACAAAAACAAATATGGAGAGAGCGGATCACCTTGGCGCAAGCCCCTCGAAGGAAGAAAGCCTCTCGAGAATCCACCATTTAACTTAACAGAGAGCCTAGCTGAAGTGACACACCTAATAATCATGTGAATCAAAGATTGAGCAAAACCAAACCTAGCAAGCACTTGCTCCAAAAAAATCCACTCCACCCGGTCATATGCCTTCATCATATCCAACTTCACTGCACAGAGCGGTGTCTTCCTCCTCCGCACCCTAATCACATGAGTGCATTCGTATGCCACCAACACATTATCTGTCATGAGCCTTCCCGGAACGAATGCACTTTGTTCCTCAGAAATGAGCACCGGAAGAATAACCTTCAGCCTGTTAGCAAGCACCTTGGTGGCAATCTTATACAGCACGTTACATAGACTAATCGGCCGAAACTGAGTCAGAAGTTCCGGAGAGTTTACTTTAGGTATCATCACAATCACCGTATCATTAAACGAGTCAGGAGTAGCTTCGCCCAAAAGAAAGACTCTAACTGCGGAACACATGTCTGCTTTTAACAGTGACCAGTGTTGCTGATAAAAGAGAGCTGGCAATCCATCTGGGCCGGGCGCCTTTGTGGGCCCCATCTGGAAGAGAGCCCGCTGAATTTCGTCATCCGATATAGGGGCCGTTAGCTTGTTATTCATCTCCTCTGAAATAAACGGGACAAAATGATTTAGAAGTCTCTCTGCATTAGCCGATCCTTCTGACCTGAACAACCTCTCATAGAAGGAGGCCGCCAACTCCCTCATACCGTCGTCATCCGTGCACCTACTGCCATTCTCTCTTAGCAACGCCTTGACAGTGTTCTTCCGCTTACGATGAGAAGCCCGGTTCTGAAAATATTGCGTATTCCGGTCTCCCGCCTTTAGCCAATCCACACGTGATCGCTGTTTTTGCATAATTTCTTCTCTGTCATAGACCTCATTAAGTTGACTCTCAATATCGCGGACCTCGGCCGTTAGTCCAGTGACCAACGACCTTTCTTTAGCGTCAAGGAGCTGCTCCTTAAGCCTTGAAATCTGCCTCCTAACAGAACTGAAAACGGTTCGGCCCCATCCTTGCAGGGCTTTTGTCATTCCATGTAACCTATCGCATATCGCCCTTGGTGTCATGTTCGACCCCCGTGCTTGTCCCCAAGTCCGTGCAAACATTGCCTCATAGTCATCATGGCGCAGCCACATCTCCTCGAACCGAAAGGGGCGGTCCTCTCCTGGCTGATCTGCTTCCGTGTCGCGCACCCACACCAGCACTGCCATGTGATCTGACTCTTCCGTAACAATATTCTCCACACTTGTTTCTGGAAATAGCCCCATAAAGTTAGTAGTGCAAGTCGCCCTGTCAAGCCTCACCTGAATGTTGTCCTTGTTGTTTTGTTTGTTATCCCATGTGTACTGGTAACCCGAAGCTCCCAAGTCTCCCAAACCACAGTCCGTTAGGCAGTCACTAAAGGCTTGCATCTGACCAAAACTCCTCGGGTCGCCACCTCTCTGTTCGGATCTGGTCAAGATTTCATTGTAGTCCCCAACACACAGCCATGGTAACTCATCTTGAGCTCGAAGATAGCGGATAGCATCCCATGTTTTCTTCCTCAGCTCCGTTCTTGGCTCCCCGTAGATTCCAGTGAACCTCCAGGTATGCCCCTCTGAACTAATCTCCGCATCAATAAAATACTGGCACCAAGGCCTAACAGAGACCTGCAAGTGTTCTCTCCACCAAAGAGCAAGCCCCCCGCTCTTCCCATTACAGTCCACAGCAACACCACTTTGGAACCCAAGCCTCCATTTGAGTCTCTCCATAGCCCTAGCACTCTTCTTAGTATCCGATAAAAAAACCACCGCTGGGTTGTATGACCGTATGAGGTCCCGGAGTTTGCCAACTGTCGAGTCCAACCTCAGTCCTCGATAGTTCTAGGCCAAGCAATTCATTGATCCCGGCGGCCCCGACTCACGGGGTCCGCCGATGAATGAGTTTCTTCGATGCGGTCAAACACGGAGGCAGTTTTCTGTCTTGTGTCGCGAATGAACGTATCATGATACACTTGTTTGTCCGGGTCTCCCTTTGCTCTCCAGATTTGCTTAGGTGGCCTCTTCTTCCCTGACTCCTTCTCTCTATAAACCTGACGAGTTTCTCTTTCCAAGTCACTTTGCACCCTCGGCCTCCGGACATACCTGCCCTTGGTCCTCTCCACCGGACCCGACGCAAAACCCTCAAAGTGATCCCAATGGCCATCGCGGTCAGTTCGATAGCCATTGGTCGGCGTCGTCCGTTGTTTGTCCTCCACCGGACAATCTGCATGGCGCCGGTCCTCGTGATATGTGCCTGCATGGCGCTTCCCTCCATCCACAGTGCCCACATGATTCCTCGCCCCGGAAGGAGAGCCTGCATGTTGTTGCGCCCGGCGAGGGGATCCACCCATTCCCGCAGTTAGGCGTTGCGACAGCTCAGCCCTAAGATTCTGTTCCCGTTTGTGCTCAAGCTTCTCTCCGAGGTCGCTGCTCTGTCTGTTCCTCATCTTAGCTGCGTCCTTCACCGGGTTGTTCACCTCTCTCTGATCATTCCTCGACCCCCCGCCACTTCATGAGTCTGCTGTATGCGAAAAATCTCTGTTTAAGCTCCTTTTAACTGGCTGCTCTCTAGCAGGAACATGACTGAACTGGGATCTCTCTCTATCCTCCGATCTTGAGCCCCCTCCACTATACGAGCTGGAAGTAGGAATCTGCGAGTTTTCTTTCAAAGAGGAAGAGCCTCTCCCCATGGATGCTTTGAGCCAAGGTCCCCATTGGCTGGACCTGTCCACCGGTGGGTCGTACCCACCCTTCCCATGCACAAGTCTACCACAGTCAAAGCAGAAGTGCGGAATTTTTTCATAGGTAAAATCATACCACGTCCCCTCCAAGTCCTCCAGTGAGGTCCTTAGACGAGCTCTTCGGATCAAAGGCTCGAAGACTGAAATCTTAGCCCGCACTCGCAGATACTCCCCCTTGGCGAATCCATCTTTCTCCACATCAACTTTGACAACTTCTCCTAACCAATCACCCAAAGCCTTGCCAAACGGTTCCGTCCTCATACCCAGTGGTAGATCCGGGACTCGCACTGACATCTCAACTGTGTCAAAAACCATCTCCGATGGACGGACATCCCCCACATAATCTTTTAGAACAAGCACATGAAAATCAAACTGCCACGGGCCGTTATTCAAAGCATGTCTCCAGTCCCCTTCACTACCAAATCTCACCTCGAAGATGTTATTGCCTAGGTCCTTGAATTTGGCATCCTTATGAAGTCCCCATGCCCGTGGCATCACTCTCTCCAAAGCATGCTTGTTGAGGGGTCGTGGTGAGTAAACCTTCCCCACCGCCGACCACTTTACCGTCTTGGCTTGAAACTCTGGATCTGAGAAGGTAAAACCTTGTTTCTCTTTGTCCGTCAGAACCAGTCCGCCAAAGCTCTCGGACAGGCTGGCCACCTCCGCCGTCGTCTTGCCATCAGCCGGAGAGGTCGAAGCCCCCCGACTCGTTGATCCCTCTATCGCCTGTGCAGCCTCGGCCGCTGCTGCATTCTTCATGGGAGTGGTCCTCTGACTCGGCATTGTCGCCCCCTGCCAACCTTCTCCGCCATGGAACCTCTGCGCGGGAGATCAAGAAACCTTCGCCGATCAACTACCGGAGCAGCGCCGTCGCCACTCAAGCAATCATCGGAGATCCCACCCTCACCCCCGCACAGGAAAACCTAACCCTAGCGGCGGCCTAGCAATCGCCTCGCGATCGCCTTCTCCGTCGCCCGAAGGAATATCCCGACGTGGTGGACCCCGTACGTATTGCTCTCTAAAAATGGAAAAGGCTTCAATGCCGGCCGGTTAACCACCCGGTTGGAAACGTTGCGGCTCTCCTGTCGGATCGACGGAGATGGGACGTAGATCGCGTGAAGCTCAAATTATTGTATAGTTCGTAGGTTCACTTTGAGCATCTGCCGCCGGGCGCCCCAAACCGGTCTCAAACACCCGGGAGGCCCGTCCGGTCACTGACCGGTAACGGTTTTTTATCCAGACAAACGCCTTAAACGAGTCTCAAACGTCCGAACTGACCGACACCTCAACCCGGCAATCCGACCCATGGACAGCGTCGCCCATGGAACCCGACCCTAAAGGTGCTGACGACGAGAATATGCGTGGTTCTACTATTGGTTCGATAACCTTGGTTCTCATTGAGGGAAACACTTATCCGTTACTATATTGCTTCACCATTCCTCTTCGAAGAAAATCCCAACGCTACTCACAAGTAGCATTGAGTAAGGGAAATTTCAGTTTGTTGGAAGGTCTTGATGTCCCGATGATGTATTGATGTGTGTTTTGTAAGCAATATGGGTTCGCACAATATTAGGTGATTTCATCTTGGTGGTGCTCAGCATTAATTAATTAATGTGTAGCCACATTTAATCGAGCTAAGCATATTGTCAGCTTAATTTGCAGAAGTGTGTTTCACATTTTTCCTGTTTTATATTGACGCGTTATATAGCAAAATAAATAGAACTTCATTTTTTTCCAGTAGTCATGATGTCTCCCCCCACATTGTAGATTTTGGACTTTGTTATGTTTAATTTATTAGAACTCGGAAGTTGAGAGACTTACTTTGATAGTGTTGGTCCTATTGCACGGTGACATTCATAAATAAGACCTTGTGCCTATTATGTTATTGTATCCACAAATACAATCTATACCAGGCTATGTTTGTTAATTTTATCATGTTTGGTGCCTTGTTGAGATACAATTTGGGGTTTGTTGTCTTTTCATTTTAGTTTCAGGAATTGATGCTAGATTTTTTACCGTATCGACACGATTTTAGTCTTTACTTCTAGTTCTGATGGTCAGTTCCCCTAGGTTTCATGTTGGCTCAAATCTACTAAACTACTATTATGTGACTATTTCCCTATAGGTGTTACTAGTGTTTTTATATCTTTAACTTTGTTGTGTTTGCATTCAAATGACTAATGAGAAACACTAATGTATCCTTATTATTTTAGTTGTGGAATGTATTCTTTTGTCAGTAGTTTTTCCTCCATACACTTAAAAGATAGTGTTTATTCCATTTTTGTGCATTATGATGAGTTCATGAGATTTCTGTTTGGGCTATTGGGATTAGAACCAGTGTTCTTAGTGGACCCATGATTTACAAGAAGAAAACTTGTTAGAGATCTGAGTGGATATGGAGCTGAGAGAGATGGTTGTGGTTGTGGCAGAGAGAGGTGGGGGGGGGGGGGGGGGGGTTAGGAGAGGTGGCAAGCTGTCTCCTCCCAACAACAACTTGCCTTACTGCGAGGACTAGTGTGGCAAGGGTGAGGCGACAATGCTCATCGGTGCCCAAAGCAGTTGCTATGTCAAGTTGAATCGTTGTAACCTGGACAAGAAGTAGTGGTTAGAGATCACCTGTCGGTGTAGACAAATAGGGGTATTTGTTTCCCCTTGACTGGTGCACAGACCGATGCGGCCTCCCGGGCAAGCTAGCCCCGCTGGGCGTTTTAAACACATGAAGAGCAAATAGCAGAGGAGATCACCTTAAGGAGGCCTCCCTTGCGCAGAGTTTTGTAGGATAGTGGCAAATTTCCCTCGGCGAGGCCGCCTCTGAAGAATAATTCACCTCGGCGAGGCTTTCCGGGTGATGTCCACTACAAAACTTGTTCTTGTAGACTCATGTTGGGCCTCCAAGTGCAGAGTTTTGTAGGACAATGGCAAATTTCCCTCAAGTGGATGACCTAAGGTTTATCAATCCGTGGGAGGCGTAGGATGAAGATGGTCTCTCTCAAACAACCCTGCAACCAAATAACAAAGAGTCTCTTGTGTCCCCAACACACCAAATACAATGGTAAATTGTATAGGTGCGCTAATTCGGTGAAGAGATGGTGATAAAGGTGAGTAATGATAATAGACATTGCTTTTTGTAATAGGAACAATAAAAAACAGCAAGGTAGCAATTGATAAAACAGAGCACAAACGATATTGCAATGCTTGAAAATGAGGCCTAGGGTCCATACTTTCGCTAGTGCAATGTCTTAACAATGCTAATATAATTGGAGCACATAACCAGCCCTCAACGTGCAACGAAGAATCACTCCAAAGTTCTTATCTAGCGGAGAACATAAGAAGAAATTATTGTTAGCTATTCTTTCCGATCGATCTATTCAAGAGTTCGTACTGAAATAACACCAAAACAAATTCAGATTCAAAATACTCAATCCAACACAAAGAACCTCAAAGAGTGCCCCAAGATTTCTACCGGAGAAACAAAGACGAGAACATGCATCAACCCCTATGCATAGATTACCCCAATGCCACCTTGGGAATCCGCAAGTTGAGTGTGAAAACACATATCAAGTGAATCAATATGATACCCCATTGTCACCACAGGTATTCATCAAGACATACATCAAGTGTTCTCAAATCCATAAAAGTATTCAATCCGATAAGAACGAAATCTCAAAGGGAAAAATCAATTCATCACAATAAGATAGAGAGGAAGAAACACCATATAATCCAACTATATTAACAAAGCCCATGATACATCAAGATCGTGCCATCTCAAGAACACGAGAGAGAGAGAGAGAGAGATTAAACACATAGCTACTTGTACAAACCCTCAGCCCCGAGGGTGGACTACTCCCTCCTCAGCATGGTGGCCCCCAGGATGATGAAGATGGCCACCGGTGATGTTTTCCCCTCCTACAGGGTGCCGGAATAGGGTCTAGATTGGTTTTTCGTGCCTACAGAGGCTTGCGGCGGCGGAACTTCTGATCGTTCGAGTCCCCAAGGGTTATTTGAATATTTGGGAATTTATAGGGCAAAGAGGCAGTGCGGGAGGCCACCGAGGTGGGCATAATTCACCTGGGCACACCTGGGCTCCTGGGTGTGCCCTGGTTGGTTGTGCTCCCCTCGGAGCCCTCCTCTTGTACTTCTTTGGGCCATTGTATATCTTCTGGTCCAAAAAATATCCAAAAAGTCTCCCTGCGTTTGGGCTCCGTTTGGTAATGATTTTCTGCAATGTAAAAAAACAAGCAATAAACAACAAGTGGCACTGGGCACTATGTCAATAGGTTAGTCCCGAAAAATGATATAAAGTTTCTATAAAGTGATTGTAAAACATCCAAGAATGATAATATAACATCATGGAACAATAGAAAAATTATAGATACATTGGAGACGTATCAACATCCTCAAGTTTAATTCATGCTCGTCCTGCAGTAGGTAAATGATAAAAACATAATTTTTGATGTGGAATGTTGCCTAACATGTTCATCACATATTCTTTTCTTTTGTAGCATGGACATTTGGACTTTTATATGGTTCAAAGCAATTGTCTAGTTTTAACATGAAGATTTGAATACTCCAGCATATCAACAAGCAACCATGCCTTTCAAAATATCAACACTAAAGAAAGTTATCCCTAGCCCATCATTCTCAATCATTGATCCATTGATGAAACACACTCGTATATTAGCTACATCCAATGCTCAAGTATGATCATAGTGCTACCTAGTTGGTGCTTTATAAGAGAAGATGGAGACTCAAATAAAAATAAAAATTGCATAAAGTTAATAGGTAGGCCCTTCGTCGAGGGAAGTAGGGATTTGTAGAGGTGCCAGAGCTGAAAGAAAAAATTGAGAGATAAATTTTTTGAGAGGCATACTTTTCCGGTCAACAAAAACAACCGAGTAATTCCCAACACTTTCGATGCTAGATATACCATAGGCGGTTGCCAAACATAAAATAAAGTTTATTCCTTTTTCCACCATATTTTCACAATCCATGGCTAGCCCTATCCACGGGTACCTTCCATACCAACACTTCCCAAGGAATTTATTATTTGACAACATAAAGTAAATTTCTTTTTTATTTCGGGACTAGGTATCCCTATTACCGCCATACTCTCATGCAATGACAAGTGAATAAACATTCATCTTGAGAATAACACAACTAGCATGGAAAATATTGGCCACCACTGCCGCTTCATGAGCAGTACGAGCACACAAAAAGGAAATTCATTTTGAAAATTAGAGGTGGCATATACAAATTTGCTTAGAACAACACGAAAATACCACATATAGGTAGGTATAATGCACTCATATGGCTAAACTGGGTTTAAAGATTTTGGGTGCACAAGTAGTATTTCTACTTAGTACAAGTGGAGGCTAGCAAAAAGATTGAGAAGCAACCAACCAAGAAACGAAAAATCACATAAGCAAGCATTAAGCATAACAAACACCGAATAAAGCACCACAAGTAGGACGTAATTTCATTGCATAACTATTGACTTTCATGCTGGCATAGGGAATCACAAACCTTAACACTAATATTCTTAATAAAGCATAACTACTCACCAACATGACTCACATATCACTATCAACATATCTCAAAACTATTACAAAGAATCAACTTTATTTTGTCCAATGATCTTCATGAAATTTTTTATTATATCCCTCTTGAATATCTACCACTTTGGTACTAGTTTCATATGTTGCTTTTGATAAGCTCAAACAAATTTAAGTGAGGAACATGAGCATACATTTTTTTCTTCTCTCAAAATAATATAAGTGAAGCATGAGAGAATTTCTTCAAAAATTTACTAACTCAAATAAACCTAAGTGAAGCATGATAGTTTTTCTTCAAAATTTCTAAAGCACGCCGTGCTAAAAAAGATATATGTGAAGCACTAGAGCAAATGACAAACTACTCTAAAAATATATAAGTGAAGATCAAGCGAGTAGTTAAGTGAACGGGTAGCTAATTGAGGACTATCTCTTGTTTAAAACTATCACATCTAAGTATTTTTTAAAACAGAAAGAAAACAAAAAAAATGACATTCCAAGAATATCAAAACTCATGTGAAGAAGCAAAAACTTAGGGTCAACCGATATTAACCGATAATTGTTGACGAAGAAAGGTGGGATGCCTACCGGGGCATCCCCAAGCTTAGATGCTTGAGACTTCTTGGAATATTATCTTGGGATGCCTTGGGCATTCCCAAGCTTAAGCTTTTGTGTCTCCTTAATTCCTTTTATATCATGGTGTCCCTAAATCTTAAAAACTTCATCCACACAAAACTCAACAAGAACTCGTGAGATAAGTTAATATAAATCAATGCAAAAACCTTATCATTCTCTACTGTATAAAATCACTAAAATTATTATTTAACATTGCATACTAAATACCTCTGCATATTTAATACTCCTATCCTCAAATAGAATTGTTAAACAAGCAAACATATGCAAACAATGCAAACATAACAACAATCTACCAAAACAGGATAGTCTGTAAAGGAAGCAAGAATATCAATAATTATTTAACCCAAAGATTCCAAAAATTTGCCACATTGTAGAAAATTTATCATATCTTATTGTGCAAAATTTCAACATTTTATCACATTCTAAATTTTTTCAAGAATTCACGCACTAGCGTGCAACTTTCTGTTTTCAAAGAGCCACATATAGACTTGTAAAATATGCATGGTAAAGGCTATACTTGACATTTTTATTGAAATGAAAGATGAAAAACATTATTATAAATAACAACAATTGAATCCTATTAATATATAATGATGCTGCAAGCAAAACTCGTATCATGTGACGAATGAAAGTATAGCTCCAAGTGAGGTTACCGATAATGTTGGAGACGAAAGAGGGGATGCCTTCCGGGGCATACCCAAGCTTAGTTGCTTGGATCTTCCTCGAATATTACCTTGGTAGTAACTTGGGCATCCCCAAGCTTAGGGTCTTGTCACTCCTTATTCTCTCATATCGATATCCCACCCAAAACTTGAAAACTTCAATCACAGAAAACTTAACGGAATTTTGTGAGATGGGTTAGTATGATAAAGACAAATCATTCACTTTGGTACTGTCAAAGAGAATATTCATAATTATTCTCACACAATTCCTACTGTACCTTATCATTTCCACAATTGATATTGAGCAATAGAAGCCATAGAAACTACGAAACAAGCAAACTATGCATTGAAAACAGAATCTGTGAAAAACAGAGCAGTCTGTAGTAATATGTACTCTAACCATACTTCTGCTTCTCCAAAAATTCTGAATCATTAGGAAAATGTAGGTAATTTGTATATCAATCATCTGCAAAACAATTCAGATCAGAAGCACGTTCTGGTGAATTTTCAAAATTCCTGGACTGAGCGCAAAAGTTTCTGTTTTTGCACAGAATCAAGTCAGCTATCATCCATACTATCCCAAAGGCTTTACTTGGAACTTTACTGAAACAAAAGCTATAAAGATGATTACTATAGTAGCCTAATCATGTGAAAACACAAAAACAGTAGGTAAATGTGTTGGGTTGTCCCCCAACAAGCTCTTTTCTTTAATGCATTTTTAGCTAGGCATGATGATTTTAATGATGCTTGCATAAAAGATAAGAATTGTAAAATGAAGAGAGCATCATGAAGCATATGACTAGTACATTTAAGTCTAACCCACTTCCTATGCATAGGGATTTTGTGAGCAAACAACTTATGGGAACAAGAATCAACTAGCATAGGAAGGCAAAACAGGTGCAACTTCAAAACTTTCAACATAAAGAGAGGAAACTTGATATTAGTGAAAAGCCTACAAGCATATGTCCTATCTCATAATAATTTTCAGTAGCATCATGAATGAATTCAACAATATAACTATCACATAATGCATTCTTTTCATGGTCCACAAGCATAGAAATTTTATTACTCTCCACATAAGCATATTTATTCTCATGAATAGTAGTGGGAGCAAACTCAACAAAATAACTATCATGTGATTGAAAGTTAAAATAGCAAAGAGTCTCTTGGGTCCCCAACACACCAAATACAATGGTAAATTGTATAGGTGCGCTAGTTCGGCGAAGAGATGGTGAATAAAGTGTAGTAATGATAGTAGATATTGATTTTTGTAATAGGAACAATAAAAAACGACAAGGTAGCAATTAATAAAACGGAGCACAAACGGTATTGCAACGCTTGAAAATGAGGCCTAGGGTCCGTACTTTCGCTAGTGCAATCCCTCAACAATGCTAATATAATTGGATCACATAACCATCCCTCAACATGCAATGAAGAATCACTCCAAAGTTCTTATCTAGCGGAGAATATAAGAAGAGATTATTTGTAGCTATTCTTTCCGATTGATCTATTCAAGTGTTCCTACTGAAATAACACCAAAACAATTTCAGATTCATAATACTCAATCCAACGCAAAGAACCTCAAAGAGTGCCCCAAGATTTCCACCGGAGAAACAAAGACGAGAACGTGCACCAAACCCTATGCACAGATTACCCTAATGTCACCTCGGGAATCCGCAAGTTGAATGCGAAAACACATATCAAGTGAATCAATATGATACCCCATTGTCACCACGGGTATTCATAGCAAGGCATACATCAAGTGTTCTAAAATCCATAAAAGTATTCAATCCGATAAGAACGAAATCTCAAAGGGAAAAATCAATTCATCACAATAAGATAGAGAGGAAGAAACACCATATAATCCAACTATATTAACAAAGCCCATGATACATCAAGATCGTGCCATCTCAAGAACACGAGAGAGAGAGAGAGAGAGAGAGATTAAACACATAGCTACTTGTACAAACCCTCAGCCCCGAGGGTGGACTACTCCCTCCTCAGCATGGTGGCCGCCAGGATGATGAAGATGGCCACCGGTGATGTTTTCCCCTCCTACAGGGTGCCGGAATAGGGTCTAGATTGGTTTTTCGTGCCTACAGAGGCTTGCGGCGGCGGAACTTCTGATCGTTCGAGTCCCCAAGGGTTATTTGAATATTTGGGAATTTATAGGGCAAAGAGGCAGTGCGGGAGGCCACCGAGGTGGGCATAATTCACCTGGGCACACCTGGGCTCCTGGGTGTGCCCTGGTTGGTTGTGCTCCCCTCGGAGCCCTCCTCTTGTACTTCTTTGGGCCATTGTATATCTTCTGGTCCAAAAAATATCCAAAAAGTCTCCCTGCGTTTGGGCTCCGTTTGGTAATGATTTTCTGCAATGTAAAAAAACAAGCAATAAACAACAAGTGGCACTGGGCACTAAATAGGTTAGTCCCGAAAAATGATATAAAGTTTCTATAAAGTGATTGTAAAACATCCAAGAATGATAATATAACATCATGGAACAATAGAAAAATTATAGATACATTGGAGACGTATCAACATCCTCAAGTTTAATTCATGCTCGTCCTGCAGTAGGTAAATGATAAAAACATAATTTTTGATGTGGAATGTTGCCTAACATGTTCATCACATATTCTTTTCTTTTGTAGCATGGACATTTGGACTTTTATATGGTTCAAAGCAATAGTCTAGTTTTAACATGAAGATTTGAATACTCCAGCATATCAACAAGCAACCATGCCTTTCAAAATATCAACACTAAAGAAAGTTATCCCTAGCCCATCATTCTCAATCATTGATCCATTGATGAAACACACTCGTATATTAGCTACATCCAATGCTCAAGTATGATCATAGTGCTACCTAGTTGGTGCTTTATAAGAGAAGATGGAGACTCAAATAAAAATAAAAATTGCATAAAGTTAATAGGTAGGCCCTTCGTCGAGGGAAGTAGGGATTTGTAGAGGTGCCAGAGCTGAAAGAAAAAATTGAGAGATAAATTTTTTGAGAGGCATACTTTTCCGGTCAACAAAAACAACCGAGTAATTCCCAACACTTTCGATGCTAGATATACCATAGGCGGTTGCCAAACATAAAATAAAGTTTATTCCTTTTTCCACCATATTTTCACAATCCATGGCTAGCCCTATCCACGGGTACCTTCCATACCAACACTTCCCAAGGAATTTATTATTTGACAACATAAAGTAAATTTCTTTTTTATTTCGGGACTAGGTATCCCTATTACCGCCATACTCTCATGCAATGACAAGTGAATAAACATTCATCTTGAGAATAACACAACTAGCATGGAAAATATTGGCCACCACTGCCGCTTCATGAGCAGTACGAGCACACAAAAAGGAAATTCATTTTGAAAATTAGAGGTGGCATATACAAATTTGCTTAGAACAACACGAAAATACCACATATAGGTAGGTATAATGCACTCATATGGCTAAACTGGGTTTAAAGATTTTGGGTGCACAAGTAGTATTTCTACTTAGTACAAGTGGAGGCTAGCAAAAAGATTGAGAAGCAACCAACCAAGAAACGAAAAATCACATAAGCAAGCATTAAGCATAACAAACACCGAATAAAGCACCACAAGTAGGACGTAATTTCATTGCATAACTATTGACTTTCATGCTGGCATAGGGAATCACAAACCTTAACACTAATATTCTTAATAAAGCATAACTACTCACCAACATGACTCACATATCACTATCAACATATCTCAAAACTATTACAAAGAATCAACTTTATTTTGTCCAATGATCTTCATGAAATTTTTTATTATATCCCTCTTGAATATCTACCACTTTGGTACTAGTTTCATATGTTGCTTTTGATAAGCTCAAACAAATTTAAGTGAGGAACATGAGCATACATTTTTTTCTTCTCTCAAAATAATATAAGTGAAGCATGAGAGAATTTCTTCAAAAATTTACTAACTCAAATAAACCTAAGTGAAGCATGATAGTTTTTCTTCAAAATTTCTAAAGCACGCCGTGCTAAAAAAGATATATGTGAAGCACTAGAGCAAATGACAAACTACTCTAAAAATATATAAGTGAAGATCAAGCGAGTAGTTAAGTGAATGGGTAGCTAATTGAGGACTATCTCTTGTTTAAAACTATCACATCTAAGTATTTTTTAAAACAGAAAGAAAACAAAAAAAATGACATTCCAAGAATATCAAAACTCATGTGAAGAAGCAAAAACTTAGGGTCAACCGATATTAACCGATAATTGTTGACGAAGAAAGGTGGGATGCCTACCGGGGCATCCCCAAGCTTAGATGCTTGAGACTTCTTGGAATATTATCTTGGGATGCCTTGGGCATTCCCAAGCTTAAGCTTTTGTGTCTCCTTAATTCCTTTTATATCATGGTGTCCCTAAATCTTAAAAACTTCATCCACACAAAACTCAACAAGAACTCGTGAGATAAGTTAATATAAATCAATGCAAAAACCTTATCATTCTCTACTGTATAAAATCACTAAAATTATTATTTAACATTGCATACTAAATACCTCTGCATATTTAATACTCCTATCCTCAAATAGAATTGTTAAACAAGCAAACATATGCAAACAATGCAAACATAACAGCAATCTACCAAAACAGGATAGTCTGTAAAGGAAGCAAGAATATCAATAATTATTTAACCCAAAGATTCCAAAAATTTGCCACATTGTAGAAAATTTATCATATCTTATTGTGCAAAATTTCAACATTTTATCACATTCTAAATTTTTTCAAGAATTCACGCACTAGCGTGCAACTTTCTGTTTTCAAAGAGCCACATATAGACTTGTAAAATATGCATGGTAAAGGCTATACTTGACATTTTTATTGAAATGAAAGATGAAAAACATTATTATAAATAACAACAATTGAATCCTATTAATATATAATGATGCTGCAAGCAAAACTCGTATCATGTGACGAATGAAAGTATAGCTCCAAGTGAGGTTACTGATAATGTTGGAGACGAAAGAGGGGATGCCTTCCGGGGCATACCCAAGCTTAGTTGCTTGGATCTTCCTCGAATATTACCTTGGTAGTAACTTGGGCATCCCCAAGCTTAGGGTCTTGTCACTCCTTATTCTCCTCATATCGATATCCCACCCAAAACTTGAAAACTTCAATCACAGAAAACTTAACGGAACTTTGTGAGATGGGTTAGTATGATAAAGACAAATCATTCACTTTGGTACTGTCAAAGAGAATATTCATAATTATTCTCACACAATTCCTACTGTACCTTATCATTTCCACAATTGATATTGAGCAATAGAAGCCATAGAAACTACGAAACAAGCAAACTATGCATTGAAAACAGAATCTGTGAAAAACAGAGCAGTCTGTAGTAATATGTACTCTAACCATACTTCTGCTTCTCCAAAAATTCTGAATCATTAGGAAAATGTAGGTAATTTGTATATCAATCATCTGCAAAACAATTCAGATCAGAAGCACGTTCTGGTGAATTTTCAAAATTCCTGGACTGAGCGCAAAAGTTTCTGTTTTTGTACAGAATCAAGTCAGCTATCATCCATACTATCCCAAAGGCTTTACTTGGAACTTTACTGAAACAAAAGCTATAAAGATGATTACTATAGTAGCCTAATCATGTGAAAACACAAAAACAGTAGGTAAATGTGTTGGGTTGTCCCCCAACAAGCTCTTTTCTTTAATGCATTTTTAGCTAGGCATGATGATTTTAATGATGCTTGCATAAAAGATAAGAATTGTAAAATGAAGAGAGCATCATGAAGCATATGACTAGTACATTTAAGTCTAACCCACTTCCTATGCATAGGGATTTTGTGAGCAAACAACTTATGGGAACAAGAATCAACTAGCATAGGAAGGCAAAACAGGTGCAACTTCAAAACTTTCAACATAAAGAGAGGAAACTTGATATTAGTGAAAAGCCTACAAGCATATGTCCTATCTCATAATAATTTTCAGTAGCATCATGAATGAATTCAACAATATAACTATCACATAATGCATTCTTTTCATGGTCCACAAGCATAGAAATTTTATTACTCTCCACATAAGCATATTTATTCTCATGAATAGTAGTGGGAGCAAACTCAACAAAATAACTATCATGTGATTGAAAGTTAAAATAGCAAAGAGTCTCTTGGGTCCCCAACACACCAAATACAATGGTAAATTGTATAGGTGCGCTAGTTCGGCGAAGAGATGGTGAATAAAGTGTAGTAATGATAGTAGATATTGATTTTTGTAATAGGAACAATAAAAAACGACAAGGTAGCAATTAATAAAACGGAGCACAAACGGTATTGCAACGCTTGAAAATGAGGCCTAGGGTCCGTACTTTCGCTAGTGCAATCCCTCAACAATGCTAATATAATTGGATCACATAACCATCCCTCAACATGCAATGAAGAATCACTCCAAAGTTCTTATCTAGCGGAGAATATAAGAAGAGATTATTTGTAGCTATTCTTTCCGATTGATCTATTCAAGTGTTCCTACTGAAATAACACCAAAACAATTTCAGATTCATAATACTCAATCCAACGCAAAGAACCTCAAAGAGTGCCCCAAGATTTCCACCGGAGAAACAAAGACGAGAACGTGCACCAAACCCTATGCACAGATTACCCTAATGTCACCTCGGGAATCCGCAAGTTGAATGCGAAAACACATATCAAGTGAATCAATATGATACCCCATTGTCACCACGGGTATTCATAGCAAGGCATACATCAAGTGTTCTAAAATCCATAAAAGTATTCAATCTGATAAGAACGAAATCTCAAAGGGAAAAATCAATTCATCACAACAAGATAGAGAGGGAGAAACACCATATGATCCAACTATATTAACAAAGCCCGCAATACATCAAGATCATGCCATCTCACGAACACTAGAGAGAGAGATTAAAAACATAGCTACTAGTACAAACCCTCAGCCCCGAGGGTGGACTACTCCCTCCTCATCATGGTGGCCGCCGAGATGATGAAGATGGCAACCGGTGATGATTTCTCCCTCCAGGACGGTGCTGGAACAGGCTCTAGATTGGTTTTTCATGGCTACAGAGGCTTGCGGCAGCGGAACTTCTGATCTATCGACTCCCCTAGGCCTTTTAGAATATTTGGGAATTTATAGGGTGAAGAGGCGGTGCAGGAGGCCACCGAGGTGGGCACAACCCACCTGGGCGCGCCCTGGTAGGTTGTTCTCCCCTAGGAGCCCCCCTCGAGTACTTCTTTGGCCCACTAGATGTCTTTTGGTCCAAAAAAATCTCCAAAAAGTTTCTCTGCGCTTGGGTTGCTCCATGTGTCCAATTAGTTTTTGTTTTATTGGTTTATACTTAGAATAATTAGCTACTCTTGGTGCTGCTGTAGATGAGCTTTCATGTTGAATTCTTAGAGTTCTAAGTAGTTTGAATGCTTGCTATGGCCTCTATACATCCCTATGAGTAGTTGTTATCAATTTTGTGAAGTTTTGTTACTAAATTTTTCATGACCATTTTTTTTAGAAAATTGTACGCGAACATTATGAACTTCTTTGGAAGGAGTTCTTCAAGGAGGAGATCCTCAGAGGCATGCTCTAGTAGCAGCTCCGTTCGCCGGTCCTATACTGAACCAAGCGAAAAATCTATTCGAAGTGCCACAACCAAAACATGCTTATGGCCATGTGACGATTACATGGTGAGAGCTGGTATTAAGGAAGAATTTGAGAAACTGGTTCACAATCACTAGTGGAAAAAGGGTCTAATGTGAAACTCATTAGTCCCGGTTTGCAATTGAACCGGCACTAATGTGACCATTAGTGCCGGTTCCAACGGCCAGGCGGGCGGCGCTTGTTAGTACCTGTTCGTGGCAAACCTTTAGTACCGGTTCGTGCCACAAACCGGTATTAAAGAGGTGGTGGCCTTTAGTACGGGTTGGTGGCTCCAACCGGTACTAATGGTGGGGTCTTTAGTACCGGTTGGAGCCACCAACCGGTACTAAAGGTGGTGGCCTTTAGTACGGGTTGGTGGCTCCAACCAGTACTAAAGACCCCCCCTTTAGTACCGGTTGGAGCCACCAACCGGTATTAAAGGTGATGCGCTGCCACCCGCAGTGCACAAAGTTTAGTCCCACCTCGCTAGTTGAGAGGAGCTCACACCGGTTTATAAGCCCTGCCACGGGTACCGTGTCGAGCTCCTCTCTAAGCAGGCCTTTGCGGGCCTATTGTAAGTCTTCTGCCCTATGGGGCCTACTGGGCTATACGGGCCTGCATCCTGGCCCTGTTGGGGAACGTTGCATAAAATAAAAATTTCTACGTTCACCAAGATCAATCTATGAGTTCATCTAGCAACGAGAGAGAGGAGTGCATCTACATACCCTTGTAGATCGCGTGCGGAAGCGTTCAAGAGAAAGGGGTTGAGGGAGTCGTTCTCGTCTTGATCCAAATCACCGGAGATCCTAGCGCCGAACGAACGGCACCTCCGCGTTCAACACACGTACGGTCAGTGTGACGTCTCCTCCTTCTTGATCCAGCAAGAGGGGAAGGAGAGGTTGATGAAGATCCAGCAGCACGACGACATGGTGGTGGATGCAGCAGGGTTCCGGCAGAGCTTCACCGAGCTTCTGCGAGAGAAGGAGGTGTAGCAGGGAGGGGAGGGAGGCGCCAGGGTGTTGGGTGCGGCTGCCCTCCCACCCCCCTCTTTATATAGGGACCCCAGGGGGGGCGCCGGCCCTAGAGATGGGATCTCTAGGGGGGGGGGGGGGGGCGGCCAAGGGGGTGGAGTGCCCCCCAAGGCAAGTGGAGGCGGCCCCTCCCCTAGGGTTCCCAACCCTAGGCACAGAAGGGGGGCCCAGGGGGGCGCACCAGCCCACTAGGGGCTGGTTCCCCTCCCACTTCAGCCCATGGGGCCCTCCAGGATAGGTGTCCCCACCCGGTGGACCCCCGGGACCCTTCCGGTGGTCCTGGTACAATACCGGTGGACCCCGAAACTTTCCCGATGGCCGAAACTCGACTTCCCATATATAATTCTTTACCTCCGGATCATTCCGGAACTCATCGTGACGTCCGGGATCTCATCCGGGACTCCGAACAAGTTTCAGTTTGCTGCATACTCATATTCATACAACCCTAGCGTCACCGAACCTTAAGTGTGTAGACCCTACGGGTTCGGGAGACATGTAGACATGACCGAGACGACTCTCCGGTCAATAACCAACAACAGGATCTAGATACCCATGTTGGCTCCCACTTGCTCCTCAATGATCTCATCAGATGAACCACGATGTTGAGGATTTAAGCAACCCCGTATACAATTCCCTTTGTCAATCAGTATGTTACTTGCCCGAGATTCGATTGTCGGTATCCCAATACCTCGTTCAATCCCGTTACCGGCAAGTCACTTTTACTCATACCGTAATGCATGATCCCGTGACCAGACACTTGGTCACTTTGAGCTCATTATGATGATGCATTACCGAGTGGGCCCAGAGATACCTCTCCGTCATATGGAGTGACAAATCCCAGTCTCGATCCGTGTCAACCCAACAGACACTTTCGGAGATACCTGTAGTGCACCTTTATAGTCACCCAGTTACGTTGTGACGTTTGGTACACCCAAAGCACTCCTACGGTATGCGGGAGTTACACGATCTCATGGTCTAAGGAAAAGATACTTGACATTGGAAAAGCTCTAGCAAACGAACTACACGATCTTTGTGCTATTCTTAAGATTGGGTCTTGTCCATCACATCATTCTCCTAATGATGTGATCCCGTTATCAATGACATCCAATGTCCATAGTCAGGAAACCAAGACTATCTGTTGATCAATGAGCTAGTCAACTAGAGGCTCACTAGGGACATGTTGTGGTCTAAGTATTCACACGTGTATTACGATTTCCGGATAATACAATTATAGCATGAATAAAAGGCAATTATCATGAACAAGGAAATATAATAATAATCCTTTTATTATTGCCTCTAGGGCATATTTCTAACAGTCTCCCACTTGCACTAGAGTCAATAATCTAGTTACATTGTGATGAATCGAACACCCATAGAGTTCTGGTGTTGATCATGTTTTGCTCGAGGAAGAGGTTTAGTCAATGGATCTGTGACATTCAGATCCGTATGTACTTTGCAAATATCTATGTCTCCATCTTGAACATTTTCACGGATGGAGTTGAAACGATGCTTGATGTGCCTGGTCTTCTTGTGAAACCTGGGCTCCTGGGCAAGGGCAATAGCTCCAGTGTTGTCACAGAAGAGAGTGATTGGCCCCGACGCATTGGGTATGACTCCTAGGTCGGTGATGAACTCCTTCATCCATATTGCTTCATGTGCTGCCTCCGAGGCTGCCATGTACTCCGCTTCACATGTAGATCCCACCATGACGCTCTGCTCGCAACTGCACCAGCTTACTGCTCCACGATTCAACATATACACGTATCCGGTTTGTGACTTAGAGTCATCTAGATCTGTGTCGAAGCTACCGTCGATGTAACCCTTTACGACGAGCTCTTCGTCACCTCCATAAACGAGAAACATGTCCTTTGTCCTTTTCAGATACTTCAGGATATTCTTGACCGCTGTCCAGTGTTCCTTGCCGGGATTACTTTGGTACCTTCCTACCAAACTTACGGCAAGGTTTACATCAGGTCTGGTACACAGCATGGCATACATAATAGATCCTATGGCCGAGGCATAGGGGATGACACTCATCTCTTCTTTATCTTTTGCCGTGGTCGGGAATTGAGCCGAGCTCAATCTCACACCTTGCAATACAGGCAAGAACCCTTTCTTGGACTGATCCATTTTGAACTTCTTCAAAATCTTATCAAGGTATGTGCTTTGTGAAAGACCTATGAGGCGTCTCGATCTATCCCTATAGATCTTGATGCCTAATATGTAAGCAGCTTCTCCAAGGTCCTTCATTGAAAAACACTTATTCAAGTAGGCCTTAATGCTGCCCAAAAATTCTATATCATTTCCCATCAAAAGTATGTCATCTACATATAATATGAGAAATCCTACAGAGCTCCCACTCACTTTCTTGTAAACGCATGCTTCTCCATAAGTCTGCATAAACCCAAATGCTTTGATCATCTCATTAAAGAGAATGTTCCAACTCCGAGATGCTTGCACCAGCCCATAAATGGATCGCCGGAGCTTGCACACCTTGTTAGCATTCTTAGGATCGACAAAACCTTCTGGCTGCATCATATACAGCTCTTCCTTAAGATAGCCGTTAAGGAATGCCGTTTTGACGTCCATTTGCCATATCTCATAATCATAGTATGCGACAATTGCTAACATGATTCGGACGGACTTCAGCTTCGCTACGGGAGAGAAAGTCTCATCATAGTCAATCCCATGAACTTGCCGATAACCCTTAGCGACAAGTCGAGCTTTATAGATGGTAACATTACCATCCGCGTCCGTCTTCTTCTTAAAGATCCATTTGTTTTCTATCGCTCGCCGATCATCGGGCAAGTCTGTCAAAGTCCATACTTTGTTTTCATACATGGATTCTATCTCGGATTGCATGGCTTCAAGCCATTTGTTGGAATCTGGGCCCGCCATCGCTTCTTCATAGTTCGAAGGTTCACCATTGTCTAACAACATGATTTCCAGGACATGGTTGCCATACCACTCTGGTGTGGAACGTGTCCTTGTGGACCTAGGAAGTTCAGTAGCAACTTGATCCGAAGTACCTTGATCATCATCATTAATTTCCTCTCCAGTCGGTGTAGGCACCACAGGAACATTTTCCTGAGCTGCACTACTTTCTGGTTCAAGAGGTAGTACTTCATCGAGTTCTACTTTCCTCCCACTTACTCCTTTCGAGAGAAACTCTTTTTCCATAAAGGATCCGTTCTTGGCAACAAAGATCTTGCCTTTGGATCTAAGGTAGAAGGTATACCCAATGGTTTCCTTAGGGTATCCTATGAAGACGCGTTTTTCCGGCTTGGGTTCGAGCTTTTCAGGTTGAAATTTCTTGACATAAGCATCGCATCCCCAAACTTTCAGAAACGACAGCTTAGGTTTCTTCCCAAACCATAATTCATACGGTGTCGTCTCAACGGATTTAGACGGAGCCCTATTTAAAGTGAACGTAGCTATCTCTAGAGCGTATCCCCAAAATGATAGCGGTAAATCGGTAAGAGACATCATAGATCGCACCATATCCAATAGAGTGCGATTACGACGTTCGGACACACTGTTACGCTGAGGTGTTCCAGGCGGCGTGAGTTGTGAAACGATTCCACATTTTCTTAAGTGCGTACCAAATTTGTGACTTAAATATTCTCCTCCACGATCTGATCGTAAGAACTTTATTTTTCGATCATGTTGATTCTCTACTTCATTCTGAAATTCCTTGAACTTTTCAAAGGTCTTAGACTTGTGTTTCATCAAGTAGACATACCCATATCTACTTAAGTCATCAATGAGAGTGAGAACATAACGATATCCTCCGCGAGCCTCAATGCTCATTGGACCACACACATCAGTATGTATGATTTCCAATAAGTTGGTTGCTCGCTCCATTGTTCCGGAGAACGGAATCTTGGTCATTTTGCCCATGAGGCATGGTTCGCATGTGTCAAATGATTCATAATCGAGAGACTCTAAAAGTCCATCAGCAAGGAGTTTCTTCATGCGCTTGACACCAATGTGACCAAGGTGGCAGTGCCACAAGTATGTGGGACGATCGTTATCAACTTTACATCTTTTGGTATTCACACTATGAATATGTGTAACATTACGTTCGAGATTCATTAAGAATAAGCCATTGACCATCGGGGCATGACCATAAAACATATCTCTCATATAAATAGAACAACCATTATTCTTGGATTTAAATGAGTAGCCATCTCGCATTAAACGAGATCCAGATACAATGTTCATGCTCAGACTTGGCACTAAATAACAATTATTGAGGTTTAAAACTAATCCCGTAGGTAAATGTAGAGGTAGCGTGCCGACGGCGATCACATCGACCTTGGAACCATTCCCGACGCGCATCGTCACCTCGTCCTTCGCCAGTCTCCACTTATTCCGCATCTCCTGCTGTGAGTTACAAATGTGAGCAACGGCACCAGTATCAAATACCCATGAGTTACTACGAGTACTGCTAAGGTACACATCAATTACATGTATATCAAATATACCTTTAGTGTTGCCGGCCTTCTTGTCCGCTAAGTATTTGGGGCAGTTCCGCTTCCAGTGACCCTTCCCTTTGCAATAAAAGTACTCAGTCTCAGGCTTGGGTCCATTCTTTGACTTCTTCCCAGCAACTGGCTTACCTGGCGCGGTAACATCTTTGCCGTCCTTCTTGAAGTTCTTCTTACCCTTGCCCTTCTTGAACTTGGTGGTTTTATTGACCATCAACACTTGATGTTCTTTCTTGATTTCTACCTCTGCTGACTTCAGCATTGAAAATACTTCAGGAATAGTTTTCACCATCCCCTGCATATTGTAGTTCATCACAAAGCTCTTGTAGCTTGGTGGGAGCGACTGAAGGATTCTATCAATGACCGCCTCGTCCGGGAGGTTAATGTCCAGCTGGGACAAGCGGTTGTGCAACCCAGACATTTTGAGTATGTGCTCACTGACAGAACTGTTTTCCTCCATCTTACAACTATAGAACTTGTCGGAGACCTCATATCTATCGACCCGGGCATGAGCTTGGAAAACCATTTTCAGCTCCTCGAACATCTCATATGATCCGTGTTGCTCAAAACACTTTTGGAGCCCCGGTTCTAAGCTGTAAAGCATGCCACACTGAACGAGGGAGTAATCATCAGCACGTGACTGCCAAGCGTTCATAACGTCTTGGTTCTCTGGGATGGGTGCTTCACCTAGCGGTCCTTCTAGGACATATGCTTTCTTGGCAGCTATGAGGATGATCCTCAGGTTCCGAACCTAGTCCGTATAGTTGCTGCCATCATCTTTCAGCTTGGTTTTCTCAAGGAACGCGTTGAAGTTCATGTTGACATGAGCGTTGGCCATTTGATCTACAAGACATATTTTGCAAAGATTTTAGACTAAGTTCATGATAATTAAGTTCATCTAATCAAATTATTTAATGAACTCCCACTCAGATTTGACATCCCTCTAGTCATCTAAGTGTTACACAATCCGAGTCGACTAGGCCGTGTCCGATCATCACGTGAGACGGACTAGTCATCATCGGTGAACATATCCATGTTGATCGTATCTTCCATACGACTCATGTTCGACCTTTCGGTCTCTGTGTTCCGAGGCCATGTCTGTACATGCTAGGCTCGTCAAGTTAACCCTAAGTGTTTTGCATGTGTAAAACTGTCTTACACCTGTTGTATGTGAACGTAAGAATCTATCACACCCGATCATCATGTGGTGCTTCGAAACGACGAACTTTACCAACGGCGCACAATTAGGGGGAACACTTTCTTGAAATTATTATAAGGGATCATCTTATTTACTACCGCTGTTCTAAGTAAACAAGATGCATAAAACATAATAAACATCACATGCAATTATATAGTAGTGACATGATATGGCCAATATCATATAGCTCCTTTGATCTCCATCTTCGGGGCTCCATGATCATCTTGCATGACACCATGATCTCCATCATCATGATCTCCATCATCGTGTCTCCATGAAGTTGTTCGCCAACTATTACTTCTACATCTATGGCTAACGATTTAGCAATAAAGTAAAGTAATTACATGGCGTTAAATCATTGACACGCAGGTCATACAATAATTAAGACAACTCCTATGGCTCCTGCCGGTTGTCATACTCATCGACATGCAAGTCGTGATTCCTATTACAAGAACAGGATCTCATACATCACAATATATCATTCATCACAACTTTTGGCCATATCACATCACATAGCAATTGCTGCAAAAACAAGTTAGACGTCCTCTAATTGTTGTTGGATCTTTTACGTGGCTGCAATTGGGTTCTAGCAAGAACGTTTTCTTACCTATGAATAACCACAACGTGATTTTGTCAACTTCTATTTACCCTTCATAAGGACCCTTTTCATCGAATCTGCTCCAACTAAAGTGGGAGAGACAGACACCCGCTAGCCACCTTATGCAACTTGTGCATGTCAGTCGGTGGAACCTATCTCACGTAAGCGTACGTGTAAGGTCGGTCCGGGCCGCTTCATCCCACAATACCGCTGAAGCAAAATAAGTCTAGTAGTGGCAAGCAAGTTGACAAGATCTACGCCCACAACAGATTTGTGTTCTACTCGTGCAATAGAGAACTACACATAGACCTAGCTCTGATACCACTGTTGGGGAGCGTTGCATAAAATAAATTTTTTCTACGTTCACCAAGATCAATCTATGAGTTCATCTAGCAACGAGAGAGAGGAGTGCATCTACATACCCTTGTAGATCGCATGCGGAAGCGTTCAAGAGAACGGGGTTGAGGGAGTCATTCTCGTCGTGATGCAAATCACCGGAGATCCTAGCGCCGAACGGACGGCACCTCCGCGTTCAACACACGTACGGTCAGCGTGACGTCTCCTCCTTCTTGATCCAGCAAGAGGGGAAGGAGAGGTTGATGAAGATCCAGTAGCACGACGGCATGGTGGTGGATGCAGCAGGGTTCCGGCAGAGCTTCGCTGAGCTTCTGCGAGAGGAGGAGGTGTAGCAGGAAGGGGAAGGAGGCACCAGGGTGTTGGGTGTGGCTGCCTTCCCACCCCCTCTTTATATAGGGACCCCAGGGGGGGCGCCGGCCCTAGAGATGGGATCTCTAGGGGGGGGGCGGCCAAGGGGGTGGAGTGCCCCCCAAGGCAAGTGGAGGCACCCCCTCCCCTTGGGTTCCCAACCCTAGGCACAGAGGGGGGGCCCAGGGGGGCGCACCAGCCCACTAGGGGCTGGTTCCCATCCCACTTCAGCCCATGGGGCCCTCCGGTATAGGTGGCCCCACCCGGTGGACCCCCGCGACCCTTCCGGTGGTCCCAGTACAATACCGGTGGACCCTGAAACTTTCCCGATGGCCGAAACTCAACTTCCCATATATAATTCATTGCCTCCGGACCATTCCGGAACTCATCATGATGTCCGGGATCTCATCTGGGACTCCGAACAACTTTTGGTTTGCTGCATACTCATATTCATACAACCCTAGTGTTGGTGTCAAAACTGGCGGATCTCGGGTAGGGGGTCCCAAGCAGTGTGTGTTAGGATCAATGGTAATAGGAGGCAAGGGACACAATGTTTACCCAGGTTCGGGCCCTCTCGATGGAGGTAAAATGCTACTCCTGCTTGATTAATATTGATGATGTGGGTAGTACAAGAGTTGATCTACCACAAGATCTGAGAAGCTAAACCCTAGAAGCTAGCCTATGGTATGATTGTTGTTGTATATCTATCGACTAGCCCGGCCCCGGTTTATATAATGCACCAGAGGCCTAGGATAACAAGAGTCCTAGCCGAATACGCCGGTGGGGGTGGAGTCCTTGTCTTGATCGCCAAGTCTTGTGGATTCTTCCTTGTATGCGGCAGCCGTCCGGACTGGCCCATGAGTATACGGTCATGGGGGTCCTCGGCCCAATCTAACAGATCAGGAGATGATGCATTGAGTACCCCCTAGTCCAGGACACCGTCAGTAGCCCCCTGAACCGGTCTTCAAGTTAGGGACGCTCCTCGATTCTTCCGAACAGTTCTTCATCTTCGGTTGCCGGTCTTGAAAACTGGTTCAACAAATCTTCTCATCTTCTATCTCGAGGATCACCGAAATGCATTCGACGAGTTTACACGTTGGGTATCCGAGGAGCCCCTTTAAGTTTCCGGCCTTTATCAATGCCTTGTTATGTCACACCTCGGGTTTGAAGTTGTTCCTGGGAGGCAGTGTCCTCTTGCGTCCGAGCTCCCACACCGGACTGCATTCGAGGTATTTTTTGCAGCCAAGCACCAATGCCGGACTGCTTCCCAGCTCTAACGCCGGACTATGTATCCGAGCTCCAACGCCGGACTATGTATCCGATCTCCAACGCCGGACTGTATCCGAGGTGTCGTAAATCACCTTGATTCAAAGAAGTTTGAAGGAGTTTAGCCGAGCTTAATGCCGGAAATGCGCTCTATGGAGCCAGCCACTAGCGCCCGAGCGTTATGCCGGACTGCTTCCGAGGTGGTGCACCACCCCGAATGTGGGCCGATTTTTGTCAATATTTTTGATTGGTGCAATTTATTCTCTGCCGAGAGACGTAGCCAGTGGCCCTCAAGGTGGGTATCGGTCTAAAACCCGAGATGCACATGAAGGATGACATAAGACCGTTGATCCCCGTAGCTTCTGAGACTCAGGTTGATTTGCAAAATCGGTCTGAGGATCAAGTCCTAGCTCGGCAGAATACTTCGGGACACAAAAAGCGGCGTGCTCAGTCCTCGAGACTCAGGTTGGGTGCGGCCGACCAACCTGAGGATCAAAATCTCCTCGGAAACTGTATTGCACTTAAAATTTTCTGCATAGAACATGCAATGCAGTAGCCCCCAAGACACTGGTCGGGTGGCAACACCAGATCAGGGGATCAATGTGCCCCTTTAATATTTGTAAATAATAAGCCCGAAGCCCAGTAGCCCCCGAGCCTTAATGCGGGCACGGGAGGCCGAATTAAGGATCGATATCCATAGTAAAATCACAAATTATGTGTAATGACTCTATGTATCCAAGTACTTTACGTCATTAATGCTCGGATCCGCATTGTACAAAACTTTGTTGACCGACCATCGGCTTCCACCTCCTCGGCCAATAGCCGAGGAGTGTTTGTCCTACTTTATAAAGCCTTTATGAGGGCAAAGATTTACAACAAACAAGGCAATCTGGCCATACGGTTTTATAAACAAAGGTATGCAGAGAGATATCTTATATTACTGTTTAACAGAAGAAATGTCTTCCAAAGAAAATACTCCCGCTATCAGTTCCTTTCTTTGGGTTGTCATGCTAAGCATGATCATGAAACCTCAGCTCCAATGTAAGATCAAAATATCGAGGATTTAGTTTGCGAGGCCAGTTAATAGCCCCCGGTAGTGTTCGGCGACAGTTGAGGTCAAGCCGTAAACACTTCGGCCACTATTATGAATGGCCCGTCGTTTAACACCGTCATCGGAGCGCTGGCCAGTTTACGCTTATTGTGACAGTCAGTTTTCGGCTTTCTCCACTGAGGTGCTTAACCATGTGAGCTGGAAGCACAATCGCAGTGGTTCTCCCTTTGCACACCTAGCCGAACAAAGCGGAACGTAGGAGGCAAGCGCAGGAGCCGGGCAACCCAACTATTGACCAAAGACACAATTCGAAACCGATGCATATATAGCAATATCCGAGAATGTTTTTGCCGAATCTCTAAAGGTGTCCGGCGTTGCACTGCAAGACTTGTGCTGAAAGCACACAAATAGTTTAAAAGTGCCATGGGCTCGAAAAGCCAAAAAACTTATTCAAAAGGTTAATGTCCGAACTAGATCAAGTGTTCGGTGCCAATCCGAAAAATGGACTTTAGAAAAAAAAAGGGTGCTTCTGTTGTGCTTTAACATGACACATCCTATCTCAAAACTTCAGGCGGGTCAGCCTATGGCTTCAACCTCCTATCCCGAAGGTGGAGTACTTCTTACTAGGCCAGTTTAGCAAACTAAACTCTAGCAGCTTTGAGAGAGAAATTAGGCTCCTCGGCTAGTGACCGCACACTTGTGTCGAAAAAAGGAGTGATAAATAATAATAATAACTTTGCAACGACTAGGAAGAAAAACACTTATTATAAAACGGCTCAAATAAACATAAGAGCCCCCAAGTGACTTGGGTAAAAGAACGATTGCATGTACCGAAGTACTTATATCATATCTTTGTTCAACCGAACTTTAAACGCGTCTTAACCGACCGTCAGCTTCTCCCTCTTCGGTCAAGGACCGAAAAGTGTTATGTACTCCATCTGTCGAGAATATCGACGTTGTTTCCAATAACCAGGCAATCAGGCCATAAGGCTGTAACAGACAAAGCGCGCTCAGGGAACTTATGCTATATTACTGCGAAGTGTAAGAAGCATCTTCAAAGAAAATAGTACCCCCACCGATACCTTTCTTCGGTGCTCATTGTTATTATGAGACTTGTGCAATAGATTTTTTGTACTCATGAGTTCCGTTGTGTGCCGACCATCATTGAAAACTATAAGAGCGCTAGCTTTCGGCTTCACCCAGTCTGAGGTCCGGCTCGGATGACCCGATCGTGACAATCGCAGAGGTGCTCCCTTTACTCCCTAGCCGAACAATCGGGAACGTAGGGGTAAACACAGGAGCGAGGCAACCCAGCTTGCAAATCGCTTAAGTCAATATGGTTCATATTGTGGCGTAATACACGAATAAGGAACGAAGCCGTACGAGTATAATCATATGCAAGAGGAAAAGCTTCATGAAGGAAGACCCCAAATGAATTGGGTATTTGAATTTATGCGTCACAAACAAAGTTTGGACAAGGAAATTTTTTACAAGCAACATTTTTCCAAAAAAGTATAATGCTTGGTCGAGCTGAACACAAGTTAAAAATTTAAAACTTTGAGCATGAAGGCAACTTAGCTGGTTAATGTTTTCGGTATTGATGACGCGGTCCGGACTTGATGCGGGACAAGGTTCCATCCCCCAAGCCGGTCCCGAGGTGGCGGGGCAAAGAGCTCGGCACTCCGAAGTGGTGACATAGCACGGTCAATGCAGGACGGCAGGGTGATGCCGAAGTCCCCGACATGGGGTAATGAAGTGTTGACGAAGCCCCCCGTCCAGCCGAGGTGACGCCAAAGGATATAGTCCGGCTGGATCATTTTCCTGTGCACAAAAAATAGTGCAAACCGGAGGTAATAGTAAAAAGAGAAATTCGTTGCATAACAAATAATTTATGCAAAGTGAGTAATAAAAGAAATATGGCCCGGGGCCGAAGTCAATGTCGATGCATGGCGGCGGCGTGATGCGGTAAAGGCATGGCGAGGCCTGAATTCACAGGTCGGTTCGAGTTCCGGATGCGGCGTTCGCCGGACTATGTACGGAAACTGACCGAACCACCATGCGACCGTCGTTAATGCGGCCACCATTTGATAGACCTGCGTACGTATGATGGACAAACCAGAGTAATAATTCGTTGGGAAAAATGAACCCAAACAAGCAAAAAAAATACTAGGATTAATAGCACCTGGCTTATTTGTTGTAGCAGTCCGAAGAAAGGTGATTCCCAAAATTGGGACTCGATCCGCACACCTATCGCCTGATGGGCGATAAAACAACGGCATGGCAATGCTGGCAAAGGTTGGCTCGCCGAGGCAAAGCCCTCGGTCCAGCTAACGTGACAGAGCTGGTCGGCCAGCGACGCCGAAGTCTGCGGAGTAGGTTGATGAAGAGATGATGAAGCCCCCGGTCCAGCTAACATGATGAAGCGTCGGTGTCAGCCGATGAGTCGAAGTAGGTCGGCGTGGTGGACACCAGCTTGAGAAAGCAACAGTGCGGCCCTGCCGATGCAGGTCGTGACGTGGTTGATGCCGACTTGATGAAGTGACCGTGCGGTGATGCAGGTGTGCCCGCTCCGTGTAATTAGTGGGGCGGCGATGTTGGTGACGATTTATCCTTCGCGATGCCAAACTATTGTTCGGCTGGCCGAGATGATGATCCGAAGAAGTTGAGCTCGGCTCAACAAAGCGACGACGTGTCTAACGCAGGTCGGCCGCCGTGGAGTGATGTTGTCGGGCTGGTTTGACACCGGCGCGATGGTGAAGTTCGTATTGCAATAATACTTTTAATACTACTGGGATATGTTTGAAAAAATAAAACACAACACCCCATATAAAAACTTCCTTCAAAAAGGATGTCCGAGATCCCGTTCATAAAGAAGATGAATTCGGGTCGAATTCGTTCTCGCGCAGAAAACAGATCCAAAAAGTGATGCACTAATCGGAAGTTTCCCGGAGTTTGGACGGTCGGATCGAGCTGAAGTTTTGACAGGTGGTAGATATGGGAATTCCGCAGCAAATCAACGGTTGGATCCTCCAAAGGACATCCGAGCTAGATGCTGGATACCACGCCCTAAACTCGTCCGGATTCTCGTCCAGATTCAACATGGATCCGGTATATCGGAGATTGCTGGAGATTCCTCCATCAGAACTCGACATAATTTTTGCAGGGTTGTTGTAGACTTAATTCCGCATAATTCCACCGAAGTAATCGTTTAGGCGACACTCGAGGAGGTGGTGGCGGCGGATACAAGTTTGCTATCCAGAAAAACAGCACGGTCGCCTGAGGGCAATGTTGACGTTGAGCCCCCGAGCTCCATGGATGACTCCTCCATGATCTTGATAGAGATTGGAGTTGGTGTTGATGAAGGACCTCATCCGAACATGACGATCGGAGGTAGGGCACAGTCCTCGATCAAGCCAAGGTGACCAGTCGAGCTGGTGACGAAGAAGCCGACGTCGCAGTTGACCTGCAGTCGAGCCATTGATCCTTTCGCCGATCACACAGCGGAACTTTCAATGAAAGCACCAATGTCGGTGTCAAAACTAGCGGATCTCGGGTAGGGGGTCCCAAGCAGTGCGTCTTAGTATCAATGGTAATATGAGGCAAGGGACACAATGTTTACCCAGGTTCGGGCCCTCTCGATGGAGGTAAAACCTTACTCCTGCTTGATTAATATTGATGATATGGGTAGTACAAGAGTTGATCTACCACGAGATCAGAGAGGCTAAACCCTAGAAGCTAGCCTATGGTATGATTGTTGTTGTATATCTATCGACTAGCGTGGCCTCGGTTTATATAATGCACCAGAGGCCTAGGATAACAAGAGTCCTAGCCGAATACGCCGGTGGGGGAGGAGTCCTTGTCTTGATCGCCAAGTCTTGTGGATTCTTCCTTGTATGCGGCAGCCGTCTGGTCTGGCCCATGAGTATACGGCCATGGGGGTCCTCGGACCAATCTAACAGACCGGGAGATGACGCGTTGAGTACCCCCTAGTCGAGGACACCGTCACCTAGCGTCACCGAACCTTAAGTGTGTAGACCCTACGGGTTCGGGAGACATGTAGAGATGACCAAGACGGCTCTCCGGTCAATAACCAACGGCGGGATCTGGATACCCATGTTGGCTCCCACATGCTCCTCGATGATCTCATCGGATGAACCACGATGTCGACAATTTAAGCAACCCTGTATACAATTCCCTTTATCAATCGGTACATTACTTGCCCGAGATTCGATCATCGGTATCCCAATACCTTGTTCAATCCCGTTATCGGCAAGTCACTTTTACTCGTACCGTAATGCATGATCCCATGACCAGACATTTGGTCACTTTGAGCTCATTATGATGATGCATTACCGAGTGGGCCCAGAGATACCTCTCCGTCATATGGAGTGACAAATCCCAGTCTCGATCCGTGTCAACCCAACAGACACTTTCGGAGATACCTGTAGTGTACCTTTATAGTCACCCAGTTATGTTGTGACGTTTGGTACACCCAAAGCACTCCTACGGTATGCGGGAGTTACACGATCTCATGGTCTAAGGAAAAGATACTTGACATTGGAAAAGCTCTAGCAAACGAACTACACGATCTTTGTGCTATGCTTAGGATTGGTCTTGTCCATCACATCATTCTCCTAATGATGTGATCCCGTTATCAATGACATCCAATGTCCATAGTCAGGAAACCAAGACTATCTGTTGATCAACGAGCTAGTCAACTAGAGGCTCACTAGGGACATGTTGTGGTCTAAGTATTCACACGTGTATTACGATTTCCGGATAATACAATTATAGCATGAATAAAAGACAATTATCATGAACAAGGAAATATAATAATAATCCTTTTATTATTGCCTCTAGGGCATATTTCCAACAGGCCCAACTAGAGATTGAGTTTCTAGTCGTATGCAGGCGGTGCCGGCCCAGTAGGCGGGCTGTTTTTGCTTTATTTCAAAAATAAAAATAAAAAAATCCTTACCAACCGGGACTAAAGGTCCACCAGACCACGGCGCGCCTCGTGCCACGTGGTGGGGCTTTGGTCCCGGTTCATGTTGAACCGATACTAAAGGGGGGGGGACCTTTAGTCCCCACTCTTTAGTACCGGTTCTAGAACCGGTACTAAAGGTCCTTATGAACCGGTACTAAAAGTCGTTTTTCTACTAGTGAATGCTGAACTCGGTCCCTACATTTCAGATAAGTGCGCCAACTCCTCCTCATTGAATCATTCGTTGAAGAATTTAAATTCTACCCCCGGGAGGCTAGGGTGTCTTTTAAACTTTATGATAATCCATTTACCATTTCTCTAGAAAGGTTTGCTCACCTCTACAAAATCCCATTGTGGGATTTACTCGATGAGCCACCTAGGTCTAAGTTTGAGTCTTTCTTAACTAGTCTTTGCGTTGGTGAAACTAGGGGTGGCACAAGGTAGAATAAAGAGCATACATTTTCCTGCAATTCAGTATTTTGCATTATTCAATGAAAAATGCATAGTAGGCAAGCAGACTGCAACACAACTCTAGCAGTGGCTATTTTTATGGCAGAATTTATGCCACGCGTCTAGCACGAGAGCTGGGTGTTTCACCTTTGCCCTTTGACCCTATCCTACCCATGCAGTATTTAGATTTTGAGGCTTTAAAAGGCCATAAGATCCTCAAGGGAAAAATTCATGACTTCACGTATAATTTATTGTTTAACCAAACTTCTGTTGTGCACACATATTTGCCTGCGCCTGCTCTTTTTGACTATCACAGCAAGGGAAGATATTATATTCTGGAGAGCGAGGCTCGACCTCACAAGGCATAAATGGAGACAGCACGGCAGGCTGAGGCATCGGCGCCTAGGGCCTCCGTGAGCTACCATGCCAACTACCATCCAGGCTACTGACTGATTAGCAAGCTAGGCAAAAAGCCTAAGCTTGGGGGAGTACGTATTCCCACCGACATTCCATTCATGTTCACACATTTCATTCAAGTTGTCAGTGTCCACATTTTTTCATTGTATCATCCATGTTTAATTTATTTTCTTGCTTTCTTCTTGTGTGTTTGAAAAACTTTGAGAAAATCCAAAAATATGTTTCTTGCTTCTTTTTGATTTTTCTTCCTAGTTTAAGTTATTATAGCACTAAAAGAAAACCCAAAAAGATTTCCTTGTTCTTCTTTTACTTGTTGGGGGCTCTCCCGTGTAAATAGTTTTTCTCATTTTTGCTTTCCTTTTTTCGTTTGCCTGCTTTCGAAAACCAAAATCTCCAAAAATATTTCAGTGTGTTTCTCTAAATTTCTTTTTCTTTCACCGAGTCACACCGAGGAGGAGACCACGATGAAAATGTTGACTGGCTCTCATTTGCATTATGTTGATCTAACAAAGAGCCCGTATTACCTTCTCTTCTCCTCTTGAATAAAATGTTTGCAAATTCCAGCTTAGTCCACAACACTCTTGCACTTTTATTATTTCAAATCGTTCGGTCGTGCAAGTGAAAGGCAATAATGATGATATTAGATGAACTGGCCGAAACGGGTATGAACTCGACTTGTTCTGTTTTTTTAAATATGTTTAACCTAGTATCCATGGTTTAGCCTATTATGATCAAACATGTTTGCAATGACAATTAGAGATTATAGTTTATCATGCCATGCATAAGTAGCTAGGAGTGAATAATGACTTATCTTGGATATCAACATTGCGTTAAAATGATTGTGATGTAGTATGATGATATGGTATCCTCCTCTGAATGTTCGAGTGGCTTGACTTGGCACATGTTCATGCATGTAGTTGAATCAAAACCAACATAGCCTCTATGATATTTATGTTCATGGTTCATATCCTACTCATGCTAGTATCCAATGTTACTTATGCATAATGCATGTTCATGATCGTTGTTGCTCTCGAGCTGGCCGCTTCTCAACCTATTTGCTAGCCTTCGCCTGTACTAAGTGGGAACTCTGCTTGTACATCAAAAACCTGAAACCCAAGCTATTCCAGATGATTCCACCATACCTACCTATATACGGTATTACCCTGCCGTCCCAAGTAAATTTGCATGTGCCACCTGAGGGAGTCCCGTACTAGGGGGTGTCCGGATAGCCGAACTACCATCATCGGCCGGACTCCAAGACTATGAAGATACAAGATTGAAGACTTCGTCCCGTGTCCGGATGGGACTTTCCTTGGCGTGGAAGGCAAGCTTGGCGATACGGATATGTAGATCTCCTACCATTGTAACCGACTCTGTGTAACCCTAGCCCTCTCCGATGTCTATATAAACCGGATGGCCTTAGTCCATAGGACGGACAACAATCATACCATAGGCTAGCTTCTAGGGTTTAGCCTCCTTGATCTCGTGGTAGATCTACTCTTGTAACCCACATCATCAATATTAATCAAGCAGGACGTAGGGTTTTACCTCCATCAAGAGGGCCCGAACCTGGGGAAAAACATTGTGTCCCTCGTCTCCTGTTACCATCCGCCTAGACGCACAGTTCGGGACCCCCTACCCGAGATCCGCCGGTTTTGACACCGACATTGGTGCTTTCATTGAGAGCTCCTCTGTCTCGTCACCGATAGGCTCGATGGCTTCTTCGATCATCATCAACGACGTAGTCCAGGGTGAGATCTTCCTCCCCGGACAGATCTTCGTATTCGGCGGCTTTGCACTACGGGCCAATTTGCTTGGCCATCTAGAGCAGATCGAAAGTTACGCCCCGGGCCGTCAGGTCAGATTTGGAAGTTTGGACTTCACGGCTGACATCCGCGGGGACTTGATCTTCGACGGATTCAAGCCACAGCCGAGCGTGCCGCACTGTCACGTCGGGCATGATTTAGCTCTGCCGCCGGACAGTACCCTGGAGGCCGCACTCGAAACCACTCCAATCTTCAATTCGGAGCCAGCTCCGCAGATCAAGGATGGATGTCTAGACACCGCCTCGGGGGCTGCAACCTCTACGGCGATAGAGCCGAAGCCCGATCTTGTCCCCCATGAAGCTCATGACTCCGAGGTGCCGGACTCCTTGCCGGACTCCAGACCTCCTGCGCCCCCTCCAGTCGAATCCAATTGGGCGCCGATCATGGAGTCCACCGCGGCGGACATCTTTCAACACTCACCTTTTGGCGACATCTTGAGTTCGCTAAAGTACCTCTCGTTATCAGGAGAGGCCTGGCCGGACTGCGGCCAGGACGGTTGGGATGTGGACGACGAAGAAATTCAAAGCCCACCCACCACCCACTTGTTAGCCGCTGTCGATGATTTAACTGACATGCTAGACTACGACTCCGAGGATATCGACGGTATGGACGACGATGCCGGGGACGACCAACAACCAGCGCCTAACGGGCGCAGGAAAGCCACCCCATCCCACAATGTATGCATGGTGGACACACCAAAAGGAAGCGACAATGAGGAAAAATGGGACGTGGCGAAGGACAACTTCCCCAACAGACAAACAAAGCGGCAACGCAAGCGCCTCCCGAAGATCGGCATCGACAAAAACGGTACCCATATGGACCAGGCCCTAGAGCAGGGCGAAGCAGTGGACGACGCACACGTCAACAAGTAGCCAGCCGGACATGAACCAGACAAGCAACCCATCCCCGGCGAAGATGATCTCACATCACCAGAGCATATGAATCTCCATAACAGGCTCGTCGCCACTGCAAGAAGTTTGAAGAAGCAAAAGCGGAAGCTCAAAACAGCGGAAGACACACTCAGAATGAGATGGAGCAAAGTACTCAACACCGCAGATAAATATGGCACTAGTCACTAGACAAAGAGCTACCCGAAGCGCAAGCTGTTGCCTGAATTTGATGAGGAGGCCTTCGAGCCCCCGCAGTCAAAAAAGAAAGGGGCCGCCTGGCCGGTTAGACGACCAGATGACAGGCCAAGAGCAACACCGGCCGCCGCACACAAGCCGGCATATGATCAGCATAAAGATCTTCAGAAAAAGGATAACCCGGCCAGGTCTATCTATGGGCCAAAAAAGAAGACTCCAGGAAGTAACACAACCAGCCGAGCATTTGAAGACAACGGCACACCCAAATACAGGGGCGCCGCACACCCGCTATGTTTTACCGACGAGGTACTGGATCATGGATTTCCAGTGGGATTTAAACCCATAAACATAGAGGCATACGACAGAACAACAGACCCTAGAGTCTGGATTGAGGATTATATCCTACACATACACATGGCAAGAGGAGATGATCTCCATGCCATAAAATACCTTCCCCTCAAGCTTAAAGGGCCGGCCCGGCATTGTCTTAAAAGCCTCCCAAAAAATACGATTGGGAGTTGGGAAGAGCTTGAGGATGCATTTCGAGCAAATTTTCAGGGGACTTATGTCCGGCCTCCGGATGCAGATGATTTAAGTCACATAACTCAACAGCCCGGAGAATTAGCACGCAAATTCTGGAACAGGTTCCTCACTAAAAAAAACCAAATAGTCGACTGTCCGGACGCTGAAGCCTTAGCAGCCTTCAAACACAACGTCCGAGACGAATGGCTCGCCAGACACCTCGGCCAGGAAAAACCAAGAACAATGGCCGCACTAACAAGTCTCATGACCCGCTTTTGCGCGGGGGAAGACAGGTGGTTGGCCAGATGCAGCACCAGCGACCCGAGTACATCCGAAATCAGGGATGGAAATGGGAAATCACGACACAAAAAAGATCGGCGCCGGAACAAGGAGAATGGCCCAAATAGTACGGAAGCTCTCGGCCGAACAACAAAACACTGCCCTTAAAGGATAACAGTGGCGAGCTATCCAACCTCAACAAGATTCTGGATAGACTGTGGCAAATAAACGATACCTCCGGGAAGCCCGCAAACCATACCCACAGAGATTGTTGGGTCTTCAAGCAGTCCGGCCGACTTAACGCCGAACACAAAGGGTTCGACACACCAAGTGAAAGTGACGAAACCCAAAAGCAGCGCTCCGGAAACCAAAAGACTTTCCCATTAGAAGTCAAAACAGTGAACTCACTTCACGTGATAACACACAGCGCGGCTCCTGCTATACCAGGACACCATCCGCAGAATGGGGATAGAACCCACCAAAATTCGCCATAGAAAGCACTTCCTTAAAAGGAGTGACGCCAGGCCTTTTCAGCCAATTTTACAGGCTCTGTACCACTAGGGGTCGTGTTCGGTTCATCCGACAACCTCCATCGCCCCATTTCGCAATAGCCCTTAAGCACTACTGGGGCGTGCAGCTTTCACCCGCTTCAATGCAATACCACATTACGCGTCTCTTACGCTTAAAAATGCCCGGTCCACATGGCATATTCTTAAGACTCCATGTGTCTCTCGACCATGGAGAATGTGCGGCTGCCTAGACATCCACACATTATTCAGACCTTGTAGGTCAAAGCCCCTAAAAATAGGTCATTTAGACCTCGGACATGGTTAGACGAGTCCGGCGTAACTTAACAAGGGGCTTCCCAGCCGCATACCCCTTTTTTAGGGGGCCGCGCGCATAAATGATGAAAGCTAATAAAGCTCAACTTTCTTCATCTTCCAAATTATACTTTATTTTGATACACTTTTTGCACGATATTTCTTAGAAACTAAGTCCTTCTCTTTTACAGATGAAGCACGTGCTACACCCGTCCAGAATACAGCACAACGGAGACACAGGCGCAGACGTGCAGTAGGGACCCGTTGCAAGGATTCTTTTCAGATTAAGACCCTGCGTAAACCTTTCTCACTGTCTCTTGTTGATAAACATCCCCCGGTTTCTTACCAGAGCCGAGGAGGAGGCTGGCGTTTTGGCATCGGCCGCGTCAGAAGTTCCTGCCTGTACCTGGACACCAGGGGCTTAGGGCTTTTATTCTGCCCGATATCATAAAGACCGAACACCTCAGGGAGTGTTCGGCGTCTCGAGTTAGGCTTTATATGCATCAGCTTCGAATCATGTCTTTGGTCAAATGTTGGGTTTGCCCGGCTCCTGTGTTTTGCTGCCTTACGTTCTGTATCATCGGCTAACGCGGCACCAGGAGAACTACTGCGATTGTGCCCCGGTTCGGCCGGGAGAGCACCTCAGTAGAGAAAGCCGAAAACTGACTGTCATGATATAGCGAGAGACTGGTCAACCACTCGATCGACCATTGGAATGTTTAGAATTCCTCTACTTTGACGAAGGACCGCTTCCCGGTCAGGCACATATGCGCCCCAAGTTCGGAGAAGCGCGGTGCCATCAGGGGCTATATAGTAGCCCCACATTCGAGCTCCTATGGCTAAGTGAAAGTGATAAAGCATTATAGTCCGGTTGCCTAGTTTGCCATGCTATCACCTCCTTAAAAGGACCAAGACGTTGGATTAAGTGTGAAAAAGCGTTTTTCTTTTTGCAAACACCCCCGCACCATGTGCGTGGGGGCTGAAGCCAAAGACTGCCATCTTTCAGATTATACATACATATACGGCCGCACAGGAGATAGTTCAATACTTGAACACACAAGTATAAAAAGTCATTGCATTATAAACATGATCTTAGAAATCATACATGTCATTCAAACATAACATCTTTCGAGCACTGCGACTCTATTATACGAGCGCCCTGCAGGACTTCCTCAAAGTAATGCTCGGTGGGGAATCGGCTTTTGTCCGAACCCCGGGATGCAACAGCGGTGGCATCCATCTCCGCCCAGTATGTTTTACCACGGGCAAGAGCCATCCGCGCACCTTCTATGCATGCCGACCGCTTCATCGCCTTAACATGCGGCACTGCCCCAAGGAATTGCTGCAACAAGCCAAAATAACTCTTCGGCTTGGGCCTCTTCGGCCACAGATGAGTGACCACATCCGTCATGGCAAGTCCGGACAGTCTATTCAGCTCAGCCCACTCAACCAGCCGATCACTCAATGGAAGTGGACGCTCCGGAATATGGAATTGAGACCAGAAAAGCTCTTCCATCTTGTGATCCTTCTGACTTCGGAAGTGCACGACTGCGTCCGCCGCACTCGCTGCCAAGTCTAGATAGGGATCCTCCGCACCGTATAGTCGGCCCAGCTCAGCATACTTCGGATCTGTGAACTTCCTACGCAGCATAAAGGGCTTTCCAGCCACAATGTCCCCGGCCTGACGCAGTTCCTCCTTTATAGCACGCATTGAACTACGGGCATCCTTGGCTTCGGCATCGGCATTTTTCAGGTCCTCTTGCTCCGCTTGGCATTCTCTTTCAAGAACTTCCTAGCGGTCGGTAGCAACTTTTAATTTTGTGGCCATTTCGACCATCTCCTCCCTGCTTCGGCAGTGAGCAGCCTTCTCGGCTTCTAGCTCTTCTGCTGCCTTCGAGGCAGCCACCTCGCTCTTCCTGGCTTGCTCCTTGACCCGAGCAAGTTCTGCTCGAAGGTCCTCCACAGCAGCAGCACCATCTGCATCAAGCATATAAATTGTAAGGAATGGGCGTCAGCTCCCTTACTGCGTGACTGCGGAGCAACCACATACCTTGCGACTCATCAAGTCGTCTATTTACCAGCGAGATGTCCGCATCTGCAACCTCGAGTTGTCTCTTCAGCTTGGCAAATCCATTAGTCTGGCTAGCCACCGCACGATCAGCCACCTGCATAGGAAAGGTGACATTCTATAACTGAGATTATGATCCTCGGCACGCTGTCGCTTTCGACAGCATACCAAGTCTCAGGGGCTACTATCTATACAGGGCGCACTTCATGTGCAAAACTGTCAACAGGTATGTCATTTTTTGCGTACCTCAAATCCCGTCAGTAAACTTCCGACGGCCTCATACAATCCGGTTTCGACGGACGAGATCCTCTCCATCACATCACCCATTAATGTGCGGTGATCTTCTGAGATGGACGCCCTCTTAAGCAAATCTTGCAGCTCCACCGGCCGTACTCCAATGGGCGCCGAACTCTCCGGTCCCGCCGGATTCGGGGAGACCCTCCGCGGCGACACCTCAGGGTCGTCCGCCCCGCACGATGGGGTGGCAGATGAAGGCGTTTCGCTTTCCATCGTCTCCGGACGAAGGTCTCCCGAGGATGAGCTGTGCTGAGATGGGCTGGGATCCGAAATACAAGGTAAGAACTTCGTTACCTTTAGACATTAAGCAGGGGTGTCTGATAATTATAAAATCCCCCTTTTTTACTCGTTAGAGGGCTGATTCCTCTGAGGAGACAGTACGGCCGGGGCGCTTCCTGGCGCAGGACCTTCTGGTACATATTTCTTTCCCCGCTTTGAGGCCTTGGCCTTCGGGTCTTCGGAAGCATTCCTCTTCTCCCCCTGGAAGGATGGACTCTCGATTCCTCCCTTACTAAACGCCTCCTTGGCAGAGGTGACAGTTTCCCCATGCCCCCCTTCGCCCTCATTCGAAGGTGCAACCTCCAACATTTTGATTAACACGGGATCCTGTGTGGTCTCAGGGAGGGGGGCCGGACACCGTATCAGTTTTGCTTGCGCTATCCACTCCTGTCCAGGGATAGCTGGTTAAAAGGTAAGCTCACGATGAATAAATGGATGGTGTGTCCGGACACAAGGCTACTTACTTGAGTATCCGGGCGATTGCAGCTTAGGCCAGCGTCCTCGGTCAATTCCGGATGCGTCTCCTGTGATCCGAAGAACAGTTTATACATCTCCATGGGAGTCAAACCCATGAAGTGTTGAAGAGCTCGTGGCCCCTCCAGATTAAATTCCCACAGACGGAGGGGGCGACATTTGCAGGGCAGTAGGCGCCGAATCAACATAACCTGCACCACTGCGACCAGATTGATCTCCCTTTCTTGGAGGACTCGAATCCGGTCCTGCAACAGGGGGACGTCTTTGGGCGACCCCTAGTCACGCCCCTTGTTGACCCATGACGTCAGCTGCTGTGGAGGGCCCGAGCGAAAGACGGGCGGCGGCTTCTGCCTGCTGCCCCGGGGAGCGGTGATATAAAACCACTCCTGTTGCCACAAGCCGAGCTCCTCTTGGAAAGAGCCCTTGGGCCATGGAGCTTTAGCCCTCTTGCTTATAACCGCCCCGCCGCACTCTGCCTGACGCCCCTCAATCATCTTCGGCTCCACATTGAAGGTTTTGAGCCATAAGCCGAAGTGAGGGGTAGTGTGGAGGAAGGCTTCACAAACGACAATGAATGATGAGATATGGGGGATGGACTCCGGAGCCAGGTCGTGGAATTCCAGCCCATGATAAAACACGAGCCCCCTCACGAAGGGATCCGTCGGGAAGCCTAAACCCCGACGGAAGTGAGACATGAACACGACGATCTCGCCAGGCTTAGGGGTTGGGATAACTTGCCCTAGGGCAGGCAGCCTATGTGAAATCTCGTAGGTTAAATACCTGGCATCTCTCAGCTTTAGCACGTCCTCCTCCGTGACGGAGGAGGGCATCCGGACACCGGCCTCATAGATCAGGACCGGACATTGTCGAGGATCGAAGGTACCTGAATTCGGAGCCCTGGGTGTTGGAACTCAGGGAGAGGGGCAGATTCGATAGAGGATTGAATAAAAAGAACGGGCCTTGGTCTCATTATAAAGAGGAAGAATACCAAGAGCCGTCCTCGTGACCGTTTGGAAGCCGCCTTCGATGGAGGGGGCGTGGCAACGGGCGCGGTTGGGTTACCCACGTCCGTATTGATGGGAATCCCGGAATAAGGGGAACACGATCTCTGCTTCGACAAGACGTGCCAAGGAAACCGCCTCGCTAAACGCGCTGAGGTGGAGCAATAAAAACAATTTGAGTAAAGGCTTGGAAGTGGTGTGACGTCACGCCACAGGATACGTCAGCAGATTGATCTTGTGTAATGTTATTCTCTCTACGGTGGTATGTGGAAATTATTTTTGCAGAGCCGGACACTATCCTGGTGTTCACAATCTTCTATAAATTATTCGGGGGAGGAACCCGCCTTGCAATGCCGAAGACAATATGCGCGCCGGACTCATCGTCATTGAAGCCTGGTTCAGGGGCTACTGAGGGAGTCCCGGACTACGGGGTGTCCGGATAGCCGAACTACCATCATCGGCCGGACTCCAAGACTATGAAGATACAAGATTGAAGACTTCGTCCCGTGTCCGGATGGGACTTTCCTTGGCGTGGAAGGCAAGCTTGGCGATACGGATATGTAGATCTCCTACCATTGTAACCGACTCTGTGTAACCCTAACCCTCTCCGGTGTCAATATAAACTGGATGGCCTTAGTCCATAGGACGGACAACAATCATACCAGAGGCTAGCTTCTAGGGTTTAGCCTCCTTGATCTCGTGGTAGATCTACTCTTGTAAACCACATCATCAATATTAATCAAGCAGGACGTAGGGTTTTACCTCCATCAAGAGGGCCCGAACCTGGGTAAAAACATCGTGTCCCTCGTCTCCTGTTACCATCCGCCTAGACGCACAGTTCGGGACCCCCTATCCGAGATCCGCCGGTTTTGACACCGACACCACCTCTAAAAACTTCAATTAAATATCCTTTTTATGTGCCTGGATCGTTCATGGAACGATAGTAGGTGGTCGATATCTTCCATGCTAAGCGGGTTATTCTCAGGTCAAGTGTTTATTCACTCGCCATCGCACGAGAAAAGGGCGGTAATAGGGATGCCCAGTCCCGAACTGCAAAAAGAAAAGAGCTCACAAATAATCAAACAAAAACTCCCAATGGAGTCATAACCTTCACATTTCTGCTTGGGAACCGCCACTAGCGTGCTTAGCATAGAAGATATTGATAACTGATGGTCCTGAAGTGAATAAGAAGGGTGCATGCCTCAAAATATTATTTACCTCTATTTAAAAATATGAGCTCTGGCATCTCTGAAAATCACTGCTTCCCTCCGTGAAGGGACTATCCATTTACTTTTATGTTGTGTCATCACCTTCTCAAATAAGCGCGAGAACCTGAGAGCACTGTTGTCATGCTGATGCATTGTGTATAGCTAATGTTGGGTGCATCATGACTGGATCTTTTCTACCATGAATTACAATGCTTAGTCGCTGCTTGAACTATGGGGGTGCTCTGCATTTATGTTTTGCGGTCTCAAAAAGGGCTGGCAAGATACCACTATTGTCATATTATATCATGGTTGTTTTGACAGCGTGTTGCTATTTGAGATATCTTATTTTTGCTCTCTAGTTGATTATGTCATTGATATGAGTTAATATAATTTTTAAGAGTTATTTTTGACATGGTTAGTTATAATCTTTGTTGAAAACCTGGGTGTTGTTTAAGCTTATTTATGAAACAAGAGCAAAAGGGTTCGTAAAAGTTTTTCTTTTTCACTTTAAATTTATCAACTGAATTGTTTGAGAACAAGCAAAGGTTTAAGCTTGGGGGAGTTGATACGTCTCCAACGTATCTACTTTTCCTAACGCTTTTCCTCTTGTTTTGGACTCTAATTTGAATGATTTGAATGAAACTAACCCCGAACTAACGCTGTTTTCAGCAGAACTACCATGGTGTTGTTTTTGTGCAGAAATAAAAGTTCTCGGAATGGAATGAAACTTTGTGAGGATTTTTTATACAATATAAAAGAGAATTTCTGGAGCTAGGATGGACCTGAGGGGGGCACCTGGGTGGGCACAACCCACCAGGGCGCGCCAACCCCCCAGGCGTGCCCAGGTGGGTGCTGCCCACCTGGTGGCCCTGCTGACCTCCAAACCGATGCTATAAAATCCCATATTTTCAAAAAAAAAATCAGGGAGGAAGAATTATCACGTTTCACGAGATGGAGCCGCCGCCAAGCCCTATTCTTCCTCGGGATGGAAGATTTGGAGTCTGTTTGGGGCTCCAGAGAGGGGGATCTTCGATCTTCATCATCACCAACACATCTCCATCGCTAATTCCATGATGCTCCCCGCCGGGAGTGAGTAATTATTTCGTAGGCTTGCTGGTCGGTGAGGAGTTGGATGAGATTCATCATGTAATCGAGTTAGTTTTTTTGTTAGGGCTTGATCCCTAGTATCCACTATGTTTTGAGATTGATGTTGCTATGACTTTGCCATGCTTAATGCTTGTCACTTTGGGCCCGGGTGCCATGATCTCAGATCTGAACCGTTTATGTTATCATCATTATATCCGTATTCTAGATCCAATCTTGCAAGTTATAGTCACCTACTACGTGTTATGATCTGGCAACCCCGGAGTGACAGAAATTGGGACCACTCCCGATGTGACCATAGTTTGAGAAGTTCATGTATTCACCGTGTGCTAATGCTTTGTTCCAGTTCTCTATTAAAAGGAGGCCTTAGTATCGCTTAGTTTCCAATAGGACCCCACTGCCACAGGAGGGTAGGACAGAAGACGTCATTCAAGTTCTTTCCATAAGCACATATGACTATTTACGGAATACATGCCTACATTATATTTATGATCTGGAACTAGTGCTGTATCACCCTAGGTTATAACTGTCTCATGATTAATATCATCCAATGAGTCACCAATCCAATGCCTACGAATTTATCATATATTGTTCTTGCTAAGTTACTATTGTTGCTACTGCTATCGTTACTGCTACAAAAATCACTGCTATCACTGTTACTGTTACCGTTACTACTGCTGCTATCATCAAAACTATCATACTACTATGCTACTAATCACTTTGCTGTAGATAATTAATCTCCAGGTGTGGTTGAATTGAAAACTCAGCTTCTAATACCTTCAAATATTCTTTGACTTTCCTTGTGTCGAATCTATAAATTTGGGTTGAATACTCTACCCTCAAAAACTGTTGCGATCCCCTATACTTGTGGGTTATCATGCACCCTGATGTCCAGTGCGTAGATTTACAGATCATAAGAGGCACCCTCACCCGCACCTCCTGCAAGGATAAAGATACCTAGATATGCATATCCAGATGCATAGATTTGCATATCACTCGAGCTTAATAGTGATATTTCAGTTGCAAAGGTTTGAAATTCTAGATGCGCTGTGCAAATTCAGAGCCACCCCTTTCGCCACCTCTTGCATGGTAAAAGATACCTAGATGTACACCTCCATATGATAAGATTTGGTGATCATCTGATCTACAATCAGTGAAAGTAAAATTCCGGGGTTGATTTGCCAAACAATGGCAAGGGACGAATGAGGAGTAATCCCCAAAACAGAAAGAGGGAAAAAAATCCAATATGTAGAACAACACAAAGTAGTGACAGGAAGTCTCTCTGAAAAAATAGAGATAAGGGAAGTTTGATGTTTGTCTGCAACACGACTAGGCATAATCATAGATGCGCACCGCAACCTTTAACCTGGTCTGAGAGAGAGAGAGAGAGGGGGAGAGAGATAGATAGATAGATAGATAGATAGATAGATAGAGAGAGAGAGAGAGAGAGAGAGAGATGGAAGGCAATAGGTATGGCAAGGAGCGCTGGCCTCAGATGATTTCTTATATCAGTTTAAATAGTAGCTCCATGCATGATGATGAGATGTGGTGCTCTCTTGTTGTGCATCTCCTCGATGATTCTGAGGGATCACCTCCGTTCGATCATTTCTGGTTTAATGCAGTCTGTCCGGCCGTCAGACTTCGGGTCTCCCATGTCGTCATGTGAGGCCATAGACTCGGGAATGCTACCTTTTTCTTCGGTCGAGGAGGCAGACATGTTGGTGAGGTCCTTTCCAAGTAACAATATAACAATTTCACGCATTTTTGTGTAACCGAACTTCGCTTTAATGTAATTTTATAGTGTAAGATATTGTATGCGTAGACTTTTTTGTAGGATTAGATAGTGCTTATAGAATTTGTTTTAGAATTTAGAGTTAAGTATAACTATTCTAAACATGTTGCACTAGCCACTAGGGTGATGGATATTGTTTTCCCGTTATGCATAAATAAGGCATGGGTAGCTTTGACAATGCACCCAAAAAAGTCGGATATGGATTTGAGGTTTCGTAAAAAAGATTTGGCTGGATCACAACCATCTAGAAAACCAACATAGTCTGTCGGGTTTGCCTCCACATCACCTGTTTCTCGAAGAAGGCAACAGAGCCAACAATTGGAAGGTCATAACTGCGGCAGTGGTGAACATGACCGAGCCAAATTTTGAGAGTGTTGTGTCTCTTAATCACAAAACTCTCAAAGTTGATCAAGGTGAAGCAATTGATTATTTCTTATAGTTTTGCTTGCATTCAATTTCAAATAAGTTAACCACCTTCTCCTAATGTACATCAGTTTTAATTGCACTGCACAAAAGAAATGGGAAGTAAGTAGTATATTTTAGTTTTTATTTCAATTCTTCTATTTGGTTCCTTTAGGTTTGGTGTGGGTTAAAATCTACCAAATCATTATGATGTGACTATTATGTTATCATGTGTGTTTCTAGTGTTCTATATCCTTATCTTATTTTTGGCAAGGGAATGTATCCTTATCTTAATAGTGTTTCCTCCATTACAATAAAGTAATAGTGTTTCTTACATTTTGTTTGCATGATGAGGAGTTCAACAAATTTTTGTTGGCTCATGGAAGGGAACCGGTATTCTTAGTGGAACCATGATTTACAAGAAGGAATCTTGGTAGAATTCTTGGGGTGGGGGTGGGAGCTAAAGACATAGTTGTGATTTCCCTCATGATAGGAGGGTGTTTGGGAGGGCGCACTGGCGCCGCCGCCCAGTCCGAACCTGCCCTTCTATGAGGGCTACTGGAGCAAGGTAAAGACGATGATGCTCATTGGTGCATGGGGAAGCTGATACGTCAAGCTCATCCATGGCAACAGGAGATTGCCAGTATCATCAACATAGCCGCATGACAGATGTGCGCAGCTGCCCCCTCACACGGACGTCCAGTGCAACAATTGCATTGACACCATCAATAAGAAGTACAAGGCCGGGCACACTAGTGATGGGCCCTCTGCATGGAGCTTCCTTGGCGAGCTCGAATGCCTCATAAGTCTCATGTTGTCTGCCTCCAAGAGTCACCGCGCCTCGTCCTTAGCCGTCTACCCCTCACTTTTGCCCTGGCCCTCAACACTTCCACCACCATGTAAGTGCATGTCGCCCTCGTCTTTGTTGACCCCACCTCCGCTCATGGCCCTTTTCACTGCCAAACTAAAGTTGTGGGGCGTTGTTCTGACTGCCATGTTTATCTAGCAGGTTGCCCAAGTCTTTAGTGTAGTTTCCTATTTGGACGACTTCAATGATCCTAGTGACACAAAAAATAGAAATTACTCATGCAATTACTTCCGTGCTCCATTTCATCACTCTCTGGTGGTAACAATAATGTTACCGCTGCGAACAAACTAGCAGAGGTGGTACCATTGGTCTCAACGTGCTGGCTAAGGCGATCAATGCTTTCTCTCAAATGTGTAAGCGTGTGGAGAGGGCCAAATAGATGCATTCAATTGACATGTAATGGGAGCATATAGAGTTCTTGATGCAGCTGGAGGTGCAACCATGGAGAACCTCGTCAGTGCACATGTGAAGGTCACAAGAGGGATGCACAAAAAGAAGAACAAAGGATCAACAACCAATGCTACCGGCAGGGTGGAGTTAGTTTCCTCTATCGTTATCATGCCTTTCCATTCCAACCATACGTACCTTCGGTGCTGACGAAGGCTCTAGGTAAATTTGATTCACCCATTTCAATTTAGATGAACACTTTTGTAGGTTGTTGTCCATTAATTGTTTTGGTGACTACTGCAAAAAAGTTATATTTATGTTGATTTGATAATTTTAACCATCATGCGACATTTAGGATGTTGTTCATCAATGTTTAGGAATTTGAATGCTTTATGTATATGTAGAGCCGTAACTTTAAATTTCAACTCCATATACAATGACATTTTGATTTGCTCTTCTGGTTGGCCTTAATAGTGAGAAGTTCCAAACCATATTTGTCTTGTTCTTAATGTATTACTATGTGTTATAGTGGACTAAGGGAAATTTCAGTTTGTTGGGAAGTGTCGATGTCCTAATTATGCATTGATGTGTCTTTTGTTAGCCATATGGGTGTACACAAGCTTAGGTGAGTTCATCTTGGTTATTCTTAACAACAATTTCTGTGTAACCACATTTAATCAAGCAAAGAATGTTGTCAGCTTAATTTCAATAAGTGTGTTTCACATTTTTATACCGAGATATTAACACGTTAGATACCGTTGTATATAAATTCTATATTTTTGCGAATAGTCATCATGTCTCCACCCACATTTTACCATTTGTACTATGCTATTTCTAATTTATTAGAACTCGGATATTGAGATACTTATTGTGATATTGTTGGCCATGTTGCCCCGTGACATTCATAAATAAGAGCTTGTGCCTATTGCGCTAGGATATCCACAAATAAGATATATATATATATATATATATATATATATATATATATATATATATATATATATATATATATATATATATATATATATATATATATATATATATATATATCAGTGGATCTTGAGCTTTAATTTTCTGGTGGGGTTATGCATCCTTATTTTATTTTTGGCAGGGGAATGTATCCTTTTCTTAGTAGTGTTTCCTCCTTACACTTCAAAGAAAGTGTTTCTTCCATTTTTATTGCATTATGAGGAGTTCAAGAGATTTGTTTGGTTGGGCTCTTGAATTGGAACTAGTATTCTTAGTGCACCCATGAGTTACAAGAAGGAACCTTGGCAGAGATTTGGGCGGAGGTTATGGAATAGAGAGATGTGGTGTTCATCTGCTGTGGCGGGAGGTGCAGGGGGTTGGGCGAGGGGGCAAGGTTGTCGCAGCCCAATTCCAACATGTCCAACCGTGAGGACTGCTGGAGCAAGGGCGAGACAACGACACTCATATGTGATTTGGGTAGTGCTATGTTGATATCAACCACGCGAGCTTGCACAAGAAATAGTGGTAGGAGGTCGCCAACATTGTCAACTCATGTCACGGGCTTTTATGTGCCGGCGCCCACCATGCACTGACATCCATTGTAAGAACCACGTTGATAGACTGGCAAAATACGACCCAAGTGGGCCCGTGGTGGGCCCTTTGCATGGAGATTTTACCATGAACTTGACTGAGTTGTCAGTCCCACCCTCTATACCTTAGCCTCGAGCTGTCCCCATAGATGTTCACAGAATCAACATGGTTTTAATCTTTACCTTTTGTCCTTATGGTTAACCCCCTAGGTTTGTTGTGAGCTCAAACCTACCAAACTACAACTATGTGACTATTGCATTATAGGTGTTAATATTTTTATTTTGGACATAATGTGTTTTCTGTCATAACTAATGAGAAATAATAATGTATCATTTATGTTTTTTTGGTGGGGTAATATATCCTTGGAATTGTAGTGTTTCCCCTCATTAGACTTAAAAAATAGCGATTCTTCCATTTTGTCTGCACACGACAAGGAGATCAACAAATTTTTTGCTGTGCTCTTGGAATGGGAACTAGTATTGTTAATGGACCCATGGTTTACAAGAAGGAAACTTGAAGAGATTTGAGTAGATGAGATGAAGTCAAGAGAAATAGCGACGACTAAGGCGGCGGGAGGAGGAGGGGGGATGAGTTGGGGCATCCTGTTGCCACCCAATACAAACCTTCCCTACCACAGGGACTATAGGAGTTATAGTGAGACGAGGATACTCATCAGGGCCTGGGCAATCCACTATCCAATAAGCACTGATAAGAGGTTGCCAAAGTTGTCAAATCACACCATGGGGTTGCCCACCACACACTCACGTCCAGAGCAAGAATGCATTGACACCCTCAATAAGAAGTACAAGGCTGAGCACACCCTGAGGTCCTTCAAGTGCACAAGAATTTGTAGCAATTTCATGGTAAGTAAAGTTTATCAATCCCAGAGGAAGTAGACTAAAAGGCACTACTAACCTCGCAACTATGTGTCACTTATGTAGTTTTGTATGCACCCAAACCAGAGTACTCCGGTTGTATTGAAATACTCCGGTCCTAATATCTCAATCATGGCTGGATGAATCTGTCCACACACTTGAGGATGAGAAATTTCCCCAATGAGGACACAATAATTGACGGTTTCCATCTAGCATCCATATGCAAGCCCTAGAATGGCCATGGTGATCTTTAACAATGAACTTGTAGAGTTCTCGCACCACATTCCTTCTTAGTTTGAATCAAAGATCATGGTTCTCATCCACTCTTGTAATTATGTTAAAAATTACTGGTCCATCACAAAGCAATGTGCATAAAACCATCTCCGTATACACTGGATTTGGCACAAAGCTATCCTTCAATTGTAACCTTCTAGCGCATATGTTTTGAGGGATGAAACGCTATATTTATTTAGTGATTGAAGGCATAGGTGAAGGGCCGAGTACAAATTAATTCCCTAAATGGTGTTTTTAGTGGATTGAAAGGTTTCTATAGGAAGGTCTATAGATGATCTAAGAGAAGGATGACTGCATGCAACGACTTCTAAATTTTAAATGTGTTTTTGAATGTGTGCCGGCTGGTCAAATATATCACCTTTGGGTCAGATAGCCAATGCATTTGGGAAGGAGTTCCATATTGCCATAAGGTTCCATATGTATTATAGATTCAGTTAAGAGGACACACATGGAATGAGTCATGATATCAATATAGAAAATAATATAAATATGAAAACTTAGGTACAAACATGTGTTGAGATAATTTCCTCGGAGTTCATGATCCATCTCTGCTAAAGAAAGACACAAATCTACATTATAAGAAGGGCATTCGCTTGGCCAACTCCACTACTGCTAACTTATATTAAGTAGTCAATTCATTGAGTTTGGGAAATGTAACTTAAAATCGATGCAATTGAGTTTTGGCCAATTGTTCTCCTCTCTCATTCATGCCTTAATGTTCTCCTAATTAATGGCAATTGGTACATTGCAAAAATAAATGTATATTACACTATTACAGTCATCTTTCTCTGTCCAGTCTTGTAAGATTTGTAGCAATAAAGCTAAATCAAGATATGATATTAGAATTTACATTTTAGCTTATCAACCAAATCAAGATTGAACACAAGTCATATAGGATACGATCACTACCAAAAATCTATTTTTTTTCTCTAGAATAAGACACTTCTCTGTCGCCTGACCTGATTAGCGAAAAGTAGGAACCTAAGTAGACCGAAATCCTTGTTGCTTTGCATCTCATTGATTCACTTTGAATTTATGAGCAAGAAACAACACCACCATCTAGTCATAGTTTATGTACATGTCGTGATGCAAAAGAAACTTGGAATGCATTTGGTGAACCCATCATGCATTAAGCAAGGCCTTATTCTTAGCCAATATCAGAGAAACAAAAATGAAGTCAAATCATGCATATATTTATCACGCCTTCATGGAATACCAGTGTTTTCAAGTAGGTCCAAAAAAATATGACGTTTCTTTCAACAATAAAAGTGGTTTAGAGATTATACTATAGTATTCTAAATTGTAGCCAAATGGATGCCCGAGAAATTAGTTGGATAATAAACTGAAGTGCAAATATGCTCTATTATTTGGGACTCATGTTATCAGGGGTTATGGGGATGGCTTCATTCCTTCTTGTGCCTCTCTAAGACACCAACCGGATGAGGAACAATTGGTCTCTATCTCTAGGCTAGATCAAGAAAAAACAATATTCCAAACAAAGGAAAGTTTATTTCTCTCTGATTTCATATAAACCAGCAAGAACCATATAGAAAATAAGCAAGACCCATCCCTTCTTCTGTACCCAATGAGATCAAGAAGCACAAACCAACCTAATTCTCACTCCATGTCGCTCTCAAGCTCTTCCTTCCCCACCTTTCATATCAAGAAACAAAAGTACATAAAAAAGGTCGTACCATGCGGCAGGCGGAGGAATCTCCGGAAGGATCTCACCTGCTTCCAATGGTCTATGCTACTGTAAGGAATCCTCGATATCTCCACTTGTCCAAGTTGTGGTGGGGTAATAACCAAGAAGAGGACAAGGGGCACACACTTGCAACCCTAACCGTCGGTTCCCACTTCCTTGCCTAGCAAAGATGGAGGGATGGGGATGAGGAGGTGATAGGTGAGGGGAACTGGTGGTGCGGTAATGAGTTCATGGTGACGAAAGAAATCAAGCAAGGGTGGTGAGACAAGCAAGAGATGTGGGATGACAAAATGAGGGGAGGGGAGTTAGAGATGAGAGCAAGGGGAGGGGAACGTGGCTGTAGTGGGATGCAGCTGGATCAGATGTTGTGACTAGGGTTTGGTAAGGAAATTATGGGAATACCCCTCAATCGGTAACAAAATTATGTGCTACCACTACAATTTTGTAGCATGTAATCCTAACCATCCGTGGGAAAATGCAACGGCTATAGATAGTATGGGTGCTGATAAGCCTACATTTCCCACACCTATTATGAAGGGAGACACTTGTTTGCTCTATTTGATTCATTTGTATTGTCCACAATGTGAATATTTGATGAATTGGGTCCTAGTCAATTGTTGGAGAGATGAGTGACGTCAGCTCCTGGACTTGGGATTTGGACTGGTGTCCTTGCACCTATTTTGCAATGCCTGACCTGTGGGAAATTCTTCATAAGCTTTTTCCTTTAAGAAGCGTGGTTCAAAGCAAAAGACATCTTCACAATCTAACAATTATTTTGTTGTCATGTTCACAATGCAGATTTTGGCGCTTCATCTACAAAATAAGAAAGATTATTTTTTTAGTAATAGGAAAGCTTCCGAAATAGTACAAGATATAAATGGCATATGGTTCCCTCCTGAATGGTCATGCTATGTCAAAAGTTGTGAGCATCCGTTCTTGGACGCAGACCAAGAGCGGGCAGTGAGTTCGCGTAAAAATATTGGGATGGGCTAATGATCACTTGGGAACTCCTCAAAAAATGGAAAATGCTTTAAACGTCTGATGCATACGCAATAACTTGTATGTATGAGCAAGCTTTAAAGTGACGTTGTCCGTCTAGACGCATGTACGAGCATCTTGCATGGGTGTTGCCTAGTTTTGAGCGACTGAGTCTTAGTTAGAAGTTGTAGAATCGTTAGACCAAATTTCTCATCTCTACACCTATTGAGTCTTGAATCACAGTTGGCGCCGCACATTTTGTAACTTGAAAAGTGGAGGAGGAAAACTTTCAGAGGCTCTGGAGTGTGTTGGCACATGGATCACTCATGTTTACCATAAAAATATCTCCTAGGGCAATGCCATGACATAACTTGCATTAGTTTCTAGAGGCGGAGTCGGCAGCCAGTTCACAGACATTTGTGCTATGTTTAGAATTCATGTAATATTTCCAAAAATAGTACAGGATACAGTACCAACGTGCCTTCAAGGCTTGATTATCGAGTTGCATGACTCATTAAGGCTCGGCTTGTTACATTTTTGATTCTTAAGGTTAGATCTTTCAGTCTCATTAATTATAACATGGTAAAACTCATGATCGAGTCGGTTCACTTAATATCTTAAGCTTGGAAGCGCTCATTAGTACTCATTATAGTCGTAAACAACAAAAAGTGTTGTATCACATATTCATTATTGAAACATGTAGTAGAATAAAACCGGAGTAAAATGAATGGTCCCTAAAGTTGTTTGCGAAGACAAGAACAACGATAAACTCACAAACTGTTTCAATACAGGCTCGCAACTTGTGAATACCAACTCAATATGATCCTCAAATTTGGTGCACCGGTTCAGGGATACGAAGACGCATACATATCACGTATGCCACACCTACCACATCATCATTGGTCCCACTCGTCATGATGTATACTCTGTCCAACTATGTGTGTACAATTTGTTAATGCCCACGAGAAATTTGAGGTCTCATTAAGCTAATGAGGAACAAGTTTTTCGTCCAACACTACGTGCACAAAACAACTTGTGCTGATTCCTACATTCCTACGACAACCGGGAAAATGCCATGTCTCGCTCTTTGCTAGACCGATGGAGTGCTTGCCTCTAGGGCGCCCCTATCTGGGTCAGCCCAATTAGCTCCGGTTTTTGGAAGATTCTATCTTGTCTGGGGAAGGTTTCGATCGACTTTTTTTTCTTTTCGGTGTTTCTCTGTCATTTTTCTATTTCTATTTTTGGTTTTTTCACCTCCGGGCTAGGATTTAGATGGACAATGCATATTGGAAGGAAAACCAAATGCCTCTCAGGCTCCATAGATATTATATATTCAATTAGGAGGGCACACATGGCAACAGTTATGATGTTAACACTGAAAACAACATAAATTTGAAACTAGGTGCAAACATGTGTTGAGATAATTGCCTCTAGAGTTTCTTCTCGTGTCTCCACTAAATAAAGACACAAACATGACTTATAATAAAGGCTATCGATCACCGCTAGTGTAGAACCCATTCGAGTTAAATAACTGAGTGGATGTGTTCACTCTAATGTCCTACAAAAACTTAGCCAATATAAATATTATGGCCACACCAAAATATATAGTTGGAATATAGAAAGGGGCAAACATGCATTCCTACTAGCTCTATTACTACTTACTTAGATTAAAGAGTCAATTTACTGAGTTTGGGTAAGACAACTTGAAATCAAGGCAATGCATTGAGTTCTACAAAAATCAAGCAGCAAAGCAAGAACTAGACTTTTTTAGCAATAACAAAGCCTACCAGTTTTATTAAAAGTACAAAATGTCGTAGTCAAGGATAAAAGTTTCCTCATCATACTACAACGGTAAGTATATTTCTTCACCAAAAAATGTCAAATGATAACTACCATGTGTTGCTAAATTTGTTTTAATGTATTGCCTAGCAACAATGCAGATCATGGATATGACCCATTCTTGATCTACAATGGGAAGCACTGGTTCAAAAGAAGGGAGTAATGTGCTTGTTATTAAATTGTATCCCATATTTGCAAGGAACAACATGTTGTGATACTTCTGGTTTGGTAACACATAAGTTAATAATATGACTCAATCCACACAAAATCATAGTACACTACTTCTCCGTGTCACGCACCATGCCGACCTTCTAGGTGCTTAACATTCTACCAAGCGCACCAACTACATCCACCTATCACAATGTATCCATATAAGGAACTATAGATATGAATAGCACTGACCCCTCATAACTGACTGGTGCTTGCCAATGTGTCATTGATGAGGTTAAATACTGACTAAGTTGACTTTAACATTAGCAAATTTCCCATTCCATAGAGTTTACTTTCATTTAATTCCAACTAAGTTAACCAAGTTCTTCATATGCAGATCTGCTTTAGTTGTACTCCACAAAATTAGTGGGAAGTCAGCGATATATTTTTGTTTTCACTTCATTTATTGTGTTTGGTTCATTAAGGTTTGGTGTGGGATAATATCTACAAAACCACTATGACATGATTATTGTGTTAGTAGTGTTATGTATCTTTGTGCATTAATGTGTTTGTTTTCTTATGATTATTGAGACACAACAATGTATCATTATCTTATTTTTTGCGGGGAATGTATCCTTATCTTAATAGTGTTTCCTCCATTACATTAAAAAGATAGTGTTTCTTACATTCTATCTACATGAAGATGAGTTCAAAAGATTCTTGGTTGGGCTCTTGGAATGGAAACCAGTATTGTTAGTCTAACCCTGATTTACAAGGAACCTTGGCCTGATTTTGAGGGGAGGGCATGAGAGCTGAGAGAGAAAATGGTGAATATGGGTGCAGGAGGAGGAAGGGGTGGTTGATGTGACATAGCCCAACCACTCTACTGCGAGGACTATTGGGGCAAGGGCAAGACGGCGATGCTCATCGGTGGTTGGGGTAGCTGCTACACTGTGCTCAATTGTGACAACCTACAATAAAAGAAGTGGCAAGAGGTCGCCAATGTCATAAACTTGGGTCATTGGTCTACCGTGCGCCACCACCCCCCTCACACTAACATCATGTGAAACATGCGCATTGACACCCTCAAGAAGATGGTCAAGGCCGCGCATGCCCATGACGGGCGCTCTGCATGAAGCTCCAATGACAAGTTGAACTGCCTCATAAGTCCCACCCTCTCCGCCTCGAAGAAGTCGCGCGCCTCATCATTAGTCATTGGCCCATCACTTCACCCTGTACCCCCACCCCTCCGCTGCCTTGAAGAACTTGTTACCCTCATCTTTGCCTTCCCCGTCTCTTTCCATGACCCTGCCACTTCCGAACTATGGCCATGGAACACTGCTCTCGAGTGCCGCATTTGTCTAGTAGTCCACTGCCTTTTCCAGAGTTTCCTATTCGACTGACTCTGTTGCTCCTGATAATATAACAATAGCTATACTCGCACAAGTTACAACATTGTTTCATTTAATCACTCTCGTGTCGCAACAATAAATATCATTGTTGCGGCCAAACTGGCAAAGGTGAAAATGGTGGTGTCAGTGATTTGGCTAGGTTGATCAATGCTTTTTATTAGATGTATGAGCATATGGAGTGCCAAATATGAGGATTCACTCAAGATGGAATGCGAGAAAATTGAGTTCTTGAAGTAGCTCGGGGTTAAGCCCATGGAGAACTTCATCGATGCACAAGTCAAGCTGGCAAGAGTGAAACACAAGAAGAAGAATAAAAGGTCTATAACCAATGGTACCAGCGGAATGGAATTGGAGTTCCTTTGTCACTATGATGCATTTTCAGTCCAACCATGCATGCCTCTGATGTTTAGGAAAGGCTCTAGGTAAAGCTGATTTGTCCATTTTAGTTCAGATGAATATTGTTGTAGTTATTATTCATTAAAATTAATTTTGGCTACTACAAAGGTTGTGATATCATTGTTGATGTTATAACCATAACTGTTATGTGGCATTTAGTATGTTTTCTTTAATGTTTAGGAACTTGTATGCTTGAAGCATGTAGAGGTGTAATTTTAAATTTCAACCTCATATATGATGACATTATGATTTGCTCTTATGGATGTCCTTAATAGTGAGATCGTGGTTGTCCTTTATAGTGATGTTATGGTTGTCCTTAATAGTGAGAAGGTCCCCACTTTATTTCTTATTATGAATTTGTTACTTTTCTTATGTTGTTGTAGAATAAGGGAACTTTCAGTTCTTAAGTGTTGTGCATTGATGTGTGTGTGTGTGTCATTACAAATATGGGTTTACACATGATGAGGTGAGTTCATCTTGGTTGTGCTCAACCACAATTTATGTGTAGCAACATTTAATCAAGCTAAGCATATTGTGAACTTAATTTGTAGAAGTGTGTTTTACATTATTTTTAAGATACTAACACATTAGATAGCTAGTTAATATAACTCTATTTTTTGCCAATAGTCATCATGTTGCGCCCTAATTGTACATTTCTGACTATATTATGTTAAATAAATTAGAATTCCGATGTTGAAAAATATATTCTAGCATTTCTTTCCTTTGCGTCAAGAACTCCTTCGTGTTTAGGATCTTGGTAAAAATCAATGAAAAGCTCCACAAACATAGTAAATTCCAATGAATCCTAAACTACAACTACGACACAAAACAAGCACAAAAAGATATTGAATTTTTGGACTACTAAACTACATAGGTTTAGGATGAATATACCACTTCAGAAAAAGGGAGATGGTGGTAGCGGTGAAGGTGATGGAGTTGATGGTGGTGCCCTTGAAGGCATTGTAACATTAGTGGCAAAGATGTGAATAAAGGTTTTAAATTAGGATGTACTCACATATGGCATATTTTTCGAAAAGCAATTGCCTCCATAAATGATCAAGTTTGTTGACTAAATATATTGGTGCTATATCCAATACTTCTGGATTTTAGTCGACAAATTAACAATGGATGTAGGTTTAGATCATACTTAATGCAAACAAATAGATAAGGGGTGAACTCGACATTTATGGTTCAACACTTTTTTCCTATGTAAGGGGAGTTCCTCTCCTCATATATCCCACTAACCCAAGCTTTGCAAATAACACCAGCAAATATCTACCTTATGGTTGATCTTCTTGTAGCTTCTCATTTGTAGCAGTAAGTCCTCCAGCTGCCCATGTGAGTGTGCCGAGGAACACTGCAAGATCATGTATATGACCCATTCTTTATCTAAAATGGGAAACACTTAATGAAAAGAAGGGGGAGAATTTGCTTGTCACTATATTGTATCCCATCTTTGTAGGGAACAACATGGTGTTATACTTCTAATTTGGGAACACATAAATAAATAATATGACTCAATCCATACAACCAAATCATATAGTACACTTTCTCTTCGTGACGCACGTCATGACGACCTTCCATGCGCTAAACCTTCTGCCAAGCAGACCAACTACATTCACCTATCACATTGTGTCCATATCAGGAACTGTAGATACGAAGAGCACTAGCCCCTCATAACTGACTGGTCCTTGCCAAGGTATCATTGATGAGGTTCAATACTGCATCAGTTGAGTATAAGGTTAGGTTTGCTCATTTCATAAAGTTTGCTTCCATTCGATTTCAACTAGTTAACCAAATTCTACATATGTAGATATGTTTTAGTTGTACTGCACAAAATCATTGGGAAGTAAACAATATTTTTTTTCACTTCATTTATTGCGTTTGGTTCCTTTAGGTTTGGTGTGGGTTAATATCTACCAAACCACTATGATGTGACTGTTGTGTTACAAGTGTTATGTATATTTTGCTTTAATATGTTTCTTTTCTCATGATTAATGAGGCACAACAATGTGTCCTTATCTTATTTGTGCGGGGAATGTATCCTTATATTAATAGTGTTTCCTCCAATACATTAAAAAATAGTGTCTCTTACATTCTATCTACATGATGACGAGTTAAACAGATTTTTGGTCAGGCTCTTGGAATGGGAACCAGTATTGTTAGTGGAGCCATGATTTACAAGGAAGCTTGGCCTAATTTTGAGGGGAGGGCATGAGAGCTGAGAGAGATAGTGGTGAATATGGCACGTGAGGACAAGGGGGTGGTTGCTGGGACCCAGCCAACCCGCCCTATTTTGAGGACTATTAGGGCAAGGGAAAAATGGTGATGCTCATCTGCGCTTGGGGCAGCTGCTACGCTATGATCAATTGTGATAACCAGCAACAGAAAAAGTGGCAATAGGTCACTAATGTGATTAACTTGGGTCGCAGGTCCACCGTGAGCTACTGCCTCCCTCACACTGACATAATGTAAAACATGTGCATCGACACCCTCAAGAAGAATTCAAGGCATAGTGCGCCCATGACAGGCCCTATACATGAATCTCCAACGACATGCTCAACTGCCTCGTAAGTCCCAGCCTCGTAAGTCAAAGAATTTGCACACCTCATCATTAGTCATCGGCCATCACTTTGCCATGTTCCTCCACACTTATTCCGCCTAGAAGGACTTGTTACCCTCATCTTCAACTTCCCCGCCTATTCCCATGGCCCCATCGCTGCCCAACTATGGTCATGGGACACTGCTCTTGATTGTCACATTTATCCAGCCGCCGCTGCCTTTGCTACAGTTTCCTATTCGGACAACTCCAGTGATCCTGGTGACAACAACAATAGCTATACTCGCACTAGTTACCACATCACTCCATTTAATCACTCTTGGGTGGCAACAATAAATGTTATCGCTGCGGACAAACTCGCAGAGGTGATAATGGTAGTGTCAGTGATCTGGCTAGGTCGATTGACGCTTTTTCCTGATGTATGAGCCGAGGGAGTGCCAAATATAAGCACTGACTCGAGATGGAATTCGAGAAAATTGAGTTCTTGAAGTAGCTCAGGGTGAAGCCCGTGGAGAAATTCATCGATGCACAAGTCAAGCTCGCAAGAGTGAAACACAAGAAAAAAATAAAGGGTCTACGACCAATGGTACCAGTGGAATGGAGTTGGATTCCTTTGTCACTATGATGCCTTTTCATTCCAACCATGCATGCCTTTGATGTTGAGGAAAGGCTCTAGGTAAAGTTGATTTATTCATTTTAGTTTAGATGAACATTCCTGTAGGTTACTATTCATTAAATTTAGTTTTGGCTACTACAAAGGTGGTGATATCATTATTGATGTGATAACCTTAACTATTTTGTGGCATTTAGACTTGTGCAATAGATTTTTTGTACTCATGAGTTCCGTTGTGTGCCGACCATCATTGAAAACTATAAGAGCGCTAGCTTTCGGCTTCACCCAGTCTGAGGTCCGGCTCGGATGACCCGATCGTGACAATCGCAGAGGTGCTCCCTTTACTCCCTAGCCGAATAATCGGGAACGTAGGGGTAAACACAGGAGCGAGGCAACCTAGCTTGCAAATCGCTTAAGTCAATATGGTTCATATTGTGGCGTAATACACGAATAAGGAACGAAGCCGTACGAGTATAATCATATGCAAGAGGAAAAGCTTCATGAAGGAAGACCCCAAATGAATTGGGTATTTGAATTTATGCGTCACAAACAAAGTTTGGACAAGGAAATTTTTTACAAGCAACATTTTTCCAAAAAAGTATAATGCTTGGTCGAGCCGAACACAAGTTAAAAATTTAAAACTTTGAGCATGAAGGCAACTTAGCTGGTTAATGTGTTCGGTATTGATGACGCGGTCCGGGCTTGATGCGGGACAAGGTTCCATCCCCCAAGCCGGTCCCGAGGTGGCGGGGCAAAGAGCTCGGCACTCCGAAGTGGTGACATAGCACGGTCAATGCAGGACGGCAGGGTGATGCCGAAGTCCCCGACATGGGGTAATGAAGTGTTGACGAAGCCCCCCGTCCAGCCGAGGTGACGCCAAAGGATATAGTCCGGCTGGATCATTTTCCTGTGCACAAAAAATAGTGCAAACCGGAGATAATAGTAAAAAGAGAAATTCGTTGCATAACAAATAATTTATGCAAAGTGAGTAATAAAAGAAATATGGCCCGGGGCCGAAGTCAATGTCGATGCATGGCGGCGGCGTGATGCGGTAAAGGCATGGCGAGGCCTGAATTCACAGGTCGGTTCGAGTTCCGGATGCGGCGTTCGCCGGACTATGTACGGAAACTGACCGAACCACCATGCGACCGTCGTTAATGCGGCCACCATTTGATAGACCTGCGTACGTATGATGGACAAACCAGAGCAATAATTCGTTGGGAAAAATGAACCCAAACAAGCAAAAAAAATACTAGGATTAATAGCACCTGGCTTATTTGTTGTAGCAGTCCGAAGAAAGGTGATTCCCAAAATTGGGACTCGATCCGCACACCTATCGCCTGATGGGCGATAAAACAACGGCATGGCGATGCTGGCAAAGGTTGGCTCGCCGAGGCAAAGCCCTCGGTCCAGCTAACGTGACAGAGCTGGTCGGCCAGCGACGCCGAAGTCTGCGGAGTAGGTTGATGAAGAGATGATGAAGCCCCCGGTCCAGCTAACATGATGAAGCGTCGGTGTCAGCCGATGAGTCGAAGTAGGTCGGCGTGGTGGACACCAGCTTGAGAAAGCAACAGTGCGGCCCTGCCGATGCAGGTCGTGACGTGGTTGATGCCGGCTTGATGAAGTGACCGTGCGGTGATGCAGGTGTGCCCGCTCCGTGTAATTAGTGGGGCGGCGATGTTGGTGACGATTTATCCTTCGCGATGCCAAACTATTGTTCGGCTGGCCGAGATGATGATCCGAAGAAGTTGAGCTCGGCTCAACAAAGCGACGACGTGTCTAACGCAGGTCGGCCGCCGTGGAGTGATGTTGTCGGGCTGGTTTGACACCGGCGCGATGGTGAAGTTCGTATTGCAATAATACTTTTAATACTACTGGGATGTGTTTGAGAAAATAAAACACAACACCCCATATAAAAACTTCCTTCAAAAAGGATGTCCGAGATCCCGTTCATAAAGGAGATGAATTCGGGTCGAATTCGTTCTCGCGCAGAAAACAGATCCAAAAAGTGATGCACTAATCGGAAGTTTCCCGGAGTTTGGACGGTCGGATCGAGCTGAAGTTTTGACAGGTGGTAGATATGGGAATTCCGCAGCAAATCAACGGTTGGATCCTCCAAAGGACATCCGAGCTAGATGCTGGATACCACGCCCTAAACTCGTCCGGATTCTCGTCCAGATTCAACATGGATCCGGTATATCGGAGATTGCCGGAGATTCCTCCATCAGAACTCGACATAATTTTTGCAGGGTTGTTGTAGACTTAATTCCGCATAATTCCACCGAAGTAATCGTTTAGGCGACACTCGAGGAGGTGGTGGCGGCGGATACAAGTTTGCTATCCAGAAAAACAGCACGGTCGCCTGAGGGCAATGTTGACGTTGAGCCCCCGAGCTCCATGGATGACTCCTCCATGATCTTGATAGAGATTGGAGTTGGTGTTGATGAAGGACCTCATCCGAACATGACGATCGGAGGTAGGGCACAGTCCTCGGTCAAGCCAAGGTGACCAGTCGAGCTGGTGACGAAGAAGCCGACGTCGCAGTTGACCTGCAGTCGAGCCATTGATCCTTTCGCCGATCACACAGCGGAACTTTCAATGAAAGCACCAATGTCGGTGTCAAAACCAGCGGATCTCGGGTAGGGGGTCCCAAGCAGTGCGTCTTAGTATCAATGGTAATATGAGGCAAGGGACACAATGTTTACCCAGGTTCGGGCCCTCTCGATGGAGGTAAAACCTTACTCCTGCTTGATTAATATTGATGATATGGGTAGTACAAGAGTTGATCTACCACGAGATCAGAGAGGCTAAACCCTAGAAGCTAGCCTATGGTATGATTGTTGTTGTATATCTATCGACTAGCGTGGCCTCGGTTTATATAATGCACCAGAGGCCTAGGATAACAAGAGTCCTAGCCGAATACGCCGGTGGGGGAGGAGTCCTTGTCTTGATCGCCAAGTCTTGTGGATTCTTCCTTGTATGCGGCAGCCGTTTGGTCTGGCCCATGAGTATACGGCCATGGGGGTCCTCGGACCAATCTAACAGACCGGGAGATGACGCGTTGAGTACCCCCTAGTCGAGGACACCGTCACCTAGCGTCACCGAACCTTAAGTGTGTAGACCCTACGGGTTCGGGAGACATGTAGAGATGACCAAGACGGCTCTCCGGTCAATAACCAACGGCGGGATCTGGATACCCATGTTGGCTCCCACATGCTCCTCGATGATCTCATCGGATGAACCACGATGTCGAGGATTTAAGCAACCCTGTATACAATTCCCTTTGTCAATCGGTACATTACTTGCCCGAGATTCGATCATCGGTATCCCAATACCTTGTTCAATCCCGTTATCGGCAAGTCACTTTTACTCGTACCGTAATGCATGATCCCATGACCAGACATTTGGTCACTTTGAGCTCATTATGATGATGCATTACCGAGTGGGCCCAGAGATACCTCTCCGTCATATGGAGTGACAAATCCCAGTCTCGATCCGTGTCAACCCAATAGACACTTTCGGAGATACCTGTAGTGTACCTTTATAGTCACCCAGTTATGTTGTGATGTTTGGTACACCCAAAGCACTCCTACGGTATGCGGGAGTTACACGATCTCATGGTCTAAGGAAAAGATACTTGACATTGGAAAAGCTCTAGCAAACGAACTACACGATCTTTGTGCTATGCTTAGGATTGGTCTTGTCCATCACATCATTCTCCTAATGATGTGATCCCGTTATCAATGACATCCAATGTCCATAGTCAGGAAACCAAGACTATCTGTTGATCAACGAGCTAGTCAACTAGAGGCTCACTAGGGACATGTTGTGGTCTAAGTATTCACACGTGTATTACGATTTCCGGATAATACAATTATAGCATGAATAAAAGACAATTATCATGAACAAGGAAATATAATAATAATCCTTTTATTATTGCCTCTAGGGCATATTTCCAACAGGCCCAACTAGAGATTGGGTTTCTAGTCGTATGCAGGCGGTGCCGGCCCAGTAGGCGGGCTGTTTTTGCTTTATTTCAAAAATAAAAATAAAAAAATCCTTACCAACCGGGACTAAAGGTCCACCAGACCACGGCGCGCCTCGTGCCACGTGGTGGGCCTTTGGTCCCGGTTCATGTTGAACCGATACTAAAGGGGGGGACCTTTAGTCCCCACTCTTTAGTACCGGTTCTAGAACCGGTACTAAAGGTCCTTATGAACCGGTACTAAAAGTCGTTTTTCTACTAGTGAATGCTGAACTCGGTCCCTACATTTCAGATAAGTGCGCCAACTCCTCCTCATTGAATCATTCGTTGAAGAATTTAAATTCTACCCCCGGGAGGCTAGGGTGTCTTTTAAACTTTATGATAATCCATTTACCATTTCTCTAGAAAGGTTTGCTCACCTCTACAAAATCCCATTGTGGGATTTACTCGATGAGCCACCTAGGTCTGAGTTTGAGTCTTTCTTAACTAGTCTTTGCATTGGTGAAACTAGGGGTGGCACAAGGTAGAATAAAGAACATACATTTTCCTGCAATTCAGTATTTTGCATTATTCAATGAAAAATGCATAGTAGGCAAGCAGACTGCAACACAACTCTAGCAGTGGCTATTTTTATGGCGGAATTTATGCCACGCGTCTAGCACGAGAGCTGGGTGTTTCACCTTTGCCCTTTGACCCTATCCTACCCATGCAGTATTTAGATTTTGAGGCTTTAAAAGGCCATAAGATCCTCAAGGGAAAAATTCATGACTTCACGTATAATTTATTGTTTAACCAAACTTCTGTTGTGCACACATATTTGCCTGCGCCTGCTCTTTTTGACTATCACAGCAAGGGAAGATATTATATTCTGGAGAGCAAGGCTCGACCTCACAAGGCATAAATGGAGACAGCACGGCAGGCTGAGGCATCGGCGCCTAGGGCCTCCGTGAGCTACCATGCCAACTACCATCCAGGCTACTGACTGATTAGCAAGCTAGGCAAAAAGCCTAAGCTTGGGGGAGTACGTATTCCCACCGACATTCCATTCATGTTCACACATTTCATTCAAGTTGTCAGTGTCCACATTTTTTCATTGTATCATCCATGTTTAATTTATTTTCTTGCTTTCTTCTTGTGTGTTTGAAAAACTTTGAGAAAATCCAAAAATATGTTTCTTGCTTCTTTTTGATTTTTCTTCCTAGTTTAAGTTATTATAGCACTAAAAGAAAACCCAAAAAGATTTCCTTGTTCTTCTTTTACTTGTTGGGGGCTCTCCCGTGTAAATAGTTTTTCTCATTTTTGCTTTCCTTTTTTCGTTTGCCTGCTTTCGAAAACCAAAATCTCCAAAAATATTTCAGTGTGTTTCTCTAAATTTCTTTTTCTTTCACCGAGTCACACCGAGGAGGAGACCACGATGAAAATGTTGACTGGCTCTCATTTGCATTATGTTGATCTAACAAAGAGCCCGTATTACCTTCTCTTCTCCTCTTGAATAAAATGTTTGCAAATTCCAGCTTAGTCCACAACACTCTTGCACTTTTATTATTTCAAATCGTTCGGTCGTGCAAGTGAAAGGCAATAATGATGATATTAGATGAACTGGCCGAAACGGGTATGAACTCGACTTGTTCTGTTTTTTTAAATATGTTTAACCTAGTATCCATGGTTTAGCCTATTATGATCAAACATGTTTGCAATGACAATTAGAGATTATAGTTTATCATGCCATGCATAAGTAGCTAGGAGTGAATAATGACTTATCTTGGATATCAACATTGCGTTAAAATGATTGTGATGTAGTATGATGATATGGTATCCTCCTCTGAATGTTCGAGTGGCTTGACTTGGCACATGTTCATGCATGTAGTTGAATCAAAACCAACATAGCCTCTATGATATTTATGTTCATGGTTCATATCCTACTCATGCTAGTATCCAATGTTACTTATGCATAATGCATGTTCATGATCGTTGTTGCTCTCGAGCTGGCCGCTTCTCAACCTATTTGCTAGCCTTCGCCTGTACTAAGTGGGAACTCTGCTTGTACATCAAAAACCTGAAACCCAAGCTATTCCAGATGATTCCACCATACCTACCTATATACGGTATTACCCTGCCGTCCCAAGTAAATTTGCATGTGCCACCTGAGGGAGTCCCGTACTAGGGGGTGTCCGGATAGCCGAACTACCATCATCGGCCGGACTCCAAGACTATGAAGATACAAGATTGAAGACTTCGTCCCGTGTCCGGATGGGACTTTCCTTGGCGTGGAAGGCAAGCTTGGCGATACGGATATGTAGATCTCCTACCATTGTAACCGACTCTGTGTAACCCTAGCCCTCTCCGATGTCTATATAAACCGGATGGCCTTAGTCCATAGGACGGACAACAATCATACCATAGGCTAGCTTCTAGGGTTTAGCCTCCTTGATCTCGTGGTAGATCTACTCTTGTAACCCACATCATCAATATTAATCAAGCAGGACGTAGGGTTTTACCTCCATCAAGAGGGCCCGAACCTGGGGAAAAACATTGTGTCCCTCGTCTCCTGTTACCATCCGCCTAGACGCACAGTTCGGGACCCCCTACCCGAGATCCGCCGGTTTTGACACCGACATTGGTGCTTTCATTGAGAGCTCCTCTGTGTCGTCACCGATAGGCTCGATGGCTTCTTCGATCATCATCAACGACGTAGTCCAGGGTGAGATCTTCCTCCCCGGACAGATCTTCGTATTCGGCGGCTTTGCACTACGGGCCAATTTGCTTGGCCATCTAGAGCAGATCGAAAGTTACGCCCCGGGCCGTCAGGTCAGATTTGGAAGTTTGGACTTCACGGCTGACATCCGCGGGGACTTGATCTTCGACGGATTCAAGCCACAGCCGAGCGTGCCGCACTGTCACGTCGGGCATGATTTAGCTCTGCCGCCGGACAGTACCCTGGAGGCCGCACTCGAAACCACTCCAATCTTCAATTCGGAGCCAGCTCCGCAGATCAAGGATGGATGTCTAGACACCGCCTCGGGGGCTGCAACCTCTACGGCGATTGAGCCGAAGCCCGATCTTGTCCCCCATGAAGCTCGTGACTCCGAGGTGCCGGACTCCTTGCCGGACTCCAGACCTCCTGCGCCCCCTCCAGTCGAATCCAATTGGGCGCCGATCATGGAGTCCACCGCGGCGGACATCTTTCAACACTCACCTTTTGGCGACATCTTGAGTTCGCTAAAGTACCTCTCGTTATCAGGAGAGGCCTGGCCGGACTGCGGCCAGGACGGTTGGGATGTGGACGACGAAGAAATTCAAAGCCCACCCACCACCCACTTGTTAGCCGCTGTCGATGATTTAACTGACATGCTAGACTACGACTCCGAGGATATCGACGGTATGGACGACGATGCCGGGGACGACCAACAACCAGCGCCTAACGGGCGCAGGAAAGCCACCCCATCCCACAATGTATGCATGGTGGACACACCAAAAGGAAGCGACAATGAGGAAAAATGGGACGTGGCGAAGGACAACTTCCCCAACAGACAAACAAAGCGGCAACGCAAGCGCCTCCCGAAGATCGGCATCGACAAAAACGGTACCCATATGGACCAGGCCCTAGAGCAGGGCGAAGCAGTGGACGACGCACACGTCAACAAGTAGCCAGCCGGACATGAACCGGACAAGCAACCCATCCCCGGCGAAGATGATCTCACATCACCAGAGCATATGAATCTCCATAACAGGCTCGTCGCCACTGCAAGAAGTTTGAAGAAGCAAAAGCGGAAGCTCAAAACAGCGGAAGACACACTCAGAATGAGATGGAGCAAAGTACTCAACACCGCAGATAAATATGGCACTAGTCACCAGACAAAGAGCTACCCGAAGCGCAAGCTGTTGCCTGAATTTGATGAGGAGGCCTTCGAGCCCCCGCAGTCAAAAAAGAAAGGGTCCGCCTGGCCGGTTAGACGACCAGATGACAGGCCAAGAGCAACACCGGCCGCCGCACACAAGCCGGCATATGATCAGCATAAAGATCTTCAGAAAAAGGATAACCCGGCCAGGTCTATCTATGGGCCAAAAAAGAAGACTCCAGGAAGTAACACAACCAGCCGAGCATTTGAAGACAACGGCACACCCAAATACAGGGGCGCCGCACACCCGCTATGTTTTACCGACGAGGTACTGGATCATGGATTTCCAGTGGGATTTAAACCCATAAACATAGAGGCATACGACAGAACAACAGACCCTAGAGTCTGGATTGAGGATTATATCCTACACATACACATGGCAAGAGGAGATGATCTCCATGCCATAAAATACCTTCCCCTCAAGCTTAAAGGGCCGGCCCGGCATTGTCTTAAAAGCCTCCCAAAAAATACGATTGGGAGTTGGGAAGAGCTTGAGGATGCGTTTCGAGCAAATTTTCAGGGGACTTATGTCCGGCCTCCGGATGCAGATGATTTAAGTCACATAACTCAACAGCCCGGAGAATTAGCACGCAAATTCTGGAACAGGTTCCTCACTAAAAAAAACCAAATAGTCGACTGTCCGGACGCTGAAGCCTTAGCAGCCTTCAAACACAACGTCCGAGACGAATGGCTCGCCAGACACCTCGGCCAGGAAAAACCAAGAACAATGGCCGCACTAACAAGTCTCATGACCCGCTTTTGCGCGGGGGAAGACAGGTGGTTGGCCAGATGCAGCACCAGCGACCCGAGTACATCCGAAATCAGGGATGGAAATGGGAAATCACGACACAAAAAAGATCGGCGCCGGAACAAGGAGAATGGCCCAAATAGTACGGAAGCTCTCGGCCGAACAACAAAACACTGCCCTTAAAGGATAACAGTGGCGAGCTATCCAACCTCAACAAGATTCTGGATAGACTGTGGCAAATAAACGATACCTCCGGGAAGCCCGCAAACCATACCCACAGAGATTGTTGGGTCTTCAAGCAGTCCGGCCGACTTAACGCCGAACACAAAGGGTTCGACACACCAAGTGAAAGTGACGAAACCCAAAAGCAGCGCTCCGGAAACCAAAAGACTTTCCCATTAGAAGTCAAAACAGTGAACTCACTTCACGTGATAACACACAGCACGGCTCCTGCTATACCAGGACACCATCCGCAGAATGGGGATAGAACCCACCAAAATTCGCCATAGAAAGCACTTCCTTAAAAGGAGTGACGCCAGGCCTTTTCAGCCAATTTTACAGGCTCTGTACCACTAGGGGTCGTGTTCGGTTCATCCGACAACCTCCATCGCCCCATTTCGCAATAGCCCTTAAGCACTACTGGGGCGTGCAGCTTTCACCCGCTTCAATGCAATACCACATTACGCGTCTCTTACGCTTAAAAATGCCCGGTCCACATGGCATATTCTTAAGACTCCATGTGTCTCTCGACCATGGAGAATGTGCGGCTGCCTAGACATCCACACATTATTCAGACCTTGTAGGTCAAAGCCCCTAAAAATAGGTCATTTAGACCTCGGACATGGTTAGACGAGTCCGGCGTAACTTAACAAGGGGCTTCCCAGCCGCATACCCCTTTTTTAGGGGGCCGCGCGCATAAATGATGAAAGCTAATAAAGCTCAACTTTCTTCATCTTCCAAATTATACTTTATTTTGATACACTTTTTGCACGATATTTCTTAGAAACTAAGTCCTTCTCTTTTACAGATGAAGCACGTGCTACACCCGTCCAGAATACAGCACAACGGAGACACAGGCGCAGACGTGCAGTAGGGACCCGTTGCAAGGATTCTTTTCAGATTAAGACCCTGCGTAAACCTTTCTCACTGTCTCTTGTTGATAAACATCCCCCGGTTTCTTACCAGAGCCGAGGAGGAGGCTGGCGTTTTGGCATCGGCCGCGTCAGAAGTTCCTGCCTGTACCTGGACACCAGGGGCTTAGGGCTTTTATTCTGCCCGATATCATAAAGACCGAACACCTCAGGGAGTGTTCGGCGTCTCGAGTTAGGCTTTATATGCATCAGCTTCGAATCATGTCTTTGGTCAAATGTTGGGTTTGCCCGGCTCCTGTGTTTTGCTGCCTTACGTTCCGTATCATCGGCTAACGCAGCACCAGGAGAACTACTGCGATTGTGCCCCGGTTCGGCCGGGAGAGCACCTCAGTAGAGAAAGCCGAAAACTGACTGTCATGATATAGCGAGAGACTGGTCAACCACTCGATCGACCATTGGAATGTTTAGAATTCCTCTACTTTGACGAAGGACCGCTTCCCGGTCAGGCACATATGCGCCCCAAGTTCGGAGAAGCGCGGGGCCATCAGGGGCTATATAGTAGCCCCACATTCGAGCTCCTATGGCTAAGTGAAAGTGATAAAGCATTATAGTCCGGTTGCCTAGTTTGCCATGCTATCACCTCCTTAAAAGGACCAAGACGTTGGATTAAGTGTGAAAAAGCGTTTTTCTTTTTGCAAACACCCCCGCACCATGTGCGTGGGGGCTGAAGCCAAAGACTGCCATCTTTCAGATTATACATACATATACGGCCGCACAGGAGATAGTTCAATACTTGAACACACAAGTATAAAAAGTCATTGCATTATAAACATGATCTTAGAAATCATACATGTCATTCAAACATAACATCTTTCGAGCACTGCGACTCTATTATACGAGCGCCCTGCAGGACTTCCTCAAAGTAATGCTCGGTGGGGAATCGGCTTTTGTCCGAACCCCGGGATGCAACAGCGGTGGCATCCATCTCCGCCCAGTATGTTTTACCACGGGCAAGAGCCATCCGCGCACCTTCTATGCATGCCGACCGCTTCATCGCCTTAACATGCGGCACTGCCCCAAGGAATTGCTGCAACAAGCCAAAATAACTCTTCGGCTTGGGCCTCTTCGGCCACAGATGAGTGACCACATCCGTCATGGCAAGTCCGGACAGTCTATTCAGCTCAGCCCACTCAACCAGCCGATCACTCAATGGAAGTGGACGCTCCGGAATATGGAATTGAGACCAGAAAAGCTCTTCCATCTTGTGATCCTTCTGACTTCGGAAGTGCACGACTGCGTCCGCCGCACTCGCTGCCAAGTCTAGATAGGGATCCTCCGCACCGTACAGTCGGCCCAGCTCAGCATACTTCGGATCTGTGAACTTCCTACGCAGCATAAAGGGCTTTCCAGCCACAATGTCCCCGGCCTGACGCAGTTCCTCCTTTATAGCACGCATTGAACTACGGGCATCCTTGGCTTCGGCATCGGCATTTTTCAGGTCCTCTTGCTCCGCTTGGCATTCTCTTTCAAGAACTTCCTAGCGGTCGGTAGCAACTTTTAATTTTGTGGCCATTTCGACCATCTCCTCCCTGCTTCGGCAGTGAGCAGCCTTCTCGGCTTCTAGCTCTTCTGCTGCCTTCGAGGCAGCCACCTCGCTCTTCCTGGCTTGCTCCTTGACCCGAGCAAGTTCTGCTCGAAGGTCCTCCACAGCAGCAGCACCATCTGCATCAAGCATATAAATTGTAAGGAATGGGCGTCAGCTCCCTTACTGCGTGACTGCGGAGCAACCACATACCTTGCGACTCATCAAGTCGTCTATTTACCAGCGAGATGTCCGCATCTGCAACCTCGAGTTGTCTCTTCAGCTTGGCAAATCCATTAGTCTGGCTAGCCACCGCACGATCAGCCACCTGCATAGGAAAGGTGACATTCTATAACTGAGATTATGATCCTCGGCACGCTGTCGCTTTCGACAGCATACCAAGTCTCAGGGGCTACTATCTATACAGGGCGCACTTCATGTGCAAAACTGTCAACAGGTATGACATTTTTTGCGTACCTCAAATCCCGTCAGTAAACTTCCGACGGCCTCATACAATCCGGTTTCGACGGACGAGATCCTCTCCATCACATCACCCATTAATGTGCGGTGATCTTCTGAGATGGACGCCCTCTTAAGCAAATCTTGCAGCTCCACCGGCCGTACTCCAATGGGCGCCGAACTCTCCGGTCCCGCCGGATTCGGGGAGACCCTCCGCGGCGACACCTCAGGGTCGTCCGCCCCGCACGATGGGGCGGCAGATGAAGGCGTTTCGCTTTCCATCATCTCCGGACGAAGGTCTCCCGAGGATGAGCTGTGCTGAGATGGGCTGGGATCCGAACTACAAGGTAAGAACTTCGTTACCTTTAGACATTAAGCAGGGGTGTCTGATAATTATAAAATCCCCCTTTTTTACTCGTTAGAGGGCTGATTCCTCTGAGGAGACAGTACGGCCGGGGCGCTTCCTGGCGCAGGACCTTCTGGTACATATTTCTTTCCCCGCTTTGAGGCCTTGGCCTTCGGGTCTTCGGAAGCATTCCTCTTCTCCCCCTGGAAGGATGGACTCTCGATTCCTCCCTTACTAAACGCCTCCTTGGCAGAGGTGACAGTTTCCCCATGCCCCCCTTCGCCCTCATTCGAAGGTGCAACCTCCAATATTTTGATTAACACGGGATCCTGTGTGGTCTCAGGGAGGGGGGCCGGACACCGTATCAATTTTGCTTGCGCTATCCACTCCTGTCCAGGGATAGCTGGTTAAAAGGTAAGCTCACGATGAATAAATGGATGGTGTGTCCGGACACAAGGCTACTTACTTGAGTATCCGGGCGATTGCAGCTTAGGCCACGTCCTCGGTCAATTCTGGATGCGTCTCCTGCGATCCGAAGAACAGTTTATACATCTCCATGGGAGTCAAACCCATGAAGTGTTGAAGAGCTCGTGGCCCCTCCAGATTAAATTCCCACAGACGGAGGGGGCGACATTTGCAGGGCAGTAGGCGCCGAATCAACATAACCTGCACCACTGCGACCAGATTGATCTCCCTTTCTTGGAGGACTCGAATCCGGTCCTGCAACAGGGGGACGTCTTTGGGCGACCCCTAGTCACGCCCCTTGTTGACCCATGACGTCAGCTGCTGTGGAGGGCACGAGCGAAAGACGGGCGGCGGCTTCTGCCTGCTGCCCCGGGGAGCGGTGATATAAAACCACTCCTGTTGCCACAAGCCGAGCTCCTCTTGGAAAGAGCCCTTGGGCCATGGAGCTTTAGCCCTCTTGCTTATAACCGCCCCGCCGCACTCTGCCTGACGCCCCTCAATCATCTTCGGCTCCACATTGAAGGTTTTGAGCCATAAGCCGAAGTGAGGGGTAGTGTGGAGGAAGGCTTCACAAACGACAATGAATGATGAGATATGGGGGATGGACTCCGGAGCCAGGTCGTGGAATTCCAGCCCATGATAAAACACGAGCCCCCTCACGAAGGGATCCGTCGGGAAGCCTAAAACCCGACGGAAGTGAGACATGAACACGACGATCTCGCCAGGCTTAGGGGTTGGGATAACTTGCCCTAGGGCAGGCAACCTATGTGAAATCTCGTAGGTTAAATACCTGGCATCTCTCAGCTTTAGCACGTCCTCCTCCGTGACGGAGGAGGGCATCCGGACACCGGCCTCGTAGATCAGGACCGGACATTGTCGAGGATCGAAGGTACCTGAATTCGGAGCCCTGGGTGTTGGAACTCAGGGAGAGGGGCAGATTCGATAGAGGATTGAATAAAAAGAACGGGCCTTGGTCTCATTATAAAGAGGAAGAATACCAAGAGCCGTCCTCGTGACCGTTTGGAACCCGCCTTCGATGGAGGGGGCGTGGCAACGGGCGCGGTTGGGTTACCCACGTCCGTATTGATGGGAATCCCGGAATAAGGGGAACACGATCTCTGCTTCGACAAGACGTGCCAAGGAAACCGCCTCGCTAAACGCGCTGAGGTGGAGCAATAAAAACAATTTGAGTAAAGGCTTGGAAGTGGTGTGACGTCACGCCACAGGATACGTCAGCAGATTGATCTTGTGTAATGTTATTCTCTCTACGGTGGTATGTGGAAATTATTTTTGCAGAGCCGGACACTATCCTGGTGTTCACAATCTTCTATAAATTATTCGGGGGAGGAACCCGCCTTGCAATGCCGAAGACAATATGCGCGCCGGACTCATCGTCATTGAAGCCTGGTTCAGGGGCTACTGAGGGAGTCCCAGACTAACGGGTGTCCGGATAGCCGAACTACCATCATCGGCCGGACTCCAAGACTATGAAGATACAAGATTGAAGACTTCGTCCCGTGTCCGGATGGGACTTTCCTTGGCGTGGAAGGCAAGCTTGGCGATACGGATATGTAGATCTCCTATCATTGTAACCGACTCTGTGTAACCCTAACCCTCTCCGGTGTCTATATAAACTGGATGGCCTTAGTCCATAGGACGGACAACAATCATACCAGAGGCTAGCTTCTAGGGTTTAGCCTCCTTGATCTCGTGGTAGATCTACTCTTGTAAACCACATCATCAATATTAATCAAGCAGGACGTAGGGTTTTACCTCCATCAAGAGGGCCCGAACCTGGGTAAAAACATCGTGTCCCTCGTCTCCTGTTACCATCCGCCTAGACGCACAGTTCGGGACCCCCTATCCGAGATCCGCCGGTTTTGACACCGACACCACCTCTAAAAACTTCAATTAAATATCCTTTTTATGTGCCTGGATCGTTCATGGAACGATAGTAGGTGGTCGATATCTTCCATGCTAAGCGGGTTATTCTCAGGTCAAGTGTTTATTCACTCGCCATCGCACGAGAAAAGGGCGGTAATAGGGATGCCCAGTCCCGAACTGCAAAAAGAAAAGAGCTCACAAATAATCAAACAAAAACTCCCAATGGAGTCATAACCTTCACATTTCTGCTTGGGAACCGCCACTAGCGTGCTTAGCATAGAAGATATTGATAACTGATGGTCCTGAAGTGAATAAGAAGGGTGCATGCCTCAAAATATTATTTACCTCTATTTTAAAAATATGAGCTCTGGCATCTCTGAAAATCACTGCTTCCCTCCGCGAAGGGACTATCCATTTACTTTTATGTTGTGTCATCACCTTCTCAAATAAGCGCGAGAACCTGAGAGCACTGTTGTCATGCTGATGCATTGTGTATAGCTAATGTTGGGTGCATCATGACTGGATCTTTTCTACCATGAATTACAATGCTTAGTCGCTGCTTGAACTATGGGGGTGCTCTGCATTTATGTTTTGCGGTCTCAAAAAGGGCTGGCAAGATACCACTATTGTCATATTATATCATGGTTGTTTTGACAGCGTGTTGCTATTTGAGATATCTTATTTTTGCTCTCTAGTTGATTATGTCATTGATATGAGTTAATATAATTTTTAAGAGTTATTTTTGACATGGTTAGTTATAATCTTTGTTGAAAACCTGGGTGTTGTTTAAGCTTATTTATGAAACAAGAGCAAAAGGGTTCGTAAAAGTTTTTCTTTTTCACTTTAAATTTATCAACTGAATTGTTTGAGAACAAGCAAAGGTTTAAGCTTGGGGGAGTTGATACGTCTCCAACGTATCTACTTTTCCTAACGCTTTTCCTCTTGTTTTGGACTCTAATTTGAATGATTTGAATGAAACTAACCCCGAACTAACGCTGTTTTCAGCAGAACTACCATGGTGTTGTTTTTGTGCAGAAATAAAAGTTCTCGGAATGGAATGAAACTTTGTGAGGATTTTTTATACAATATAAAAGAGAATTTCTGGAGCTAGGATGGACCTGAGGGGGGCACCTGGGTGGGCACAACCCACCAGGGCGCGCCAACCCCCCAGGCGTGCCCAGGTGGGTGCTGCCCACCTGGTGGCCCTGCTGACCTCCAAACCGATGCTATAAAATCCCATATTTTCAAAAAAAAATCAGGGAGAAAGAATTATCACGTTTCACGAGATGGAGCCGCCGCCAAGCCCTATTCTTCCTCGGGATGGAAGATTTGGAGTCTGTTTGGGGCTCCAGAGAGGGGGATCTTCGATCTTCATCATCACCAACACATCTCCATCGCTAATTCCATGATGCTCCCCGCCGGGAGTGAGTAATTATTTCGTAGGCTTGCTGGTCGGTGAGGAGTTGGATGAGATTCATCATGTAATCGAGTTAGTTTTTTTGTTAGGGCTTGATCCCTAGTATCCACTAGGTTTTGAGATTGATGTTGCTATGACTTTGCCATGCTTAATGCTTGTCACTTTGGGCCCGGGTGCCATGATCTCAGATCTGAACCGTTTATGTTATCATCATTATATCCGTATTCTAGATCCAATCTTGCAAGTTATAGTCACCTACTACGTGTTATGATCTGGCAACCCCGGAGTGACAGAAATTGGGACCACTCCCGATGTGACCATAGTTTGAGGAGTTCATGTATTCACCGTGTGCTAATGCTTTGTTCCAGTTCTCTATTAAAAGGAGGCCTTAGTATCGCTTAGTTTCCAATAGGACCCCACTGCCACAGGAGGGTAGGACAGAAGACGTCATTCAAGTTCTTTCCATAAGCACATATGACTATTTACGGAATACATGCCTACATTATATTTATGAACTAGAACTAGTGCTGTATCACCCTAGGTTATAACTGTCTCATGATTAATATCATCCAATGAGTCACCAATCCAATGCCTACGAATTTATCATATATTGTTCTTGCTAAGTTACTATTGTTGCTACTGCTATCGTTACTGCTACAAAAATCACTGCTATCACTGTTACTGTTACCGTTACTACTGCTGCTATCATCAAAACTATCATACTACTATGCTACTAATCACTTTGCTGTAGATAATTAATCTCCAGGTGTGGTTGAATTGAAAACTCAGCTTCTAATACCTTCAAATATTCTTTGACTTTCCTTGTGTCGAATCTATAAATTTGGGTTGAATACTCTACCCTCAAAAACTGTTGCGATCCCCTATACTTGTGGGTTATCATGCACCCTGATGTCCAGTGCGTAGATTTACAGATCATAAGAGGCACCCTCACCCGCACCTCCTGCAAGGATAAAGATACCTAGATATGCATATCCAGATGCATAGATTTGCATATCACTCGAGCTTAATAGTGATATTTCAGTTGCAAAGGTTTGAAATTCTAGATGCGCTGTGCAAATTCAGAGCCACCCCTTTCGCCACCTCTTGCATGGTAAAAGATACCTAGATGTACACCTCCATATGATAAGATTTGGTGATCATCTGATCTACAATCAGTGAAAGTAAAATTCCGGGGTTGATTTGCCAAACAATGGCAAGGGACGAATGAGGAGTAATCCCCAAAACAGAAAGAGGGAAAAAAATCCAATATGTAGAACAACACAAAGTAGTGACAGGAAGTCTCTCTGAAAAAATAGAGATAAGGGAAGTTTGATGTTTGTCTGCAACACGACTAGGCATAATCATAGATGCGCACCGCAACCTTTAACCTGGTCTGAGAGAGAGAGAGAGAGGGGGAGAGAGATAGATAGATAGATAGATAGATAGATAGATAGAGAGAGAGAGAGAGAGAGAGAGAGATGGAAGGCAATAGGTATGGCAAGGAGCGCTGGCCTCAGATGATTTCTTATATCAGTTTAAATAGTAGCTCCATGCATGATGATGAGATGTGGTGCTCTCTTGTTGTGCATCTCCTCGATGATTCTGAGGGATCACCTCCGTTCGATCATTTCTGGTTTAATGCAGTCTGTCCGGCCGTCAGACTTCGGGTCTCCCATGTCGTCATGTGAGGCCATAGACTCGGGAATGCTACCTTTTTCTTCGGTCGAGGAGGCAGACATGTTGGTGAGGTCCTTTCCAAGTAACAATATAACAATTTCACGCATTTTTGTGTAACCGAACTTCGCTTTAATGTAATTTTATAGTGTAAGATATTGTATGCGTAGACTTTTTTGTAGGATTAGATAGTGCTTATAGAATTTGTTTTAGAATTTAGAGTTAAGTATAACTATTCTAAACATGTTGCACTAGCCACTAGGGTGATGGATATTGTTTTCCCGTTATGCATAAATAAGGCATGGGTAGCTTTGACAATGCACCCAAAAAAGTCGGATATGGATTTGAGGTTTCGTAAAAAAGATTTGGCTGGATCACAACCATCTACAAAACCAACATAGTCTATCGGGTTTGCCTCCACATCACCTGTTTCTCGAAGAAGGCAACAGAGCCAACAATTGGAAGGTCATAACTGCGGCAGTGGTGAACATGACCGAGCCAAATTTTGAGAGTGTTGTGTCTCTTAATCACAAAACTCTCAAAGTTGATCAAGGTGAAGCAATTGATTATTTCGTATAGTTTTGCTTGCATTCAATTTCAAATAAGTTAACCACCTTCTCCTAATGTACATCAGTTTTAATTGCACTGCACAAAAGAAATGGGAAGTAAGTAGTATATTTTAGTTTTTATTTCAATTCTTCTATTTGGTTCCTTTAGGTTTGGTGTGGGTTAAAATCTACCAAATCATTATGATGTGACTATTATGTTATCATGTGTGTTTCTAGTGTTCTATATCCTTATCTTATTTTTGGCAAGGGAATGTATCCTTATCTTAATAGTGTTTCCTCCATTACAATAAAGTAATAGTGTTTCTTACATTTTGTTTGCATGATGAGGAGTTCAACAAATTTTTGTTGGCTCATGGAAGGGAACCGATATTCTTAGTGGAACCATGATTTACAAGAAGGAATCTTGGTAGAATTCTTGGGGTGGGGGTGGGAGCTAAAGACATAGTTGTGATTTCCCTCATGATAGGAGGGTGTTTGGGAGGGCGCACTGGCGCCGCCGCCCAGTCCGAACCTGCCCTTCTATGAGGGCTACTGGAGCAAGGTAAAGACGATGATGCTCATTGGTGCATGGGGAAGCTGATACGTCAAGCTCATCCATGGCAACAGGAGATTGCCAGTATCATCAACATAGCCGCATGACAGATGTGCGCAGCTGCCCCCTCACACGGACGTCCAGTGCAACAATTGCATTGACACCATCAATAAGAAGTACAAGGCCGGGCACACTAGTGATGGGCCCTCTGCATGGAGCTTCCTTGGCGAGCTCGAATGCCTCATAAGTCTCATGTTGTCTGCCTCCAAGAGTCACCGCGCCTCGTCCTTAGCCGTCTACCCCTCACTTTTGCCCTGGCCCTCAACACTTCCACCACCATGTAAGTGCATGTCGCCCTCGTCTTTGTTGACCCCACCTCCGCTCATGGCCCTTTTCACTGCCAAACTAAAGTTGTGGGGCGTTGTTCTGACTGCCATGTTTATCTAGCAGGTTGCCCAAGTCTTTAGTGTAGTTTCCTATTTGGACGACTTCAATGATCCTAGTGACACAAAAAATAGAAATTACTCATGCAATTACTTCCGTGCTCCATTTCATCACTCTCTGGTGGTAACAATAATGTTACCGCTGCGAACAAACTAGCAGAGGTGGTACCATTGGTCTCAACGTGCTGGCTAAGGCGATCAATGCTTTCTCTCAAATGTGTAAGCGTGTGGAGAGGGCCAAATAGATGCATTCAATTGACATGTAATGGGAGCATATAGAGTTCTTGATGCAGCTGGAGGTGCAACCATGGAGAACCTCGTCAGTGCACATGTGAAGGTCACAAGAGGGATGCACAAAAAGAAGAACAAAGGATCAACAACCAATGCTACCGGCAGGGTGGAGTTAGTTTCCTCTATCGTTATCATGCCTTTCCATTCCAACCATACGTACCTTCGGTGCTGACGAAGGCTCTAGGTAAATTTGATTCACCCATTTCAATTTAGATGAACACTTTTGTAGGTTGTTGTCCATTAATTGTTTTGGTGACTACTGCAAAAAAGTTATATTTATGTTGATTTGATAATTTTAACCATCATGCGACATTTAGGATGTTGTTCATCAATGTTTAGGAATTTGAATGCTTTATGTATATGTAGAGCCGTAACTTTAAATTTCAACTCCATATACAATGACATTTTGATTTGCTCTTCTGGTTGGCCTTAATAGTGAGAAGTTCCAAACCATATTTGTCTTGTTCTTAATGTATTACTATGTGTTATAGTGGACTAAGGGAAATTTCAGTTTGTTGGGAAGTGTCGATGTCCTAATTATGCATTGATGTGTCTTTTGTTAGCCATATGGGTGTACACAAGCTTAGGTGAGTTCATCTTGGTTATTCTTAACAACAATTTCTGTGTAACCACATTTAATCAAGCAAAGAATGTTGTCAGCTTAATTTCAATAAGTGTGTTTCACATTTTTATACCGAGATATTAACACGTTAGATACCGTTGTATATAAATTCTATATTTTTGCGAATAGTCATCATGTCTCGACCCACATTTTACCATTTGTACTATGCTATTTCTAATTTATTAGAACTCGGATATTGAGATACTTATTGTGATATTGTTGGCCATGTTGCCCCGTGACATTCATAAATAAGAGCTTGTGCCTATTGCGCTAGGATATCCACAAATAAGATATATATATATATATATATATATATATATATATATATATATATATATATATATATATATATATATATATATATCAGTGGATCTTGAGCTTTAATTTTCTGGTGGGGTTATGCATCCTTATTTTATTTTTGGCAGGGGAATGTATCCTTTTCTTAGTAGTGTTTCCTCCTTACACTTCAAAGAAAGTGTTTCTTCCATTTTTATTGCATTATGAGGAGTTCAAGAGATTTGTTTGGTTGGGCTCTTGAATTGGAACTAGTATTCTTAGTGCACCCATGAGTTACAAGAAGGAACCTTGGCAGAGATTTGGGCGGAGGTTATGGAATAGAGAGATGTGGTGTTCATCTGCTGTGGCGGGAGGTGCAGGGGGTTGGGCGAGGGGGCAAGGTTGTCGCAGCCCAATTCCAACATGTCCAACCGTGAGGACTGCTGGAGCAAGGGCGAGACAACGACACTCATATGTGATTTGGGTAGTGCTATGTTGATATCAACCACGCGAACTTGCACAAGAAATAGTGGTAGGAGGTCGCCAACATTGTCAACTCATGTCACGGGCTTTTATGTGCCGGCGCCCACCATGCACTAACATCCATTGTAAGAACCACGTTGATAGACTGGCAAAATACGACCCAAGTGGGCCCGTGGTGGGCCCTTTGCATGGAGATTTTACCATGAACTTGACTGAGTTGTCAGTCCCACCCTCTATACCTTAGCCTCGAGCTGTCCCCATAGATGTTCACAGAATCAACATGGTTTTAATCTTTACCTTTTGTCCTTATGGTTAACCCCCTAGGTTTGTTGTGAGCTCAAACCAACCAAACTACAACTATGTGACTATTGCATTATAGGTGTTAATATTTTTATTTTGGACATAATGTGTTTTCTGTCATAACTAATGAGAAATAATAATGTATCATTTATGTTTTTTTGGTGGGGTAATATATCCTTGGAATTGTAGTGTTTCCCCTCATTAGACTTAAAAAATAGTGATTCTTCCATTTTGTCTGCACACGACAAGGAGATCAACAAATTTTTTGCTGTGCTCTTGGAATGGGAACTAGTATTGTTAATGGACCCATGGTTTACAAGAAGGAAACTTGAAGAGATTTGAGTAGATGAGATGAAGTCAAGAGAAATAGCGACGACTAAGGCGGCGGGAGGAGGAGGGGGGATGAGTTGGGGCATCCTGTTGCCACCCAATACAAACCTTCCCTACCACAGGGACTATAGGAGTTATAGTGAGACGAGGATACTCATCAGGGCCTGGGCAATCCACTATCCAATAAGCACTGATAAGAGGTTGCCAAAGTTGTCAAATCACACCATGGGGTCGCCCACCACACACTCACGTCCAGAGCAAGAATGCATTGACACCCTCAATAAGAAGTACAAGGCTGAGCACACCCTGAGGTCCTTCAAGTGCACAAGAATTTGTAGCAATTTCATGGTAAGTAAAGTTTATCAATCCCAGAGGAAGTAGACTAAAAGGCACTACTAACCTCGCAACTATGTGTCACTTATGTAGTTTTGTATGCACCCAAACCAGAGTACTCCGGTTGTATTGAAATACTCCGGTCCTAATATCTCAATCATGGCTGGATGAATCTGTCCACACACTTGAGGATGAGAAATTTCCCCAATGAGGACACAATAATTGACGGTTTCCATCTAGCATCCATATGCAAGCCCTAGAATGGCCATGGTGATCTTTAACAATGAACTTGTAGAGTTCTCGCACCACATTCCTTCTTAGTTTGAATCAAAGATCATGGTTCTCATCCACTCTTGTAATTATGTTAAAAATTACTGGTCCATCACAAAGCAATGTGCATAAAACCATCTCCGTATACACTGGATTTGGCACAAAGCTATCCTTCAATTGTAACCTTCTAGCACATATGTTTTGAGGGATGAAACGCTATATTTATTTAGTGATTGAAGGCATAGGTGAAGGGCCGAGTACAAATTAATTCCCTAAATGGTGTTTTTAGTGGATTGAAAGGTTTCTATAGGAAGGTCTATAGATGATCTAAGAGAAGGATGACTGCATGCAACGATTTCTAAATTTTAAATGTGTTTTTGAATGTGTGCCGGCTGGTCAAATATATCACCTTTGGGTCAGATAGCCAATGCATTTGGGAAGGAGTTCCATATTGCCATAAGGTTCCATATGTATTATAGATTCAGTTAAGAGGACACACATGGAATGAGTCATGATATCAATACAGAAAATAATATAAATATGAAAACTTAGGTACAAACATGTGTTGAGATAATTTCCTCGGAGTTCATGATCCATCTCTGCTAAAGAAAGACACAAATCTACATTATAAGAAGGGCATTCGCTTGGCCAACTCCACTACTGCTAACTTATATTAAGTAGTCAATTCATTGAGTTTGGGAAATGTAACTTAAAATCGATGCAATTGAGTTTTGGCCAATTGTTCTCCTCTCTCATTCATGCCTTAATGTTCTCCTAATTAATGGCAATTGGTACATTGCAAAAATAAATGTATATTACACTATTACAGTCATCTTTCTCTGTCCAGTCTTGTAAGATTTGTAGCAATAAAGCTAAATCAAGATATGATATTAGAATTTACATTTTAGCTTATCAACCAAATCAAGATTGAACACAAGTCATATAGGATACGATCACTACCAAAAATCTATTTTTTTCTCTAGAATAAGACACTTCTCTGTCGCCTGACCTGATTAGCGAAAAGTAGGAACCTAAGTAGACCGAAATCCTTGTTGCTTTGCATCTCATTGATTCACTTTGAATTTATGAGCAAGAAACAACACCACCATCTAGTCATAGTTTATGTACATGTCGTGATGCAAAAGAAACTTGGAATGCATTTGGTGAACCCATCATGCATTAAGCAAGGCCTTATTCTTAGCCAATATCAGAGAAACAAAAATGAAGTCAAATCATGCATATATTTATCACGCCTTCATGGAATACCAGTGTTTTCAAGTAGGTCCAAAAAAATATGACGTTTCTTTCAACAATAAAAGTGGTTTAGAGATTATACTATAGTATTCTAAATTGTAGCCAAATGGATGCCCGAGAAATTAGTTGGATAATAAACTGAAGTGCAAATATGCTCTATTATTTGGGACTCATGTTATCAGGGGTTATGGGGATGGCTTCATTCCTTCTTGTGCCTCTCTAAGACACCAACCGGATGAGGAACAATTGGTCTCTATCTCTAGGCTAGATCAAGAAAAAACAATATTCCAAACAAAGGAAAAGTTTATTTCTCTCTGATTTCATATAAACCAGCAAGAACCATATAGAAAATAAGCAAGACCCATCCCTTCTTCTGTACCCAATGAGATCAAGAAGCACAAACCAACCTAATTCTCACTCCATGTCGCTCTCAAGCTCTTCCTTCCCCACCTTTCATATCAAGAAACAAAAGTACATAAAAAAGGTCGTACCATGCGGCAGGCGGAGGAATCTCCGGAAGGATCTCACCTGCTTCCAATGGTCTATGCTACTGTAAGGAATCCTCGATATCTCCACTTGTCCAAGTTGTGGTGGGGTAATAACCAAGAAGAGGACAAGGGGCACACACTTGCAACCCTAACCGTCGGTTCCCACTTCCTTGCCTAGCAAAGATGGAGGGATGGGGATGAGGAGGTGATAGGTGAGGGGAACTGGTGGTGCGGTAATGAGTTCATGGTGACGAAAGAAATCAAGCAAGGGTGGTGAGACAAGCAAGAGATGTGGGATGACAAAATGAGGGGAGGGGAGTTAGAGATGAGAGCAAGGGGAGGGGAACGTGGCTGTAGTGGGATGCAGCTGGATCAGATGTTGTGACTAGGGTTTGGTAAGGAAATTATGGGAATACCCCTCAATCGGTAACAAAATTATGTGCTACCACTACAATTTTGTAGCATGTAATCCTAACCATCCGTGGGAAAATGCAACGGCTATAGATAGTATGGGTGCTGATAAGCCTACATTTCCCACACCTATTATGAAGGGAGACACTTGTTTGCTCTATTTGATTCATTTGTATTGTCCACAATGTGAATATTTGATGAATTGGGTCCTAGTCAATTGTTGGAGAGATGAGTGACGTCAGCTCCTGGACTTGGGATTTGGACTGGTGTCCTTGCACCTATTTTGCAATGCCTGACCTGTGGGAAATTCTTCATAAGCTTTTTCCTTTAAGAAGCGTGGTTCAAAGCAAAAGACATCTTCACAATCTAACAATTATTTTGTTGTCATGTTCACAATGCAGATTTTGGCGCTTCATCTACAAAATAAGAAAGATTATTTTTTTAGTAATAGGAAAGCTTCCGAAATAGTACAAGATATAAATGGCATATGGTTCCCTCCTGAATGGTCATGCTATGTCAAAAGTTGTGAGCATCCGTTCTTGGACGCAGACCAAGAGCGGGCAGTGAGTTCGCGTAAAAATATTGGGATGGGCTAATGATCACTTGGGAACTCCTCAAAAAATGGAAAATGCTTTAAACGTCTGATGCATACGCAATAACTTGTATGTATGAGCAAGCTTTAAAGTGACGTTGTCCGTCTAGACGCATGTACGAGCATCTTGCATGGGTGTTGCCTAGTTTTGAGCGACTGAGTCTTAGTTAGAAGTTGTAGAATCGTTAGACCAAATTTCTCATCTCTACACCTATTGAGTCTTGAATCACAGTTGGCGCCGCACATTTTGTAACTTGAAAAGTGGAGGAGGAAAACTTTCAGAGGCTCTGGAGTGTGTTGGCACATGGATCACTCATGTTTACCATAAAAATATCTCCTAGGGCAATGCCATGACATAACTTGCATTAGTTTCTAGAGGCGGAGTCGGCAGCCAGTTCACAGACATTTGTGCTATGTTTAGAATTCATGTAATATTTCCAAAAATAGTACAGGATACAGTACCAACGTGCCTTCAAGGCTTGATTATCGAGTTGCATGACTCATTAAGGCTCGGCTTGTTACATTTTTGATTCTTAAGGTTAGATCTTTCAGTCTCATTAATTATAACATGGTAAAACTCATGATCGAGTCGGTTCACTTAATATCTTAAGCTTGGAAGCGCTCATTAGTACTCATTATAGTCGTAAACAACAAAAAGTGTTGTATCACATATTCATTATTGAAACATGTAGTAGAATAAAACCGGAGTAAAATGAATGGTCCCTAAAGTTGTTTGCGAAGACAAGAACAACGATAAACTCACAAACTGTTTCAATACAGGCTCGCAACTTGTGAATACCAACTCAATATGATCCTCAAATTTGGTGCACCGGTTCAGGGATACGAAGACGCATACATATCACGTATGCCACACCTACCACATCATCATTGGTCCCACTCGTCATGATGTATACTCTGTCCAACTATGTGTGTACAATTTGTTAATGCCCACGAGAAATTTGAGGTCTCATTAAGCTAATGAGGAACAAGTTTTTCGTCCAACACTACGTGCACAAAACAACTTGTGCTGATTCCTACATTCCTACGACAACCGGGCAAATGCCATGTCTCGCTCTTTGCTAGACCGATGGAGTGCTTGCCTCTAGGGCGCCCCTATCTGGGTCAGCCCAATTAGCTCCGGTTTTTGGAAGATTCTATCTTGTCTGGGGAAGGTTTCGATCGACTTTTTTTTCTTTTCGGTGTTTCTCTGTCATTTTTCTATTTCTATTTTTGGTTTTTTCACCTCCGGGCTAGGATTTAGATGGACAATGCATATTGGAAGGAAAACCAAATGCCTCTCAGGCTCCATAGATATTATATATTCAATTAGGAGGGCACACATGGCAACAGTTATGATGTTAACACTGAAAACAACATAAATTTGAAACTAGGTGCAAACATGTGTTGAGATAATTGCCTCTAGAGTTTCTTCTCGTGTCTCCACTAAATAAAGACACAAACATGACTTATAATAAAGGCTATCGATCACCGCTAGTGTAGAACCCATTCGAGTTAAATAACTGAGTGGATGTGTTCACTCTAATGTCCTACAAAAACTTAGCCAATATAAATATTATGGCCACACCAAAATATATAGTTGGAATATAGAAAGGGGCAAACATGCATTCCTACTAGCTCTATTACTACTTACTTAGATTAAAGAGTCAATTTACTGAGTTTGGGTAAGACAACTTGAAATCAAGGCAATGCATTGAGTTCTACAAAAATCAAGCAGCAAAGCAAGAACTAGACTTTTTTAGCAATAACAAAGCCTACCAGTTTTATTAAAAGTACAAAATGTCGTAGTCAAGGATAAAAGTTTCCTCATCATACTACAACGGTAAGTATATTTCTTCACCAAAAAATGTCAAATGATAACTACCATGTGTTGCTAAATTTGTTTTAATGTATTGCCTAGCAACAATGCAGATCATGGATATGACCCATTCTTGATCTACAATGGGAAGCACTGGTTCAAAAGAAGGGAGTAATGTGCTTGTTATTAAATTGTATCCCATATTTGCAAGGAACAACATGTTGTGATACTTCTGGTTTGGTAACACATAAGTTAATAATATGACTCAATCCACACAAAATCATAGTACACTACTTCTCCGTGTCACGCACCATGCCGACCTTCTAGGTGCTTAACATTCTACCAAGCGCACCAACTACATCCACCTATCACAATGTATCCATATAAGGAACTATAGATATGAATAGCACTGACCCCTCATAACTGACTGGTGCTTGCCAATGTGTCATTGATGAGGTTAAATACTGACTAAGTTGACTTTAACATTAGCAAATTTCCCATTCCATAGAGTTTACTTTCATTTAATTCCAACTAAGTTAACCAAGTTCTTCATATGCAGATCTGCTTTAGTTGTACTCCACAAAATTAGTGGGAAGTCAGCGATATATTTTTGTTTTCACTTCATTTATTGTGTTTGGTTCATTAAGGTTTGGTGTGGGATAATATCTACAAAACCACTATGACATGATTATTGTGTTAGTAGTGTTATGTATCTTTGTGCATTAATGTGTTTGTTTTCTTATGATTATTGAGACACAACAATGTATCATTATCTTATTTTTTGCGGGGAATGTATCCTTATCTTAATAGTGTTTCCTCCATTACATTAAAAAGATAGTGTTTCTTACATTCTATCTACATGAAGATGAGTTCAAAAGATTCTTGGTTGGGCTCTTGGAATGGAAACCAGTATTGTTAGTCTAACCCTGATTTACAAGGAACCTTGGCCTGATTTTGAGGGGAGGGCATGAGAGCTGAGAGAGAAAATGGTGAATATGGGTGCAGGAGGAGGAAGGGGTGGTTGATGTGACATAGCCCAACCACTCTACTGCGAGGACTATTGGGGCAAGGGCAAGACGGCGATGCTCATCGGTGGTTGGGGTAGCTGCTACACTGTGCTCAATTGTGACAACCTACAATAAAAGAAGTGGCAAGAGGTCGCCAATGTCATAAACTTGGGTCATTGGTCTACCGTGCGCCACCACCCCCCTCACACTAACATCATGTGAAACATGCGCATTGACACCCTCAAGAAGATGGTCAAGGCCGCGCATGCCCATGACGGGCGCTCTGCATGAAGCTCCAATGACAAGTTGAACTGCCTCATAAGTCCCACCCTCTCCGCCTCGAAGAAGTCGCGCGCCTCATCATTAGTCATTGGCCCATCACTTCACCCTGTACCCCCACCCCTCCGCTGCCTTGAAGAACTTGTTACCCTCATCTTTGCCTTCCCCGTCTCTTTCCATGACCCTGCCACTTCCGAACTATGGCCATGGAACGCTGCTCTCGAGTGCCGCATTTGTCTAGTAGTCCACTGCCTTTTCCAGAGTTTCCTATTCGACTGACTCTGTTGCTCCTGATAATATAACAATAGCTATACTCGCACAAGTTACAACATTGTTTCATTTAATCACTCTCGTGTCGCAACAATAAATATCATTGTTGCGGCCAAACTGGCAAAGGTGAAAATGGTGGTGTCAGTGATTTGGCTAGGTTGATCAATGCTTTTTATTAGATGTATGAGCATATGGAGTGCCAAATATGAGGATTCACTCAAGATGGAATGCGAGAAAATTGAGTTCTTGAAGTAGCTCGGGGTTAAGCCCATGGAGAACTTCACCGATGCACAAGTCAAGCTGGCAAGAGTGAAACACAAGAAGAAGAATAAAAGGTCTATAACCAATGGTACCAGCGGAATGGAATTGGAGTTCCTTTGTCACTATGATGCATTTTCAGTCCAACCATGCATGCCTCTGATGTTTAGGAAAGGCTCTAGGTAAAGCTGATTTGTCCATTTTAGTTCAGATGAATATTGTTGTAGTTATTATTCATTAAAATTAATTTTGGCTACTACAAAGGTTGTGATATCATTGTTGATGTTATAACCATAACTGTTATGTGGCATTTAGTATGTTTTCTTTAATGTTTAGGAACTTGTATGCTTGAAGCATGTAGAGGTGTAATTTTAAATTTCAACCTCATATATGATGACATTATGATTTGCTCTTATGGATGTCCTTAATAGTGAGATCGTGGTTGTCCTTTATAGTGATGTTATGGTTGTCCTTAATAGTGAGAAGGTCCCCACTTTATTTCTTATTATGAATTTGTTACTTTTCTTATGTTGTTGTAGAATAAGGGAACTTTCAGTTCTTAAGTGTTGTGCATTGATGTGTGTGTGTGTGTCATTACAAATATGGGTTTACACATGATGAGGTGAGTTCATCTTGGTTGTGCTCAACCACAATTTATGTGTAGCAACATTTAATCAAGCTAAGCATATTGTGAACTTAATTTGTAGAAGTGTGTTTTACATTATTTTTAAGATACTAACACATTAGATAGCTAGTTAATATAACTCTATTTTTTGCCAATAGTCATCATGTTGCGCCCTAATTGTACATTTCTGACTATATTATGTTAAATAAATTAGAATTCCGATGTTGAAAAATATATTCTAGCATTTCTTTCCTTTGCGTCAAGAACTCCTTCGTGTTTAGGATCTTGGTAAAAATCAATGAAAAGCTCCACAAACATAGTAAATTCCAATGAATCCTAAACTACAACTACGACACAAAACAAGCACAAAAAGATATTGAATTTTTGGACTACTAAACTACATAGGTTTAGGATGAATATACCACTTCAGAAAAAGGGAGATGGTGGTAGCGGTGAAGGCGATGGAGTTGATGGTGGTGCCCTTGAAGGCATTGTAACATTAGTGGCAAAGATGTGAATAAAGGTTTTAAATTAGGATGTACTCACATATGGCATATTTTTCGAAAAGCAATTGCCTCCATAAATGATCAAGTTTGTTGACTAAATATATTGGTGCTATATCCAATACTTCTGGATTTTAGTCGACAAATTAACAATGGATGTAGGTTTAGATCATACTTAATGCAAACAAATAGATAAGGGGTGAACTCGACATTTATGGTTCAACACTTTTTTCCTATGTAAGGGGAGTTCCTCTCCTCATATATCCCACTAACCCAAGCTTTGCAAATAACACCAGCAAATATCTACCTTATGGTTGATCTTCTTGTAGCTTCTCATTTGTAGCAGTAAGTCCTCCAGCTGCCCATGTGAGTGTGCCGAGGAACACTGCAAGATCATGTATATGACCCATTCTTTATCTAAAATGGGAAACACTTAATGAAAAGAAGGGGGAGAATTTGCTTGTCACTATATTGTATCCCATCTTTGTAGGGAACAACATGGTGTTATACTTCTAATTTGGGAACACATAAATAAATAATATGACTCAATCCATACAACCAAATCATATAGTACACTTTCTCTTCGTGACGCACGTCATGACGACCTTCCATGCGCTAAACCTTCTGCCAAGCAGACCAACTACATTCACCTATCACATTGTGTCCATATCAGGAACTGTAGATACGAAGAGCACTAGCCCCTCATAACTGACTGGTCCTTGCCAAGGTATCATTGATGAGGTTCAATACTGCATCAGTTGAGTATAAGGTTAGGTTTGCTCATTTCATAAAGTTTGCTTCCATTCGATTTCAACTAGTTAACCAAATTCTACATATGTAGATATGTTTTAGTTGTACTGCACAAAATCATTGGGAAGTAAACAATATTTTTTTTCACTTCATTTATTGCGTTTGGTTCCTTTAGGTTTGGTGTGGGTTAATATCTACCAAACCACTATGATGTGACTGTTGTGTTACAAGTGTTATGTATATTTTGCTTTAATATGTTTCTTTTCTCATGATTAATGAGGCACAACAATGTGTCCTTATCTTATTTGTGCGGGGAATGTATCCTTATATTAATAGTGTTTCCTCCAATACATTAAAAAATAGTGTCTCTTACATTCTATCTACATGATGACGAGTTAAACAGATTTTTGGTCAGGCTCTTGGAATGGGAACCAGTATTGTTAGTGGAGCCATGATTTACAAGGAAGCTTGGCCTAATTTTGAGGGGAGGGCATGAGAGCTGAGAGAGATAGTGGTGAATATGGCACGTGAGGACAAGGGGGTGGTTGCTGGGACCCAGCCAACCCGCCCTATTTTGAGGACTATTAGGGCAAGGGAAAAATGGTGATGCTCATCTGCGCTTGGGGCAGCTGCTACGCTATGATCAATTGTGATAACCAGCAACAGAAAAAGTGGCAATAGGTCACTAATGTGATTAACTTGGGTCGCAGGTCCACCGTGAGCTACTGCCTCCCTCACACTGACATAATGTAAAACATGTGCATCGACACCCTCAAGAAGAATTCAAGGCATAGTGCGCCCATGACAGGCCCTATACATGAATCTCCAACGACATGCTCAACTGCCTCGTAAGTCCCAGCCTCGTAAGTCAAAGAATTTGCACACCTCATCATTAGTCGTCGGCCATCACTTTGCCATGTTCCTCCACACTTATTCCGCCTAGAAGGACTTGTTACCCTCATCTTCAACTTCCCCGCCTATTCCCATGGCCCCGTCGCTGCCCAACTATGGTCATGGGACACTGCTCTTGATTGTCACATTTATCCAGCCGCCGCTGCCTTTGCTACAGTTTCCTATTCGGACAACTCCAGTGATCCTGGTGACAACAACAATAGCTATACTCGCACTAGTTACCACATCACTCCATTTAATCACTCTTGGGTGGCAACAATAAATGTTATCGCTGCGGACAAACTCGCAGAGGTGATAATGGTAGTGTCAGTGATCTGGCTAGGTCGATTGACGCTTTTTCCTGATGTATGAGCCGAGGGAGTGCCAAATATAAGCACTGACTCGAGATGGAATTCGAGAAAATTGAGTTCTTGAAGTAGCTCATGGTGAAGCCCGTGGAGAAATTCATCGATGCACAAGTCAAGCTCGCAAGAGTGAAACACAAGAAAAAAATAAAGGGTCTACGACCAATGGTACCAGTGGAATGGAGTTGGATTCCTTTGTCACTATGATGCCTTTTCATTCCAACCATGCATGCCTTTGATGTTGAGGAAAGGCTCTAGGTAAAGTTGATTTATTCATTTTAGTTTAGATGAACATTCGTGTAGGTTACTGTTCATTAAATTTAGTTTTGGCTACTACAAAGGTGGTGATATCATTATTGATGTGATAACCTTAACTATTTTGTGGCATTTAGTATGTTTTCATTAATGTTTAGGAATTTGTATGCTTGAAGTATGTGTACGTACCTCATATATGATGACATTATGATTTGTTCTTGTGGTTGTATGTAATAGTGAGATCTCTGTTGTCCTTAATAGTGATATTGTGGTGGTCCCTAATAGTCAGAAGGTCCCCAAACTATGTATTATTATGAATCCATTGCTTTATTTTCTTATGTTGTTGGAGACTAAGGGAACTCTCAGTTCTTTGGTAAGTGTTGATGCCATGTTGATACATTGACCTATGTGTGTTATTACTAATATGGGTTTACACAAGCTGAGGTGAGTTCATCTTGGTTGTGCTCAACAACAATTTATGTGTAACAACATTTAAGCATATCGGGAACTTAATTTGATGAAGTGTGTTTCACATTATTTTTGAGATACTGACACATTAGATAGCTAGTAAATATAACTCTATTTTTGCCAATAGTCATCATGTCGCCCCCTAATTGTACATTTTAGAATATATTATGTTTAATTTATTAGAACTCAGATGTTCAAAGAATTATTCTAGTATTTCTTTCCTTTTCCTCAAGAAATCCTTCATGATAAGGATCTTGGTAAAAGTCGATGAAAAGCTCCACAAACATAGTAAAATTCCAATGAATCCTACAACCACGCAAAAAAACTGGAACTAAAACATGATGAGTTTTGGACTCCTAGACTACATATGTTTAGGAAGAATATAGCACTACAGAAAAAGGGAGATGGTGGTAGCGGTGAAGCCAATGGAGTTGATGGTGGTGCCCTTGAAGGTATTGCGACATCACTATCAGAGATGTGAATAATGGTTTTAAATTAAGAAGTACTCGCATATAACATATTCGTCCAAAAATAATTGCCTCTATAAATGATCAAGTTTGTTGACTAAATATATTGGCTCTATATTCGATACTTATGGTTTTTAGTTGACACAATTAACAATGGATGTATGTTTAGATCATACTTAATGCAAACAAATGGATAAGGGGTGAACTCGACATTTATGGTTCAACTCTTTTCTTCTGTATAAGGGGAGTTCCTATCCTCATATATCCCACTGACCCAAGGTTTGCAAATAACACCGGCAAATATCTACCTTATGGTTGATCTTATTGTAACTTTGCGTTTTTATAATAAGTCCCCCAGCTGTCCATGTGAATATGCCTAGGAACACTGCAAGATCATGGATATGACCCATTCTTTATCTAAAATGGGAGGCACTTATTAAAAAGAAGGGGTAGCATGTGCTTGTTATTAAATTGTATCCCATATTTGCAAGGAACAACATGGTGTGATACTTCTAATTTGGGAACACATAAATAAATAATATGACTCAATCCACACAGCCAAATCATACTACAATAGCTATCCGCATCATGCGTCATGCCGACCTTCCATACGCCTAACCTTCTGCCAAGTGGACTCACTAAATCCACCTATCACATTGTGTCCATATCAGGGACTATAGATATGAATAGCACTAGCCCATCATAACTGACTGGTGCTTGCCAAGGTGTCATTGATGAGGTTCAATACTGCATAAGCTGAGTATAAGGTTAGCTATTTGCTCATTTCATAAAGTTTGCTTCAATTCAATTTCAACTAGTTAACCAAATTCTCCATATGTAGATCTTTTTTAGTTGTACTACAGACAATTAGTGGGAAGTTAACAATATATTTTTATTTCCACTTCATTTATTGTGTTTGGTTCCTTTAGGTTTGGTGTGGGTTCATATCTACCATACCACTATGAAGTGACTATTGTGTTACTAGTGTTATGTATGTTGTGCTTTGATATGGTGTTTTCTCATGACTAATGAGGCACAACAATGTGTCCTTATCTTATTTTCTACGAGGAATGCATCCGTATATAAATAGTGTTTCCTCCATTGCATTAAGAATTGTGGTTCTTACATTCTGTCTACATGATGATGAGTTAAACAGATTTTTGGTTGGGCTCTTGGAAAGGGAACCGGTATTGTTAATGCAACCATGAACAAGGAAGCTTTGCCTAATTTTGTGGGGGAGCGCACATGATCTGAGAGGGATAGCGGTGAATATGGGGGCGGGCGGACGAGGGGGTGGTTGGTGGGACTCAGCCCAACCCGCCCTACTGTGAGGACTTTTGGGGCAAGGTAAAAAAGGCTCATCTGCGCTTGGGGCAGCTGCTATGCTATGATCAATTGTGATAACCATCAATGCATGCAGTGGCAATAGGTTAACAATGTGATGAACTTGGGTCGCAGGTCTACCGTGAGCTACCGCCTCCCTCACAATAACATCATGTCAAACATGTGCATCCACACCCTCAATGTCAGAGTAATGGGCCACGGGTAGGTTAACCCGAGCCCCAGAACCTTTCAAGACATTGGGACAAGTAGCGCCGCTCATGCCGAGTCCCAGGGACAACTCCAAGATATGCCGAGTCCCAGGGACGACTCCAAGATATGCCGAGTCCCAGACGGCGACTCCACGATAAGCCGAGTCCCAGACGGCGACTCCACGATAAGCCGAGTCCCAGACGGCGACTCCAAGATAAGCCGAGTCCTAGACGGCGACTCCAAGATAAGCCGACTCATGGCCGGCGACTTCTAGAGAGGCCGGCTATAGAGAGTTGGCCCGCGACTCCACCCTCGTCTCGAAAGTCGAGGCGGGGTACGGCCACGGCGTGGCCGTCCTCCCCCTGCGTACAAGGGGCTGGCATGGCTACAGTAAGCCGTATCGCTGAAGACCTCCAGCGTGGCGCGGCACTGTTGCCATGCCTGCCCTGACCTCAGCCACAGTAGGCGGCACACTGTGCCCATGACGCCAGCCTGTACGACCCAAGGGTGGCCGGGCCTCCTGTCAGTGGGTAGACAGAAGACGACACGAGCGCCCTGGAGACGAACCCGTGGGAGTCAGCCCCCTGGAGTCGGCCGACCCCTCCCACGGGCCCCGCACGCCATTAATCAGACAAGATGGGGAATGGCGACAGTGAACGCACGCCAGACGGCGGCGCTGTTGCCATGACCACATGACCAAGCCAGCGTCATCAGAAGTACCGCTACAGTGTCAGGCCTGTCCACGGGGCCCGCCAGTCGGCGGGCCCTAGTAGTCGGCGGAGAGGACGACGGCCTGAGAGACAGACGGCTGGGACCCGTGCCCAGCCGGATTACCATTGTACCCCTGGGGGGTAGGCCTATATAAAGCCCCCAGGAAGCCCATGCAAAGGGTTCGGACCCAGATAGAGATAGACCATAGAGCATAGGAAGGAGAGAGCTAGCCTTGCCCTCTCCTACCTCCAGAAATAGCTCCAGGAGCACCGTTGTACCCACTTTGCCATAGTGACCATGCGGAGACCCTGTAGAGCAGCAGTAGGGGTGTTATCTCCTCGGAGAGCCCTGAAGTTGGGTAAGATCCGCCGGCGTGCATGTCTTCGCCTCATCCCACTTCCGGGCAACGGCGACGTTCTACTCACTCCCACCATGATAAGCCATCCTTTGGCATATGTCGTACCCAACCCCCGACATTTGGCGCCCACCGTGGGGCGAGGTGCACCGTCGTCCGGAGACCTGCTCTTGACGGGAACCCTTTTCCTCCCTGGCAAGCGCAGCCAGCCCGGCATGCCAGATGGAGCCTGCGCCGATGCACTGCACGGTGCTGAGATCGCCTGCGCGGCCAGCTGCCTCGCCGAGCTTATCGGTGAGTTTCGCCTCTCCGACAAGCCTGCATCCGATGCAGGCACGAGCGGCCCCGAGAGCCTCCTCATGGGTCTCCTCGACCAACTCCACGTCACCGGCGAGCCTGCCGTGGACCTAGAGTCCATAGGATCCACCGACCTGATGCTGGTCGACTCCGACACCGCGTCGTTCGACGCGTTTCCCACCAACGTTGTGGTCTACGACGAGCCGCTCCCTTACGCGGGGAGCGGCGGAAGCACCATCACGGAGGTCCTCGTCCTCGATCACGGCGAGCGTTCCGGTGAGGGAGCACACGACCCGCTCGACGTGGCTCTGTGAGACCTCACCGCGCCGATTCTGGGAGACGCTGACGCCGAGACGCTGGAGGCGCTCTGCCTTCAGCTCGTCGAGGGCGCAAAGAAGCTGGCAAGCATGAGACGCTTGTCAGAAGCCTACCAACGCGAGATGGATCGCGCCGTGGGCGGCTTGCCGGCTCCGAATGGGCCTAGCCGCCTAGGCGCGGTCCGGCAACGCGGCGCGGCAATGGCCAACTTGTTCGGGGCAGATCGCCCTGTGTATGCCACGCCCGCGGAGAACATCCGTGCTGCCCAGGCGGCGGCGGACGAGCTTGACAACTTCGAGGGCGAAGAGCGCCGCCTGATGACGGAGCAAGTTCAGCAGCTCCTTGACGCGGCTGCCGCGCAGAACGAAGCCGACCGCCGCACGGAGGCGCCGCGGCGACAAAACGACGACCCGCCACCCCGCCGATATCCGGGCGCGACGTCTCGGATGCCGACTGGCGGGGTCCGTGGAAAGAAAGACAAGGAGTCGGCTGTCAGCCACAGTCGGACTCGTATCACCATCGAGCGCGACCAGACGGCTATCCCAAAGCGGTGGAACAGCGGGACGACTATCTGCCTCCCCCTCCTCGCAGAGAAAGGCAAGTTTCCCCACCGCCCGTAGAGCATCTGACTCTCGGCGACCGCCTCGGCCGCCGAGAGGGAGTCGGAGAGAACGATGCCCGCCACCGGATCAACCGACTCCACCGATTCTTGGCGCTGGAAGAAGAAGACGAGCCGGGTCCCCCCTGTTTCGGACCCCGCATCTGAGGTGAGCCTTTTCCCAAAGGGTTCACGCTCCCCCGAGACACGCCCAAATACACTGGCACCGTGAAGCCGGAGGACTGGCTGATTGATTACTCCACAGCCGTCAATATAGCGAACAGCAACAAGTGTGTCACCGTAAGATATGTCCCGCTCATGCTCCTGGGCACGGCCCGGACTTGGTTGAACAGTCTGAAGCCTCGCACCATCAACTGTTGGGTCGACTTCACCGAGGCCTTCGTCCGCAACTTCACGAGCACGTACAAGCGACCTCCCAAGCCTCGCCAACTCTCCTTGTGCGTGCAAGGCCCCGACGAGTCCACTCGCGACTACCTCACGCGCTGGGGCGAGCTCCGGAACTCCTGCGAGGGTGTGCACGAGGTGCAGGCTATCGAGTACTTTACTGCCGGGTGTAGAGAAGGCACCCTCCTCAAGCACAAGCTCCTCTACGACGAGCCGGAGACCCTCGATGAGCTGTTGATCACAGCAGACAAGTACGCGACGGCCGACTCCTCCATGAAGGCGGAGATTCAAGTCAGCGCGACCGGCAAAGTCGCCCCTCAGGCTCCGAGAACTCCGGCTGGGGACACCAGTCGGCGGTAGCAGCAGAACGACCACAAGCGCAAGGCCCCACAGCCGGCTTCCAACAGCCGGCAAGTGGCGACAGTCGAAGACCAACAGCCGGAGGGACAGCCTCCGACAAAGCGGCAGAAAGGCGGCAAGTCCAACTGGTTGCCGACCTTCTTCTACGAGCAGACCCTGGATGGCCCCTGCAAGTTCCAGAGCGGCGCGAAGCCGTCAAACCACACCACCCGGAAATGGCACTGGCTGACCAGAATCGCCAAGGGAGACGGCCTACTCCCTCCCCCGCCTGCTGGGCCGCCTCCACCACAGCCGCCCCAGCAGCCGGCTGTCAGGCCAGTCGGCGCGATACAAGACGAGTTCCCAGACGAACACGGAGCCTATGTGGTGTTCACCAGTGTGGCTGACGATCAACGCAGTAGGCGCCAGCAGCAGCAAGAGGTGAACGCAGTCGCACCAAGTACTCCAGAGTTCATGCATTGGTCTGAAAGGCCCATCAGTTGGAGCAGAGATGATCACCCAGAGGTGATGCCGAATCCAGGCTCCTACGCCCTTGTCTTAGGTGCCACACTCGCCACAGATAGGCGGGCCGCTCGCTTCTCACGAGTGCTGATAGACGGAGGCAGCAGTATCAACATCCTGTACAAGGATACGATGGAGAAGTTAGGGATCAAGCGAAGACAGCTTCAGAGCAGCCGGACTGTGTTCCACGGCATTGTTCCTGGCCTTTCCTACTCACCAATCGGCAAGATCCTGATAGACGTCCTCTTTGGGGACAAAAATCATTTCCGCCGAGAGCCAATTTGGTTTGAAGTGGCGGACCTTGAAAGCCCGTACCATGCGTTGCTTGGCCAACCAGCTTTGGCCAAGTTCATGGCAGTCCCCCACTACGCCTAACTCAAGATGAAGATGCCGAGTTCCAAGGGAATTCTAACCGTGGTCGGCGACTACAAAAAGTCGTTTGCTTGTGCGGCCAAAAGCAGTCGGCTGGCCGAGTCCTTGGTGATCGCAGTTGAGAAACGGCTTCTTGATCGGGTTGTGGCGATGGCCGGCAAGCAGCCCGAGTTGTCGCCCGACCCCAAGGAGTCGGAAGCAGAAGGATCATTCAAGCCGGCCAGAGAAACAAAGAAGATACCTTTGGACCCGGAGCACCCAGAGAGGTACGCTGTCATGGGTACAAACCTTGACAGCAAATAGGAAGGCGAGCTTGTCGATTTCCTCTGTGAGAATCGAGACAACTTTGCATGGTCCCCTAAAGACATGCCAGGTGTACCAACGGAATTCGCCGAGCACAAATTACATGTCCGGTCTGATGTGAAGCCCGTCAGGCAGCCCTTGTGTCGCCTGTCAGAAGAGAAGAGGAGAGTTGTTGGAGAAGATATAGCCCGGCTCCTGGCGGCCAGCTTCATTATGGAAGTGTTTTTTCCAGAGTGGCTAGCAAACCCAGTGCTGGTGTTGAAGAAGAACAAGCAGTGGCGGATGTGTATTGACTACACAAGCCTCAACAAAGCCTGTCCCAAGGACCCATTCGATCTGCCAAGAATTGATCAGGTGATAGACTCCACAACCGGATGCGAGCTGTTGAGTTTCTTAGATGCATATTCAGGATATCACCAGATCAAGCTGAACCCGGCTGACAGACTGAAGACCGCTTTCATCACGCCGTTTGGTGCCTTCTGCTACTTTACCATGACGTTTGGCTTGAGGAATGCCGGCGCCACCTTTCAGCGTTGCATGCAGAAGTGCCTCCTCAAGCAACTCGGCAGAAATGCCCACGTCTACATAGATGACGTGGTGGTGAAGACGGAGAAACGTGGAACTCTGTTGGAAGACCTCAAGGAAACCTTTGAGAACTTACGCCGATTCCAGATCAAGCTCAACCCCGAGAAGTGCGTCTTCGGAGTACCAGCCGGCCAGCTCCTTGGTTTCCTGGTCTCCGAACGGCGGCACAGAGTGCAACCCTATGACGATCAAGACCATCGAGAGGATGGAAGCACCCAGATGACTGTTAGATGTGCAGAAGTTCACCGGCTGTTTGGCGTCCATCAGCCGATTCATCAGTCGGCTGGACGAGAAGGCTCTCCCCTTGTATCAGCTCATGAAGAAGACAAACTTTTTTGAATGGACTCCCAAGTCGGACGAGGCCTTTCTCCAACTAAAGAAAATGTTGACTACTCCCCCTGTGCTAGCGGCTCTGACTCCCAAAGAGCCCATGCTCCTATACATTGCCACCAACAGCTGGGTAGTCAGCACAATCATTGTAGTCGAGTGCAAGGAGGAAGGCAAGGCGCTACCTGTCCAGAGACCGGTATATTACCTGAGCGAGGTACTGTCGGCCTCCAAGCAGAACTACCCCCACTACCAGAAGATGTGCTACGGCGTGCATTTTGCCGCCAAGAAATTGAAGCCTTACTTCCAGGAGCATCCAATCACTGTGGTCTGCACAGCCCCACCAGCCAAGATCATCGGAAGCCGAGATGCTTCTGGCCGAGTGGCCAAATGGGCCATCGACCTGGCTCCCTACACCATCTACTACGAGCCCCGCACCGCCATCAAGTCGCAAGCACTGGCCGACTTCCTCGTCGATTGGGCCGAAACCCAGTATCTGCCACCAGCGCCCGACTCCACCCATTGGCGGATGCACTTCGATGGCTCCAAGATGCGCACCGGCCTGGGAGCCGGTGTTGTCCTCACTTCCCCCAAGGGTGACAAGCTCAGATATGCGCTGCAAATCCATTTCACCGCCTCCAACAACGTGCCCGAGTACGAGGCGCTCATCCACGGGCTCCGGCTTGCCAAAGAACTCGGCATTCGCCGGATCCTGTGTTATGGCGACTCTGACTTGGTGGTCCAGAAATCATCTGGCGATTGGGACGCCAAGGACACAAACATGGTGAGCTACCGCTTCCTTGTGCAGCAAATCAGCGGATACTTCGAGGGATGCGAGTTCCTCCACGTGCCAAGGAACGACAACGGCCAAGCAGACACCTTGGCACGAATCGGCTCCACCCGCCAAGCAATACCATCCGGCATCGCCCTTCAGCGCCTCCTCAAGCCGTCTATCAAGCCGTCACCAGAGTCAGACTCAATCTTTGTGCCGGCTCCACCCGAAGAAGTCGGATCCGTCTCAAAGAACGCTGCAGTCAAAGCCGGCTCGGGGACTTCAGAGCCCGGCCCGGGGACTGCGTTGACCAGACCAAAGACTCCAGAACTCGGCCCGGGGACTGGTCCAGTCGGCCCGGGGACTTCGTCAAGTCAGCAAGCGGCTGCGGACTCCAACCCGCCGCCTCCCAGCCCAGCCGCCCTTGTCCAAGTCGCACTAGTGGCAGTTGAAGAAATAGCAGCACCCTCATGGGCCCAGCCCATCCTCAAGTTCCTAGTCAACAGAGAACTGCCAACTGATGAAATCTTGGCTCGGCAAGTGCAACACCGAGCAGCAGCTTATACCATAGTTAACAGAGAGCTGGTCAGGCGCAGCGTCACTGGCGTCTACCAACGCTGCGTCGAGGCAGAACAAGGCCAAACAATTCTCAGAGACGTCCATGAAGGCAAGTGCGGTCACCATGCGGCCTCAAGAGCACTCGTCGCCAAAGCCTTCCGGCATTGTTTCTTCTGGCCGAATGCCCTAGAAGAGGCCAAGGAATTAGTCCAAAAATGCAAGGGGTGCCAGATGTTCCGTTCCAAGCCACTTTAGCCAGCTTCCGCAGTCAAGACCATCCCCATCGCCTGGCCCTTTGCAGTCTGGGGCCTGGACATGGTGGGACCATTCAAGACGGCACGAGGTGGCTTGACTCATATACTTGTCGTAGTGGACAAGTTCACCTAGTGGATAGAAGTGAAACCCATCAAGAAGTTGAATGGTCTGACTGCAGTGACTTTCATCGCCGACATCATGACTCGGTACGGCATCCCGCACAGCATCATCACCGACAATGGCACAAATTTTGCCAAAGGCGCCTTGGCCCGTTTCTGCGCGACGCAGGGCATCCGACTGGACTTAGCGTCCGTTGCCCATCCGCAGTCAAACGGCGAGGTGGAGTGAGCAAACGGCCTCATCTTATTCGGCATCAAGCCTCGACTGGTCGTGCCGCTGGAGCGATCGGCCGTCTGCTGGCTTGAGGAGCTGCCGGCCGTCCTGTGGAGTCTGCGCACGACTCCAAACAAGTCAACCGGCTTCACACCTTTCTTCCTCGTCTACGGCGCCAAGGCCGTCATCCCGACGGATATAGAGTTTGACTCCCTGCGAGTCACCATGTACACCGAGGAAGAAGCAGAAGAAGCACGTCAAGACGGTGTCGATCTGCTGGATGAGGCCCGGCTGTTGGCACTCAGCCGGTCCAGCATCTACCAGCAGAGTCTGCGTCGATACTACAAGAGGAAGGTCAGGCTAAGATCTTTCCAAGAGGGCGACCTTGTGCTCCGACTGATCCAGCGAACAGCCGGTCAGCACAAGCTGTCGGCACCTTGGGAAGGCCCCTTCATTATCAACAAGGTGCTGGGAAACGACTCCTACTACCTGATCGACGCTCAGAAGCCCCGAGCACGCAAGAGGGACGACTCCGGCAAAGAGACAGAACGCCCGTGGAATGCAAATCTTGTCCGAAGATTTTACAGTTGATGCAGTATGTATCACGCTACCCTTTTGTATTAAAGTACCAAGACTTTGGGCCCCCCGAGACGAGCTCGGGGACTGCCCATTTTGTTATCTGTATGATAAGAATTATGCCTTCGAGTATATTACTCTTTGATTAATGCCGCGTGGCACCGGGCTCGACTAGTCGGCCCGGGGACTCGCCTCCTTGTGCTATGAGGTGCTTCCCGCAGTTAGACAAGTAGTGTGTGGTGCCTAAGCCGTCTCCTGTCTAAAGCCGGAGCTCGCAGAGCGACTGTATGGTTGGCAGGAGTGAGGAAGAACGGGCGCCCATACAAAAAATGGCTAAGGAACCAGGGCACAAACATAGCCTAAAGACGGCCTCCAGCATCTTTTAAGCAAAAGCCGACTCATGAGTAGTCAGGCTTGCCGATTTCTACTAGCCTCTATTAAGGAAAGCCGACTCTTTGGTAGTCGGCTTGCCGCTTTCTATCCAACTTGTTAAAGAAGACTCTAAGATGGCCGAGTACTGGCCTTCCTAAAGTAGCCACACATTTGACCCAGCAGCATTCCGTAGAGCGGTTGTCCGTCTGGCAAAGCGGCAACTAAGGGAAGGCGGCAAAGGGAAAAGCCAAAAGAGCGATGAGCAAGGAAAGATAGAACTCGGATTAATATTTACATAGCATAAGCCCTTGGCCGAATCTTCGAACAGAAGTTCAAATTACACCCCGCGGGTGGAATTGTGCAAATTAACAAGTTCCTTAAAGACTTTCTAGAGCAGACAAAATAAAGCCAGAAGGCAGCCTAGGGAGCAGCAGACGGGTTCGGAGGGTCGGAGGAGACGGCGGTGTCAGGCGCCGGGGCGGCCGGCTGGGCGGTCTCGGCTTGATCGCCACCGGCGGCAGCCGGCCCGGTCGGATGCGACTCATTGCTGGAGGCGCGATGGAGCTGAGGCTGGTCGCCCGCTCCGACTTCTGGTGCCTCCGTCTCGCCTTCGTCCTCCGCCTCGCCTTCCTCCTCGGTGCTGGAGTCAATCACCTCCGCCGAGTCCTCGCCGTAGTCCGGGTTCATCCCGAACCACTCCGACGGCACCTCCTCGCCGCCTGCAGCCCGCTCAGGGATGAAGACACTAGTGTCCATGTAGTCGGCAATCGCCGCCGCACGCTCGACAAGGGCACTGAGGGAGTTTCGGACTAGGGGGTGTCCAGATAGCCAAACTATCATCATCGGCCGGACTCCAAGACTATGAAGATACAAGATTGAAGACTTCGTCCCGTGTCCGGATGGGACTTTCCTTGGCGTGGAAGGCAAGCTTGGCGATACGGATATGTAGATCTCCTACCATTGTAACCGACTCTGTGTAACCCTAGCCCTCTCCGGTGTCTATATAAACCGGATGGCTTTAGTCCATAGCACGAACAATCATACCATAGGCTAGCTTCTAGGGTTTAGCCTCCTTGATCTCATGGTAGATCTACTCTTGTAACCCACATCATCAATATTAATCAAGCATGACCTAGGGTTTTACCTCCATCAAGAGGGCCCGAACCTGGGTAAAAACATCGTGTCCCTCGTCTCCTGTTACCATCCACCTAGACGCACAGATCGGGACCCCCTACCCGAGATCCGCCGGTTTTGACACCGACATTGGTGCTTTCATTGAGATTTCCTCTGTGTCGTCACCGATAGGCTCGATGGCTTCTTCGATCATCATCAACGACGCAGTCCAGGGTGAGACCTTCCTTCCCGGACAGATCTTCGTATTCGGTGACTTTGCACTGCGGGCCAATTTGCTTGGCCATCTAGAGCAGATCGAAAGTTACGCTCCGGGCCATCAGGTCAGATTTGGAAGTTTGGACTTCACGGCTGACATCCGCGGGGACTTGATCTTCGATGGATTCGAGCCACAGCCGAGCGTGCCGCACTATCACGTCGGGCATGATTTAGCTCTGCCGTCGGACAGTACCCTGGAGGCCGCACTCGAGCCCGCTCCAATCTTCAATTCGGAGTCGGCCGCGCAGATTGAGGACGGATGGCTAGACATCGCCTCGGGTGCCGCAACCTCTACGGCGATAGAGCCAAACACTGACTTTGTCCCTCACGAGGCTCGTGACTCCGAGGTGCCGAACTCCCTGCCGGACTCCGAACCTCCCGCGCCCCCAATCGAATCTGGTTGGGCGCCGATCATGGAGTTTACGGCCCCGAACATCTTTCAACGCTCGCCTTTTGGCGACATCCTGAGTTCGTTAAGGTATCTCTCATTATCAGGAGAGCCCTCGCCGGACTGCGGCCAGGATGGTTGGGATGCGGATGACGAAGAAATTCAAAGCCCACCCACCGCCCACTTGATAGCCACTGTCGATGATCTAACCGACATGCTAGACTACGACTCCGAAGACATCGACGGTATGGACGACGATGCCGGAGACGACCAAGAACCAGCACCTACCGGGCACTGGAAAGCCACCTCGTCATACAACATATACATGGTGGATATCCCAAAGGATGGGAATGGCGAAGGGGCAGCGGAAGATGACCCCTCCAAGAAACAGCCCAAGCGCCTGCGCCAGCGGCGCCGCTCTAAATCCCGCCATAGCAAGAATGAAGTTTCCGGCACCGGAGATAATAATACACCGGATAGCGCCGAAGACAACCCACTCCAGCAAGATCCAGCACAGGAGGAAGGGGACGCCAGCCCTCATGAGAGAGCGGCCGAAGAAGAGGTAGAGGACTACCTGTGTCGCGGGGAACGAGCACCTATGGGGCAGGGCCCCTTTTGGTCCTGCAAGGGAGCGGAGAGCGCACGAAGAGCAGATCGAGGCGAAGCACGCGAGGGATTTTACCCAGCTTCGGAACTCTCCGGAGAGATAAAACTCCTACTGCAGCTTTGTGTTTCTATTTCGTTCTTGCTTGAGAGTGTGGGTGCCTTCTAGTTTCGAATGAGTCGAACCCTTTCTCCCTGCGCATGGGCCTCCTTTTTATAGTTTAAAGGGGTCACCGACAGGTGGCAGCATAGAGAGAGGGGTAAAAAAGGTAAAAACGGGGGTTGGTACAACCGCTACCAACAGTGCCCCTACCTAACTCTGACGGCAGGGGACAAGGGCATTTAATGCCCGTCCGGTCGCCCAAACAGTGCAAGAGAAGCGACCGTTAGGGGCGCCACCGATCGCCACGATGGCCTTCTAGTCATCTTCACTTGTAACCTCGCACCGCTTGGCTGCACAGCTACCCGCCACATGCACCAGGAGCGACCCTGCGGCGACACGTCGTCGGATGCGCTGGAGCGTGGGTGCAGAGTGGTAGCCTCGCCGCGGCAAGCGCCTTGCCGTGGTCGTTGTCTTGCCGCACCTGAGAGCTTGTTGCTCGTCGGGTCTTGCCGGGACGCGCGGCGCGTCGCGGCAAGTTCTCCGTAATGCCTTGGTTGGCCTTCCCGGCAAGCTCCTCTTGTCGGGGCCTTGTCCTTCCCGGCGAGTTACTCTTGCTGGGGCCTCGTCTTCTTAGTTAAGATACTTTGTTCTTGAATGGCATCAATATGAGCTACGGAGGATCTTGGCGGACGCCCGGCAAGCCTTGCCGCGGGACGCTGCGACTGCCCGTGCACAAGTTCGGGATACTAAGGTACCCCTACTTTAGTACACCGATAGGAGCCCCCGGGCCTGGGCCATACACGGTGCCGAGAGCTGTTGGGCCAGGCCCAAAACGGGGCACGGGCACGCGCGGCCTGGGTCCAAACCAAATCCAACTCCGTACCACCGCGCCCTCTCGTAACGGCACGCGTCAAACGCGGCGTCGTGGGAGAGATCGTGGGCAATTCTTTAATCTGGAAAGGCGCAACGTTCGCCTTGGTTCTGCATCCCTGCCACGCGGCTCCCATGCGCTTGGGGTCGCGGACGGTGGAAGCGGGAAACTGGGCCGTTGCGAGCAGAGGCAGCGGGTCGGCCCCGACTCCCTGCTCTTCCCGTGCCCCGATTCGCTGAGCGGGGCGGCCGAGCCCCCACCTCGCTCCTTTAAGAAGAGCGGGAGGGGAGCGCAGAAGCCCGCACTCTCTCACCTTCTCCTTTCTTCAGCTTCTGCTCCCCTTTCTCTCATTTGCCATGGAGGAAGGGAACCCTGGCCCTTCATCGGTGGCGGCGAGGGTCGCCGCCAGACAGCACACCCCTTCTTATCCCGCGCCCGTGGTGGCAGAGTCAGCCATAAGGGGAAGAGGGAGGGGGCGAGGTCGTGGACGAGGTCGAGGACGAGGTCGAGGCGCTCGGGGAAGAGGCGGACGGGGCGGCGCGCCAGCTCCATCTCCGCCGGCGGTTCCTCTCCCCATGGCGGTCCATACAGGGGACGACCCTTGCGAGTTCTTCGTTAGGCTGCACCGGGCGCCTCGTCGTCGCCTCCGACTTCCAGCTCCGTTTGTGAGTGCGATGGAGTTGGACCCGCCCGAGACACTGAGACTGCACATGAGGGGCTGTGGGATCAGCGGCACGCGAGTCCGCGTTGTATTCCCAGCCCCTAATGTGATGTATCTTGATCGTGGGTGGAAGACGTTCGCCCACATCCACAGCCTGATGGCGGGGTTTACCCTCCATTTTAAGTTAATGGAGGGCGATCTCCTCTCCGTCAAAGTCTTCGGGTGCTTCGGCACTCGGGCGAAGTGCTGCGTGGACAGCTCCTCCGATAGCGAAGGCTCCCCCTCGAGTGAGAGTGACGAGGAGAGCGACAGCGATGATGAGGGTAGCGGGCGGCGGGATGGCGGGCCCGACTAGGTGTCGGGCCGCTTCGTGCGTCACCGGTGACCCCATCATCCGTGTCGCCGGCTCCTTGAACTCCCCGGGGTCGTCTCCTTGGGCGGCTGGCGTAGGGAGGCTGCAGAAGGGGAAGAGGGCTGGCGACAAGGCCGTCAAGTCGGAGTACGAGGGCGTAGTGCCCTCGACAACGTGCTGACGTCCTGCCGCCCCGTATTCGAGCCCCGCTTCCGGCGCCGCCATCACCGTCCAGCCTTCGGACAACCCCCGGGATGTTCTCTTGGTGTCTTCTGGCACCTGTAGCTCGCCTAGGCGCCCCTTTTGCCCTTTTCGCCTCCTTGATCTACCTCCTAAAGAGAGGGACAGGAAAGGGATTACGGGCATCTTATCTTTTAAATTTGTAAGCCTCCGGGCCTTAGCCGCATCTAAAACTTGCAATCCTCTCTTTCATGTTTTTCATCCTCCATGGACTGTACCTGAGTGGGATGTTTTTTAATGAAAAGGGAATGCTTGTTATGTTATATCCTTTACTCAATTCCATCCCTTGTATGTTTTTACCCTATGCTTTTAGGGAACTTGCCGGTGGGAACACACTTGCCGCGAGCGCTGAGTGCGGAACATCAGCAGCCTGCCGGCGGTGTTGCTTCCGGCAATAAATCTTCTCGGGGCTAGTTGCACCACACTTTCATTGTTGAGCGGACTCGAAACAAATTAAGGGCGCAACTTAGCCACGAGTCGATTCCTCCGCGCACAGGTTTTCCATACAAGGCATGGTCGTTCAAGGAGTATAACATAAAAAAATTTAAAACTGACTGTGTTCAGACTTTGACAACTTAGCTTTTCTGTCGTCTGTGTCCCGGCAAGGCCATACTTCTTTGAACGACGCCCGGTCCACACCTTTATCCTCTCCTCCCCCCCCCCCCCCCCCCGTGAACTTGTGAGCGAAGGAACCTTCTTTTTGAGAAAAAAGAAAGAAGAGGAAATAAAGATATGGAGCCTTATGGCTCGTTATTGCTTACCGGTGGCAAGTGCTGCACAAAGTATCAGATAATACATGCATAAAAGAAAAAGGCATGAAATTGGACAACATGTGCTGAGCACATAAACTTTATGCACGGGATCTGCGCCCGGCTTTGTACAAAGGGTTACATGCAACAACGGCAAGGCTTGTACAAAAGGTGGTTGCCGGAACAGGTTCCGGCAACCACGCCTTATGGGTAAAACTTACGAAGATGCTCTATGTTCCAGGAGTTGCTCACCGGAAAGCCATCTTCGGTCTCAAGGCGGACAACGCCAGGCCTAGTGACCCGTTTCAACTTGTTGGAATTCCCACTTCGGCGTCAACTTTTTGGAATTCTTGGCGGATTGAACGCGCTGAAGAACAATGTCGCCTTCCTCGAAGCTTCTGGCATTAACTTTGCGGTTATGGTAGCGGCACAAAGCTTGCTGGTAGCGAGCAGCTCGTACAGCAGCCTGAAGACGATCTTCCTCGAGGAGCAGCGCGTCATCTTGCCGCAGCTGCTCTGGCTCAAGCTCATCATAAGCGAGCACTCGAGGCGATCCGTATACGAGTTCTGTGGGGAGAACTGCTTCTGCTCCATATACTAGAGCAAAAGGTGTCTGGCCAGTGGCTCGATTTGGCGTCGTCCTGATCGACCAAAGAACCACCGGCATCTCCTCGATCCAATTTCTTCCGCACTTCAGCGTTTGCCCTCTCCGCTTGACCGTTGCTTCTCGGGTGAGTAACAGAAGCGAAGCAGATCTTGGCGCCAAGATCTTGGAGGTACTGCATGAAGGTGCGGCTCGTGAATTGTGTGCCATTGTCGGTGATGATCCTGTTAGGGATTCCGAAACGGCAAACAATTGACTTGAAGAACTTGACTGTTGACTGTGCTGTCACCTTCCTCACTGCTTCCACTTCAGGCCACTTTGTGAACTTGTCGATTGCAACATACAAGTACTCAAAGCCCCCGACAGCTCGGGGAAAGGGGCCGAGGATGTCGAGCCCCCAGACCGAAAATGGCCAGGATAAAGGGATGGTTTGGAGAGCTTGAGCTGGTTGATGTATCTGCTTGGAGTGGAACTGGCACGCTTCACACTTGGTTACTTGTGCAGTTGCATCCTGGAGGGCTGTCGGCCAGAAGAAACCTTGCCGGAAAGCTTTGCCGGCAAGTGCTCTTGCGCCAATGTGGTGACCACATATGCCTCCATGTATCTCCGCCAACAGCTCCTGTCCATCTTCCTGAGAAATGCACTTCAATTTCACTCCGTTGAATCTTCTTCTGTACAGTATGTCATCGACAAACTGGTACATACTTGATTGCCGGGCTACTCTTTCCGCTTCTTCCTGCTCTTCGGGAAGTTCTCCTGTTTGAAGGAAATGGACAATCTGCTGTGCCCATGCCGGAGCCTGTGGCTCAACGACAAGGATTAGAGGCGCAAATGCTGCTGCGGGAACATCTGCTTCCATGGCAAGAATCTGTGATTCAGCCGGAGCGTGATGCTCCCCGGCAAGCGTGTCGGGACACAGATTGTCGGGAGCGTCTGCTTCAACAAAACAAGCCCTAGGGCTTGTCGGAGCAGACTGCTCCTCAGCGCTCTTTGTGTTGATCTTGGGGACCTTCTTGATGGCGGTTTCGGGGAGCTCTTCCCAAAAGTAGTCACCAGTAACCAACTTCCTCTTCTTGCTCTGTCCAGTTGATGGTGTTACAGATGGTTGAGTCAGCTTGAGCACAAAAATCCCTGGTTCCACAGGTAACTTGAGTGCGGCGCACTTTGACAGGCCGTCTGCAATGTCATTTTGAGCTCTTGGAACATGTTCCATTTGCAGGCCATCAAAATGCTCTTCCAACTTCCTCACTTCATCAATGTAGGCTTCCATCAACGGACTCTGATAATCTTTGTTTACTTAACGGACGACAAGCTGCGAGTCACCCCGGATAATTAGCTTCTTGATCCCAAGGTCTGCCGCGATCCTGAGTCCGGCAAGCAAGCCTTCATACTCCGCAGTATTGTTTGTTGCTTGCTCCTTGGGAAAGTGCATCTGGACCACATACTTGAGGTGCTCTCCGGTGGGCGCGACGAGTAGTACGCCCGCACCGGCGCCTTGCAGCGAGAAGGCACCATCAAAGTACATGATCCATTCTTTGTTCTCTTCCTTGACGGGGATGCTCCTCTCCGGAGTTTCTTCATCAGGTGTTGGCATCCATTCTACTATGAATTCTGCCAATGCTCGGCTCTGGATAGTTGAAGTACTCTCAAACTTGAGGCCAAAGCTTGACAATTCCAGTGCCCACTCGACAATCCTGCCTGTTGCTTCTGGATTCTGCAATATCCTCTTCAACGGAAAGCGAGTGACAACTGTGACTTCGTGTGCTTGAAAGTAGTGGCGCAGCTTCCTCGAGGCCATGAGAAGGCCGAAAAGCAATTTCTGCACACCAGAGTACCTTGATCTGGCCCCCTGCAGAAGGGAACTGACAAAGTAAACTGGGCGCTGCACCATCTTCTTCTGTTTCTCTTCTTGTGGCTTCGCAGATCTATCCTTGTCGGAACCAGAACTTGTCGGGGAAGCCCCCTGCTTGTCGCTGGACTCGGTTGCCGCGGTCACTGGCTCATCATCCGCCTCCCTCTCTGCTACTAACACAGCACTAACCACTTGATTGGTTGCCGCCAGATATAGCAGCAACTTCTCTTGTGGCTTAGGTGCGACAAGTATTGGAGTGGAGGATAGGTATCTCTTCAAGTCCTGTAGCGCGGCCTCCGCTTCCGGAGTCCATTGCATTGGACCTGCCTTTTTCAAAATTTTGAAGAATGGCAGGGCGCGCTCGGCAGACTTAGAGATGAACCTACTGAGAGCAGCAACGCAGCCGGCAAGCCTTCGCACATCCTTGACGCGCTTCGGTGCTTCGATCTATTCAATGGCTTCGATCTTGTCGGGATTGGCTTCGATCCCCCGCTGGGACACAAAGAATCCGAGAAGCTTGCCGGAAGGAACTCCAAACACGCACTTCTCGGGATTCAACTTGAGATTGATCTTGCGCAGATTTGCAAAAGTCTCATCCAGATCTTGGATCAAAGTTTCTTTGTCCTTGCTCTTGACCACTATGTCATCCATGTAAGCTTCTACATTTCTGTGCAGCTGTGTCTCAAAAGCATGACTGACTACTCTTGCAAATGTTGAACCAACATTCTTTAGTCCGAAAGGCATCCGTACAAAGCAGTACGTGCCACATGGAGTAATGAATGCGGTTTTCTCTTCATCCTCTTCCGCCATGAAGATCTGATGATATCCTGAGTATGCATCAAGGAATGAAAGCAGATCACATCCTGCCGTGGAGTCGACAATCTGGTCAATGCGCGGCATGGGAAATGGATCCTTGGGACAAGCTTTATTAACATTAGTGAAGTCAATACAAAGCCTCCACTTCCCGTTCGCTTTGCGCACGACTACTGGATTGGCTAACCACGTTGGATGGAGTACCCCTCGGACCAAGCCTGCTGCTTCCAACCTCTTGATCTCCTCTGCAATGAACTCTTGGCGTTCTACTGCTTGTTTTCTGACTCTCTGCTTGACGGGCCGTGCGTGAGGGCAGACGGCAAGGTGGTGCTCAATTACTTTCCTAGGAACACCGGGGATGTCAGATGGTTGCCATGCAAATACATCGACATTCGCCCGCAGGAAAGCAACGAGCGCGCTTTCCTATTTAGGGTCAAGCGTGGCACTAATGGTGAAGGTACCACCAGTGCCGTCCTCCTTGGCGGCCACTTTCTTGGTCTGTGGTGAAGCTGTCTTTGCCTTCTTGCACCTGCCGGTGGAGCTCGATGGTGCGTCCTCGACGGTAGCGCAGCACTCCGAAGAGGTGCGCTTGCCGGAGTGGGCATCAGAGCTAATCTTGCCAGACTTGGTCTTCTTCTTCCCCCCGGGAGCTTCAGCGGCAAGTGGTTTGTGTTCTGCTGCGGCTGCTGCTTCCCGGTAGATTTTGTCGGTACAGATAAGTGCATCTTTCTTGTCGCCATGGACAGAAATGACACTTATCGGACCGGGCATCTTGAGCACGTTGTAGGCGTGATGAGAGGCTGCCATGAACTTGGCAAGCGCTGGACGGCCAAGCATCCCATTGTAGGGCAATGGAAAATCAGCAACGTCGAATGTGACTCTCTCTGTCCTGAAGTTCAGCTCACTGCCAAACGTTACTGGCAGCGTGATCTTCCCCTTCGGCTTGCTCCTTCCCGGGTTGATTCCTTGAAAGGTGCCGGTCTCTTCGAGCTCGCTGTCGGGGATCTGGAGCTTCTTGAGTACCGCGGAAGAGATCAGATTCAGGCCGGCCCCACCGTCAACCAGCATCTTCGTGACCTTGAGGTTGCGGATTGTTGGCGAAACCAACATCGGCAAGCACCCGACCGCAGTTATGCGGTCAGGGTGATCCTCAACGTCGAAGATGATGGGCGTGCTGGACCACTTCAGGGGCTTGCGCGACTCAACGGACGGTTCTGCTGCGTTCACTTCCCGCATCCACTGTTTGAGTTGGCGGTGCGAGGTGTGCAGAGAGGCACCGCCATCAATGCACAAAACGTCTGTTGCCTTCTGAAACTCCTGCTCGTCGGCCTCATCTTCCTCCATCTCATCATCTTCGTCCTCATCTTCGTCCTTGTCGCGGCCGCGGGGAGGCCTGTGTCCTTGCCGCTGCTTGGCCTTGCCGCGGCGCCCTCCCCGGGCGGGACGCTTCTTGCCGGATCCTCCGCCACCTTCCTGGGCCTTCTCCTTGTCGCGACGCTCGTATTCAGCTTTCTGCAGCTCTATGAGCTGCTCAACCTTCTTGCAGGCCTGGAGGTCATGGCCCTTGGTGCGGTGGATCTTTCAGTACTGCTTGCCAGAGCCGTCCTTCTTGTCGGCGGCCACCACAGCCTCGCCGGAGTCACCAGCTTTGGCCTTCTCGGCGCCACCTCCATTGCCGGACTGCTCGACAACTAGCACATCCTTAGCTTTTCTCTTTCTGTTGTTTCGCCTCCGGTTCTTCTTCGCCGGGGCGGCATCCTCACTGTCAGATCCTTCTGCTCCTGCGTTCTCTCCGGGGAGTTTCCTCCCCTCCTCAGCACGTGCACACTTGTCGGCCAGAGCATATAGCTCGCTGACATCTCTGATTTTGCACATCGCCATCTCCTCCCTCATCCTGCGGTTACGCACGTTCTGATGGAACGCGCTGATAACCGCGGCAGGGTGGACGTCTGGGATGTTGCGCTGCACCTGGCTGAATCTCTGTATGTACTTGCGCAGGGGTTCTCCTTCCTTCTGGGCGAGCAGATGAAGATCGCTCTCCTGGCCATGGGGTTTGTGTCCGCCTCTAAAGGCGCCGACAAACTGATGACACAGGTCCGCCCATGAAGAGATGGAGTTGTCCGGCAAGTGCATTAGCCAAGATCTGACGTTGGGCTTGAGCACCAGCGGGAAGTAGTTGGCGAGGATCTTCTCGTCGCGTCCCCCGGCAGCCTGCACCGCGATGGTGTAGACGCTGAGTAACTCCGACGGATGTATCCTGCCATCGTACTTCTCGGGTACATCTGGCTTGAAGTTTTTGGTACTGGGCCACTGGACCTGCCGCAGCTCACGGGTGAACGCAGGGCAACCTACCGCGTACGGCAAGTCGCCTGGTTCCCCTGGCGCATGCACATCAACAGTGGGCCCAGCGCGCTGGTCTGACTGACGCCGTGCTTCTCTTCGGCGCTCGATGCGAGTACGAGCGTCTTCTTGTCGTCGTTCTTGGAGAACTTTGCGTTGATCGCGGCGAGCTCGCGGGTCCGACGACGCGGTGGAGTCGGTGTCGAGGTTGGCCCGGCGAGTCGGCGATCTTGGCCTTCATGGTGGGGAGTGCACGGTGGTGGCACCCCCAGCGGTCTTATCGGCGTCGGCTTGCGCCTGGGCGTCTTTCCGGGGCTTCGATGTGCTCGGTTGCCGGGGCTTGTCACCGTTGGCGAAGCCGATGAGGCTCTGAATGGTGGCCCTCCAGTCGTCGACCTTGTCTGGCGTTGGAGGGTAATCTAGAAGCAGCTGGGCTCGGGCCAGCGCTTCCTCTGGAGTCTTGGGTGGCGGTGGTGAGCGACGCAAGGTGCGGGATATGCTCAGGCTTCTAACATTGTTAGAAGGAGCAACATCTCGTCCAGGCGACCGTCCCGCGCTTGTGCCAGCATATTGACGCGCATGTTGGCCTTGAGCATCCCGCGACCCACCAGCTTGTCCTTGTTCTAGCGCAAGTACGGTGCTAGTAGCACCGTGGCGTTGTCGATCCTGCACCTCCTGGGAGGGGTGCGGCGGATGTACAGACGCTGAAGCTTGCGGGGCCTTGTCCTTGGACCGGGTGACAATGTGAGTCCCTCCGCCGGCGCCCGCTCCTCCGCTGGCGTCCACCCCACCGCCCGTTTGCTCCGGTGGCGGTAGGATAGACGTGGACGGAGCGGCCACCTCCGAAGCCTTCTTCTTCGGTGGCATGTCGATGAAGATGTTGATGTAGCGCGCGCAAACGCCGGATCAGGTTCGCACAACCTCGACGCCGCCCCTACCTGGTGCGCCAAAGATGTCACGGGGAACGAGCACCTATGGGGCAGGACCCCTTTTGGTCCGGCAAGGGAGCGGAGAGAGCACGAAGAGCAGATCGAGGCGAAGCACGCGAGGGATTTTACCCAGCTTCGGAGCTCTCCGGAGAGATAAAACTCCTACTGCTGCTTTGTGTTTCTATTTCGTTCTTGCTTGAGAGTGTAGGTGCCTTCTAGTTTCGAATGAGTCGAACCCTTTCTCCCTGCGCATGGGCCTCCTTTTTATAGTTTAAAGGGGTCACTGACAGGTGGCAGCGTAGAGAGAGGGGTAAAAAAGGTAAAAACGGGGGTTGGTACAACCGCTACCAACAGTGCCCCCTACCTAACTCTGACGGCAGGGGACAAGGGCATTGAATGCCCGTCCGGTCGCCCAAACAGTGCAAGAGAAGCGACCGTTAGGGGCGCCACTGATCGCCACGATGGCCTTCTAGTCATCTTCACTTGTCACCTAGCACCGCTTGGCTGCACAGCTACCCGCCACATGCACCAGGAGCGACCCTGCGGCGACACATCGTCGGATGCGCTGGAGCATGGGTGCAGAGTGGTAGCCTCGCCACGGCAAGCGCCTTGCTGCGGTCGTTGTCTTGCCGCACCTGAGAGCTTGTTGCTCGTCGGGTCTTGCCGGGACGTGCGGCGCGTCGCGGCAAGTTCTCCGTAATGCCTTGGTTGGCCTTCCCGGCAAGCTCCTCTTGCCGGGGCCTTGTCCTTCCCGGCGAGTTACTCTTGCCGGGGCCTCGTTTTCTTAGTTAAGATACTTTGTTCTTGAATGGCATCAATATGAGCTATGGAGGATCTTGGCGGACGCCCGGCAAGCCTTGCCGCGGGACGCTGCGACTGCCCGTGCACAAGTTCAGGATACTAAGGTACCCCTACTTTAGTACACCGACAACCTGCCTCCCTCCGGAGACGAGGCAAGCCTCGACGACGACGAATTCGTCATGCCTGAGGATCCCGTCGAACAAGAGCGTTTTAAACGCAGGCTTATGGCCACGGCGTACAGCCTCAAGAAAAAGCAGCAACAGCTTAGAGCTGATCAGGATCTGCTAGCCGACAGATGGACTGAAGTCCTCGCAGCCGAAGAGCACAAGCTCGAACGCCCCTCCAAAAGCTACACTAAACGTAAGCTGCTCCCCCGATTAGAGGAGGAGGCATATGAACCCGCATCACCAGGAGACAATACGGCTGATCGACCACCCCATGGTTGCGACAGAGAGGCCTCTAGGACCTTCACTAGACCCGTACCCCGACATCGCTCAAAAAGCACAAAGCCACAGGGGAACGCTCCAGACTTGCGAGATATATTGGAGGATAGGGCAAGACAATCAAGATCGATCTATGGATCACGTGGGCGCCCCACGATACGTGACGATTACCGTCACCCCGGACATAGTAAGTCCGGCCGGGCCGAACACAACAGACAAAGCTCTTTTGAGCTCCGTCGCGATATCGCCCAGTACAGAGGCGCCGCACACCCACTATGCTTCACAGATGAAGTAATGGAACATCAAATCCCCGAAGGGTTTAAACCCGTGAATATAGAATCTTACGATGGCACAACAGACCCCGCGGTTTGGATCGAAGACTATCTCCTCCACATCCATATGGCCCGCGGTGGCGATCTTCACGCCATCAAATATCTCCCCCTCAAGCTTAAAGGACCAGCCCAGCATTGGGTTAACAGCTTGCCAGCAGAGTCAATTGGGAGTTGGGAAGACCTGGAAGCCGCATTTCTCGATAACTTCCAAGGCACGTATGTGCGACCACCAGACGCTGATGACCTAAGCCACATAATTCAGCAGCGAGACGAATCCGCCAGACAATTCTGGACATGGTTCTTAACCAAGAAAAACCAAATCGTCGACTGTCCGGATGCGGAGGCCCTTGCAGCCTTCAAGCATAATATCCGCGACGAGTGGCTCGCCCGACACCTGGGACAGAAAAGACGAAATCCATGGCAGCCCTCACATCACTCATGACCCGCTTCTGTGCGGGTGAGGACAGCTGGCTAGCACGCAGCAACAACCTCAGCAAACATTCTGGCATTCCAGATACCAAGGACCGTAATGGCAGGCCGCGTCGTAACAAAAACAAACGCCACATTAACGGCGACAACAGTGAAGATACGACAGTCAACACCGGATTCAGAGGCTCTAAACCCAGTCAACGGAAAAAGCCATTCAAAAGAACTACTTAGGGTCCGTCCAATTTGGACCGAATTCTCGACCGCTTGTGCCAGATACATGGCACCCCTGAAAAGCCAGCTAACCACACCAACAGGGACTGTTGGGTATTCAAGCAGGCAGGCAAGTTAATTGCCGAAAACAGCGACAAGGTGCTGCATAGCGATGACGAGGAAGAGACCCGACCGCCGAACAATAGAGGACAGAAGGGTTTCCCCCCACAGGTGCGGACGGTGAACATGATATACGCAACGCACATACCCAAAAGGGAGCGGAAGCGTGCACTCAGGGATGTATACGCGATGGAGCCAGTTGCCCCGAAGTTCAATCCATGGTCCTCCTGCCCGATCACTTTTGACCGAAGGGACCACCCCACCAGCATTCGCCATGGTGGATTCGCCACATTGGTTCTAGACCCAATCGTCGATGGATTTCACCTCACCAGAGTCCCGATGGACGGCGGCAGCAGCCTGAACCTGCTTTATCAGGACACAGTGCGCAAAATGGGCATAGACCCCTCAAGGATTAAACCTACCAAGACGACCTTTAAAGGCGTCATACCAGGTGTAGAAGCCAATTGTACAGGCTCAGTTACACTGGAAGTGGTCTTCGGATACCCGGATAACTTCCGAAGCGAGGAGTTAATCTTCGACATAGTCCCGTTCCGCAGCGGCTATCATGCCTTGCTCGAACGTACTGCGTTCACAAAGTTCAACGCGGTGCCGCACTACGCATACCTCAAGCTCAAGATGCCAGGCCCTCGAGGAGTCATCACGGTCAACGGAAACACTGCACGCTCCCTCCGAACGGAGGAACATACAGCAGCTCTCGCGGCAGAAGTACAAAGCAGCCTCTTAAGGCAATTCTCGAGTCCGGCCGTTAAGCGACCGGACATAGCTAAGCGCGCCCGGAGTAGCCCACAACAAGACCACCTGGCATGTTCCGAGCACGCATAGCAGTGCGGCCCCAACCCCAGCCCCTGTAAAACATCAAGACATGTCCTTCCCGTATACCATTACGCTCCGAAGATACCATGGGCATGGGGAGAGGGGCGCGACCACGATAGGCCCAGACTGCGGTTCAAACACACCAGGGGCTCTCAAGTGTGTCGTTCTTTTTTTCTTTTTCTTTCTTTCTATTTTTTACCCACAGGACTCCGTTCGTCAGAGGCCCTCTCCGGCAATAGACCTGCCGAACTCACGATGCAACAGCCAGGGGAGAAGAAAGGCTACAACAAATATTCAGGTGGTCCCCATTACGAGCATTAAATCTGTTTTATGTACCATTCCGTAGCCCACCCCTGGAGGGGGACATATTTTACAGTCCCATCCCTTGCTTATCGCACCATTTGTATCGTTCTGCACTTATAGCAGTTTTTCTTGAATAAGTAATACAGCATCCTTTTGCTTCCAATTGCATTTCTCCTTTATATACATATGTTCATTTATGACATTAAGCATCCATACATTTTGGTACGGCTAAATACACCAGGGGCTTATGTTTCCCGCATCATGGTGTGATAAGTCCGAACACTTTCACAAGTGCGGCACCCCGAACTTATAGCACTATATGCATCAGCTCCGAATCATGTCTTGGGTCAATAGTTGGGTTTGCCCGGCTCCCATGTTTTGGTGCCTTACGTTCCGTTGTATCGGCTAAGGTAGCACTGGGAGAACCACTGCGATTGTGCCCCAGTTGAGCTGGGTTAACGCCTCAATGGAGAAAGCTAAAACTGACCGTCATGATGAGGCAAGAGCTGGTCGCTGTTCGAGAGGTTTTTGCGAGTCCTTAAAGACTTATGCCGCTTAGAGCGAGGAACCGGATTTTGTCCGGCCCAGGCGTGGATAGCGCCCCAAATTCGGCCTTCCGAAGACTAGGGGCTTCGCCGAAATTTAAAATTATAGAATTCTATGGCTAAGTGAGAGTGTTCAAGCACTATAAGTCCGGTTGCCTTGTTCGTTGCGTTGAGTGCCTCCCTAGATGGACCCAAATATGGGAACAAGAGCGCTCAAATTTATCCCGAACACCCCAGCACTCGTGGCGTGGGGGCTGAAGCCGACGACTTGCCATCTCTCAGATTTGATAAACAACCGCACAGAAGGTAATATTTTAAATTAAAAAGCGTTGCTTCGCGCAAATGAACTAAGTTTTCAGCGCACAGGATAACAAAATGCGAGTCTACTGAAATATTACATCTTTTGAGCACTCACCCGCAATAGTGCGGGCGCCCTTCAGCACACTCTTATAATACATCTCGGGCGTGCGATGCTCCTTGCCCTCTGGTGGGGGGTCCGTCACAAGCTTCTGGGCATCCATCTTGCCCCAGTGCACCTTTGCAGGGGCAAGAGCCCGACGGGCACCCTCAATACAGGCGGAGTGCTTGATAACTTCAACCCACGGGCACGCATCCACCAGCCGCCGCACCAGGCCGAAGTAGCTCCCAGGCATAGCCTCCTTGGGCCACAGCCGAACTATGAGGCCCTTCATGGCCTGTTCGGCCGCCTTGTGGAGCTCGACCAGCTGCTTCAGCTGGTCTCTAAGGGGCACCGGATGTCCGGCCTCAGCATACTGAGACCAGAAGACCTTCTCCGTCGAGCTACCCTCCTCGGCCCAGTAGAACGTGGCAGCATTGGACACGCTGCGAGGAAGATCTGCGAACGCTCGTGGAGAGCTCCGAATTCGGGTAAGCGACAGGTAATTAACACTCACATGCTTACTTTGCATGAAAAATGCCTTACCCACTGCTATTTTGTTTACCGCCTCGATCTCCTGGACGGCCTTGTAGGCTTCGGCCTTAGCGGCTTTGGCACTCTCAAGAGCCGTTGCAAGCTCAGACTCTCGAGTCTTCGAGTCACGCTCCAGGCTCTCATGTTTTTTCACGAGATCCTGGAGCTCTTGCTGTACCTCCGCCAACCGCGCCTCCTGTTTCTCTCGCTCGGTGCGCTCTGCAGCCGCATTGCGTTCGGCCGCGGCCACCGCCTCTTTCAGGGTCGCCACCTCGTTAGCGGTCCCTGCAATACCCACGTTATCCTCGTCATTCTTTTTGCAACCAAAATCCTTTTCTGTAAGGTGCAATTTTAATAAGGTGTTACTCACCTTCCTTGTCCTCGAGCTACTTCTTGGCACGGCCGAGCTCGTTCTCCGACCGCTCGAGGTTCTTCTTCAAAGTATCGACCTCCGCAGTCAGTGCGGCAGAGGTCAGCAGTGCAGCCTGCAATCCCATATTGACATATTTTTCATGACTCCTGTGTATATCTTATTAGATCCTCAGTCCGGCTTTTCTTTCCGAACACCGACCCGAGCATTAGGGGCTACTGTCTATGCGGTACCATTTTATACATATTGAAATTCTTACCTCAAAGCCTGTTAGAAGGCTGCTGCAGGCTTCGGTCAGCCTGCTCTTGGCGTGCTGCACCTTCTGAATCACCGCACTCATAACAGTGCGGTGTCCCTCTTCAATAGAGGCGCCGTTGAGCGCCTCCAGCAAATTATCCGGCACCTCCGGTTGGACGGAGGCAGCCGGCGTCACGGTCTTGCCCTTCTTGCGAAGGTGTCGCCCGCCGGACTCCGGAACCATTGTGGGTTCCGGAGCCGAGTCCGGTGCAAAGTCCAGAAGGTTGTCCTGTGACACCTCCGGGGCCTCCTCCTCCTGGCAGGTCCCTTCCTGGGATCCCACCTCGGCATCGTCCGTGTCACGGGGGGTGGAGGCGGTCAGAAGAGAATCCATATCCGACGCACCTAAGGACCCGCTCGACGAAGCGGGGAGATCGTCCTTGGGCGGACTGTAGGGTTGTATGCGGCATTAGAAAGACATTGCGTGGCAAAGAAAAAAAGATAAACCATGAAGTTATTCGGGAGTCCGGATACTCACGATCTCGCCAGGGGCTTGGCCCTTGGAGGCCAGTCCTCGTCGTCGTCACTAGCTTTGGCGGAGCAGTCCGGGGGAAGAGTTTTTCCCCGCTTGGACCCTTCGGCCTCCCTTGTTGGGGAGGCCTTCCTTTTCTTCTCTCCCCCCGCTGGGGAAGAGGCTTTCTTCTTCTCCTCCTCACCTTGGTGAGAGGAGTCGGCCTCGGATTCATCATACGATAGCACCTAAAAACGGGAACTCTTCCGAGTCCCCGTGGCCTTCTTCTTGGCCTTCTTCTCCGGCACCACATGGGGTGCCGGAGCCAGCAGCCCCGTCAAACGGGCGTCCGCTGGGTCCTCTGGCAACGGGGCCGGACAGATAGCCTTTGCGGCCTTCTTCAGCCAGTCCTGTCAAAGGAAAGGGAGTTTAGATCCCGCATAGAGAAACTATGGAAAACACGCGTCCCTTAAAGGACAAAATCACTTACCTCATCAGCTGGACGCTCCAAGCTGAATCTGCGATCTTCGGTAGCGGATGCGGGAGCCTCGGCGCCCTTGAACAACACCTTCCAGACGTCTTCGTACGTAGTGTCGAAGAGCCCCTTCAGGGTCTGGTGCTGCGCCAGATCGAACTCCCACATGTTGAAGCCCCGTCGTTGGCACGGGAGAATCTGGCGGATGAGCATGACCTGGACTACGTTGACAATCTTGAGCTTCTTGTCCACCAGCTTTTGGACGCAGGCTTGGAGTCCGGTCAGCTCCTCCGAATCACCCCAAATCCGGCCACTCTCTTTCCAGGAGGTAAGCCGTGTGGGGATGCCGGATCTGAATTCGGGGGCCGCTGCCCAATCAGGGTCACGCGGCTCGGTGATGTAAAACCACACCGATTGCCACCCCTTGATGGTTTCCACAAAGGTGCCCTCCAGCGACGTAACGTGGGACATTCTACCCACCATGGCGCCTCCGCACTCCGCTTGGGTGCCCTTCACAACCTTTGGCTTGACACTGAAGGTCTTGAGCCACAAGCCGAAGTGGGGCTGGATGCAGAGAAAGGCCTCACACACGACAATAAACGCCGAGATGTTGAGGATGAAATTTGGGACCAGATCATGGAAATCCAGGCCGTAGTAGAACATGAGCCCCCGGATAAAGGGATGGAGCGGGAAGCCCAGTCCGTGGAGGAAATGGGGAAGGAATACTACCCTCTCATGGGGCTTGGGGGTGGGGATGAGCTCTCCCTCACTGGGGAGCCGATGCGCGATGTCGCTGGACAAGTATCCGGCGTTGCGCAGCTTCTGGATCTGCCCCTCCGTGATGGAGGAGGCCATCCACTTGCCTCCTGCTCCGGACATATTTGGAGAAGGTCGAGGTGAGATGTGCGGGCTTGGGCGCTGGAGCTCGAGTTTGCAGAGATGGATAAGCCAAGGAGGAAGAAGGCGCATGTAAAAGGGTTGGATCTTTATCCCCTTATATGGGTGGACGCAAACATGCGTCCCCACCGGCCTGATAAAACTCGCTTACCCCCCAAGCGCCGCAATCAATGGCGCGGTTCGGTTACCCACGTCTGTATTGATGGGAATCCCGGAATAAGGGGAACACGATCTCTGCTTCGACAAGACGTGCCAAGGAAACCGCTTCGCTAAACGCGCTTAGGTGGTACAATAAAGACAATTTAAGTAAGGGCTTGGTAGTGGTGTGACGTCACGCCATCAAATACGTCAGCAGATTGAACTTGTGTAAATGTTATTCTCTCTACGGTGGTATGTGGAAATTATTTTGCAGAGCCGGACACTATCCTGGTGTTCACAATCTTCTATGAATTATTCGGAGGGAGAACCCGCCTTGCAATGCCGAAGACAACATGCATGCCGGACTCATCGTCATTGAAGCCTGGTTCAGGGGCTACTGAGGGAGTTCCGGACTAGTGGGTGTCCGGATAGCCGAACTATCATCATCGGCCAGCCTCCAAGACTATGAAGATACAAGATTGAAGACTTTGTCCCGTGTCCGGATGGGACTTTCCTTGGCGTGGAAGGCAAGCTTGGAGATACGGATATGTAGATCTCCTACCATTGTAACTGACTCTGTGTAACCCTAGCCCTCTCCGGTGTCTATATAAACCGGATGGCTTTAGTCCATAGCACGAACAATCATACCATAGGCTAGCTTCTAGGGTTTAGCCTCCTTGATCTCGTGGTAGATCTACTCTTGTAACCCACATCATTAATATTAATCAAGCAGGACATAGGGTTTTACCTCCATCAAGAGGGCCCGAACCTGGGTAAAAACATCATGTCCCTCGTCTCCTGTTACCATCCACCTAGATGCACAGATCGGGACCCCCTACCTGAGATCCGCCGGTTTTGACACCGACATTGGTGCTTTTATTGAGAGTTCCTCTGTGTCGTCACCGATAGGCTCGATGGCTTCTTCGATCATCATCAACGATGCAGTCCAGGGTGAGACCTTCCTCCCCGGACAGATCTTCGTATTCGGCGGCTTTGCACTGCGGGCCAATTTGCTTGGCCATCTAGAGCAGATCGAAAGTTACGCTCCGGGCCGTCAGGTCAGATTTGGAAGTTTGGACTTCACGGCTGACATCCGCGGGGACTTGATCTTCGACGGATTCGAGCCACAGCCGAGCGTGCCGCACTATCACGTCGGGCATGATTTAGCTCTGCCGCCGGATAGTACCCTGGAGGCCGCACTCGAGCCCGCTCCGATCTTCAATTCGGAGCCGGCCGCCAGATTGAGGACGGATGGCTAGACATCGCCTTGGGTGCCGCAACCTCTACGGCGATAGAGCCGAACACTGACTTTGTCCCTCACGAGGCTCGTGACTCCGAGGTGCCGGACTCGCTGCCGGACTCCGAACCTCCCGCTCCCCCAATCGAATCCGGTTGAGCGCCGATCATGGAGTTTACGGCCCTGGACATCTTTCAACACTCGCCTTTTGGCAACATCCTGAGTTCATTAAAGTATCTCTCATTATCAGGAGAGCCCTGGCCGGACTGCGGCCAGGACGGTTGGGATGCGGATGACGAAGAAATTCAAAGCCCACCCACCGCCCACTTGATAGCCACTGTCGATGATCTAACCGACATGCTAGACTACGACTCCGAAGACATCGACGGTATGGACGACGATGCCGGAGACGACCAAGAACCAGAGCCTACCGGGCACTGGAAAGCCACCTCGTCATACAACATATAATTGGTGGATATCCCGAAGGATGGGAATGGCGAAGGGGCAGCGGAAGATGACCCCTCCAAGAAACAGCCCAAGCGCCTGCGCCAGCGGTGCCGCTCTAAATCCCGCCATAGCAAGAATGAAGTTTCCGGCACCGGAGATAATAATACACCGGATAGCGCCGAAGACAACCCACTCCAGCAAGATCCAGCGCAGGAGGAAGGGGACGCCAGCCCTCATGAGAGAGCGGCCGAAGAAGAGGTAGAGGACTACCTGGCTCCCTCCGGAGACGAGGCAAGCCTCGACGACGACGAATTCATCGTGCCTGAGGATCCCGTCGAACAAGAGCGTTTTAAACGCAGGCTTATGGCCACGGCGTACAGCCTCAAGAAAAAGTAGCAATAGCTTAGAGCTGATCAGGATCTGCTAGCCGACAGATGGACTGAAGTCCTCACAGCCGAAGAGCACGAGCTCGAACGCCCCTCCAAAAGCTACACTAAACGTAAGCTGCTCCCCCGATTAGAGGAGGAGGCATATGAACCCGCATCACCAGGAGACAATACGGCTGATCGACCACCCCATGGTCGCGAGAGAGAGGCCTCTAGGACCTTCACTAGACCCGTACCCCCGCATCGCTCAAAAAGCACAAAGCCACAGGGGAACGCTCCAGACTTGCGAGATATATTGGAGGATAGGGCAAGACAATCAAGATCGATCTATGGATCACGTGGGCGCCCCACGATACGTGACGATTACCGTCACCCCGGACATAGTAAGTCCGGCCGGGCCGAACACAACAGACAAAGCTCTTTTGAGCTCCGTCGCGATATCGCCCAGTACAGAGGCGCCGCACACCCACTATGCTTCACAGATGAAGTAATGGAACATCAAATCCCCGAAGGGTTTAAACCCGTGAATATAGAATCTTACGATGGCACAACAGACCCCGCGGTTTGGATCAAACACTATCTCCTCCACATCCATATGGCCCGCGGTGACGATCTTCATGCCATCAAATATCTCCCCCTCAAGCTTAAAGGACCAGCCTAGCATTGGCTTAACAGCTTGCCAACAGAGTCAATTGGGAGTTGGGAAGACCTGGAAGCCACATTTCTCGATAACTTCCAAGGCATGTATGTGCGACCACCAGACGCTGATGACCTAAGCCACATAATTCAGCAGCCAGACGAATCGGCCAGACAATTCTGGACATGGTTCTTAACCAAGAAAAACCAAATCATCGACTGTCCGGTTTTGACACCGACAGGCACCCTCCACTGGCACCAGCTCTGCCTGGGATTCTGACCGGACTGCGGGCAGCCGGTCCAGGTCCAGCCCCGGATACCATGCCTTGATGATTTCCAAGGCCCGGCGCACTCCGGCCCGGGCCGAGGAACCCTTCCAAGCTTCAAGACAGCCAGCTGCGACCTCCAGCCAGTCGGCGGTCCGACTGGCGGTGCGCAGGGCTGGCATGTCTGGCCACAGAGCGGCAACTGCTTGGGCTCCGGCACGCTGAAGCCGGCGCATCAGCTGGTGGGCCGGGCGAAGACGGGCCTCGATGCTTAGAAGCTGCTCGTCGACGGTCCGGGGGGCGTTAGCGGCGATCTCCGCGCCGCTTGCCCTCCACACCTCGCGATCAGCCTCGATGGCCTGAGTGACTGCCTGCGAGTGGCCAGGGAAGAAGTCTGCCAAGAAAAAAAAAGAAGTGAGTCAAAAAAATCAGAAGTTAGCCCGACCTATAGTCGGAAGCTCGAAGAAAGAAAGAAAGAAAAGAAACTCACCGTCGACGATGTCCTCGATCTCATGGAAGCCGGAGGTCAGCATCGCCTCCTTGTCAGTCCAGGAGGAGCGCTCGCTCTCGAACTCGGCCAGGAGAGCAACCTCCTTCTTCTCGGCCTTGTTCTGCGCCTTCTTGAGCAGCTCCTTCTGCTCGGCCAGCTGCGCAGCCAGCAGGTCACGCTCTGTGGCAAGTCTGCTGCACGCCCCCCCCTTGGCGCGCAAGGCGGTGTTGGCATCGCCTAGCTGCTGCTGAAGGGTGGCGTTGGCCTCATAAGAAGAAAAAAGATAAAAGACGATAAGTCATCAAAAGGAAAGTCGCTGAGAAGATCCGGCCAGACTGCTCAGCAGTCGGCCCAAATCTCGGGGACTACAGCCCGCGGGCGCGCCAGTGCGCCCCCGCGAAAAAGAAGAAGGACTCACCCTGGCTCTCTGACAAGTCGGCAGTCCGCCTGCCTAGCTCCTCAACATTGCGGTTGAAGGCGGTAGCGCGGAGGTTGTGATACTCCTGCAATAAGCATTTCAGACAAATTTAAATATTTGGAACTCGCCAGAGGGAGTTCCGAGCCGCCTGCTCAGCAGCCGGCCCGAAACTCAGGGACTACACCCAGTGGGTGCGCTGGCGTGCCCCCACAGAGAAGAACAAGAAAAACAAGAATCAAAGAGGAAGGCATACTCGGACGGCCGTTCGCGCTGCCAGGTGCGCCTTGGTGCAGGTTTGGTGGGCGTCGCCTTCAGCTCGCAGCTTCGCCTAAACGTCCAGAAGCGCCTGGTTCAGCGGACCTGTGCCGCCTCCGCGCAACCACCCAACGGGCACGGCGCTCATCGCCTCCGCGTCTGGGTCGTGGCGCCGAAGTCGCCCTCTCGACGTGGCGGCGCACTGGCGAGGCAACTTGGAGGAGCAGCCTCGCCTCGGACTCGTTCGCGCTCGGCGGCATCGGCGGGCCCGCCGGCTATTTGCCGCATGCTCTCCCAGACGGCGACGGAGGCGACGGTGGCGGCACGAGCGTCTCCGACATGAAGGCCTCGCCGGTTTCCTTCTCCACAACGGGGTTCTCGGCGCCGGCTTCTCCAGTCTGCCCCGTGAACTCCGGGGGCGGCGGCGCGGAGGACAGCGAGATGACAAAGAACGCCGATTGGCGGTGTGCGGCCTCCTCGGCTTGCCACCTTGCTGCAACTGCGGCTTCGGTCTCTTCCAGTTTTTTCTGGGCGGAGGCCGCTGCCTTCTCAGCCTCCACCTTTTCCAGGCGGTCGGCCTCATCCTCGTCGCGCTTCTCTCGCACGTTTTGCTCCGCCGCCTCCCGGAGGTCGGCGGTGGGGTCAACCCGCCGAGTGTTGACAGACGTCTCCGCCGACCCCATGACGGAGGGAGCGGCGACTCTCTCAAGGATAAGAGGAGCCCTGAAGCAAGGATGAAGTATAAGAAACTCGGACGAGATTCACCAAAGGAAAATAAAGACAAAGGAGGAAACACTTACGTAGAGACTAGCAGCGGCCTCTTCACTTCCTTACGGAAGCGGTTGGCCTTCGCGGCCGCCTCCTCCCGCTTGGTCACGGCGGCTGCCCCCTTGAACTTCTTCGGCTTGCCGCCGAGCGAGCTCGGCCCGGCGTGGCGCCTCTTCGCGCCGCCTCTGCTGGCCACGCCGGCGGAGGAACCCGCGCCCGGTGGGCCGACCCTTGGCTGGTGGCGCGGGACGACTTCCCCTTCGGTGTCGTCTTCAGGTCAGTCGGCGAAGGTGGTCGAGGGCCTGAGGCCGCTTCCCGCTCCTCCTCCCCCGCCTTCGGCGTCGGCTTCCATCGCCGCCGCCCCCAAGTCAGGGTCGTCAATATCGCTCTCCGCTTGGTCGGGGATGAACTTGTGGGGCGGTCTCGTGACGCCGGATGCGGGCTGAATGAGGGGGTTCTAATTCAGAGAAACCAATGAAAATTAGGAGTCGGATTCGGCTATAAAGAAGACAAAGCAATAAAGAGATGCGACTTACCACTGGAGGGGGGTTGGCGCGCGAGTACGGCTCCTTGCCGAACTGCCAGTCCTCCCTGAGCTCGCAGTTCGCGATGTGGTTCACCATGTTTGCCACCTCTGCGCGGGGCATTTCCCTGGTGCATATCTGACTCGGGTCCCGGTGGTCGCTCATCTGACTGATCATATGAGGCCGGCCTTGAAGAGGGAGGGTTCGGCGCTCCAAAAAAGCGGCCAGAAAGTCGGCCCCAATGAGGCCCTCCAACTGCGTCAGAACTCGAAGCCGCGCCACGGCGGCGGCCCCGGTGGGAGTCAGCATCTTGGCTCGATGAGACCAGCTGGGGAGCCTCCCAGCCGGTGCGCCGGCTTCATAAGGCGGCAGATTGAGCCAGTCCCCGTCGGGGGCAACGCTCTTCACGTAGAAGTACGACCGCTGCCACATCTTCACCGACTTGATTAACGGGATGGAGGGAAACGGATTGTCGGCCGTCGACCGCCGCATCGCGATGAAGGCGCCGCATTGAGCCGGCACACCGGCGACGTGTGTACCGAGCTTGGATGAGAAGAATTCTCCCCACAGCTTAATGGTGGGGAGGACACCGAGAAAGCCTTCACACAGGGTGACGAAGGCAGCTAGCAACACCACCATGTTTGGGGTGAGGTGGTGCGGCTGGAGCCCGTGGAACTCCAAGAAGGAGCGGAAGAAGCCGCTCGACGGCAGCCCCAGGCCGCGCATGAGGTGCGAGCAGAAGATGACCCGCTTTCCCTCCTCCGGCGCCGGTGATATCTCCCTCTCCGGTGCGGCGCGGGCGCGCACAAGGTCTGCACCGAGGAGGTGGCGCGTCTTGCGGAGGAACTCAATGAGGTCGTCATCCACCTCTGAGCCGTCCCACACGCCGGAGCGCACGACCGAAGCCGCGGCGGCGGAGGGAGAGATCATCGCTGTTGGTGCGGTGTGTTTCTGCTCGACGGTGGCAAGAAGAAGGAAAGGAGGCAAGAGGAGGCGGGGGAGCAGGGAAGATGGGAGCGTGTGCTTTGCCGCTCCACTCCCCCCGCCTACTTATAGCCTTGAAGGCTGAGAAGCCGATGGGGCGGGTGCGGGATTAACTGCGTGTAGGACCCCACGCCCCCCCATGATATACCCCATGAAGTTACTGCGCGTAGTAACGACGTGGGAAACCCAACCGTCCGCACGGCCACAACGGATCCGTTCGCATGCCGAGGCACGATAGTGCCGGGCCCCGCCTGACGGCCTGTCCCGTCGCGCGCGTGGGTAGGCAGACTATCCTCTCCGCGTGGCACCGCGCAATAGGACCGCGGCGGGCGGCCACGGGGAAGCGTATCAGGCACGCCGCCTGGTCTCCCGCCACGACTTTCGAACTCTCTACGGAGCAAGACGGCCCTCCACGAATCCGACTTCGGACAATCGGCCCAAAGGAAGACGGCAAGCGAAATCCCAGAAGAATAAAACTGTTGAGGCCCCACGACGCAGTATCCGCGGGGCCTCACCAGCTTCGGGGACTACTGTCGGAGTAATGGGCGACGGGTAGGTTAACCCGAGCCCCAGAACCTTTCTAGACATTAGGACAAGTAGCGCCGCTCATGCCGAGTCCCAGGGACAACTCCAAGATATGCCGAGTCCCAGGGACGACTCCACGATATGCCGAGTCCCAGGGACGACTCCAAGATATGCCGAGTCCCAGACGGCGACTCCACGATAAGCCAAGTCCCAGACGGCGACTCCACGATAAGCCGAGTCCCAGATGGCGGCTCCAAGATAAGCCGAGTCCCAGACGGCGACTCCAAGATAAGCCGACTCATGGCCGGCGACTTCTAGAGAGGCCGGCTATAGAGAGTCGGCCCGCGACTCCACCCTCGTCTCGAAAGTCGAGGCGGGGTACGGCCACGGCGTGGCCGTCCTCCCCATGCGTACAAGGGGCTGGCATGGCTACAGTAAGCCGTATCACTGAAGACCTTCGGTGTGGCGCGACAATGTTGCCATGCCTGCCCTGACCTCAGCCACAGTAGGCGGCGCACTGAGCCCACGACGCCAGCATGTACGTCCCAAGGGCGGCGGGGCCGCCTGTCAGTGGGTAGACAGAAGACGACACGAGCGCCCTGGAGACGGACCCGTGGGAGTCGGCCCCCTGGAGTTGGCCGACCCCTCCCACGGGCCCCGCACGCCATTAATCAGACAAGATGGGGAATGGCGACAATGAACGCACGCCAGACGGCGGCGCTGTTGCCATGACCACATGACCAAGCCAGCGTCATCATAAGTACCGCTACAGTGTCAGGCCTGTCCGCGGGGCCCGCCAGTCGGCCGGCCCCAGTAGTCGGCGGAGAGGACGATGGCCTGAGAGACAGACGGCTGGGACCCGCGCCCAGCCGGATTACCATTGTACCCCTGGGGGGTAGGCCTATATAAACCCCCCAGGAAGCCCATGCAAAGGGTTCGGACCCAGATAGAGATAGGCCTTAGAGCATAGGAAGGAGAGATCTAGCCTTTCCCTCTCCTACCTCCAGAAACATCTCCAGTAGCACCGTTGTACCCACTTTGCCATAGTGACCATGCGGAGACCCCGCAGAGCAGCAGTAGGGGTGTTATCTCCTCGGAGAGCCCTGAAGCTGGGTAAGATCCGCCGGCGTGCATGTCTTCGCCTCATCCCGCTTCCGGGCACCGGCGACGTTCTACTCACTCCCACCATGATAAGCCATCCTTTGGCATATGTCGTACCCAACCCCCGACACTCAAGAAGAAGTTCAAGGCCAAGTGTGCCCATGACGGGCCCTCTGCATGAAGCTCCAACGACAAGCTCAACTTTCTCGTAAGTGCCACCCTCTTCACATCAAAGAAGTTGTGCACCTCATCATTAGTCGTTGGCCCATCACTTGGCCATGAACCTCCACCCTTGTGCTTAGAAGAACTTAATACCGTCATCTTTGCCTTCCCCGCCTCTTCCCATGGCCTTGCCACTTCCCAACTATGGTAATGGGACACTGCTCTCGTCCGTCACATTTGTCCTATAGTCCATCACTACCTTTGCTGCAGTTTCCTATTCGAACAACTCCAGTGATCCTTGTGATAACAACAATAGCTATGCTCGCACTAGTTACCACATCACTCCATTTAATCACTCTTGGGTGGCAACAATAAATGTTGTCGCTGTGGTCAAACTGGAAAAGGTCATAATGGTGGTGTCAGTGATCTAGCTTGGTCGATCAACGCTTTTTCTTAGATGCATGAGCACATGGAGTGCCAAATATAAGCATTCACTCAAGATGGAATGAGAGAAAATTGAGTTCTTGAAGTAGCTCGGGGTGAAGCCCATGGAGAACTTCGTCGATGCACACGTCAAGCTCACAAGAGTGAAACATAAGAACAAAAATAAAGGGTATACAACCAACGGTAGCAGCGGAATGGACTTGGATTCCTTTGTCACAATGATGACTTTCCATTCCAACCAAGCATGCATGCCTTTTATGTTGAGGAAAGGATCTAGGTAAAGTTGATTTGTCCATTTTCGTTTAGATGCACACTGTAGTAGGTCATTGTTCATTAAATTTAATTTTGGCTACTACAAAGGTTGTGATATAATTGTTGATGTGATAACCTTAACTGTCATGTGGAATTTAGTATGTTTTTGTTAAGTTTACGAATTTGTATGCTTGAACTACGTAGAGGTGTAATTTTAAATTTCAACCTCATGTATGATGACATTATGATTTGCTATTATGTTGTCCTTAATAGTGAGGTCGTGGTTGTCCTTGATAGTGATATTGTGGTTGTCCTTAATATTGAAAAGGTCTCCACTTTATTCTTATTATGAATCTGTCACTTTTCTTATGTTGTTGTAGAATAAGGAAATTTCCAGTTCTTTGGTAAGTGTAGATGTCATGTTTATGCATTGACGTGTGTTTGTGTTATTTCTAATATGGGTTTTCACAAGCTGAGTTGAGTTCATCTTGGTTTTGTTCAACACTTTTTTATGTGTAGCAACATTTAATCAAGCTAAGCATATTGTGAACTTAATATGTAGAAGTGTGTTTCACATAATTTTTGGGATATTGGCACATTAAATAGCTAGTAAATATATACAATTTTTTGCCAATAGTCATCATTTTGCCCCCCTAATTGTAAATTTTAGACTTTATTATGTTTAATTTATTGGAATTCAGATGTTGAAAGAATTATTCTAGCATTTCATTCCTTTGCCTCAAGAACTCCTTCATGTTAACGATCTTGGTAAAAGTCAATGAAAAGTTCCACAAACATAATAAATTCCAATGAATCCTACAGCTACAACACAAAACTGGCACAAAAACATGATGAATTTTTGGACTCCTAAACTACATAAGTTCATGATGAATATACCACTTCAGAAAAAGGGAGATGGTGGTAGCGGTGAAGGAGATGGAGTCGATGGTGGTGCCCTTGAAGGCATTGCGACATCACTGGCAGGGAGGCGAATAATGGTTTTAAATTTGGATGTACACACATATGCCATATTTGTCCAAAAATAATTGCCTCCATAAATGATCAAGTTTGCTGACTAAATATATTGGTGCTATATTCAATACTTCTGGTTTTTAGTCGACAAAATTAACAATGGATGTATGGTTAGATTATACTTAATGCAAACAAATGGATAAGGGGTGAACTCGACATTTATGGTTCAACACTTCTATTCTATGTAAGGGGAGTTTGTCTCCTCATATATTCCACTAACCAAAGGTTAGCAAATAACACCAACAAATATCTACCTTATGGTTAATCTTCTTGTACCTTTCATTTGTAGTAGGAACACTTCAAGATGACGGAGATGACCCATTCTTTATCTAAAATGGGAAGCACTTACTGAAAAGAAGGGGGAGCATGTGCTTGTTCTGAAACTGTATCCCATCTTTGCAAGGAACAACATGGTGTGATAATTCTAATTTTGGAACACATAAATAAATAATATGACTTGATCCACACAACCAAATCATAGTTCACTACCTCTTCGTGTCACGCGTCAAGCCGACCTTTTAGGTGCTTAACCTTCTGCCAAGCGGACCAACTACATCCATCTATGAAATTATATCCAATCAACAATAATAGATATGAATAACACTGAAACCTGATAGCTGACTAGTGCTTGCCAAGGTGTCATTGATGAGGTTCAATACTGCATAAGTTGAGTATAAGGTTAGCTATTTACTCATTTCGTAAAGTTTGGTTCAATTTGATTTCAACTAGTTAACCAAATTTTCCATATGTAGATCTATTTTAGTTTTACTGCACACAATTAGTGTGAAGTCAGCAATATATTTTTGTTTCCACTTCATTTATTCTGTTTGGTTCCATTAGGTTTGGTGAGGGTTAATATCTACCAAACCACTATGACGTGACGATTGAGTTACTGGTGATATGTATCTTGTGCTTTAATATGTTTGTTTTCTCATGATTAGTGCGACACAACAATGTGTTCTTATCTTATTTTTTGCGGGGAATGTACCCTTATCTTAATAGTGTTTACTCCATTGCATTGAGAAAATAATGATTCTTACATTCTATCTACATGATGATGAGTTAAACATATTTTTTGTTGGCCTCTTGGAGTGGGAACCGATATTCCTAGTGGAGCCATGATTTACAAGGAATCTTGACCTAATTTTGATGGGAGTGCACGAGTGCTCAGAGAGATAGTGGTGGATATGGGCACGGGAGGATGAGGGGATGGTTGCCGGGACCGAGCCCAACCCACCCTACTGTGAGGACTATTGGGGCAAGGACAAAATGGTGATTCTCATCGGCGCTTGCGGAAGCTGCTACGCCGCTCAATTGTGATAACCAGCAACACAAGCTATGGCTAGAGATCGCCAATGTGATGAACTTTGGTCGCAGGTCTACCATGAGCCACCACCCTCTCACACTAATATCATGTGAAAATATGTGCATTGACACCCTCAAGAAGTTCAAGGCCAAGCGTGCCCATGACAAGCCCTCGGCCTGAAGCTCTAACAACAAGCTCAACTGTCACGTAAGTCCCACCCTCTCGGGTGGCAACAATAAATGTTGTTGTTGCGGCCAAACTGGCAGAGGTGATAATCGTGGTGTCAATTATCTAGCTAGGTCGGTCGACACTTTTTCCTAGATGTATGAGAACATGGACTGCAAAATATAAGCACTCACTCGAGATGGAATGCGAGAAAATTGAGTTCTTGAAGTACCTCAGGGTGAAGCCAATCAAGAACTTCATCGATGCACAAGTGAAGCTCGCAAGTGTGAACCACGAGAACAAAAATAAAGGGTCTACAACCAATGGTAGCAGCAAAATGGAGTTGGAATCCTTTGTCACTATGATGCCTTTTCATTCCATTCATGAATGCCTCTGATGTAGAGGAAAGGCTCTAGGTAAAGTTGATTTGTCCATTTTTGTTTAGATGGTTATTATTCTTTAAATTTAATTTTGGCTACTACAAAGGTTGTGATATCATTGTTGATGTGATAGCCTTAACTGTTATGTTGCATTTAGTATGTTTCCGTTAATGTTTAGGAATCTCTATGCTTGAAGTACATAGAGGTCTAATTTTAAATATCAACCTCATATATGATGACATTATGATTTGCTCTAATGGTTGTCCTTAATTGTCAGATCCTGGTTTTCCTTATTAGTGATATTGCGGTTGTCCTTAATAGTGATAAGGTCCCCTTTTTATGTCTTAATATGAATCTGTTAGTTTTCTTATGTTGTTGTAGAATAAGGGAATTATCAGTTCTTTGGTAAGTGTTGTTCATGTTGATCCATTGACGTGTGTGTGTGTGTGTGTGTGTGTGTGTGTGTGTGTGTGTGTGTGTGTGTTATTACTAATATGTGTTTAAACGAGCTGAGGTGAGTTCATCTTGGTTTTGTTCAACATTTTTTCTGTGTACCAACATTTAACCAATATAAGCATATTCAGATACTAACACATTAAATACTAGTAAATATATAACAACTTTTTGCTAATAGTCATGATTTCGCCCCCCCCCCTAATTGTACATTTTAGACTATATTATTTTTAATTTATTAGAATTCATATGTTGAAAGAATTATTCTATCATTTCTTTCCATTGCCTCAATAACTCTTTCGTGTTAAGGATCTTGGTAAAAATCAATGAAAAGCTCCACAAACATAGTAAATTCCAATGAATCCTACAACTACAACACAAAACTAGCACTAAAACACGATGAATTTTTGGACTCCCAAACTACATAGGTTTAGCATTAATATACTACTACATAAAAAGGGAGATGGTGGTAGCGGTGAAGGAGATGAAGTTGATGGTGGTGCCCATGAAGGCATTGCGACATCACTAGCAGAGAGGCGAATAGTGGATTTAAATTAGGATGTACTCACATATGACACATTTGTCCAAAAATAATTGCCTCCATAAATGATCAAGTTTGCTGACTAAATATAATGGTGCCATATTCAATACTTATGGTTTAGTCGACAAAATGAACAATGGATGTATGTTTAGATCATTCTTAATGCAAACAAATGGATAAGGGGTGAACTTGACATTTACGGTTCAACACTTCTCTTCTATGTAAGGGGAGTTCGTCTCCTCATGTATCCCACTAACCAAAGGATAGAAAATAACAACAGAAAATACCTACTTTATGGTTGATCTTCTTGTAACTTCTCATTTGTAGTAGTAAGTCCTCCAGCCGTCTATGTGAGTATGCCTAGGAACAATGCATGATTACGGATATGACCCATTCTTTATCTAAAATGGGAAGCACTTATTGAAAAGAAGGGGGGCATGTGATTGTTCTTAAATTGTATCTCATCTTTGCAAGGAACGGCATTGTGTGATACTTCTAATTTTGGAAAACATAAATAAATATATGACTCGATCTGCACAACCAAATCATAGTTCACTACCTATTCGCGTCGCGCATCATGTCGACCTTCCATGCGCTTAACCTTTTGCCAAGCGGACCACCTACATCCACCTATCACATTGTCTCCATATCAAAAATTATATATATGAATAGCTCTGACCCCTCATCACTGACTAGTGCTTGCCAAGGTGTCATTGATGAGGTTCAGTACTGCATAACTTGAGTATAAGGTTAGCTATTTCCTCATTTCATAAAGTTTGGTTCAATTTGATTTCAACTAGTTAACCAAATTCTCCATATGTAGATTTGTATTAGTTGTACTGCACACAATCAGTGGGAAGTCAACAATATATTTTTGTCTCCACTTCATTTATTGTGTTTGGTTCCATTAGGTTAGGTGTGGGTTAATATCTACCAAACCACTATGATGTGACTATTGTGTTACTGGTGTTATGTATCTTGTCCTTTAATATGTTTGTTTTCTCATGATTAATGAGGCACAACAATGTATCCTTATCTCATTTTTTGCAGGGAATGTACCCTTATCTTATTAGTGTTTAATCCACTGCATTAGGAACATAGTGTTTCTTACATTCTATCTACACGATGATGAGTTAAACAGATTTTTTGTTGGGCTCTTGGAATGGGAACTGGTATTGTTAGTGGAACCATCATTTACAAAGCTTTGCCTAATTTTGATGGGAGTCTACGAGAGCTTAGAGAGATAGCTGCGGATTTAGGCACGGGAGGACGAGGGGGTAGTTTCCGGGACCGAGCCCAACCCACCCTACCATGAGGACTATTGGGGCAAGGACAAAACGGTGATGCTCATCGGCGTTTGGGGCAGCTGCTATGTTGTGCTCAATTGTAATAACCAGCAACACAATTTGTGGCCGGAGGTCTCCAATGTGATGAACTTTGGTCACAGGTCTACCGTGAGCTACCTCCCCCCCTCACACTAACATCATGTGAAACATGCGCATTGACACCTTCAAGAAGTTCAAGGCCAAGCGTGCCCATGACGGGCCCTCGGCATGAAGCTCCAACAACAAGCTCAACTTCCATGTAAGTCCCACCCTCTCCATGTCAAAGAACTTGAGCACCTTAGTCGTCGGCCCCATCACTTCACCATGTACCTCCACCCTTATGCCACCTAGAAGAACTTGTTACACTCATCACTGTCTTCCCCGCGTGTCGCCGTGGCCCTGTCGCTGCCCAACTGTGGTCATGGGACACTGCTCTCGACTATCACATTTATCCAGCAGTCCGCCGCTGCCTTTGCTACAGTTTCCTATTCGGACAAGTCCAGTGACCCTGGTAACAACACCAATAGCTATACTCCCACTAGTTACGATGTCCCTCCATTTAATCACTCTCAGGTGGAAATAATAAATATTGTCGCTACGGCCAAACTGGCAGAGGTGATAATGGTCGTGTCAGTGATCTAGCTCGGTCGGTCGATGCTTTTCCTTAGAAGTATGAGCACATGGAGTGCCAAATATTAGCACTTACTCGAGATGGAATGTGAGAAAATTGAGTTCTTAAAGTAGCTCAGGGTGAAGCCCATGGAGAAGTTCATCGGTTCACAAGTCATGCTAGCAAGAGTGAAACACAAAAATATAGAGGGTCTACAACCAATGGTACCAGCCCAATTGAGTTCGATTCCTTTATCACTATGATGCCTTTTCATTCCAACCATGCATGCCTCGGATCTTGAGGAAAGGCTTTAGGTAAAGTTGATTTGTCCATTTTAGTTTAGATGAACATTGTTGTAGGTTTTGTAGGTTATTGGTCATTAAATTTACTTTTGGCTACTCCAAAGGTGGTGATATCATTGTTGATGTGATAACTTTAACTGTTATGTGGCATTTAGTATGTTTTCGTTAATGTTTAGGAATTTGTATGCTTGAAGTATGTTGATGTGTAATTTTAAATTTCAACCTCATATATGATGACATTATGATTTGCTCTTGTGGTTGCCCTTAATAGTGAGATCGTTGTTGTCCTTAATAGTGATATTGCGGTGGTCCTTATTAGTGACAAGGTCCCCATTTTATGTCTTATCATGAATCTGTTACTTTTCTTATGTTACTGCAGAATAAGGGAACTTTCAGTTCTTGTGTAAGTGCTGATGTCATGTTGATGCATTCACATATGTGTGTAATTACTAATATGGGTTTACACAAGCTGAGGTGAGTTCATCTTGGTTGTGCTCAGCAACAATTTATGTGTACCAACATTTAATCAAGCTAAGCATATCGTGAACTTAATTTGAAGAAGTGTGCTTCACATTATTTTTGAGATACTCACACATTAGATAGTTAGTAAATATAACTCTATTTTTTGCCAATATTCATCATGCCGTTCCCCTGATTGTACATTTTAGACTATATTATGTTTAATTTATTAGAATTCTGATGTTGAAATAATTATTCTTGCATTTCTTTCCTGTGCCTCAAGAACTCCTTCGTTATAAGGATCTAGGTAAAAATCAATGAAAAACACCACAAACATTGTAAAATTTCAATGAATCCTACAACCACGACACAAAAGTGGCACTAAAACATGATGAATTTTTGGACTCCTATACTACATAGGTCTATGTTGGGAATATAACTATTTGTGTAAGCCGTCCAGGAGGGGCCGGGTTACGCAAAGAAGACTCATCAGAAAGAAGCCCAAGACCAAGCATGAAGATGGCGGTTCAATAAAGGGCCTAAAGCCCACCAGCGATTGGAGGCCCGTTGTAGTAAACCGCCACAATGACATGACTTGTATTGTAAGGTAGATTTAACTAGTCACCGAGCCGGACACTGTTTATGAGCTGGCTGGGACTCTGTAAGCCGCAGGGCGCCAACCCGTGTATATAGGGGGGCGACCCGTTGGCGGCTAAGGGCAAGAAACAACTCGTCGAGAACCGGGCATAGCGTATCTCGCTCCCTGGTCATCGAAACATCAAGCAATACCAACCCAACTAGACGTAGGCCTTATCTTCATCGTAAGGGGCCGAACTAGTATAAACCTCCCGTATCTCTTGTCCCAATTAACCCCTTCAAGCTTCCTAGTTGCGATGGCTCCGCGATTAAGTCCTTTCAGGAGCTGGCGGTTTTCATGGCCCGGGAGGCGGTTCAAATTCCGGTTTTCAAGGACATCAGGGCAGTTATAATCAGCAGCAGTCTGGTCAAGGGGAACAACAGCAGCAACAGTCGGGTTATCAAAGCCATCCGAAGCAGTTGAATAGTGGGCAGTATCATGTCTTTACCACTAGCTTGTGCAAACGTGACCAGAAGGTTCATAAGAGGGCTGTAAATTCTATTGAGCCGGCGGTTCCTTGTTATTTGAGGTGGTCCGAACAGCCCATTCTGTGGAGCAGGGAAGATCACCCCATCCGGGTTGATAACCCGGGTCAGTTAGCCTTGGTGGTAGCGCCTTAGGTTGGTGGATATAAATTCACTAAGGTACTCATGGACGGGGGTAGCAGCATCAATATCCTCTATTATGAGACCTGTCAACGCATGGGGTTAACTGATAAGAATTTGAAGACGTGCAACACTGTTTTTCATGGAGTGGTCCCTGGTAAGTCGGCATACCCAGTTGGCAAGATTGAACTGGAAGTGACTTTTGGAGATGAGTGTCGGTGTCAAAACCGGCGGATGTCGGGTAGGGGGTCCCGAACTGTGCGTCTAGGCGGATGGTAACAGGAGACAAGGGACACGATGTTTTTACCCAGGTTCGGGCCCTGTCGATGGAGGTAAAACCCTACTCTTGCTTGATTAATACTGATGGTATGGGTAGTACAAGAGTTGATCTACCATGAGATCAGAGAGGCTAAACCCTAGAAGATAGCCTATGGTATGATTGTTGTTCGTCCTACGGACTAAAACTCTCCGGTTTATATAGACACAGGAGAGGGCTAGGGTTACACAGAGTCGGTTACAATGGGAGGAGATCTTCATATCAAATCGCCAAGCTTGCCTTCCATGCCAAAGAAAGTCCTATCCGGACACGGGACAAAGTCTTCAATATTGTATCTTCATAGTCCGGGAGTCCGGTCAAAGGTCATAGTCCGGCCATCCGGGCACCCCCTAATCCGGGACTCCCTCAGTAGCCCCTGAACCAGGCTTCAATGACGACGAGTCTGGCGCGCAAATTGTCTTCGGCATTGCAAGGCGGGTTCTTCCTTCGAATATTCCATAGAAGATGTTGAACACTAGGATAGTGTCCGGCTCTGCAAAATAAGTTCCACATGCCACCGTAGAGAGAATAATATCTGCACAAATCTAATCTGCTGACGTACTCCATATCATGACATCACGCCACGGCCAGGCCTTTATTTGAATCGTTTTACTGTTCTACCTCAGCGCATTTAGCGAGGTGGTTTCCTTGGCACGTCTTGTCAAAGCAGAGATCGAGTCCCCTTATTCCGGGATTCTCATCAATACGGGCGTGGGTAACCCAACTGCGCCATTAACCGCGGCGCTTGGGAGATAAGCGAGTTTTATTAGGCTGGTGGGGGCTCGCAGTCTCGGCCGCCCATATAAGGGGATAAGGATCCACCCTTTCCATTCACGCCTTCTTCCTCCCTTGCTTTTCCATCGGCGCACTCAAACTCCAGCACCCAAGTCCGCACTTCCCACCTCGACCTTTCTCCAATCATGTCCGGAGCGGGAGGTAGATGGATGGCCTCCACCATCACGGAGGGGCAAATCAAAAAGTTGAGGAAGGCCGGATACTTGTCCAATGACATCGCGCACCGGCTTCCCGAGGAGGGGCAACTCGTCCCCACCCCTAGGCCCCATGAGAGGGTCGTGTTTCTCCCCCATTTCCTCCGCGAACTGGGCTTTCCCCTTCACCCGTTTGTCCGGGGGCTCATGTTCTACTACGGCCTGGACTTCCACGATTTGGCCCCGAACTTCATCCTCAACATTTCGGCGTTCATCGTCGTAAGCGAGGCCTACCTCCGCATCCAGCCTCACTTTGGCCTATGGCTGAAGATCTTCAGCGTCAAGCCGAAGGTCGTGGGCGGATGTCAAGCGGAGTGCGGAGGCGCCATGGTGGGCAAAATAGCCAACGTCACATGGCTCGAGGGCGCCTTCGTAGAGACCATCAAAGGATGGCAATCGGGGTGGTTCTACGTCACCGAGCCGCGTGACCCTGAATGGGCAGCGGTCCCCGAATTTCGATCCGGCATCCCCACCCGGCTCACATCTTGGAAGGAGACGGCCCTGTCATGGGGTAGTCCGGGGGAGGTGACCGGACTCCAAACCTGCGTCCGAGACCTAGTGAACAAGAAGGTTAAGCTTGTCAACATAGTCTAGGTCATGCTCTTCCGCCGGATACTTCCGTGTCAACGACGGGCCTTCACCTTGTGGGAGTTCGACCCGGCCCAGCACCAGACTCTGTCCCGGCTTTTCGACACAAAGCACGAGGATGCTTGGAAGGTGCTATTCAAGAGCTCCGAGGTCTCCCCATCCGTCACCGAGGATCGCGGATTCTGTGCCAAGCGCCAAGCCACCGAAGTAAGCTCGCCTTTAGTTTTTCTCGAGACACTTGATTTTCATGGTTTGATTCTGTGCAGGATCTATACTCCTTCTCCTTTGACAGGACTGGAAGAGGACATCCAGGCAGTTTGACTATCCGGCCCCTTTGCCCGAAGGCCCAGCGGATGCGCGCTTGACGAAGCTGCTGGTTCCGGAACCTCACATGGTGTCGGAGAAGAAGGCCAAGAATAAGGCCATGGGAACCCGAAAGAGTTCCTGGCGCATGGTGGTGTCAGATTCATCGCCCGACAACCCCGAAGCACTCTCCGCCTCTGAGGACGAGGAGGAGGAGGAGGAAGAAGAAGCCTCTCCCCCTCCAGCGAGGGGAGGAAAGAAAAGGAAGGCCGCCCCAACTAGGGGGGGGGGGGCGGAGGGTCCAAGAAGGGGAGGACCCTTCTGCCGGACTACGCCTCCGATGCTGAAGACGGCGGGGAGGAATGGCCATCCAGGGTCAAGCCCCTGGCAAAATCGTAAGTATCTAGATACCACAATAACTTATGGCGCTCCTCTGATGTATGGCACCTTCTGACGCTGAATTCAATTATGCAGTCCGCCCTGGGCTCAGCTCGGCGATTGATCGAGTGGCTCCCTAGACTCGTCGGATGTGAACAACGCTTCACTTCCAACGACCTCCTCCCCTCTCCCTACAGACGATGCTGAGGTGGAGTCCCAAAAGGGGCTGAACCAGGAGGAGGTGGTCCTGGAGGCGCCACAAGGCGACCTCCCGGACTCCAGGCCCAAAGGGGGTAAAACCCCAGAGGGGTCTAAGTCCGGCCCTGGGCCGGACACCGCTCTGGAACCAACATCAGTTCCAGAGACCGGCAGGCGGCGCCTTCGCAAGAAAGGCGTGCCTTCGATGCCGGCGGCCTCCGTCCAACCGGAGACGCCGGAAAACTTGCTGGAGGCGCTTAACGGCGCCTCCATCGACGAGGAGCACCGCACTGTTATGAGTGCGGTGATTCAGAAGGTTCAGTCCGCCAACAACAGAATGACAGAAGCTTGTACCAGCCTGCTAACAGGCTTCGAGGTATGTAAAACATATAAAAATGTTACCGCATAGACAGTAGCCCCTGATGCTCAGTTCGGCATTCGAAAAGAAAAGCCGAGCTGAGGATCTAAAAAGATATACGCAGGAGTCTAACATAAATGTGTCAATATGGGAATGCAGGCTGCGCTGCTGACCTCTGCCATACTGACTGCGGAGGTCGATACATTGAAGAAGAGCCTCGAGCGGTCCGAGAACGAGCTCGGCTGTGCCAAGAAGCAGCTCGAGGACAAGGAGGGTACGTAATACCTTATGTAAACGTATATAGAAATACCTGGTTGCAAATAATGACAGGACCAACGTTATGTTGCAGGGACCAACGACAGAGGTGGCGACCTTGAAGGAGGCAGTGTCCAAGGCCGAAAACAGTGCGGCCTCGGAGCGCACCGAGCGAGAGAAACAGGAGGCGCTGGTGGTGGAGGTGCGGCTAGAGCTCCAGGATCTCGTGGAGAAACACGAGAGTTTGGAACGTGACTCGAAGACTCGAGAGTCCGAGCTTGCCTTGGCTCTTGAGAGTGCCAAAACCGCTAAGGCCGAAGCCCAGAACGCCCTCCAGGAGATCGAGGCGATAAAGAAGATAGCGGCGGGTAAGGCATTCTTTATGCAAAGCAAGCATATAAAAGTGAATTATCTGTTACTTACCCGAATCCGGAGCTCTCCAGGAGCGTTCGCCGATCTGCCCCGTAGTGTGTCTGATGCTCCCGCGTTCTACCGCGCCGAGGAGGGGAGCTAGATGGAAAAGGTGTTCTGGTCTCAATATGCTGAGGCCGGACATCTGGTGCCCCTGAGCGACCAGCTGAAGCAGCTGATCGAGCTTCACAAGGTGGCCGAACAGGCCATGAAGGGCCTCATAGTTCGGCTGTGGCCAGGAGAAGCCATGCCTGGGAGCTACTTCGGTCTGGTGCGGCGGCTGGTGGACTCTTGTCCCTGATTGAAGTCATCAAGCGCTCCGTCTGTATTGAAGGTGCCCATCGGGCCCTTGCCCGTGCTAAAGTGCACTGGGGGAAGATGGACGTCGAGAAGCTTGTGACGGACCCGCCACGGTTGGGCAAGGAGTATCGCACGCCTGAGATGTATTATGAGGGTGTCCTGAAGGGTGCCCGCATTATAGCGGGTGAATGCTCCAAAGATGTAATTTTTGAGTAGACTCGCATCTGTTATCCTGTGCGCTGAAAACTTTGTTCATATGCGCTAAGCAATGCTTGTTAATTTAAAATATTACCTTCTGTGCGGCCGTTTCTTAAATCTTAGAGATGCAAGTCGTCGGCTTCTGCCCCCATGCCATGAGTGCTGGGTTGTTCGGGATAAACCTGAGCGCTCTTGTTCCCATTCTTGGGTCCATCTAGGGAGGCGCTCAGCACGACGAACAAGGCCATCGGGCTTATAGTGCTTTATCACTCTCACTCAGCCATAGAATTCTATAATTTTAAATTTCAGCGAAGCCCCTAGTTTTCGGAAGACCGAGTTCGGGGCGCTATCCACGCCTGGGCCGGATAAATCCGGCTCCTCGCTCGAAGCGGCATAAGTCTCTAAGGACTCGAAAAAACCTCGCGAACAGCGACCGGTCTCTCGCATTATCATGACGGTCAGTTTTAGCTTTCTCTACTGAGGTGTTAACCTAGCTCAACTGGGGCACAATCGCAGTAGTTCTCCCAGCGCTACCTTAGCCAACATCGCGGAACATAAGGTGCCAAAACCTGGGAGCCGGGCAAACCCAAATATTGACCCAAGACATGATTCGGAGCCGATGCATATAGTGCTATAAGTTCGGGGTGCCGCACTCATGAGAGTGTTCGGTCTTCTCACACCGTGTTATGGGGTGCTGAAGCCCCTGGTGTATTGGCCGTACCAAAGTGTACGGTTGCACAATGTCATGACTGAACATATTTGTATAAAAATAGATGAATACAATAATAGGTAAGAGCTATATATTGTTTATTAAAGGGGGCTGCTATGAAAGAAGAACGATACAAATAGTGCGGTAAGCAAGGGGTGGGATTATTTGACATATCCCCCTCCAGGGGAAAGCTGTCAGACCTTTAAGTAAAGCGGGTATTTAGCTCGTTATAGAGACCACCTGGACATTTGACGTGGCTTGTGCTCTCCCTGGCTGTTGCATCGTGTGTTCGGCGAGTGTATTGCCGGACAGACCTTCTGGATAGTTGGGTCCTGAAAGAAAAAGAAGAAACGGCATAATAGGGAGCCCCTAGTGCGGTTAAGCCGCATTCTGGAGTGCCGTAGTTGTGCCCCTCCCACTATGCCCATGGTATTTCCAAAGCGTAGTTATGTACGCGTGGTACCGCTATCGCCATCTGGCGAGGGCTGGGGTTGGGGCCGCACTGCTATGCTTGCTCGGAGTGTGCCAACCGGCTTTGTTGTAGGTTACTTCGGGCGCGCTTGACGTTGTCCGGACGCTTAACACCCGGACTGGGGAATTGCCTTGAAAGGCTACTTTGAACTTCCGCCGCCAGGGCCGCTGTGTGCTCCTCCGTTCGGAGGGAGCGTTCGGTGTTTCCATTTACCGTAATGACTCTGCGAGGGCTTGGCATCTTGAGCTTGAGATATGCGTAGTGCGGCACCACATTCAATTTTGCGAATGCGGTTCATCCGAGCAGGGCATGATAGCCACTGCGGAATGGGACTATGTCAAAGATTAGCTCTTCGCTTCGGAAATTATCGGGGGATCCGAAGACCACTTTGAGTGTAACCGAGCCTGGACAGCTGGCTTCTACACCTGGTATGACTCCTTTAAAGGTTGTCTTTGTGGGTTTAATCCTTGAGGGATCTATGCCCATTTTCCACACTGTATCCTGATACAGCAGGTTCAGGCTGCTGCTGCCGTCCATGAGGACTCTAGTGAGGTGAAATCCGTCAATGATTGGGTCTAGGACCAATGCAGCGAATCCACCATGATGGATGCTAGTGGGGTGGTCCCTTCGATCAAAAGTGATCGGGCAGGAGGACCATGGGTTGAACTTCGGGGCGACCGGCTCCAACGCATAGACGTCCTTGAGAGCACGCTTCCGCTCCCTTTTGGGGATATGGGTTGCGTATATCATGTTCACCGTCCGCACTTGCGGGGGGGGGGGGGGGGGAACCCTTCTGTCCTCTGTTGTTCGGCGGCCGGGGCCCCTCCTCGTCATCACTATGCAGCCCCTTGTCTCTGATTTTGACGCTTAACTTGCCTGCCTGCTTGAACACCCAACAATCCTTGTTGGTGTGGTTGGCTGGTTATTCGGGGGTGCCGTGTATCTGGCACGAGCGGTCGTGTATCTGGTCTAGACTGGATGGGCCCGGGAGGTTTCTTTTGAATGGCTTCTTCCGCTGACCGGGTTTAGAGCCTCTGAATCCGGCATTAACTGCCGTATCCTCAGTGTTGTCGCTGTTAATGCGACGCTTGTGTTTGTTGCGACATGACCTGCCATTGTTGTCCTTGGTATCCGAATTGCCAGGGCTCTTGGTTATGATATTGCTACGAGCTAGCCAGCTGTCTTCTCCCGCGCAAAAGCGGGTCATGAGTGTCGTGAGGGCTGCCATAGATTTCGGCTTTTCCTGTCCTAGGTGCCGGGCGAGCCATTCGTCTCGGATGTTGTGCCTGAAAGCTGCAAGGGCCTCGGCATCCAGACAGTCGACTATTTGATTCTTCTTGGTTAGGAACCATGTCCAGAATTGTCTGACCGATTCCTCTGGCTGCTGGATTATGTGGCTGAGGTCATCGTCGTCTGGTGGTCGCACATAAGTGCCCTGGAAGTTGTCCAGGAACGCGGATTCCAGGTCCTCCCAGCAACTAATTGACTCTGCTGGCAGGCTGTTAAGCGAATGCCGAGCTGGTCCTTTGAGCTTGAGCGGGAGGTATTTAATGGCGTGTAGATCATCACCACAGGCCATGTGAATATGAAGGAGATAATCCTCGATACATACCGCGGGATCTGTTGTGCCATCATATGATTCAATGTTTACGGGTTTAAAACCCTCGGGGATTTGAGGATCCATTACTTCGTCTGTGAAGCATAGTGGGTGTGCGGCGCCCCTATACTGGGCTATATCGCGACGCAGCTCGGATGAGCTTTGTCCTCTGTGTTCGGCCTGGCCGTATTTATCATATCCGGCGTGACGGTTATCGTCACATGACGTGGGGCGCCCATGCGATGCGTAGATTGATCTTGTTTGCCTTGCCTTATTCTCCAATATGTCTCGCAGTTCTGTTGGGTCTCCCCGCACTCTGGTATTTTTTGAGTGGTGCCGGGGGGCAGCTTGGGTCGAGGGCCGAAAGGCCTCTCTGTCGCGGCCACGGGGTGGCCGATCGGGCGCATCATACGCTGGTGATGCAGGTTTAGTTGCTTCCTCTTCAAGTTGGGGTAGCAGCCTGTGCTTTGGGTAGCTCTTGGAGGGGCGTTCGAGTTTATACTCTTCGGCCGCCAGGACTTCGGTCCATCTGTCGGCTAGCAAGTCTTGGTCAGCTCTAAGCTGCTACTGTTTTTTTTTGAGGCTGCTTGTCGTGGCCATAAGCCTACATTTGAAACGCTCTTGCTCGACGGGATCCTCTGGCACGACGAATTCGTCGTCGTCGAGGCTTGCCTCGTCTTCGGAGGGAGGCATATAATTGTCATCCTCGACCTCCCTGTCCGTAGCTCTCTCCTGAGGGTTGGCTCCTTCGTTCTCTTGCGCCGAATCCTGCTGGAGGGGCTTGTCTTCGGCACTGTCCGGCGTGTTGTTATCTCCGGTGCCGGACTCGCCGTTTTTGCTTTGGCGGGATTTAGAGCGGCGCCGCTGACATCGGCGCTTGGGTTGCTTCTGGGAGGGGTCATCCTCCGTTTTTTCATCGCCATCCCCTGCTTTGGAGGTGTCCACCATGTATATGTCGTATGACGAGGTGTCTTTCCAGTTCCCTATAGGTGCTGGTTCTTGGTCCTCTCCTTCATCGGCATCCATACCGTCGATGTCTTCGAAGTCGAAGTCGAGCATGTTGGTTAAATCGTCGACAGTGGCTACGAAGTGGGTGGTGGGTGGGCTTCGAATTTCTTCCTCGTACGCATCCCAACCATGCTGACCATAGTCCGGCCAGGGCTCTCCTGACAAAGAGAGAGACTTTAGTGAATTCAGGATATCGCCGAAGGGCGAGTGCTGAAATACGTCCGTGGCGGTGAACTCCATTATCGGAGCCGAATCGGGTTCGATCGGAAGAGGTGCGGGAGGTTCGGAATTTGGAACGGAGTCCGGCACCTTGGAGTCATAGGCCTCGTGAAGAACTAGATTGGTGTTCGGCTCTATCGCCGTAGAGATTGCGGCTCCTAGGGCGGCGTCTAGCCGTCCGGCCCCAACTGACGCAGTTGGCTCCGAGCTAATGGTCGGAGCGGGCACCTGAGCAACGCTCTGGGCGTTGTCCGACGACAGATCTAAATCATGCCCATCGCAACAGTGCGGCGTGCTCGGCCGTGGCTCGAATCCGTCGAAGATCAAGTCCCCGCGGATGTCGGCCGTGTAGTTTAAACTTCCAAACCTGACCTGATGGCCAGGGGCGTAGCTTTCGATCTGCTCCAGATGGCCAAGTGAGTTGGCCTTCAGTGCGAAGCCGCCGAATACGAAGATCTGTCCGGGGAGAAAAGTCTCACCCTGGACCGTGTTGTGGTTGATGATCGAAGAAGCCATCGGGTCTAAAGGTGACAACACAGAGGAACTCTCAATGAAAGCACCAATGTCGGTGTCAAAACCGGCGGATGTTGGGTAGGGGGTCCCGAACTGTACGTCTAGGCGGATGGTAACAAGAGACAAGGGACACGATGTTTTTACCCAGGTTCGGGCCCTCTCGATGGAGGTAAAACCCTACTCCTACTTGATTAATACTGATGGTATGGGTAGTACAAGAGTTGATCTACCACGAGATCAGAGAGGCTAAACCCTAGAAGCTAGCCTATCGTATGATTGTTGTTCGTCCTACAGACTAAAACTCTCCAGTTTATATAGACACCGGAGAGGGCTAGGGTTACACAGAGTCGGTTACAATGGGAGGAGATCTTCATATCAAATCACCAAGCTTGCCTTCCACGCCAAGGAAAGTCCTATTCGGACACGGGACGAAGTCTTCAATCTTGTATCTTCATAGTCCGGGAGTCCGGTCAAAGGTCATAGTTCGTCCATCCGGACACCCCCTAATCCGGGACTCCCTCAATGAGTATGACTCCAGAGCTGAAAAAAAATAACCTTTGAGGTGGTCAAAATCAGGAGTCCATATCATGCTCTGTTTGGACGGCCGGCTTATGCCAAGTTCATGGCACGGCCGTGCTATGTTTACCTGCAGCTTAAGATGCCGGGTCACAAGGGAACCATCACCGTACATGGAAGTCGAAAGGTAGCCCTAGAATGTGAGGAGGGTGACGCGGCTTATGCCGAGTCTGTTTGCGCAGCGGAGGAACTGAAGTTTTATCAAAACAACGTTGACCCGGCAGATATGACCTCTCTAAAGAAGCCAACCACCGAGCATGACACGGCAATGAAGCTTAAGTCGGCTGCTAAAACTAAGCTTGTGGATTTCAATCCGGGTGATTCATCTAAGCAGTTCAGCATCAGTGCCAATTTGGATCCTAAATAGGAAAGCGCGCTCATCGAGTTCATCCGTGAGAAGCGGGACATCTTTGCCTGGAAACCTTCTGACATGCCAGGTGTACCGAGAGAACTCGTTGAGCACACTCTCAACATTGATCCAAAGTATTAGCCGGTTAGGCAGTTTCTTCGTTCAACAAAGAGAGGCGGAAAGCTACTGGAGAGGAAGTCGCCCGACTCTTAGCAGCTGGGTTTATTGTTGAAGTTTTTCAACCGGAGTGGTTGGCTAACCCGGTGCTCGTGCTCAATAAGAACGGCACCTGGTGGATGTGTGTGGATTACACGGACTTAGGCTTATCCGGCTGATCCCTTTGCCCTCCCCCGTATTGATCAAATCATTGATGCTACGGCGGGTTGTGAGCATTTGAGCTTTTTGGATGCTTACTCTGGTTATCATCAGATCAAGATGACAGTTAAGGACCAGGAGAAGACGGCTTTCATCACTCTATTTGGAGCCTTCTGCTATGTATCTATGCCATTTGGGCTCAAGAGTGCTTAGGCGACTTATCAGCGATGTGTACAGAATTGTATCCACGATCAAATTGGGCACAATGTTCATGCTTATGTGGATGATATCATGGTGAAGTCCAGAGAGAAGGAAACCTTGATATCTGACCTGAAAGAGACCTTTGATAATCCCCGGGTTTATAAAATGATGCTTAACCTGGAAAAGTGTGTATTTGGTGTACCTGCAGGTAAGCTCTTGGGTTTCTTGGTTTCAAACAGAGGCATTGAAGCTAATCCGAAGAAGATCAAGGCAATTACCTCTCTGGCTAAACCGGCGTGCATTAATGATGTTCAGCGACTGGCGGGTCGTGTTGCTGCTTTAAGCCGGTTCATAAGCCGGTTAGGTGAGAAGGCCCTACTGTTATATCAGCTGATGAAGAAAACAGACACCTTTGTCTGGAGTGATGCTGCTAATACTGCGTTTGAAAATTTAAAGAGACAGTTGTCTGAGCCACCGATCCTTGCGGCTCCCATTGATAAAGAGCCGTTGGTGTTATATGTGGCTGCTAATTCATGAGTCGTTAGTGTCTCCATCGTGGTGGAGCGTAAGGAGGCAGGCAAGGAGCATCCGGTTCAACGGCCGGTTTACTATGTCAGCGAGGTGCTCATTGAGTCTAAACAAAGATATCCACATTGGCAGAAACTTGTTTACGGAGTGTTCATGGCAAACCGGAAGCTGAAGCAGTACTTCCAGAGTCATCCTATAATGGTGGTAAGTTCCGCCCCTTTGGGAGGCATCATTCAGAACAGGGAGGCCACAAGAAGAATCGCCAAGTGGGCTATCGAGCTTGGGCCCTATGGTTTGAAGTATATGCCCCGTACTGCTATTAAATCTCAAGCCTTGGTGGACTTTATCAATTATTGGACAGAGTTGCAGGCACCTGAGGAGAAGCCAAATAACACATATTTAACTATTCACTTTGATGGGTCCAGGCAGTTAGAAGGCTCAGGGGCTGGAGTTGTTTTAACTTCCCCTCGAGGTGACAAATTTCATTATGTGCTCCGGCTTATGTTTCCCTGTACTAACAATGCAGCTGAGTACGAGGCCTTGCTCCATGGTCTCCGGATGGCCAAAGAGATGAATTTGAGCCGGGTAAGGTGCTTGGGCGACTCAGATCTCGTGGCTCAACAGGTGTCAGGCAAGTGGGACTCGAAGGACCCCCTTATGGCGGCTTACCATCATGAAGTAGATGCTGTGGCTGGGCACTTCAGAGGTTATCAAGTAGAACACATCGATCGAAGGAAGAATGAGGCGGCTGATGCGTTAAGCCGGTTGGGATCTCAACGTAAGCCGGTGCCGCCTAATACCTTTCTCGACATTTTGCATAATCCTTCTGTCAAGGTACCTACAGAGGAAGAACTAGCAGTGCCAGACCCGGAGGCATAGCTGGTAGTTGCCCTTCACGTCATCCCGGATTGGACAGTGCCATATTTGGCATAGATGACCCGGGGAGAGTTGCCTGAGGATGAGACCTTGGCGAGACAAATTGTCAGGCGGTCGAAATATATGACGATTGTCAATGGCGAGTTACATCACCTCAGTGTCACGGGGGCTTTCCAACATTGTGTATCACCTGCGGATGGTCAAGAAATACTTCGTGAGATCCATGAAGGAGATTGTGGTCATCATGCCGGCTCAAAATCTCTTGTGGCCAAGGCTTCCCGTCATGGTTTCTATTGGCTGACGGCTCATACTGATGCAGAGGATCTAGTCAGCAAATGTGACGGATGTCAAAAATTCTCACGACGAGCTCATGTGCCGGCTCAAGAGTTGAGGATGATTCCAATTACTCGGCTGTTCGCAGTCTGGGGGCTTGACATGGTTGGACCTTTCAAGAGGTCTAAGGATAAAAAGACACACCTCCTGGTGGTGGTGGATAAATTTAGAAAGTGGGTTGAGGCAGAGCCGGTCAGTAAGTGTGATGCAGCCACAGCGGTTCAGTTCGTCAAAAAGGTGATCTTTTGTTTTGGTTTTCCACACAGCATCATAACTGATAATGGCACTAATCTCTCCAAGGGTGCCATGGAAGAATTCTATCAACGAGAACATATCCGGCTTGTTGTTTCGACTGTTGCTCATCCTCAATCCAACGATCAAGCAGAAAGAGCTAATCAGGAGATCCTGAAGGGTATTAAACCACGGCTTTTGGTCCCCTTACAGCGGACTCCGGGTTGTTGGGTGGAGGAGTTACCCTCTGTACTATGGAGTATCAACACTACGCCTAACAGATCCACGGGTTACACACCTTTTTTCATGTTTTATGGAGCAGAGGCAGTCCTGCCAAGTGACATCCAGCACGACTCACCCCGCGTGGCAGCTTACGTTGAGGCTGATAATGAAAAAGCTCGTCAGGATGCACTTGACTTGTTGGATGAGGAGCGAGACTTGGCAATAGCCCGTTCGGCGATTTACCAGCAAGACCTTCGTCGCTATCACAGCCGCCGGGTTAGAAGCAGAACCTTTCAGGAAGGCGACTTAGTGCTCCGGCTCATCCAGGATCAGACTGATATGCACAAGCTATCCCCTCCTTGGGAAGGACCCTTTGTGGTCAGCAAGAATCTAAACAACGAGTCATAGTACCTCATCGATATTCAAGAGCACAAAGATTCACGTAAGTCGGAGGAGGAGACCCGCCGACCATGGAATATAGCCCATCTTCGGCCTTACTATACTTAAACCACCGACTCTCAAGATGTATATATTTTGACGATGTACATAATATATAAAGTAATAAAGCAGGACCTCTGTCCTTTTTTACCCTCAAAAGTTTATATGTCTTTTTATCAGATGGTGGAAACAACCAACAGGGAGCAGATCATATCTGAATCCGGCTTTTCCTTTGGTCCGGCTTATGATCAAATTTGAATCTAGCCATGATCACTTGGGGGCTTCATGTTCAAACATAGGTCGTATTCGAACAAAAGAGAACATAACTGTCGATACCCACTTGATTGGCATACTGCCAAACCCACTTGGGGGCTTCTTGATCATATTTGAATCATAGCTTAACCCTTTCGATCTGACATGGATCGTATTCGAATCAGCGTCATTAAACAACTTTTATGGTCATTTGAGGGCTTCCTGTTCAAACATAGGTCGTATTCGAACCAAAGAGAACATAGCTGTCGATACCCACTTGATTGGCATCGCCAAAGCCACTGGGGGCTATATGATCATATCCGAATCTTAGCTTATCCCCTTTGGAACGGTTTACTGATCGTATTCGAATCAGAAGCCTTTGAATATTGTCTGTTATCCATTATATTTCATAAATATAATTATTTGACTATCTTGAGACCTTCTTGAAAGCATTATGAGATGCGTTTTTTCCGGCTTAATATTGATCACCCCAGGTTACTAAGTGACAGGTGAACATTATATGTTCCTACCTTCGGGAGTTGAAATTACCCGCATGGTGTAAATCATATAAGCAGGCGAGATCATCAAAAGGATTGCAGGTATACTATTGTGATTATGTTTAAAAATTATAATTGTAGCCTGGCCTTTATATGATGTGTTGGTTCACACTCTGGGTTATCACTACCTTATGTGACCCCCCGATGCGATAAACCGCCAAGGTAATTTTGCTTGTTTTATATGCAGGATAAGGCAAGAAAATTTGACATCAATGAGATAAAAGATCAATATAAGCTGGAAGTATATATATCAATGGCAGCTTACGAAAGTGTTAAGCGCCATAAACATGCACGAAGGCATGAAAAAATTGAAGAGGTTTTTTCTACCCTATTACAAGACTCCCCGAGTCTGAATAATGAAGCATTGTTTTGCAAAGTCATAAACGCCTGGCGTTTCATTCTTTTGGTGGGCTTGAATGCTCCGGGTTATCCTTCTCCGCTTCTCCGTCGGCTGCTTTGTCCTGGAAAGTTGACGAGGCCCAGTCAATGCCGCTCAAGGCTTCAAATTCGGCTTCATCATCTATTAAACCGGCTGGGTCCACTTCAGGGGCAAAGGTATGCTTACGAGTTGGAGGGATCAGGCTGACTTCATCAAAGGGAGGTGTTGGGATTCTCCGATTCTCGTTGTCATAGCCCGGCTGATACTTGGTAAGATCAGTATCGTTCCCAATAAGAGTGGCCACGAGGCGTATAACTTTGACACAGGCGGTGAAGTCATGTCCATCAAATACGGTTCCATCTTCTTTAAGACTAGGATATCCAAGAGCGAGGTCGGCCGGGTCTAGTTCCAGAATCCAGGCTTTCACCCGGCTCAACGCAGCTATGGCCCCGGCTCTTGTGGACGCCCGCCTTAGATCTTGGATCCATTGAGGTAGTGAAGCAAGCCGTTTCAATACGTCTTGCAGGAGGTGAGGAACGTCATCTGATAAAGCTACAACGAGCAGAGCACGTTGTGACCCGGTGTAGAGCTGCTCCACAAGAGTATAAACCTCCTTCAGCTTGATCAACATGTTCTGCTTGAGGTATGCGCTCCTAGGGCCTGCATTATTAAACATAAGGTGAGCCGGAGCTGACAATTGAAGTAATCATTGGAAGGAGGTTTGCAAGGTTTAAAGTCTATATGAGTAACTTACCAAAGATTGCTGAGACCATTTGAGATATCTGGCGTTTTAAGCCGGATAGCTCCGTTGTTGCTCCTGCAAGTAAGGCCTCTGCCGTCTCAGCCCGGGTCACTAGTGAAGCCTTTTCATCAGCCCAGATTTCCTTCTCTGCCTCAAAATTCTTCTTCAGCTTCTCTTGCTCAGAGACACTGAATTCAAATTTGGAGTAGGCTTTTTGAATTTCAAGTTCTTGAGCGGCGCGAGTTATAATCAAAAGTCATGGTAAGATAACACTAAGTCCCAAGCACTTTGCAAGCAAAGATACTTGACACTTGGGGGCTAATGTGTACTGAAGAATTTTAACTTACAATGCCGGCTGATGGAAATTAAGTCTCCAGCACTTTGCAAGCAAAGATGCTTGACACTTGGGGGCTAATGCATATTGCAAGTTTAAAGTATCATGTTACAACCGGGTTAAATATCTTCTTTCCAAAAGTGGGTAAATCAGGGCTAAGCAGTTCCCTAAGTCTATAGCATATTCATTCATAAGCAATAGACTTGGGGGCTGATACAGTAAGTATGATTTGGAATAGTAGCATAAGTTGTACCTCAGATTTTTGCTGTATTTGCTTCACCATGCCAATTTCCAAGTCACGGCTGCTATGTACTTGATTGAGATAGCCAGAGACTATATCTCCAATACTCAAATGAATTTAGTCAGCAATATCTAGCTTGGAATTTCAACGTTCCAGAAGTTCCTCCTTAGCAAAGCACTTGGCGAGAACGGTGGGTTGCCCTGGCTCAACAAAGTAAGTCTTCAGAATCTCAATGTCCGGATCAACTGTCTTGACTGGGCTAGGAGCTTCCGGGTTATCAAAGCTGTTGAGAGTGTGTCGGTGTCAAAACCGGCGGATCTCGGGTAGGGGGTCCCGAACTGTGCGTCTAGGCGGATGGTAACAGGAGACAAGGGACACGATGTTTTTACCCAGGTTCGGGCCCTCTCGATGGAGGTAAAACCCTACTCCTGCTTCATTAATATTGATGATATGGGTAGTACAAGAGTAGATCTACCACGAGATCAGAGTGGCTAAACCCTAGAATCTATCCTATGGTATGATTGTTGTTCGTCCTACGGACTAAAACTCTCTGGTTTATATAGACACCGGAGAGGGCTAGGGTTACACAGTGTCGGTTACAATGGGAGGAGATCTTCATATCGTATCGCCAAGCTTGCCTTCCACGCCAAGGAAAGTCCCATCCGGACACGGGACGGAGTCTTCAATCTTGTATCTTCATAGTCTGGGAGTCCGGCCAAAGGTCTTAGTCCGGCCATCCGGACACCCCCTAATCCAGGACTCCATCAGTAGCCCCTGAACCAGGCTTCAATGACGACGAGTCCGGTGCGCAAGTTGTCTTCGGCATTGCAGGGCGGGTTCCTCCTCCGAATATACCATAGGAGATGTTGAACACCAGGGTAGTGTCCGGCTCTGCAAAATAAGTTCCACATTCCTTCGTAGAGAGAATAATACTTGTATCAATCGGATCTGCTGACGTATTCCGTGGCGTGACATCATGCCACAGCTAGGCTCTTTATTCGTTTTATTGTTCCACCTCAACACGTTTAGCGAGGCGGTTACCTTGGCACATCTTGTCAAAGCAGAGATCGTGTCTCCTTATTCCAGGATTCTCATCAATATGGGTGTGGGTAACCCAACCGCTGTCGGTGTACTAAAGTAGGGGGGTACCTTAGTACCCCGAACTTGTGCACGGGCAGTCGCAGCAACCCGCGGCAGGGCTTGCCAGGCGTCCGCCAAGATCCTCCGCGGCTACGTTGATGCCATCCAAGAACAGAATGCTCAAGCTAAAGCCCCCGGCAAGAGGAGCTTGCCGGGAAGGCCAACCAAGCCCCCGGCAAGAGGAGCTTGCCGGGAAGGCCAACCAAGACCCGACAAGAAGAGCTCGCCGGGAAGAGAACAAAGGCCCCGGCAAGAGGAGCTTGCCGGGAAGGCCGACCGAGGCACCTCCAGGGGACTTGCCGCGGCGCCCCGCGCGCCCCGGCAAGGCCCGAGGGCCGGCAAGCTTGCCGGCACGACAAGAGGAGGACTGCGGCAAGGCGCTTGCCGCAGCAAGATTGCCAACCCAGCTCCAGCGCATCCAACGACGTGTCATCACAAGACCGTCCCAAAGGCACGTGGCGAGGCACTACACAGCCATGCGGAGCAAGGTGGCAAGCGGAGCTGATAGAGATCCCATCGTGGCAACCGGTGGCTCACTTGACGATCGCCTCCTCGCACTGTTGGGGCGACCGGACGGGCATTAAATGCCCTTGTCCCCTGCCGTCAGTTAGGTAGGGGCACTGTTGGTCACTGTTACACCAACCTGTGTTTTTACCTTTCTACCCCCTCTTCTTATGCTGCCACCTGTTGGTGCCCCCTTTAGACTATAAAAGGGAGGCCCATGCGCACGTAGAAAGGGTTCGGTCCATCCGGGTACAAAGGACTAGGGTTCGGTCCATCCGGGTACACAGGACTGGGGTTCGGTCCATCCGGGTACACAGGACTAGGGTTCATCTGAGAACCAACACACACACACGCACACGACTCCTCCGTGCGCTCGCATCCGAGCAAGATCAAATAACAACACAAGGCAGCAGTAGGGGTTTTATCTCTTCGGAGAGCCCCGAAGCTGGGTAAAAAGATCGCCCGCCGTCTCTCAATCACACCACCGCGCGCCCGGGACCTCGATCCGCTCTGCGCGCAGCCTCCGCACCCCTCGCCGAACCAGAAAAGGGGCCCTCCGTGCCCCATAGGTGCCCGGCGGCCACGGAAGTAGACCGTGCCCACCGCCGCCGACATCTTTGGCGCGCCAGGTAGGGGGCGCGTCGAGGTCGTGAGCATCCGATCCGGCCTCCGCGCGCGCTGCATCAACGCCTTCATCGACATGCCACCGGAGAAGAAGCCTTCGGAGGTAGCCGCTCCATCTGCATCGATTCCGCCACCACCGCCGGAGCAAACGGGCGGTGGAGTGGACGCCGACGGAGGAGCGGGCGCCGACGGTGGGACTCACGTCGTCACCAGATCCAAAAACAAGGCCCCACAAGCGTCGGCGACCATGCATACACCGCGCCCCTCCCAGGAGGTGCAAGGCCGACAACGCCCCGGTGCCCCTAGCACCGTGCTCGCGTTAGAGCAAGGCCAAGCTGGTGGGTCGCGAGACGCTCGAGGTCAGCATGCACGCCCGTATGCTGGCGCGAGCGAGGTACGATCGCCAGGGCGGGGTGATGCACCTCCCAATCCAGTTGGGAGTCCGAGCACATCACGCTCCTCGCGCCTCTCATCGCCGCCACCACCCAAGACAACAGAGGAAGCGCTGGCCCGAGCCCAGCTGCTTCTAGACTACCCTCCGGCGCCGCACAAGATCGACGACTAGAGGATGACCATATACAGCCTCATCGCCTTCGCCAACGGCGACAAGCCCCGGCAACCGAGCGCATCGAGGCCCCGGCAAGGCGTCCAAGCACAAGCCCACGCCGACAAGACCGCTGGGGGAGCCACCTCCGTGCACTCCCAGCCCCGAAGGCCAAGATCGCCGGCTCGTCGGACCAACCCCGACGGCGACTCCACGGCGTCATCGGACCCACGGACTCGACGCGACCAGCGCCACGTTCTCCAAGAACGGCGGCACGAAGACGCTCGCACTCGCATCGAGCGCAGAAGGGAGATGCGACGTCAATCTGACCAGTGTGCTGGGCCCACTGTCGACATGCATGCGCTAGGGAAGCCAGGCGACTTGCCATACGCGGCAGGTTGCCCTGCGTTCACCCGCGAGCTGCGGCAAGTCCAGTGGCCCAAAACCAAGAACTTCAAGCCAGACGTGCCCGAGAAGTACAATGGCAGGATACATCCATCGGAGTTCCTCAGCATCTACACCATCGCGGTGCAGGCTGCCGGAGGGCGCGATGAGAAGATCCTCGCCAACTACTTCCCACTGGTACTCAAGCCCAATGTCAGATCTTGGCTCATGCACTTGCCGGACGGTTCCATCTCTTCATGGGCTGACCTGTGTCATCAGTTTGTCGGCGCCTTCACGGGCGGCCACAAGCCTCATGGCCAGGAGAGTGACCTCCACTTGCTCGTCCAGAAGGAGGGGGAACCCCTGCGCAAGTACATACAGAGATTCAGCTAGGTGCAACGCAACATCCCAGACGTCCACCCTGTCGCGGTTATCAGCGCCTCTCATCAGAACGTGCGTAACCGCAGGATGAGGGAGGAGATGGCGATGTGCAAGATCAGAGACGTCAGCGAGCTCTATGCTCTGGCCGACAAGTGTGCACGGGCTGAGGAGGGAAGGAAAATCCCCGGAGAGGTTGCGGGAGCAGAAGGATCTGACAGTGAGGATACCGCCCCGGCAAGGAAGAACCGGAGACGGAACAGCAGGAAGAGAAAGGCTAAGGATGTGCTAGCTGTTGAGCATTCCGGCAACGGAGGCGGCTCCGACAAGGCCAAGGCCGATGACTTTGGCGAGGCTGTGGTAGCCGTCGACAAGCAGGATGGCTCCGGCAAGCGGTATTGCAAGATCCACCGCACCAAGGGCCACGATCTCCAAACCTGCAAGAAAGTCGAAGAGATGGCGGAGCTGCAGAAAGCAGAGTACGAGCGCCGCGATAAGGAAAGAGCCCAGGGAGGTGGCGGAGGATCCGGCAAGAAGCTTCCCGCCCGGGGAGGACACCGCGGCAAGCCCAAGCCGCGTCAAGGAGATAGGCCTCCCCGCGGCCGCGACAAGGACGAAGATGAAGATGAGATGGAGGAGGATGAGACCGATGACCAAGAATTTCAGAAGGCGACCGAGGTGCTGTGCATCGACGGCGGCGCCTCTCTGCACGCCTCGCACCACCAACTCAAGCAGTGGGTGCGAGAGGTGAACGCAACGGAGCCATCCGTCGAGGCGCGCAGGCCTTTGAAATGGTCCAGCACACCCATCATTTTCGATGTAGAAGACCACCCTGATCGCATCACTGCAGTCGGGTGCTTGCCGATGTTGGTCTCACCAACAATCCGCAACCTCAAGGTCACAAAGATGTTGGTTGACGGCGGGGCCGGCCTGAACCTGATTTCCTCCACAGTGCTCAAGAAGCTCCAGATCCCCGACAGCGAGCTCGAAGAGACTGGTACCTTTCAAGGGATAAATCCGGGAAGGAGCAAGCCCAAGGGGAAGATCACATTGCAAGTGACATTTGGCAGTGAGCTGAATTTCAGGACAGAGAGGGTCACCTTCGATGTTGCTGATATCCCATTGCCCTACAATGGGATACTTGGCCGACGAGCGCTTGCCAAGTTCATGGCAGCCTCTCACTACGCATACAACGTGCTCAAGATGCCTGGCCCGATGAGTATCATTTCTGTCCAAGGTGACAAGAGAGATGCACTCATCTGCGCCGACAAGATTTACCGGGAAGCAGCAGCCGCGGCAGAGCGCGAGCCACTTGGCGCTGAAGCTCCCCGGGGGAAGGAGAAGTTCAAGTCCGGCAAGTGCAGCCCTGATGCCCACTCCGGCAAGCGCACCTCCTCGGAGTGCTGCGCTGCCGTCGAGAGCGCACCATCGAGCTCCACCGGCAAGTGTAAGAAAGCAAAGGCAGATCCGCCAAAGATCAAGCCCGGCAAGAACAGCTCTGGTATCTGCTCCGGCAAGCACGCCTCCCCGGAGTGCCGCGCTGCCGTCGAGGGTGCGCCATCGAGCTCCACTAGCCAGTAGGGCGAAGAAAGCGTCCAGCTTTAAGCTTTTGGATTGTACTCCCTGAGAATCCATACCTTGTACGAAGAACCTGCGCGCAGAAGGGTCGAATCATGGCTAAGTTGCGCCCCTGGTCCGTTTCGAGTCCGCTCAACGACAAAAGCGCGCCGCAACTAGCCCGACGAGTTCTTCTTGCCGGAAGCAACACCGCCAGCGGGCTGCTGATGTCCCGCACTCAGCAAGTGTGTTTACACCGGCAGGTTCCCTGAAAGCGCGGGGGGGGGGGGGGGGGGGAAACGTACAAGGGAAGGAGCCAAGGGAGGAGCGCGGCTTCGCCGGACCGCGAAAGACAGAAAAGCTAAGTTACCCGAGCTCGAGCGCATAGCTCTTTTCTTTAGTTTTGAGCGCTAGTGTTATGTTCCTCATACGTTCGTCCCTTGTACGTAAAACCTGTGCGCTGAGGAGTCAACTCATGGTTCAGTTGCGCCCTTGTTTTGTTTCCGAGTCCGCTCAACAATGCAAGCGCGCTGCAACTGGCCCGAGAAGGTTTCTTGCCGGGTACAACACCGCCAGCAGGCTGCTGACATCCCGCACTCAGCAAGTGTGTTAGCGCCGGGAAGTTCCCTAGAAGCGTAGGGCAAAAACGTACAAGGGGTATAATGAAATCGAAGATGTAACATAGCAAGCCTTGCCATGAAACGTCCTTTGTATGAGAAACTTGGACGCTGAGGAGCTAACTCGTGGTTAAGTTGCGCCCTTGCTTTGTTGTCGAGTCCGCTCAACAATGCAAGTGCGCTGCAACTGGTCCGAGGAGGTTTCTTGCCGGGTACAACGCCGCCAGCAGGCTGCTGACGTTCCGCACTCAGCAAGTGTGTTAGCACCGGCAAGTTCCCTAGAAGCGTAGGGTATAAACATGCAAAGGGTGAATCATGGCATCGCATTGCCCAACTTGAGATTACGTTGCAAAGGGTAACCTATTACAGCGCTATCTTAGTAATTTTTGTGGCTGTAATGACAGCAACAAGGAGAAACCAGAAGGGCGCACTGGCGAAGAGGCCCCGGCAAGCCGATTTCGCTGGGGGCTGCGGCCGCCAAGATCCCTCACGGAGAGTCGAGGTCCCCGGAGGCTACAACGCTGGCGACAAGGACAGAGCAAGGCACACCAGCGCCTTGGTCCCGGCGGAGCCAAAGTTTCCGGGGGTTGCAAACATCAAGATTCACCCCCGGCAAGCCAGAGTCGCCGGGGGCTGCAATACCAGATAAGTTTTCCATCCCTCGTCATGCATCCTCTCGTGGACTGGGGAAAGCGAGGCCGCACCTCTGAACGATCGTGCCTTGTACGAAAAGAACCTGTGCGCGGAGGAACCGACTCGTAGCTAGCCGCGCACCGACTGTTGTTTCGAGTCCGCTCGACAATTTAGGTGAACTGCGACTAGCCCAACGACAAGGTTTCTTGTCGGCCGCGGCACCGCCGGCAGGGAACCAACTCGTAGCTAGTTGCCTTACTGTCGTTTTGAGTCCGCTCAACGACTTAAGTAAGCCCCGACTAGTTCCGCGACAAGGTTTCCTGTCGGTTGCAGTTCCGTTGCCGATGTTCCGCACTCGGCGCCCACGGCAAGGTGCCCGCGCCGGCAAGTTCCCTAAAAGCGTAGGGTGAAAACGTACAAGGCACGCAATCAAGTAAAAGACTCAATCCGGCAAGCTTTCCCCTCTTTTCGTTAAAAAACATCCCAATTTAGTGTGAGTCCATGGAGGATGAAAAACATGATAGAGAGGATTACAAGCTTTAAATACAGCTAAGGCCCGAAGGCTTACAAATTAAAAGATAAGGTGCCCGTAATCCCTCTCCTGTTTTCTATTCAGGAGGTAGGTCAAGGAGGCCCCGGCAAGAGAAGCTTGCCGGAGAGGGCAAAAGAAACGCCTAGGCGAGCTACGGGTGCCAGAAGACACCAAGAGAATTTCCCGGGGGCCGGCCAGGAGCTTGGCGGAGACGGAGGCGCCGGAGGTAGAGCTCGAAGACGGGGTGGCAGGACGTCAGCACGCTGTCGAGGGCACCTCGCCCTCGTACTCCGGCTTGACGGCCTTGCCGCCGCCCCTCTTCCTCTTCCGCCGCCTCCCTACGCCAGCCGCCCAAAGAGACGGCCCCGGGGAGTTCAGAAGGCCGGTGACCCGGATGATGGGGTCGCCGGTGACGCGCGCGAGGCAGCGTCTGACGCCTAGTCGGACCCGCCGTCCTCGTCATCGCTGTCGCTCCCCTCCTCATCACTCTCGCTCGAGGAGGGACCTTCGCTATCCGAGGAGCTGTCCACCCAGCATCTCACACGGATGCCGGAGTCCCCGAAGACCTTGACGGCGAGGAGGTTGCCCTCCATTAACTTAAAATGGAGGGTAAACCCCGCCGTCAAGCTATGGATGCGGGCGAACGCCTTCCACCCTCGGTCGAAGTACATCATGCCGGGGGCTGGGGATACGACACTAACTCGAGTGCCGCTGATCCCGCAGCCCCTCATGCGCAACTCCAGCATCTCGGGCGGGTCCGGCTCCATCGCGCTCGCAAATGGAGCCGGAAGACGGAGGCGTCGACGAGGTGCCCGGCGCAGCTTGACGAAGAACTCCCAGGGGTCGTCCCCAATATGGACCACCTCGAGAAGAGGAGCCGTCGGCGGAGACGGGGGTGGCGCACCACCCCGGCCGCCTCTTCCCCGAGCGCCTCGGCCACGCCCTCGACCTCGCCCTCGGCCTCGCCCCCTCCCTCTTCCCCTCTCGACCGGCTCCACCGCCGCAGGAGCGACAGAGGGAGGGATGCGCTGTCTGGCGGCAACCCTCGCCACCACCGACGAGGGGCCAGGATTCCCTTTCTCCATGACGAATGGGAGGAAGAGGAGCAGAAGTTGAAAAGGAAAGAAAAAGATGAAGGAGTATGGGCTTCTGTGCCCTCCCCCTTGCCCATTATAAAGGAGCAGGGTGGGAGCCCGGCTGCCCCGCTCGGCGAATCAAGGCAGGGGAGAGCAGGGAATCAGGGCCGACCCGCTGCCTCTGCTCACGCCGGCCCAGATTCCCCAATCCCACCGTCCGTGACCCCAAGCGCATGGGAGCCGCGTGGCAGGGATGCAGCGCCGAGTGGACGGGTGAGGCAGTCTCGTCCCACCCCGTGAGCATGGGAGCAGACACCTCAAAAGCCGCGCACTAGCCCCGTCCAGTAAATGCATCACGACCCCCACGCCTACCTCCGTTTAGGTAGGAGGGCGTGGGCCGTCCCCTTCATCATGGCTTGATGCATGCTAGCGAGGCTCAGCCCTGCATGCGCCGCCCACGTCGCCCATGATGCCGCGTTTGACGCGTGCCGTTGCGGGAGGACGCGGAGGGCACGGAGTCCGATTTTATGTGGACCCAGGCCACGCATGCCCGTGCACTATTTTGGGCCTGGCCCAACAATGCTCGGCATCGTGTATGGCCCAGGCCCGGGGGTTACTGTCGGTGTACTAAAGTAGGGGGGTACCTTAGTACCCCGAACTTGTGCACGGGCAGTCGCAGCAACCCGCGGCAGGGCTTGCCAAGCGTCCGCCAAGATCCTCCGCGGCTACGTTGATGCCATCCAAGAACAGAATGCTCAAGCTAAAGCCCCCGGGAAGAGGAGCTTGCCGGGAAGGCCAACCAAGCCCCCGGCAAGAGGAGCTTGCCGGGAAGGCCAACCAAGACCCGACAAGAAGAGCTCGCCGGGAAGAGAACAAAGGCCCCGGCAAGAGGAGCTTGCCGGGAAGGCCGACCGAGGCACCTCCAGGGGACTTGCCGCAGCGCCCCGCGCGCCCCGGCAAGGCCCGAGGGCCGGCAAGCTTGCCGGCACGACAAGAGGAGGACTGCGGCAAGGCGCTTGCCGCAGCAAGATTGCCAACCCAACTCCAGCGCATCCAACGACGTGTCATCACAAGACCGTCCCAAAGGCACGTGGCGAGGCACTACACGGCCATGCGGAGCAAGGTGGCAAGCGAAGCTGATAGAGACGCCATCGTGGCAACCGGTGGCTCACTTGACGATCGCCTCCTCGCACTGTTGGGGCGGCCGGACGGGCATTAAATGCCCTTGTCCCCTGCCGTCAGTTAGGTAGGGGCACTGTTGGTCACTGTTACACCAACCTGCGTTTTTACCTTTCTACCCCCTCTTCTTACGCTGCCACCTGTTGGTGCCCCCTTTAGACTATAAAAGGGAGGCCCACGCGCACGTAGAAAGGGTTCGGTCCATCCGGGTACACAGGACTAGGGTTCGGTCCATCCGGGTACACAGGACTGGGGTTCGGTCCATCCGGGTACACAGGACTAGGGCTCATCTGAGAACCAACACACACACATGCACACGACTCCTCCGTGCGCTCGTATCTGAGCAAGATCAAATAACAACACAAGGCAGCAGTAGGGGTTTTATCTCTCCGGAGAGCCCCGAAGATGGGTAAAAAGATCGCCCGCCGTCTCTCAATCACACCACCGCGCGCCCGGGACGTCGATCCGCTCTGCGCGCGGCCTCCGCACCCCTCACCGAACCAGAAAAGGGGCCCTCCATGCCCCATAGGTGCCCGGCGGCAACGGAAGTAGACCGTGCCCACCGCCGCCGACAACCGCGCCATTAACCGCGGCGCCTGGGAGATAAGCGAGTTTTATTAGGCCGGTGGGGGGCTCATAGTTTTGGCCGCCCATATAAGGGGATAAGAATCCGCCCTTTCCATTCACGCCTTCTTCCTCCTCTGCTTATCCGTCCCTGCACGCTCGAGCTCCAGCGCCCAAGCCCGCACTTCCCACCTCAACCTTCTCCAACCATGTCCGAAGTGGGAGATAGAAGGATGGCCTCCTCCGTTACGGAGGGGCAAATCAAGAAACTGAGGAAGGCCGGATACTTGTCTAACGACATTGCGCACCGGCTTCCAGATGTGGGGCAACTCATCCCCACCCCCAGGCCCCATGAGAGGGTTGTTTTTCTTCCCTATTTCCTCCGCGGACTGGGTTTTCCTCTTCACCCATTCGTCCGGGGGCTCATGTTCTACTACGGCCTGGACTTCCACGATCTGGCCCCGAACTTCATCCTCAACATCTCGGCGTTTATCGTCATGTGCGAGGCCTTCTTCCGCATCCAGCCTCACTTTGGCCTATGGCTGAAGACCTTCAGCGTCAAGCCAAAGGTTGTGAAAGGCCGACAAGCCGAGTGCGGAGGCGCCATGGTGGGTAAGATGCCCAACATCGCCTGGCTCGAGGGTGCCTTCGTGGAGACCATCAAAGGGTGGCAATTGGGGTGGTTCTACATCACCGAGCCGCGCGACCCAAAGTGGGCAGCGGCCCCCGAATTTTGATCCGGCATCCCCACAAGGCTCACATCCTGGAAAGAGACGGCCCTATCGTGGGGCAGTTTGGAAGAGGCGACCGGACTCCAAACCTGCGTCCGGGACCTGGTGACCAAGATGGTCAAGCTCGTCAACGTCGTCCAGGTCATGCTCTTCCGCCGGATTCTCCCGTGTCAACGACGGGACTTTAATTTGTGGGAGTTCGACCCGGCCCAGCACCAGACTCTATCCCGGCTCTTCAAAACAAAGCACGAGGACGCCTGGAAGGTGCTTTTCAAGAGTTCCGAGGTCTCCCCTCCCGTCACCGAGGATCGCGGATTCTGCGCCAAACGTCAAGCCTCTAAAGTAAGCTTACATTTAATCCCTTACGGGATACCCGAATTTCATATTGTGATTCTATGTAGGATCTAAACTCCTATTCCTTTGACAGGACTGGAAGATGACATCCGGCAGTTTGACTGTCCGGCCCCTCTGCCCGAAGGCCCAGTAGACGAACAATTAGCAAAGCTACTGGTTCCGTCACCTCACGTGGTGCCGGAGAAGAAGGCCAAGGAGAAGGCCACGGGGACCCGAAGGAGTTCCCGGTGTCCGGGGGTTGGATTTGCCTGACAACCCCAACCCTCCCTCCGCCTCCGAAGATGAGGAGGAGGAAGAAGAAGGAGAAGCCTCTCCCCCTCCAACGGGGGGAGGCACGAAAAGAAAGGCCGCCCCAACTGGGGAGGCCGGAGGGTCCAAAAAGGGGAAGACCCTTCTGCCGGACTACGCCCCCGACGCTGAAGACGACGAGGGGGAATGGCCATCCAGGGTGAAGCCCCTGGCAAAATCGTAAGTGTCCGGCTACCCGAACTTCTTATGGTGTTCCTCTAGTATTTGATAGCTTCTCATGCCGAATTTTAATGATGCAGCCCGCCCAGAGCTCAGCTCGATGACTCGACGAGCGGCTCCTTGGGCTCGTCGGATGTGAATAGTGCTTCACTTCCGACGGCCTCCTCCCCTCTCCCCACGGACGACGCCGAGGTGGTGTCCCTGAGGGGACTAAACCAGGAGGAGGTGGTTCTGGAGGCGCCGCAAGGCGACCTCCCGGACTCCAGGCCCAAAGGGGACAAAGCCCCGGAGGGATCCAAATCCGGCCCTAGGCCGGACACTGCTTCGGAACCATCAACGGTTCCAAAGTCCAACAGGTGGCGCCTTCACAAGAAGGGAAAGCCTACGACGCCGGTGACCTCCGTCCATCCGGAGGCACCGAACAATCTGCTGGAGGCACTTAACGGCACCTCCATCGACGAGGAACACCGCACTGTTATGAGTGCAGTGATTCAGAAGGTTCAGTCCGCCAAGAGCGGGCTGACGGAAGCCTGTACAAGCCTGTTAACGGGCTTTGAGGTATGTGTTCGAAAACATATATATATATATATATATATATATATATATATATATATATATATATATATAATATTACCGCATGGACAGTAGCCCCTGATGCTCAGTTCGGTGTTCGGAAAGAAAAGCCGAGCTGAGGATCTAAAAAGATGTACGCAGGAGTCTGATAGAAATATGTCAATATGGGAATGCAGGCTGCGCTGCTGACCTCTGCCGCACTGACTGTGGAGGTCAATGCATTGAAGGAAAGCCTCGAGCGGTCCGAGAGCGAGCTCGGCCGTGCCAAGAAGGAGCTCAAGGATAAAGAGGGTACATAGTACCTCCTGTAAATGTATATAGAAATACTTGGTTGCAAAATAATCACAGGACCAACGTTAATGTTGCAGGAGCCATGAACGAGGTGGCGACCCTGAAAGATGCGGTCTCCGAGGCCGAAAAGAGTGTGGCCTTGGAGCGCACCGAGCGAAAGAAGCAGGAGGCGCGGGTGGCGGAGGTGCGGCAAGAGCTCCACGAACGAGAGTTTGGAGCGTGACTCGAAGACTCGAGAGTCCGAGCTTGCATTGGCTCTTGAGAGTGCCAAGACCGCTAAGGCCGAGGCCCAGAAGGCCCTTCAGGAGATCGAGGCGATGAAGAAGAGAGCGGCTGGTAAGGCATTCTTTATGCAAAGCAAAAATATAAAAGTTAATTATCTGCTACTTACCCAAATCCAGAGCTCTCCAGGAGCGTTCGCCGATCTGCCTTGTAGTGTGTCTGATGCCACCGCATACTACCGAGCCGAAGAGGGGAGCTCGATGGATAAAGTGTTCTGGTCTCGGTATGCTGAGGCCGAACATCCGGTGCCCCTGAGCGACCAGCTGAAGCAGTTGGTCGAGCTCCACAAGGTGGCCGAATAGGCCATGAAGGGCCTCATAGCTCGGCTGTGGCCTATAGAAGTCATGCCTGGGAGCTACTTCGGTCTGGTGCGGCGGCTGGTGGACGCGTGTCCATGGATTGAGGTCGTCAAGCGCTCCGTTTGTATTGAAGGTGCCCGTTGGGCCCTTGCCCATGCTAAGGTGCACTCGGGCAAGCTAGACGCGGAGAAGCTATTGACGGACGCGCCACCGCCGGGCAAGGAGTATCGTACGCCCAAGATGTATTATAATGGCGTTCTGAAGGGTGCCCGCCGTATAGTGGATGAGTGCTCCAAAGATGTAATATTTGAGTAGACTCGCATGTGTTATCCTGTACGCTGAAGCTTTGTTCATATGCGTTAAGCAACGCTTGTTGATTTAAAATATTACCTTCTGTGCGGCCGTTTATCAAATCTGAGAGATGCAAGTCGTCGGCTTCGACCCCCGTGCCACGAGTGCTGGGGTGTTCGGGATAAACCTGAGCGCTCTTGTTCCCATTCTTGGGTCCATCTAGGGAGGCGTTCAGCACAACGAACCAGGCCGTCGGACTTATAATGCTTTATCACTCTCACTTAGCCATAGAATTCTATAATTTTAAATTTCGGCGAAGCCCCTAGTATTCGGAAGACCGAGTTCGGGGCGCTATCCACGCCTAGGCCGGATAAGTCCGGTTCTTCGCTCGAAGCGGCATAAGTCTTTAAGGACTCAAAAAAAAACCTCGCGAACAGCGACCGGTCTCTCGCACTATCATGACAGTTAGTTTTAGCTTTCTCTACTGAGGTGTTAACCCAGCTCAACTGGGGCACAATCGCAGTAGTTCTCCCAGCGCTACCTTAGCCAACAATGCGGAACGTAAGGTACCAAAACATGGGAGCCGGGCAAACCCAACTATTGACCAAAGACATGATTCGAAGCCGATGCATATAGTGCTATAAGTTCGGGGTGCCGCACTTGTTAGAGTGTTCGGTCTTCTCACACCGCGTTATGGGGTGCTGTAAGCCCCTGGTGTATTATCCATGCCAAAGTGTACGGTTGCATAGTGTCATGACTGAACATGTTTGCATATAAAAATAGATAAGTACAATAATAGGTAGGAGCTATGTATTGTTTATTAAAAAAGGGCTGCTGCGAGAGCAGAACGGTACAAAAAGTGGGGTAAGCAAGAGATGGGAGTATTTGACATATTCCCCTTCAGGGGCAAGCTGCATGATTGTAAGAGAAACAGGTATTAAACTCGTTATAGAGACCACCTTGACTTTCGACGTAGCTTGCTTCCTCCCTGGCTATTGCATCGTTTGTTCGGCGATAGTATTGCTGGACAGGCCTTCCGAATAGTTGGGTCCTGAAAGTGTGTAAAAAGGAAAACGGCAAAATAGGGAGCCCCCTAGTGCGGTTAAGCTGCATTCTGGGCGTGCCGTTGTTGTGCCCCTCCCCTTATGCCCATGGTATCTCTAAGGCGTAATTATGTACGCGTGGTACCAGCATTGCCATTTGGCGGGGGCTGGGGTCAAGGCCGCACTGGTATGCTTGGTCGAAACGTGCCAGCCGCATTTATTGTAGGTTACTTCGGGCTCGCTTGACGTTGTCCGGACATTTGGCGCCTGGATTGGAGAACTGCCTTGAGAGGCTATTCTGTACTTCTGCCACCAGGGCCTCCGTGTGCTCCTCCGTTCGGAGAGAGCGTTCTGTGTTTCCATTTACCGTGATGACTCCGTGAGGTCCTGGCATCTTGAGCTTGAGATATGCATAGTGCGGCACCTCATTGAATTTTGCAAATGCGGTTCGTCCGAGCAGGGCGTGATAGCCGCTACGGAATGGGACTATGTTGAAGATTAAGTCCTCGCTCCGGAAGTTATCCGATGATCCGAAGACCACCTCGACTGTGACCGAGCCTGTACAGCTAGCTTCGACCCCTGGTATGACACCTTTGAAGGTTGTCTTTGTGGGTTGAATCCTTGAAGGATCGATGCCCATTTTCCTGGTAAAGCAGGTTCAGGCTACTGCCGCCGTCCATTAGGACTCTGGTAAGGTGAAATCCGTCGATAATTGGGTCTAGGACCAGTGCGGCGAATCCGCCGTGACGGATGCTGGTGGGATAGTCCCGTCGATCAAAAGTGATCGGGCAGGAGGACCATGTGTTGAACTTTGGGGCGACTGGCTCCAGCGCATAGACGTCCTTTAGAGCACGCTTCCACTCCCTTTTGGGGATGTGGGTTGCGTATATCATATTCACCGTCCGAACTTGCAGGGGAAATCCCTTCTGTCCTTTGTTGTTCGGAGGCCGGGGCCCCTCCTCGTCATCACTATGTAGCCCCTTGTCTCTGGTCTCGGCACTTATCTTGCCTGCCTGCTTGAACACCCAACAATCCCTGTTGGTGTGATTGGCTGGCTGTTCGGGGGTACCGTGTATCTGGCACGAGCGATCAAGTATCCGGTCTAAGCTGGATGGGCCCTGAGGGTTTCATTTGAATGGCTTCTTCCGCTGACCCGGTTTAGAGCCTCTGAATCCGGCATTGACTACCGTATCTTCAGTATTGTCACCGTTAATGCGGCGCTTATGTTTGTTGCGGCGTGACCTGCCGTGGTTATCCTTGTTATCCGAATTGCCGGGGATCTTGCTTATGTTATTGCTACGAGCCAGCCAGCTGTCTTCTCCCGCGCAGAAGCGGGTCATGAGTGTCGTGAGGGCTGCCATAGACTTCCGCTTCTCCTGTCCTAGGTGCCGGGCAAGCCATTCTTCTCGGATGTTGTGCCTGAAGTCTGCGAGGGCCTCGGCGTTTGGACAATAGACTATTTGGTTTTTCTTTGTCAGGAACCGTGTTCAGAATTGTCTGGCCGATTCCTCTGGTTGCTGGATTATGTGGCTTAGGTCGTCGGCGTCTGGTGGTCGCACATACATGCCTTGGAAGTTGTCAAGGAATGCGGATTCCAGGTCCTCCCAACAACTGATTGACTCTGCTGGCAGGCTATTAAGCCAATCTCGAGCTGGTCCTTTAAGCTTGAGCGGGAGGTATTTGATGGCGTGTAGATCATCCCCACGGGCCATGTGGATGTGAAGGAGATAATCCTCGATCCATACCGCAGGATCTGTTGTGCCATCGTATGATTCAATGTTTACGGGTTTGAAGCCCTCTGGGATTTGATGATCCATTACTTCGTCTGTGAAGCATAGTGGGTGTGCGGCGCCCCTGTACTGAGCTATATCGCGACGCAGCTCGGACGAGCTTGGTCTGTTGTATTCGGCCGGGCCATACTTATTATGTCCGGCATGACGGCTAGCATCACGTGATGCGGGGCGCCCATGCTATCTGTAGATCGATCTTGTTTGCCTTGCCTTATTCTCAAAGATGTCTCGCAGGTCTGTTGCGTCTCCCCGTACTCTGGTATGTTTTGAGCGGTGTTGGGGTGCGGTTTGGGTCGAGGGCCTGAAGGCCTCTCTATCGCGGCCACGGGGTGGCCGATCGGGCGCATCGTACACTGGTGATGTAGGTTTAGTTGCTTCCTCCTCAAGTTGGGGAAGCAGCCTGCGCTTCGGGTAGCTCTTGGATGGGCGTTCTAGTTTATACTCTTCGGCCGCCAGGACTTCGGTCCATCTGTCGGCTAGCAAGTCTTGGTCAGCTCTAAGCTACTGCAGTTTCTTCTTGAGGCTGCTTGCCGTGGCTACGAGTCTGCGTTTGAAACGCTCTTGCTCGACGGGAACCTCTGGCACGACGAAATCATCGTCGTCGAGTCTTGCCTCGTCTTCGGAGGGAGGCATGTAATTGTCGTCCTCATCCTCTTTGTCGGCCGCTCTCTCAAGAGAGTTGGCTCCTTCGTTCTCCTGCACTGAATCCTGCTGGAGGGGGTTGTCTTCGGCACTGTCCAGTGTATTGTTATCTCCGGTGCCGGAATCGCCGTTTTTGCTTTGGCGGGACTTAGAGCGGCGCCGCTGATGTCGGTGCTTGGGTTGCTTCTTGGAGGGGTCATCCTCCATTTTCTCCTCGCCATCCCCCGCTTTAGGTGTGTCCACCATGTATATGTCATATGACGAGATGGCTTTCCAGTTCCCTATAGGCACTGGTTCTTGTTCGTCAACTTCATCGGCGTCCATGCCGTCGATGTCTTCAGAGTCGAAGTCGAGCATGTCGGTTAAATCGTCGACAGTGGCTACAAAGTGGGTGGTGTGTGGGCTACAAATTTCTTCGTCGTCCGCGTCCCAACTGTGTTGGCCGTAGTCTGGCCAGGGCTCTCCTGACAAAGAGAGAGACTTTAACGAATTCAGGATGTTGCCGAAAGGTGAGTGCTGAAAGACATCCGCGGCGGTGAACTCCATGACCGGAGCCCAATCGGGCTTAACCGGGAGAGGTGCGGGATTTACGGAGTCCGGATCAGAGTCCGGCACCTCGGAGTCACGGGCCTTGCGAGGGACTAGGCTGGTATCCGGCTCTATCACCGTAGAGATTGCAGTTTCCGGGGTGGCGTATAACCATCCGTCCCCGACTGGCGTAGTGGGCTCCGAGCTAATGGTCGGAGCGGAAACCTGAGCGACGCTCTGGGCGTTGTCCGATGACAAAGCTAAATCGTGCCCATCATGACAGTGCGGCACGCCCAGTTGTGGGTCAAATCCATTGAAGATCAAGTCCCCGCGGATGTTGGCCCTGTAGTTCAAGCTTCCAAACCTGACCTGATGGCCAGGGGTGTAGCTCTCGATCCGCTCCAGATGGCCGAACGAGTCAGCCCGCAGTGCGAAGCCGCCGAATACGAAGATCTATCTGAGGAGAAAAGTCTCATCCCGGACCGCGTCACGGTTGATGAGAGAAGAAGCCATCAGGCCTAAAAGGCGACGACACAGAGGAACTCTCGATGAAAGCACCAATGTCGGTGTCAAAACCGGCGGATCTCCGGTAGGGGGTCCCGAACTGTGCGTCTAGGCGGATGGTAACAGGAGACAAGGGACACGATGTTTTTACCCATGTTCGGGCCCTCTCGATGGAGGTAAAATCCTACTCCTGCTTGATTAATATTGATGATATGGGTAGTACAAGAGTAGATCTACCACGAGATCGGAGTGGCTAAACCCTAGAATCTATCCTATGGTATGATTGTTGTTCGTCCTACGGGCTAAAACTCTCCGGTTTATATAGACACCGGAGAGGGCTAGGGTTACACAGAGTCGGTTACAATGGGAGGAGATCTTCATATCGTATCGCCAAGCTTGCCTTCCATGCCAAGGAAAGTCCCATCCGGACATGGGACGGAGTCTTCAATCTTGTATCTTCATAGTCCGGGAGTCCGGCCAAAGGTCTTAGTCCGGCCATCCGGACACCCCCTAATCCAGGACTCCCTCAGAGTGTCTTCAGCGGGTGGATCGGAGGTTGGTGCTGGAATGTCACAGGCCGGTTCAGGCGGCGGCTGATGGGTAGAACTATGAGGAGCAGTCGTGCCAAGCTCTGGTTCAGTCACGACCGGGTCTCGGGACGACTTACTCTTTTTTCCCCTCTTACTGGGCTTCACTTGCACACTGTGGACAAAGGCAGAAGGATGAGTACAAAAGCATGGATAAGATAAAGCATAAGGTAAACAAAAATAAGTTACCCGGGGGCAGTTTTGAAAGCCGGCATGTTAGATTGCATAGACTCGCCGGAGGAAGGAGAGGTATCCTGGTGATTGGAGTCGGATGAATTGAGAGGTTGGCAAAATAAACCCGCCAAAGGTAAAACAGATCGGAGATCGGAGATAACCTCAGTCAGACACTTCCTGGTTACGTCAGGTAAGCCAGAGGAGAGTTCTAAATCCTTGCTATTCCGGGTCTGCCTCCGGCTTTCAAACTGTTGTTGCTTCAAATGAAATTGAGGATCTTGATAAGCTAGAGGATGTGAAAATCTTACTTTCCGGGTCACCCTTCGGATTTTTTGCTTTGGCAAAGGCTGTGAGTCGGAGGAGATTATAGTTACCTCTTCGTCAATCGCTTGGTTTTTCCCCATATCTTCCTGAAAGGATAGAATCTCAATAAAATAATGCAAAAGAGTCAGGAGAGTTGAGGATTACCTCTTCTTCATCAGAAGTGTCATCCAATTTGAGTAAATCTGAGGTGCTTGGTTTCTTCTTCCTTGAAGTTCTTGTTTTGGCGGCTTTCCTTTCAGCTCTCTTTGCCGCTCTGGCTTGTTTGGCCGCCTCATGGTCATATTTGACCTTCCAAAAGTTGTCATCGGCCTGTGAAAAATGATAAGGGGTTATGAGTAAAAGCAAGATGTAACATAGTAAAGAGTATTCATCGAGGTTGGTGACTCACAGCAGGGGTCGGGTTCTTTTTGCCGAAGGGAAGTAAGCCAAAGCCATTACTAATCACCGTGCCCTCTTTCAACAACAATTGGATCATGGCTTCCACCACATCTTCTGGTAAGTCATCAGGGCTATGATGCAGTGGGTCATCTGTCTCGTCGGAGTAAGTGCACATTAAGCCGGGACGGCGGCTTACCGGAAGCACTCGCCAAGTAACCCAGACTCGGACCAGGTCAATGCCGTTTAAGCCGTTTCCCAAAAGAGCTTTGATTTTTCTAATAGTGGGAGAAAGTGACAGACGTTCAATAGTAGTCAGTTTATCCGGCAGCAGGTGGTTGGAATCAAGGCGCAGGGCGCGGAAGCCGGGAAAAGGTTTTTCTTCAGCCGGAGAAGTGTCTTGGCAGTAGAACCACATCTGATTCCAATCCTTTGGGTGACTCGGCAGCTCAACATAAGGAAAGACGCAGTCTCTCCGCCGCTGAATTGAGATGCCACCAAGTTCAAGACTGGGCCCGTTGGTATGTTCATTCTGCCAGTTTAAATAGAACAACTCTCTGAATAAAAGTATATTGGGCTCTTCTCCAAGGTACACCTCGCAGAAGACTTGGAAGTTGTAGATGTTTGACACAGAATTGGGCCCGATGTCTTGAGGTATGAGGTCAAAGAAATGCAAAACATCTCTGAAGAACTTTGAACCGGGTGGAGCGAAGCCCCGATTCATGTGATTAGTAAACACGATTACCTCCCCTTTTTTGGGTTGAGGCTTCTCCTCTGACGGGTTAGGAGCACGACAAGACATGACCTCCTTCGTCTTGGGCAGATGGCCGGATTTCAGAAAATCAGACAAGATGCTCTCTGTAACTGTGGATTTAACACAGTTGCAGGCCACGGGAGCTTTAGGAGCCTTGGGTGCAATTACGTAAATTGAAGCCTATGACAAAATAAGAGGTCCGGTTAAATTTAACTCGGAGGAAAGCATGTTAAGTTTAATCAAGATGGCGGCTTAAGAAGGGGCCTAATGACATAAGGCTGACTATATCTGGTTGCTTAAGCCGCTATGGGAATCAATAACAGTTAAAAGACATTTTAAGTTGCCAGGAGCTGGCAAGGTTGTCAAATAACGTTGTCTATTTTAAACCGGCAATGAGGGCTGCTAGAGTTAAATGGGCTTAACAGAAACAGGTTTCGCAGTTGGTGGATATTATTTTGGATCAAACAGGTGCACAGAAAGAAGAAATTTCTAGACCTAAAACTAGTATAGATAAGTTCATCAGTGCTAAACAAGGCTTCTGTACACAGAAATGGATCTATCTGCAGTTGGAAATGGGTGCGAAATAACCACTGCAATTGTTCTACATTATCTGAAGATCAAAAGGGGGCATTGGAGGTAAAAAAACTATCGAGGGTTGATTCAGGATGTTACGAACACCAACGAACTCGAAGAAGACTTAATGCGGATCTGAGGAACATGAAGGAGGAAACTTACAGATGCGGAGTTGCTGCGGAGGTCCGTCGTGTTTTTCTGGTCAAGTCAGGTTGATGCAACGGCCTGAGTTGGTGAGGACGAGGAGATCTGCGATGGCAGCGGCGGCGGAACTCGAGTGGCAGAGAGACAGCGAGAGGAAGAAGATGAACGACTAAGGAAGAGAATGGAGATGACCTAGGTCGAGCCTATTTATAGGAAGGGGCTATCAGGACGGTGCGAGAAACAAGGAGACTAAACATCATTATCCAGCAGCCCCGACGCCTCGATTTTCGGAGCGGTCAGTAAAAGCAAAGATCCGTTGGAAGATATGGCGGAGTAAACAAAGAATTTAGGTAAAGATGACGTCACGATGGGCTAACACGGATCCAGAAGATGACGTCATGGCGGGTTAAAAACCTTTACACAGGCAGAAGGCTGAAAGTTTATTTTTTTAAAGGTATTTTAAGATTGACATAACCGGTTCAAATCAATTTGGGGCCTAATGTTGGGAATATAACTATTTGTGTAAGCCGCCCAGGAGGGGCCGGGTTACGCAAAGAAGACTCATCAGAAAGAAGTCCAAGACCAAGCATGAAGATGGCGGTTCAATATAGGGCCTAAAGCCCACCAGCGATTGGAGGCCCATTGTAGTAAACCGCCACAAAGGCATGACTTGTATTGTAAGGTAGATTTAACTAGTCACCGAGCAGGGCACTGTTTATGAGCCGGCCGGGACTCTGTAAGCCGTACGAAGCCAACCCATGTATATAAGGGGGCGACCCGTTGGCGGCTAAGGGCAAGAAACAACTCGTCGAGAACCGGGCATAGCGTATCTCGCTCCCTGGTCATCGAAACATCAAGCAATACCAACCCAACTAGACGTAGGCCTTACCTTCATCATAAGGGGCCGGACTAGTATAAACCTCCCGTGTCTCTTGTCCCAATTAACCCCTTAAAGCTTCCTAGTTTCGATGGCTCCGTGATTAAGTCCTTGAAGGCATGGTGGTAGCGGTGAAACCAATGGAGTTGATGGTGGTGCCCTTGAAGGCATTGCGACATCACTGGAAGAGAGGTGAATAATGGTTTTAAATTAGGATGTACTCACATATGACATATTTGTCCAAACATTATTGCCTCCTTAAATGATCAACTTTACTGATTAAGTATATTGGTGCTATATTCTGTACTTATGGTTTTTAGGTGACATGATTAACAATGGATGTATGTTTAGATCATACTTAATTCAAACAAATGGATAAGGGGTGAACTCGACATTTATGGTTCAACACTTTTCTTCTATGTAAGTGGAGTTCCTCTCCTCATATAACCCACTAACGCAAGGTTAGCAAATAAGAGCAACAAATATCTACCTTATGGTTGATCTTCCTATAGCTTCTCATTTGTAGTAGTAAGTCCCCGAGTTATTCATGTGGGTACGCCTAGGAACACTGCAAGATCACGGATATGACCCGTTCTTTATCTAAAATGGGAAACACTTATTGAAAAGAAGGGGGATCATGTGCTTGTTCTTTAATTATATCCCAGCTTTGTAAGGAACAACATGGTGTGATACTTCTAATTTTGGAAAACATAAATAAATAATATGACTCAATCCACACGACAAAATCATAGTTCACTACCTCTTCATGTCAACGTCATGCTGACCTTCTAGGAGCTTAACCTTCTGCCTAGACAACCAACTACATCCACCTATCACATTGTGTCCATATCAAGAATTATAGATACAAATATCACTGGCCCCTCATAACTGACTAGTGCTTGCCAAGGTGTCATTGACGAGGTTCAGTACTGCATAAGTTGAGCATATGGTTATCTATTTTGTCATTTCGTAAAGTTTGGTTCAATTTCATTTCAACTAGTTAACCAAATTCTCCATATGTAGAACTGTATTAGTTGTACTACACACAAACAGTGTGAAGTCAGCAATATATTTGCATTTCCACTTCATTTATTGTGTTTGATTCCATTAGGATTGGTGTGGGTTAATATCTACCAAACCACTATGACGTGACTATTGTGTTAATCAGTAGTGTTATGTATCTTGTGCATTAATGTGTTAGTTTTCTCATGATTAATGAGACACAAAGATGTATCATTACATATTTTTTGCATGGAATGTATCCTTAACTTAATAGTGTTTCCTCCATTACATTAAAAAGATAGTGTTTCTTACATTCTATCTACATGAAGACGAGTTCAACATATTTTGGTTGGGCTCTTCGAATGGAAATCAGTATTGTTAGTGGAACCATGATTTACAAGGAAGCTTGGACTGATTTTGCGGGGAGGGCATGGGAGCTGAGAGAGAAAATAGTGAATATTGGTGCAGGAGGAGGAAGGGGTGGTTGCCGCGACCTAGCTCAACCGCTCTACTGTGAGGACTATTGGGGCAAGGGCAAGACAGCGATGTTCATTGGTGGTTGGAGTAGCTGCTACATTGTGCTCAATTGTGATAACCTGCAATAAAAGCAGTGGCAATATATCGCCAATGTCATAAACTTGGGTCGCAGGTCTACCATGTGCCACCACCCCCTCACACTAATATCATTTGAAACATGCGCATCGACAGCCTCAAGAAGAAGTTCAAGGTCGTGCATGAAGCTCGAATGACAAGCTGAGCTGCATCATAAGTCCCACCCTCTCCCCTCAAAGAAGCTGCGCGCCTCATCATTAGTCGTTCTACCATCACTTCACCCTGTACCTCCACCCTTCTGCCGCCTGGAAGAAATTGTTACCCTCGTATTTGCCTTCCCTATCTTTTCTGATGGCCCTATCACTTCCCAAATGTTGCCATGGGACACTTCTCTCAACCGCCGCCTTAGTCTAGTAGTGCAGCACTATGTTTACAACAGTTTCCTATTCGGACGACTCCGGTGCTCCGGGTAACAACCACAATAGCTATACTCCACCCGATCTGACATCACTTTATTTAATCACTCTCGGGTGGCCCCAATAAATGTCCTCATTGCGGCCAAACTGGCATAGGTGATAATGATGGTGTTAGTAATCTGGCTAGGTCGATCGATGCTTTTTATAAGATGTATGAGAACATGGAGTACCAAATATGAGCATTCAGTCGAGATGGAATGTGAGAAAATTGTGTTCTAGAAGTAGCTCGGGGTGAAGCCCATGGAGAATTTCATCAATGCACAAGTCAAGATGGCAAGAGTGAATCACAAGAAGAAAAATAAAGGGTCTAAAACCAATGGTACCAGCGGAATGGACTTGGATTCCTTTGTCACTATGATCATTTTCATTCCAACCATGCATGCCTCTGATGTCTAGTAAAGGATCTAGGTAAAGTTGATTTGTCCTTTTAGTTTAGATGCACATTGTTGTAGGTTATTGTTCATTAAATTTAATTTTGGCTACTACAAAGGTGGTGATATCACTGCTGATGTGATAACCTTAACTATTATGTGGCGTTTAGTATGTTTTTGTTAATGTTTAGGAATTTGTATGCTTGAAGTATATAGAGGTGTAATTTTAAGTTTCAACCTCATATATGATGACATTATGATTTGCTCTTGTGGTTGCCCTTAATGGTGAGGTCGTTGTTGTCCTTAATAGTGATATTGCGGTGGTCCTTATTAGAGACGAGGTCCCCACTTTATGTCTTATCATGAATCTGTACTTTTCTTATGTTGCTATAGAATAATGGAACATTGAATTCTTTGGTAAGTGTTGAGGTCCTGCTGATGCATTGACGTATGTGTGTAATTACTAATATGGGTTTAGACAAGCTGAGGTGAGTTCATCTTGGTTGTGCTCAACAACAATTTATGTGTAGCAACATTTAATTAAGCTAAGCATATCGTGAAATCAATTTGAAGAAGTGTGCTTCACATTCTTTTAGAGATACTGACACATTAGATAATTAGTAAATATAACTCTATTTTTTGCCAATAGTCATCATGTCGCCCCCCCCTAATTGTAAATTTTAGACTATATTATTTTTAATTTATTAGAATTCAAATGTTTCAATAATTATTCTGGCATTTCTTTCCTGTGCCTCAAGAACTCGTTCATGATAAGGATCTAGGTAAAAATCAATGAAAAGCGCCACAAACATAGTAAAATTCCAATGAATCCTACAACCACGACACAAAACTAGCACAAAAACAAGATGAGTTTTTAGACTCCTAAACTACATAGATTTAGGATTAATATTCTCCTTTAGAAAAAGGGAGATGGTGGTAGTGGTGAAGGATAAGGAGTTGATGTTGGTGCCCTTGAAGGCATTACGACATCACTGGCAAAGAGGCGAATAATGGTTTTAAATTAGGATGTACTCACATATGACATATTTATCTGAAAACAATTGCCTCAATAAATGATCAAGTTTTGTTGATTAAATATATTGGTGTTGTATTCAATACTTATGGTTTTTAGTTGACAAAATTAACTATGGATGTATGTTTACATCATACTTAATTCAAACAAATGGATAAGGGGTGAACTTGACATTTATGGTGCAACACTTCTCTTCTATGTAAGGGGAGCTCCTCTCGTCATATATCGCACTAACCCAAGGTTAGCAAATAACACCAGCACATATATCTCTTACGGTTGAACTTCTTGCAGCTTATCATTGTTAGTAGTAAGTCCTCCAGCTGTCCATGTGAGTACGCCTAGGAACACTGCATGATAACATAGATGACCCATTCTTTATCTAAAATGGGAAGCACTTATTGATAATAAGGGGGAGCATGTGCTTGTTCTCACATTGTATTCCATCTTTCCAAGGAACAATATGGTTTGATACTTCTAATTGGAACACATAAATAATATGACTGGAGCCACAAAACCAAACCATAGTTCACTACCTCTTCGTGTCAAGCATCTGGCCGAACTTCCAAGCGCCTAACCTTCTGCCAAGCGGACCAACTACATCCACCTATCACATTGTGTCCATATCAAGAGCAATAGATATGAATAGCACTGACCCATCATAACTGACTAGCACTTTCCAAGGTGTCATTGATGAGGTTCAATACTCCATAAGTTGAGTATAAGGTTAGCTATTTTCTCATTTTGTAAAGTTTGGTTCAATTCAATTTCAACTAGATAACCGAATTCTCCATATGTACATCTGTTTTTGTTGTACTGCACACAATCACTGGGAAGTCAGAAATATATTATCGTTCCCACTTCATTTATTGTGTTTGGTTCCATTAGGTTTGGTGTGGGTTAATATCTACCAAACCACTATGATGCGACTATTATGTTACTAGTATTATGTATCTTGAGCTTTAATATGTTTGTTTTCTCATGATTAATGAGGCACAACAATGTGCCCTTATCTTATTTTTTACGGGGAATGTACTCTTATCTTAATAGTGTTTACTCCATAGCATTAAGAAAATAGTGTTTCTTACATTCCATCTAAATGATGATGAGTTAAACAGATTTTTGGTTGGGCTCATGGAATGGGAACCGGTATTGTTAGTGGAACAATATTTACAAGGAAGATTTTCCTAATTTTGATGGGAGTGCACGAGAGCTCAGAGAGATAGCGGTGGATTTGGGCACGGGAGGACAAGGGGGTGGTTGCCGGGACCGAGCCTATCCCACCCTATTGTGAGACCTATTGGGGCAAGGGAAAAACAGGGATGCACATCCGTGCTTGGGGCAGCTGCTACGTTGTGCTTAGTAGTGATAACCAGCAACACAAGTAGTAGCAAGAGGTCACCAATGTGGTGAACTTGGGTCGCAGGTCTACCATGAGCCACCGCCACCCTCACACTAACATCATGTGCAACATATGCATCAACACCCTCAATAAGTAGTTGAAGGTCTAGCGTGCCCATGACAGCCCTTCTGCATGAAGCTCCAAAGACAAGCTAAATTGCATCGTAAGTCCCACCCTCTCCGCGTCAAAGAAGTTGCGCACCTCGTCACTATGGTGCCTTTTCATTCCAACCATGCATGCCTTTGATGTTGAGGAAAGGCTCTAGGTAAAGTTGATTTGTTCATTTTAGTTTAGATGAACATTCTTGTAGGTTATTGTTCATTATTAATTTTGGCTACTACAAAGGTGGTGATATCATTGCCGATGTGATAACCTTAACTGTTTTGTGGAATTTAGTATGTTTTTGTTAATATTTAGGAATTTGTATGCTTGAAGTATGTAGAGGTGTAATTTTAAATTTCAACCACATATATGATTACATTATGATTTGCTCTTGTGGTTGTCCATAATAGTGAGATCGTTGTTGTCCTTAATATTAATATTGTGATGGTCCTTAATAGTGACAAGGTCCCCACTTTATGTCTTATTATGAATCCGTTACTTTTCTTATATTATTGTAGAATAAGTGAACTTTCAGTTCTTCTGTAAGTGTTGATGTCAGGTTGATGCATTAACGTATGTGTGTTATTACTAATATGGGTTTACACAAGCTGAGGTGAGTTAATCTTGGATGTGCTAAAAAAATTTATGTATAACAACATGTAATCAAGCTAAGCATATCATGAACTTAATATGAAGAAGTGTGTTTCACATTAGTTTTGAGATACTGACACATTAAATAGCTAGTAAATATAACTCTATTTTTTGCCAATAGTAATCATGTCGCCCCCCTAATTGTACATTTTAGACTATATTATGTTTAATTTATTAGAATTCAGATGTTCAAATAATTATTCTAACATGTCTTTCCTTTGCCTCAAGAACTCCTTCGTGATAAGGATCTTGGTAAAAATTGATGACAAGCTCCACAAACATAGTAAAATTCCAATGAATCCTACAACCACGACACAAAACTGGCACTAAAACATGATGACTTTTTGGACTCCTAAACTACATGGTTTAGGATGAATATAACACTATAGAAAAAGGGAGATGGTGGTAATGGTGGAGCCAATGGAGTTGATGGTGGTTCCCTTCAAGGTGTTGCGACATCACTGCAGAGAGGCGAATAATGGTTTTAAATTAGGATGTACTTGCATATGACATATTTCTCCAAAAATAATTGCCCCCATAAATGATCAAGTTTGTTGACTAAATATATTGGTGCTATATTCAATACTTATGGTTTTTAGTTGACATAATTAGCAATGGATGTATGTTTAGATCATACTTAATGCAAACAAATGGATAAGGGGTGAACTCAAAATTTATGGTTCAACACTTTTCTTCTATGTAAGCGAAGTTCCTCTCATATATCCCACTAACCCAAGGTTAGCAAATTACAACAACAAATATCTACCTGATGGTTCATCTTCTTGTTGCTTCACATTTGTAGTAGTAAGTCCTCCAGCTGCCTATGTGAGTATGCCTAGGAACACTGCAAGATCATGGATATGACCCATTCTTTATCTAAAATGGGAGGCACTTATTAAAAAGAAGGGGGAGCATTTGCTTGTCATTAAATTGTATCCAATCCGTGCAAGGAAAAACATGGTGTGGTACTTCTAATTTTGGAACACATAAATAAATAATATGACTCAATCCACACAACCAAATCATACTACACTACCTATTCGCGTCATGTGTCATGCCGACCTTCCAGACGCTTAACCTTCTGCCAAGCGCACTAACTAAATCCACCTATCACATTGTGTCCATATCATGGACTATAGATACCAATAGCACTAGCCCATCATAACTGACTGGTGCTTGCCAAGGTATCATGTTGATGAGGTTCAATACTGCATAAGTTGAGTATAAGGTTAGCTATTTGCTCATTTCATAAAGTTTGCTTCAATTCGATTTCAACTAGTAAACCAAATTCTCCATATATAGATCTTTTTGAGTTGTACTACAAACAATAAGTGGGAAGTCAGCAATATATTTTTGTTTCCATTTAATTTATTGCATTTGGTTCCTTTAGGTTTGGTGTGGGTTCATATCTACCAAACCACTATGACGTGACTATTGTGTTACAGGTGTTATGTATGTTGTGCTTTGATATGTTTGTTTTCTCATGATTAATGAGGCGCAACAATGTGTCCTTATCTAATTTTCTACGGGGAAATCCTTATCTAAATAATGTTTCCTCCATTGCATTAAAAATAGTGGTTCTTACATTCCGTCTACATGATGATAAGTTAAACAAATTTTGTTTGGGCTCTTGGAATGGGAACCGATATTGTTAGTGGAACCATGATTTACAAGGAATCTTCACCTAATTTTGAGGGGGAGCATACAGGAGCTGAGAGGGATAGCGGTGGATATGGGTGCGGGAGCACGAGGGGGTGGAAGACGGGACCCAACCCAACCCGCCCTATTGTGCGGACTATTGGGGCAAGGGCAAAACAGTTATGCTCATCTGCGCTTGTGGCAGTTGCTACATTGTGATCAATTGTGATAACTAGCAACGCAAGCAGTGCCAATAGGTTACCAATGTGATGAACTTGGGTCGCAAGTCCACCTTGAGCGAACGCCTCCCTCACAATAACATCATGTAAAACATGTGCATCGACACCCTCAAGAAGAAGTTCAATGCCAAGAGTGCCCATGACGGGCCCTCAGCATATAGCTCCAATGACAAGCTTAACTTCCTCGTACGTCCCACCCTCTCTACGTTAAAGAAGTTGTGCACCTCATCATTAGTTGTCGGCCCAACGCTTGGCCATGAACCTCCACCCTTATGCCTAGAAGAACTTGTTACCCTCATATTTGCCTTCCTCGGCTCTTCCCATCACCTTGCCACTGCCCAACTATGGTCATGGGACACTACTCTCGACCGTCACATTTGTCCAGCAGTCCACCGCTCCATTTTTTGTAGTTTCCTACTCGGACAACTCCGGTGATCCTGGTGAAAACAGAAATAGCTATGCTCGCACTAGTTACCACATCGATCCATTAAATCACTCTCGGGTGGCAACAATCAATGTTGTCGCTGTGGCCAAACTGGAAAACCTGATAATCATGGTGTCGGTGATCTAGGTAGGTCAATCAGTGCTTTTTCTTAGATGTATGAGCACATGGAGTGACAAATATAAGCATTCACTCGAGATGGAATGCGCGAAAATTGAGTTCTTGAAGTTGCTCGGGGTGAATCCCATGGAGAACTTCATCGATGCACAAGTCAAGCTCGCAAGAGTGAATCACAAGAACAAAAATAAAGGGTCTACAACCAATGGTAGTAGTGGAATGGAGTTGGATTCCTTTTTCACTATGATGCCTTTTCATTCCAACCATGCATGCCTGTGATGTTGAGGAAAGGCTCTAGGTAAAGTTGATTTGTCCATTTTTTTTAGATGCACACTGTAGTAGGTTATTGTTCATTAAATTTAATTTTGGCTACTACAAGGGTTGCGATATCATTGTTGATATGATAACCTTAACTGTTATGTGGAATTTAGTATGTTTTCGTTAATGTTTGGAAATTTGTTTGCTTGAAGTACGCAGAGGTGTAATTTTAAATTTCAACCTCATGTATGATGACATTATGATTTGCTCTTATGGTTGTATTTAATAGTGAGGTCATGGTTTCCCTTAATAATGATATTGTGGTTGTCCTTAATAGTGAGAAGGTCCCCTTGTTGTGTCTTATTATGAATCTGTTACATTTCTTATGTTGTTGTAGAATAAGGGAATTTTCAGTTCTTTGGTAAGTGTTGATGTCATGGTGATGCATTGACATGTGTTTGTGTGTGTTATTACTAATATGGGTTTACACAAGTTGAGTTGAGTTCATCTTTGTTTTGTTCAACACTTTTTTGTGTGTAGCAAAATTTAATCAAGTTAAGCATATTGTGAAGTTAATTTGTAGAAGTGTGTTTCACATTATTTTTGAGGTACTGACACATTAAATAGTTAGTAAATATATACTTTTTTTGCTAATAGTCATCATTTTGCCCCCCTAATTGTACAATTTAGACTTTATTATGTTTAATTTATTGGAATTCAGATGTTGAAAGAATTATTCTATCATTTCTTTCATTTGCCTCCAGAACTCCTTCGTGTTAAGGATCTTGGTAAAAATCAATGAAAAGCTCCACAAACATAGTAAATTCCAATGAATCCTACAATTAAAACACGAAACTAGACCTAAAACATGATGAATTTTTGGACTCCTAAACTACATAGGTTCAGGATGAATATACTCCTTCAGAAAAAGGGATATGGTGGTAGCGGTGAAGGAGATGGAGTTGATGGTGGGGCCATTGATGGTATTGTGACATCACTGGCAAAGAGGCAAATAATGGTTTTAAATTAGGATGTACTCGCATACGACATATTTGTCCAAAAATAATTGCCTCCATAAATGATGAAGTTTGCTGACTAAATATATTGGTGTTGTATTCAATACTTATGGTTTTTAGTCAATAAAATTAACAATGGATGTATGTTTAGATCATACTTAATGCAAACAAATGGATAAGGGATGAACTCGACATTTACGGTTCAACACTTCTCTTCTATGTAAGGGGAGTTTGTCTCCTCATATATCCAATTAACCAAAGGTTAGAAAATAACACCAACAAATAGCTACCTTATGGTTGATCTTCTTGTGGCTTCTCATTTGTAGTAGTAAGTCCTCCAGCTGTCCATGTGAGTACGCCTAGGAACACTGCAAGATTACGGATATGACCCATTCTTTATCTAAAATCGGAAGCATTTATTGAAAAGAGCGGGGAGCATGTGCTTGTTGTTACATTGTATCCCATCTTGGCAAGGAACAACATGGTGTGATACTTCTAATATTGGAAAACATAAATAAATAAGCTGACTCGATCCACAAAACCAAATCATAGCTCACTACCTATTCGCGTCACGCGTCATGCCGACCTTCCAGGCGCTTAACCTTCTGCCAAGCGGACCAACTACATCCACCTATCACATTGTGTCCATATCAAGAATTATAGATATGAATGGCATAGAAATCTCATCACTGACTAGTGCTTGCCAAGGTGTCATTGATGAGGTTCAGTACTGCATAAGTTGAGTATAAGGTTATCTATTTGCTCATTTTGTAAAGTTTGGTTCAATTTGATTTCAACTAGTTAACTGAATTCTCCATATGTAGATCTGTTTTAGTTGTACTGCACACAATCAGTGGGAAGTCAACAATATATTTTTGTTACCACTTCATTTATTGTGTTTGGTTCCATTAGGTTTGGTGTGGGTTAATATCTACCAAACCACTATGATGTGACTATTGCGTTACTAGTGTTATGTATCTTGTGCTTTAATATGTTTGTTTTCTCATGATTAATGAGGCACAACAATGTGTCCTTATCTTATTTTTTGTGGGGAATGTACCCTTACCTTCATAGTGTTTACTCCATTGCATTAAGCAAATAGTGTTTCTTAAATTCTATCTACACGATGATGAGTTAAACATATTTTTTTGTTGGGCTCTTGGAATGGGAACCGGTATTGTTAGTGGAACCATGATTTACAAGGAAGCTTGGCCTAAATTTGACGGGAGTGCACGAGAGCTCAGAGAGATAGCAGTGGATTTGGGCACGAGAGGACAAGGGGGTGGTTGCTGGGACCGAGCCTAGCCCACCCTATTGTGAGGCCTATTGGGGCAAGGACAAAACGGTGATCCTCATCGGCGCTTGGGGCAGCTGCTAAGCTGTGCTCAATTGTAATAACCAGCAACACAAGCTGTGGCAAGGAGTCTCCAATGTGTGGAACTTTGGTTGCAGGTCTACCGTGAGCCACCGCCCCCCTCACACTAACATAATATGAAACATGCACATCGACACCTTCAAGAAATTCAAGGCCAAGCATGCCCATGACTGGCCCTCGGTATGAAGCTCCAACAACAAGCTCAATTGTCATGTAAGTCCCACCCGCTCCGCGTCAAAGAAGTTGCGCACCTCATCATCAGTCGTCGGCCCATCACTTTGCCATGTACCTCCACCCTTATGTCGCCTAGAAGAACTTGTTACCCTCATCTTTGTCTTCCCTGCCTCTTGCCATGGCCCTGTCGCTGCCCAACTATGGTCATGGGACACTGCTCTCGACTGTCACATTTATCTAGTCAAAGCTGCATTTACTCTAGTTTCCTATTCGGACGACTATGGTGCTCCTGGTGACAACCATAATAGCTATTCTCGCAGTAGTTGTGGCATCACTCTATTTAATCACTCTTGGGTGGCAACAATAAATATTGTTGTTGCGGCCAAACTGACAGAGGTGATAATGGTTGTCTTAGTGATCTGGCTAGGTCGATCAATGCTTTTTCTAGATGTATGAGCACATGGATGGCCAGATATAAGCTCGCACTTGAGATGGAATGCGAGAAAATTGAGTTCTTGAAGTAGCTCAGGGTGAAGCCCATGGAGAACTTCATCGATGCACAAGTCAAACTCGCAAGTACGACCAAGTGTTCCAACGGAATGGAGTTGGATTCCTTTGTCACTATAATGCCATTTCATTCCAACCATGCATGGCTTTGATGTTGAGAAAAGGCTCTAGGTAAAGTTGATTTGTCCATTTTTGTTTAGATGAACATTGTTGTAGGTTATTGTTCATTGAATTTAATTTGGGCTACTACAAAGGTTGTGATATCATTGTTGATGTGATAACTTTAACTGTTATGTGGCATTTAGTATGTTTTTGTTAATGTTTAGGGATTTGTATGCTTGAAGTATGTCGAGGTGTAATTTTAAATTTCAACCTCATTTATGATGACATCATGATTTGCTCTTGTGGTTTACCTTAATAGCTAGATCATTGTTGTCCTTAATAGTGGTATTCCGGTGGTCCTTAATAGTGACAAGGTCCCCACTTTATGTCTTATCAGGAATCTGTTCATTTTCTTATGTTGTTGTAGTATAAGAGAATTTTCAGTAATTTGGTAAGTGTTAATGTCATGTTGACCCATTGATGTATGTGTGTAATTACTAATATGGGTTTACACAAGCTGAGGTGAGTTCATCTTAGTTGTGCTCAACAAAAATTTATGTGTAGCAACTTTTAATCAAGCTAAGCATATCGTGAACTTAATTTTAAGAAGTATGCTTCACATTATTTTTGAGATACTGACACATTAGATAGTTAGTAAATATAACTCTATTTTTTTGCCAATAGTCATCATGTTGCCCCTCTAATATTACATTTTAGACTATATTATTTTTAATTTATTAGAATTAATATGTTGAAAGAATTATTCTGGCATTTCTTTCTTGTGGATCAAGAACTCCTTCGTGATAAGGATCTTGGTAAAAATCAATGAAAAGCACCACAAACATAGTAAAATTCCAATGAATCCTAAAACCACGACACAAAAGTGGCACTAAAACATGATGAATTTTTGGACTCCTAAACTACATTGGTTTAGGATGAAAATACCACTTCAGAAAAAGGGAGATGGAGGTAGCGGTGAAGCCAATGGAGTTTATGGTGGTGCCCTTGAAGGCAATGCGACATCACTGGGAGAGAGGCGGATAATGGATTTAAATTAGGATGTACTCACATACGACATATTTGTCCAAAAATAATTGCCTCCATAAATGATGAAGTTTGCTGACTAAATATATTGGTGTTGTCTTCAATACTTATGGTTTTTAGTCGAACAAATTAACAATGGATGTATGTTTAGATCATACTTAATGCAAACAAATGGATAAGGGGTGAACTCGACATTTATGGTTCAACACTTCTCTTCTATGTAAGGGGAGTTCGTCTCCTCATATATCCCACTAACCAAAGGTTAGCAAATAACACCAGCAAATATCTACCTTATGGTTGATCTTCTTGTAGCTTCTCATTTATAGTAGTAAGTCCTCCAGCTGTCCATCTGAGTATGCCTAGGAACACTGCAAGATGACGGATATGACCCATTATTTATCTAAAATGGTAAGCACTTACTGAAAAGAAGGGGGAGGATGTGCTTGTTCTTAAATTGTATCCCATCTTTGCAAGGAACAACATGGTGTGATACTTATAATTTTGGAAAACATAAATAAATAATATGACTCGATCCACACAACCAAATCATAGTCCACTACCTCTTCGCGTCACGTGTCATGCTGACCTTCCAGACGGTTAACCTTCTGCCTAGTGGACCAACTACATCCACCTATCACATTGTGTCCATATCAAGAATTATAGACACGAATAGCAGTGACCCCTCATGATTGACTAGTGCTTGGCAAGGTGCCATTGATGAGGTTCAGTACTGCATAAGTTGAGTATAAGGTTAGCTATTTGCTCATTTCGTAAAGTTTGGTTCAATTTGATTTCAACTAGTTAACCAAATTCTCAATATGTAGATCTGTTCTAGTTGTACTGCACACAATCAGCGGGAAGTCAGCAATATATTTTTATTTCCACTTCATTTGTTGTGTTTGGTTCCATTAGGTTTGGTGTGGGTTAATATCTACCAAACCACTTTGACGTGACTATTATGTTTATTAGTAGTGTTATGTATCTTGTGCATTAATGTGTTTGTTTTCTCATGGTTAATGAGACAAAAAAATGTATCATTACTTATTTTTACCGTGGAATGTATCCTTATCTCAATAGTGTTTCCTCCATTATATTTAAAAGATAGTGTTTCTTACATTCTATCTACATGGAGATGAGTTCAACATATTTTTGGTTGGGCTCTTGGAATGGAAACCAATATTGTTAGTGGAACCATGATTTACAAGGAAGCTTGGCCTGATTTTGAGGGGAGTGCAAGGGATCTTAGAGAGAAAATGATGAATATGGGTGCGGGATGAGGAAGGGGTGGTTGCCGTGACCTAGCCCAACCGCTCTACTACGAGGACTATTTGGGCAAGGGCAAGACATCAGTGCTCATTGTTGGTTGGGGTAGCTGCTACACTGTGCTCAATTGTGATAACCTGCAATAAACACGGTGGCAAGAGGTCACCAATGTCTAGCTAGTTCCACCACCCCCTCACACTAACATCATTTGAAACATTCACATCGAGACCCTCAATAAGAAGTTCAAGGCCGCGCATAAAGCTCCAATGACAAGCTGAACTGCCTCATAAGTCCCACCCTCTCCGCCTCAAAGAAGTTGCGCGCCTCATCATTAGTTGTTATCCCATCACTTCACCTTGTACCTCCACCCTTCCGATGCCTGGAAGAAATTGTTACCCTCATATTTGCGTTCCCTATCTCTTCCCATGGCCTTGCCACTGCCCAACTATGGCCATGGGACACTGCTCTTGACCGTCGAATTTGTCTAGTAGTCCACCACATCCTTTACTGTAGATTCCTATTCGGACGACTCCGGTGCTCCTGGTGACAACCACAACAGCTATACTCACATCAGTTGCGATATCACTTTATTTAATCACTCTCGGGTGGCAACAATAAATGTCGTAATTGCGGCCAAACTGGCATAGGTGATAATGCTGGTGTCATTGACTTGGTTAGGTCGATCGACGCTTTTTATTAGATTTATGAGCACATGGAGTGCCCAATATGAGCATTCAGTCGAGATGGAATGTGAGAAAATTGTGTTCTTGAAGTAGCGCGGGGTGAAGCCCATGGAGAGCTTCACTGATGCACAAGTCAAGATGGCAAGAGTGGAACACAAGAATAAAAATAAAGGCTCGACAACCAATGGTACCAGCGGAATGGAGTTTGATTCCTTTGTCACTATGATGCATTTTCATTCCATCCATGCATGCCTCTGATGTTTAGGCAAGGCTCTAGGTAAAGTTGATTTGTCCATTTTAGTTAAGATGAACATTGTTGTAGGTTATTGTTCATTAAACTTAATTTTGCCTCCTACAGAGGTTGTGATATCATTGTTGATGTGATAACCTTAACTGTTGTTTGGCATTTAGTATGTTTTCGTTAATGTTTAGGAATTTGTATGCGCGAAGTATGTAGATGTGTAATGTTAAATTTCAACCAATGTATGATGACATTATGATTTGCTCTTGTGGTTGTCCTTAATAGTGAGACCGTGGTTGTCCTTAATAGTGATATTATGGTTGTCCTTAATAGTGAGAAGGTCCCCACTTTATGTCTTATTATGAATATGTTACTTTTCTTATGTTGTTCTAGAATAAGGGAGCTTTCAGTTCTTTCGTAAGTGTTGATGTCAGGTTGATGCATTAATGGTTGTGTGTGTGTGTGTTTTCTAATATGGGTTTACACAAGCTGTGGTGAGTTCATCTTGGTTGTGCTCAACAACAATTTATGTGTAGCAACATTTAATCTAGCTAAGCATATTGTGACCTTAATTTGTAGAAGTGTGTTTCACATTATTTTTAAGATACTGACACATTAAATAGCTAGTTAATATAACTCTATTTTTGCTAGTAGTCATCATGCGCCCCCCCCCTAATTCTACATTTTAGACTATATTATGTTCAATTATTAGAATTCTGATGTTGAAAGAATTATTCTAGCATTTCTTCCAGTGCCTCAAGAACTCCTTTGTGTTTAGGATCTTGGTAAAAATCAATGGAAAGCTCCATAAACATAGTAAAATTCAAATGAATCCTTCAACTACGACACAGAACAAGCACTAAAAGATATTGAAATTTCGGACTCCTAAACTACGTAGGTTTAGGACGAATATACCACTTCAGAAAAAGGGAGGAGGTGGTAGCGGTGAAGGTGATGGAGTTGATGGTGGTGCCCTTGAAGGCATTGTGACATCAGTGTCAAAGATGCGAATAATGGTTCTAAATTAGGAAGTACTCACATATGACATATTTGTCCAAAAATAATTGCCTCCATAAATGATCATGTTTGTTGACTAAATATATTGGTGCTATATTCAATACTTATTATTTTTAGTTTACAAATTAACAATGGATGTATGTTTAGATCATACTTAATGCAAATAAATGGATAAGGGATGAACTCGACATCTATGGTTCAACAGTTTTCTTTTATGTAAGGGGAGTTCCTCTCCTCATATATCCCACTAACCCAAGGTTAGCAAGTAACACCAGCAAATATCTACCTTATGGTTGATCTTCTTGTAGCTTCTCATTTGTATTAGTAAGTCCTTTGGTTGTCCATGTGAGTGTGCCTAGGAACACTGCAAGATCATGGATATGACCCATTCTTTATCTAAAATTGGAAGTACTTATTGAAAAGAAGGGGGAGCATGTTCTTGTCACTAAATTGTATCCCATCTTTACAAGGAACAACATGGTGTGATACTTATTATTTGGGAACACATAAATAAATAATATGATCCAATCCACACAACCAAATCATACAGTACATACCTCTTCGCGTCACACGTCATGATGAGCTTCCAGGCGCTTAACCTTCTGCCAAGTGGACTAACTACATCCACTTATCACATTGTGTCCATATCAGGCACTATAGATATGAATAGCACTGGCCCCTCATACTGACTGGTGCTTGCCAAGATATCATTGATGAGGTTCAATACTGCATAAGTTTGCTTCCATTTAATTTCAACAAGTTAACCAAATTCTCCATATGTAGATATGTTTTAGCTGTACTACACAAAATCAGTCGGAAGTCAGCAATATATTTTTGTTTCCACTTCATTTAATGTGTTTGGTTCCTTTAGGTTTTGTGTGGGTTAATATGTACCAAACGACTATGATGTGACTTTTGTGTTACTAGTGTTATGTATCTTTTTCTTTAATACATTTGTTTTCTCATGATTAATGAGGAACAACAATGTGTCCTTATCTTATTTGTGCAGGGAATATATCCTTATCTTAATTGTTTTTCCTCCAAGGCATTAAAAATAGTGTTTCCTACATTCTATCTACATGATGATGAGTTAAAGAGAATTTTTGTTCGTCTCTTGGAATGGGAACCGGTAATGTTAGTGGGTGATTTACAAGGAGGCTTAGTCTAATTTTTAGGGGAGGGCATGGGAGCTGAGAGATAGCAGTGAATATGGGCGCGGGAGGACAAGGGGGTGGTTGCCTTAGCCCAACTCGCCCTACTGTGAGGACTATTTGGGAAAGGGTAAATCGGTGATGCTCATCGGCGCTTGGGGCAGCGGCTACACTGTGTTCAATTGTGATAAACAGCAACACAGTGCCAAGAAGTCACTAATGTGATGAACTTGGGTCGTAGGTCTACCGTAATCCACTGCCCCCCTCACACTAACATCATGTGAAACATGCGCATCCACACCCTCAAGAAGAAGTTCAAGGTCGAGCGTGCCCATGAAGGGCCCTCTGCATGAAGCTTGAACGACAAGCTATACTACCTCGTGAGTCCCACCCTCTCCGCATCAGAGAAGTTGTCCACCTCATCATTAGTTGTTGTCACATCACTTAGCCATTAACCTCCGCCCTTATGGCCAGAAGAACTTAATACCCTCATCTTTGACTTCCCCGCCACTTCCCATGGCCCTGCCACTTCCCAACTATGGTCATGGGACACTGCTCTGGACTGTCACATTTGTCCAGCAGTCCACCGTTGGCTTTGCTGCAGTTTCCTATTTGGACAACTCCGGTGATCCTTGTGACAACAGCAATAGCTATGCTCCACGTTCCTCCATTTAATCACTTTCGGGTGGCAACCATAAATGTTGTCGCTGTAGTCAAACTGGAAAATTTTATAATGGTGGTGTTAGTGATCTGGCTTGGTCGGTCAATGCTTTTTCTTAGATGTATGAGCACACGAGGTGCCAAATAAAAGCATTCACTCGAGATGGAATGTGAGAAAATTGAGTTCTTGAAATAGCTCGGGGTGAAGCCCATGGAGAACTTCATTGACGCACAAGTCAAGCTCGCAAGAGTGAAACACAAGAACAAAAATAAAGGGTCTCCAACCAATGGTAGCAGCAGAATGGAGTTGGATTCCTTTTTCACGATGATGCCTTTCCATTCCAACCATGCATGCCTCAGATGTTGAGGAAAGGATATAGGTAAAGTTGATTTATCCATTTTCGTTTAGATGCACATTATAGTAGGTTATTGTTCATTAAATTTAATTTTGGCTACTACCAAGGTTGTGATATAATTGTTGATGTGACAACCTTAACTGTCATGTGGAATTTAGTATGTTTTCGTTAAGTTTATGAATTTCTATGCTTGAAGTATGTAGAGGTGTAATATATGATGAAATTATGATTTCCTCTTATGGTTGTCCTTAATAATGAGATCATGGTTTTCCTTAATAGTGATATTGTGGTTGTCCTTAATATTGAGAAGGTCCCCACATTATTGCTTATTATGAATCAATTATTTTCTTATGTTGTTGTAGAATAAGGGAACTTTTAGTTCTTTGGTAAGTGTTGATTTCATGTTGATGCATTGACGTGTGTGTGTGTGTTATTACTAATATGGGTTTCCACAAGCTAAGGTGAGTTGATCTTGGTTTTTCTCAACAATTTTTTATGTGTAGCAACATTTAATGAATCTAAGCATATTGTGAACATAATTTGTAGAAGTGTGTTTCACATTATTTTTTAGATACTGACATATTCAATAGCTAGTAAATATAACATTATTTTTTGCTGATAGTCATCATTTAGCCCACCCCCCCCCCTAATTATACATTTTAGACTATATTATGTTTAATTTATTGGAATTCAGATGTTGAAAGAATTATTCTAGCATTTCTTTCCTTTGCCTCAAGAACTCCTTCGTGTTAAGGATCTTTGTAAAAATCAATGAAAAGCTACACAAAGTTAGTAAATTCCAATGAACCCTAGAACTACAACACAAAACTAGCACAAAAACATGATGAATTTTTGGACTCCTAAACTACATAGGTTTAGGATGAATATACTCCTTCAGAAAAAGGGAGATGGTGGTGCCCTTGAAGGCATTGCTACATCAGTGGCACAGAAGCAAATAATGGTTTTAACTTAGGATGTACTCACATACGACATATTTATTCAAAAATAATTGCCTCCATAAATGATCAAGTTTTGCTGACTAAATAGATTGGTGTTGTATTCAATACTTATGGTTTTTAGTCGACAAAATTAACTATGGATGTATATTTAGATCATACTTAATGCAAACAAATGGATAAGCGGTGAACTCAACATTTATGGTTCAACACTCCTCTCCTCATATATCGCACTAACCCAAGGTTAGCAAACAACACCACAAATATCTACCTTATGGTTGACCTTCTTGTAGCTTCTAATTTGTAGTAGTAAGTCCTCCAGCGGTCCATGTGAGTACGCCTAGGAACACTGCATGATCACGGATATGACCCATTATTTATCTAAAATGGGAAGCACTTATTGAAAAAAGGGGTTGTATGTGCTTGTTATCAAATTGTATCCCATCTTTGTAAGGAACAACGTGGCTTGATACTTCTAAATTTTGAACACATAAATAATATGACTCGAGCCACAAAACCAAATCATAGTTCACTACCTCTTCACATCATGCATCATTTCGAACTTCCAGGCGCTTAACCTTCTGCCAAGAAAACCAACTACATCCACCTCTCACATTGTTTCCATATCAAGAACTATAGATATGAATAACACTGACCCGTCATAACTGACTAGTGCTTGCCAAGGTGTCATATGAGGTTCAATACTACATAATTTGAGTATAAGGTTAGCTATTTTCTCATTTTGTAAAGTTTGGTCCAATTCGATTTCAACTAGTTGGCACAATAAGTGGGAAGTCAGCACTATATTTTTGTTTCCACTTCATTTATTGTGTTGTGTTCCATTAGGTTTGGTGTGGGTTAATATCTACCAAACCACTATGATGTGACTATTGTGTTACTGGTGTTATGTATATTGGGCTTTAATATGTATGTTTTGTCATGATTAATGAGGCACAACAATGTGTCGTTATCTTATTTGGGGGGGGGGGTGTACCCTTATATTAATAGTGTTTAGTCCATAGTATTAAGAAAATAGTGTTTCTTTGATGATGAGTCAAACAGATTTTTGGTTGGGCTCTTGAAATGGGAACCGGTGTTGCTAGTTGAACCAATATTTACAAGGAAGCTTGGCCTAATTTTGATGGGAGTGGGCGAGATCTCAAAGAGATAGCGATGGATATGGGCACGGGAGGATGAGGGGGTGGTTGCCGGGACCGAGCCCAACCCATCCTACTGTGAGGACTATAGGGTCAAGGGCAAAACGGTGATGCTCATCAGCGCTTGGGGCAGCTGCTACGCGGTGCTCAATTGTGATAACCAGCAACAGAAGTAGTAGCAATAGGTCGCCAATGTGGTGAACTTGGTGTTGGAAATATGCCCTAGAGGCAATAATAAATTAGTTATTATTATTATATTTCCTTGTTCATGATAATCGCTTATTATCCATGCTATAATTGTATTGATAGGAAACTCAGATACATGTGTGGATACATAGACAACACCATGTCCCTAGTAAGCCTCTGATTGACTAGCTCGTTGATCAATAGATGATTACGGTTTCCTGACCATGGACATTGGATGTTGTTGATAACGGGATCACATCATTAGGAGAATGATGTGATGGACAAGACCCAATCCTAAGCCTAGCACAAAGATCGTGTAGTTCATATGCTAAAGCTTTTCTAAATGTCAAGTATCATTTCCTTAGACCATGAGATTGTGCAACTCCCGGATACCGTAGGAATGCTTTGGGTGCACCAAACGTCACAACATAAATGGGTGGCTATAAAGGTGCACTACAGGTATCTCCGAAAGTGTCTGTTGGGTTGGCACGAATCGAGACTGGGATTTGTCACTCCGTGTAAACGGAGAGGTATCTCTGGGCCCACTCGGTAGGACATCATCATAATGTGCACAATGTGACCAAGGGGTTGATCACGGGATGATGTGTTACGGAACAAGTAAACAGACTTGCCGTTAACAAGATTGAACAAGGTATCAGCATACCGACGATCGAATCTCGGGCAAGTACAATACCGCTAGACAAAGGGAATTGTATATGGGATTGCTTGAATCCTTGACATCATGGTTCATCCGATGAGATCATCGTGGAACATGTGGGAGCCAACATGGGTATCCAGATCCCGCTGTTGGTTATTGGCCAGAGAGCTGTCTCGGTCATGTCTGCATTATTCCCAAACCCGTAGGGTCTACACACTTAAGGTTCGATGACGCTAGAGTTGTTATGGGAATTGGTGTGCAGTTACCGAATGTTGTTCGGAGTCCCGGATGAGATCCCGGACGTCACGAGGAGTTCCGGAATGGTGGTGTGCGGTTACCGAATGTTGTTCGGAGTCCCGGGTGAGATCCCAAACGCCACGAGGAGTTCCGGAATGGTCCGGAGGTAAAGATTTATATATGGGAAGTCCTATTTTGGCCACCGGAAAATGTTCGGGATTTTTCGGTATTGTACCGGTAAGGTTCTAGAATGTTCCGGAGTGGGGCCCACCAGCATGGGGGGACCCACATGAACGTGGGTAGTGGGGGCAAGGCCCCAGACCCTTGGTCAAGGCGCACCAAGATCCCCCCTTAGAAGGAATAAGATCATATCCCGAAGGGATAAGATCAAGATCCCTAAAAAGGGGGGATAACAATAGGTGGGGAAGGAAATGATGGGATTTCTTTCCTCCCACCTTTGTCAACGCCCCAATGGACTTGGAGGGCAAGAAACCAGCCCCCTCCACCCCTATATATAGTGGGGAGGCGCATGGGAGCTTCACCCTTGCCCCTGGCGCAGCTCTCTCCCTCCCCAACACCTCCTCCGTAGTAGTAGTAGTGCTTGGCGAAGCCCTTCCGGAGAACTACAAGCTCCACCACCACGCCGTCGTGCTGCCGGAGCTCTCCCTCAACTTCTCCTCTCCCCTTGTTGGACCAAGAAGGAGGAGACGTCCCCGGGTTGTACGTGTGTTGAACGCGGAGGTGCCGTCCGTTCGGCACTAGGATCTCCGGTGATTTGGATCACGATGAGTACAACTCCTTCAACCCCGTTCTCTTGAATGCTTCAGCTTAGAGAACTACAAGGGTATGTAGATGCACTCCCCTCTCTCTCGTTGCTAGTTTCTCCATAGATAGATCTTGGTGACTCGTAGGAAAATTTTGAATTTCTGCTACGTTCCCCAATAGTGGCATCATGAGCTAGGTCTATTGCGTAGATTCTTTGCACGAGTAGAACACAAAGTAGTTGTGGGCATTGATTTTGTTCAATATGCTTACCTTTACTAGTCCAATCTTGTTTCAACGGTATTGTGGGATGAAGCGGCCCGGACCAACCTTACACGTACACTTACGTGAGACAGGTTCCACCGACTGACATGCACTTGTTGCATAAGGTGGCTAGCGGGTGCCAGTCTCTCCCACTTTAGTCGGATCGGATTCAATGAAAAGGGTCCTTATGAAGGGTAAATAGCAATTGACATATCACGTTGTGGTTTTTGCGTAGGTAAGAAACGTTTTTGCTAGAAACCCATAGCAGCCACGTAAAACATGCAAACAACAATTAGAGGACGTCTAACTTGTTTTTGCAGGGTATGCTATGTGATGTGATATGGCCAAAACGAATGTGATGAATGATATGTGATGTATGAGATTGATCATGTTCTTGTAATAGGAATCACGACTTGCATGTCGATGAGTATGACAACCGGCAGGAGCCATAGGAGTTGTCTTAATTTATTGTATGACCTGTGTGTCATTGAACAACGCCATGTAATTACTTTACTTTATTGCTAACCGGTAGCCATAGTAGTAGAAGTAATAGTTGGCGAGACAACTTCATGAAGACACGATGATGGAGATCATGGTGTCATGGTGGTGACGATGATGATCGTGGAGCCTCGAAGATGGAGATCAAAAGGAGCAAAATGATATTGGCCATATCATGTCACTTTTTGATTGCATGTGATGTTTATCATGTTTATGCATCTTATTTGCTTAGAATGACGGTAGTAAATAAGATGATCCCTCATTAAAATTTCAAGAAAATGTTCCCCCTAACTGTGCACCATTGCGAAAGTTCGTCGTTTCGAAGCACCACGTGATGATCGGGTGTGATAGATTCTTACGTTCACATACAACGGGTGTAAGCCAGATTTACACATGCGAAACACTTAGGTTGACTTGATGAGCCTAGCATGTGCAAACATGGCCTCGGAACACAAGAGACCGAAAGGTCGAGCATGAGTCATATGGTGGATACGATCAACATGAAGATGTTCACCGATGATGACTAGTCCATCTCACGTGATGATCGGACACGGCCTAGTTGACTCGGATCATGTAATCACTTAGATGACTAGAGGGATGTCTATCTGAGTGGGAGTTCATTAGATGAACTTAATTATCCTGAACATAGTCAAAAACCCTTTGCAAATTATGTCATAGCTCGCGCTATAGTTCTACTATTTTAGATATGATCCTAGAGAAAATATAGTTGAAAGTTGACAGTAGCGATTATGCGATCAGTAGAAAGCTTATGTCCTTAATGCACCGCTCAGTGTGCAGAACCCCAAACATCGTCTGTGCATGTTGCGAACATCGGACATACATGTTTTGATAACTACGTGATAGTTCAGTTAAACGGTTTAGAGTTGAGGCACCAAAGACGTTTTTGAAACGTCGCGGAACATATGAGATGTTTTGAGGGCTGAAATTGGGATTTCAGGCTCGTGCCCACGTCAAGAGGTATAAGACCTCCGACGATTTTCTTAGCCTGCAAACTAAGGGAGAAAAGCTCAATCGTTGGGCTTGTGCTCAGATTGTCTGAGTGCAACAATCACTTGAATCGAGTGGGAGTTGATCTTCTAGATGAGATAGTGATGTTTCTCCAATGTCATTGCCACCAAGCTGCTAGAGCTTCATGATGAACTATAACATATCAGGGATAGATATGATGATGCTTGAGGTATTCACGATGTTTGACACCACGAAAGTAGAAATCAAGAAGGAGCATCAATTGTGGATGGTTGGTGAAACCACTAGTTTCAAGAAGGGCAAGGGCAAGAAGGGATACTTCATGAAACGGCAAATCGGCTGCTGCTCCAGTGAAGAAACCCAAGGTTGAACCTAAACCCGAGACTAAGTGCTTCTGTAATAAGGGGAACAGCCACTGGAGCAGGATTTCCCTAGATACCTGGAAGATAAGAAGGCTGGCAAGGTCGATAGAAGTATATTGGATATACATTATGTTAATGTGTACTTTACTAGTACTCCTAGTAGCACCAGGGTATTAGATACCGGTTCGGTTGCTAAGTGTTAGTAACTCGAAATAAAAGATACGGAATAAATGAAGACTAGCTAAAGGTGAGTTGATGATATGTGCTGGAAGTGTTTCCAAGGTTGATGTGATCAAGCATCGCACGCTCCTTCTACCATCGAGATTGGTGTTAAAATAATTGTTATTTAGTGTTTGCGTTGAGCATAGACATGATTGGATTATGTCTATCGCAATATGGTTATTCATTTAAGGAGAATAATGGTTACTCTGTTTATTTGAATAATACCTTCAATGGTATTGCACCAAAAAGGAATGGTTTATTGAATCTTGATCGTAGTGATACACATTTTCATGCCAAAAGATATAAGATAGTAATGATAGTACCACTTACTTGTGGCACTGCCATGTAAGTCATATTGGTGTAAAACGCATGAAGAAGCTCCATGTTGATGGATCTTCGGACTCACTCATTTTGAAAAGTTTGAGACATGCGAACCATGTCTATTGGTGTATACGCATGAAGAAACTCCATGCAGATGGATCGTTTGGACTCACTTGATTTTGAATCACTTGATATATGCAAATCATACCACATGGGCAAGATGATTGAAAAGCCTCGGTTTCAGTAAGATGGAACAAGATAGCAACTTGTTGGAAGTAACACATTTTGATGTGTGCAGTCCAATGAGTGCGGAGGCATGCCGTGAATATCGTTATGTCCTTACTTCACAGATGATTCGAGTAGATGTTGAGTATATTTACTTGATGATACACAAGTCTGAATTATTGAATGGTTCAAGTAATTTCAGAGTGAAGTTAAAGATCATCGTGACAAGAGGATAAAAATGTCTATGATATGATCATAGAGATTAGTATCTGAGTTACGAGCTTTGGCACGCAATTAAGACATTGTGGAAATTGTTTCACAATTAATACCGCCTGGAACACCATAGTGTGATGGTGTGTCCGAACATCATAGTTGCACCCTATTGGATATGGTGCGTACCATGATGTCTCTTGTCGAATTACCACTATCGTTCATGGGTTAGGCATTAGAGACAACTGCACTCACTTTAATAGGGCACCACGTAATTCCGTTGAGACGACACCGTTTGAACTATGGTTTGGAGAAACCTAATTTGTCGTTTCTTAAAAGTTTGGGGCTGCGACGCTTATGTGAAAAGTTTCATCGTGATAAGCTCGAACCCAAGACGGATAAATACATCTTCATAGGATACCCAAAATGGTTGGGTATACCTCCTATCTCAGATCCGGAAGCAAAAGTAATTATTTCTAGAAACGGGTCCTTTCTCGAGGAAATATTTCTCTTGAAAGAATTGAGTGGGAGGATGGTGGAGACTTGATAAGGTTATTGAACCATCACTTCAACCAGTGTGTAGTAGGGCACAAGAAGTTGTTCATGTGGCACCTACACCAATTGAAGTGGAAGCTGATGATAGTGATCATGATGCTTCGGATCAAGTCACTACCAAACCTCGTAGGTGGACAAGGACGCGTACTACTTCAGAGTGGTACGCAATCCTGTCTTATAGGTCACGTTGCTAGACAACAATGGACCTACGAGCTATGGAGAAGCGATGGTGGGCCCGTATTCCGATGAATGGCTCGAGGCCATAAAATCCGAGAAAGGATCCATGACTTTGGAAGAAATACTTGATGGTCGTAAGCCGTTGGGTACAGATGGATTTTAAAAGGAAGACAGACAATGATGGTAAGAATCACCATTAAGAAAGCTCGACTTGTCGTTAAGATGTTTTCCGACAAGTTCAAGGAGTTGACTACGGTGAGGCTTTCTCACTCGTAGCGATGCTAAGAGTCTGTTGGAAATGGATTAGCAGTTACTGCATTATTTATGAACTCTTGCTGATAGAATGTCAAAACATTGTTTCCTCGACAATTTTCTTGAGGAAAGGTTGTATGTGATACAACCAGAATGTTTTTACAATCCTGAAGAAAGCTAACAAATATGCAAAACTCCAGCAATCCTTCTAAGGACTGGAGTAAGCATCTCAGAGTTGGAATGTGTGCTTTGATGAGATGATCAAAGATTTTGGGTTTATACAAAGTTTATGAGAAACTTGTATTTCCAAAGAAGTGAGTGGGAGCACTATAGAATTTCTGATAAGTATGTGTTGTTGACATATTGTTGATCAGAAATGATGTAGAATTTTTCTGTAAAACATATAGGGTTATTTGAAAAGTGTTTTTCAATGGAAGACCTGGATTAAGCTACTTGAACATTGAGCATCAAGATCTATGAGGATAGATCAGAAACGCTGAATGGTACTTTCAAATGAGCACGTACCTTGACATGATCTTGAAAGTGTTCAAGATGGATCAGTCAAAGAAGGAGTTCTTGCCTGAGTTGTAAGGTATGAAGTTAAGAGTTAAAGCTCGACCACTGCAGAAGAGAGAGAAAGGACGAAGGTCGTCCCCTATGATTCAGACGTAGGCTCTATAGTATGCTATGCTGTGTACCGCACCGGAAGTGTGCCTTGCCATGAGTCAGTCAAGGGGTACAAGAATGATCTAGGAATGGATCATTGGACAGCGGTCAAAATTGTCCTTGGAGTAAATAAAGGACATGTTTCTCGATTATGGAGGTGATAAAGAGTTCGGCGTAAAGGGTTACGTCGATGCAAGATTTAACACCTATCCGAATGATTCTGAGTAGAAAACAGGATACGTATAGTGGAGCAACCATTTGGAATAGCTCCGACTGGAGCGTGGAAGCAGCATTTACAATATGACATAGAGAATTGCGAAATACATACGGATCTGAATGTTGCAGACCCGTTGACTAAAACCTCTCTCACAAGCAAAACATGATCAAACCCCAGAACTCATTGTGTCTTAATCACATGGTGATGTGAATAGTGACACTAGTAAACTCTTTTGATATTGGTCACATGGCGATGTGATCTATCAGTGTTAATCACATGGCGATGTGAACTAGATTATCAAGTGCAAGTGGGAGACTGTTGGAAATATGCCCTAGAGGCAATAATAAATTATTTATTATTATTATATTTCCTTGTTCATGATAATCGTTTATTATCCATGCTATAATTGTATTGATAGGAAACTCAGATACATGTGTGGATACATAGACAACACCATGTCCCTAGTAAGCCTCTGATTGACTACCTCGTTGATCAATAGATGGTTAAGGTTTCCTAACCATGGATGTCGGTGTCAAAACCGGCGGATCTCGGGTAGGGGGTCCCGAACTGTGCGTCTAGGCGGATGGTAACAGGAGACAAGGGACACGATGTTTTTTACCCAGGTTCGGGCCCTCTCGATGGTGGTAAAACCCTACTCTTGCTTGATTTATATTGATGATATGGGTAGTACAAGAGTAGATCTACCACGAGATCAAGGAGGCTAAGCCCTAGAAGCTAGCCTATGGTATGATTGTATGTTGTGTATGTTGTCCTTCGGACTAAAGCCCTCCGGTTTATATAGATACCGGAGAGGGCTAGGGTTACACAGAGTCGGTTACAATAGTAGGAGATCTACGTATCCGTATTGCCAAGATTGCCTTCCACGCCAAGTAAAGTACCTTCAGGACACGAGCCGGAGTCTTCAATCTTGTATCTTCGTAGTCTTGGAGTCCGGCGGACATTGATAGTCTGGCTGTCCGGACAGCCCCTAGTCTAGGACTCCCTCAGTAGCCCCTGAACCAGTCTTCAATGACGATAAGTCCGGCGTGCATAATGTTCGGCATTGCAAGGCGGGTTCCTCCCTTGAATAATCCAGAGGAGATCATGAACACCAGGATAGTGTCCGGCTCTGCAAAATAAATTCCACATTCCACCATAGAGAGAATAAAATGTACACTTAGCTCAATCTGCTGACGTATTATGCGGCGTGACATCACACCGCCACCAGGCCTTTGTTTGAATTATTATACCACCTCAGCATGCTTAGCGAAGCGGTTTCCTTGGCACGTCTTGTTGAAGCAGAGATCGTGTTCCCCTTATTCCGGGATTCTCATCAATACGTGTGTGGGTAACCCAATCGCGCCATTGATTGTGGCGCTTGGGAGATAAGCGAGTTTTACCAAGCTGGTGGGGGACGTATAGTTTTGTCCGCCTATATATAAGGGATAAGGATTCACCTTCTCACCTACGCCTTCTTCCTCCTTTGCTTATCCATCCCCACGAATTCAAGCTCCAACGCCCGAACTCGCGGATCTCACCTCGACCTTCTCCGAATATGTCTGGAGCGGGAGGTAAATGGTTAGCCTCCACCGTCCAGGAGGAGGACATCACCAAGCTGCGCAGCGCCGGATACCTTTCCGGCGATATCGCGAATCGGCTGCCCGACGAGGGGCAGCTCATCCCTACCCCCAGGCCTCATGAGAAGGTCGTCTTTCTCCCCCACTTCCTCCGCGGACTGGGCTTTCCGCTCCATCCATTTGTCCGGGGGCTCATGTTTTACTACGGCCTGGATTTCCACGATCTGGCGCCGAACTTTATCCTCAACATCTCGGCGTTTATCGTCGTGTGCGATGCCTTTCTCTACATCCGGCCCCACTTCGGCCTGTGGCTCAAGACCTTTAACGTCAAGCCGAAGGTTATAAAGGGTACGCAAGCGGAATGCGGAGGCGCCATGTTGGGCAAATTTCCCAACGTCCCTTGGCTAGAAGGGACCTTCGTGGACTCCGTCAAGGGATGGCAATCGGGGTGGTTCTACATCACCGAGCCGCGCAAATCCACATGGGCGGCGGCCCCCGAGTTTAGATCTGGCACCCCCACGCAGCTCACCTCCTGGAAAGAGAAGGGCTTGCAGTGGGGGAATCCGGTGGAGGTGACGGGACTCCGAGCATGTATCAAGAAGATGGTGAGCAATAAGCTCAGGCTCGTCGACGTGGTCCAAGTCATGCTCATCCGGCGGATCCTCCCATGCCAAGAACGGGCATTTAGTTTATGGGAGTTCAATCCGGAACAACACCAGGCACTAAACGGGCTCTTCGATACAACATACGAAGGCGCCTGGAGGGTGCTGTTCAAGGGCGCCGAAGCCCCTATGTCCGCGACCAAAGACCGCGGATTCAGCTCGCAGAATCCAACTGACGAGGTAAGTGATTCAACCCCATTACAGGACACTTGTGATAATTAGATTGACTCTAATGAGGCTTCATTCTGCCTCTTCCTTTGACAGGAATGGATGGAGAAGGCCAAGCTGCTTATCAGCCCGGCTCCCATGCCAGAAGACCCAGCGAACGCCCGCTTAACAGGGCTGCTGGTTCCGGCACCGCACGTGGTGCCGGAGAAGAAGGCCAAGAAGGTGGCCGCGGGGACTCGAAAGAGTTCCCGCAATCAGGCGTCTGACGACGACGAGGACTCCTCTCCCGAAGACGAGGAGGAGGAGTACTCTCTCCCAGAGGAGGGAGAGAAGAAAAGGAAGGCTTCCCCCATCAGGGGGGCCGAAGGGTCCAAGAGGGGGAGAACTATCCCCCCGGACAGTTCCGCCAACATCAGCGTTGGTGAGGATGAGCGGCCTCCAAGGGCCAGGCGTCCGGCAAGATCGTAAGTATCCGGATCCTTGATGTGTAATTTCTTTTATGTCACGTAGTATCCTTCTAACGCCGCATTCTGCCCGCAGTCCGGCCAATGATGATCTCCCCAACTCATCGAGCGGGTCATTGGCCTCGTCGGATGTAAATTCCATCCCGACTGCCTCCACCCCACGCGCCGACGAGGACGCCGAAGTGGGATCCCAAAGAGGGACCCATCAGGAGGAGGCTCCGAGGCACCGTCAGGCAGCCGCCCGGACTTCGTGCCGGACTCTACATCGGAACCCGCAGTGGTTCCAGAGTCCGGCAAGCGGCCCCTTCGAAAGAAGGGCAGGACCGTGATGCCGGCGGCCTCCGTCCAACCGGAGGCGCCGGATAACCTGCTGGAGGCGCTTAAAGGCGCTTCCATCGAGGAAGAACACCGCACTCTCATGAGTGTGGTGATTGAGAAGGTTCAGCTCGCTAAAAGCGGGCTGACCGAAGCCTGCAGCAGCCTTTTAACAGGCTTTGAGGTAAAAAAGTTAAAATAATGTAATATAATACCGCATAGACAGTAGCCCCTGATGCTTAGTTCGGTGTTTGAAAAGAAAAGCCGGACTAAGGATCTATAACAAGATATACGCAGGGTTGCCTAAAATATGTCAATATGGGTTTGCAGGCTGCACTGCTGACCTCTGCCGCACTAACGGCGGAGGTTGAGGTGCTGAAAAAGGATCTCGAGCGGTCCGAGCAAGAGCTCGGCCATGCAAAGAAGCAGCTCGAGGAAAAAGAAGGTGAGTAACACCTCTTTGAATAAGTACCTTACAGAAAAGGATTTTGGTTGCAAATAAAATTAACAAGGATAATATGTGCATTGCAGGGGCCACTAACGAGGTGGCAACCCTGAAGGATGTTGTGTCCGCGGCCGAACGCAATGCGGCCGCGGAACGGGCTGAGCGAGAAAAGCAAGAGGCGCGGGTGGCGGAAGTTCGGCAAGAGCTCCAGGTTCTCATGGAAAAACATGAGAGTTTGGAGCGTGACTCCAAGACTCGAGAGTCCGAGCTTGCCTCGGCTCTCGAAAGTGCCAAGTCCGCCAAGGCCGAGGCCCATAAGGCCCTTCAGGAGGTTGAGGACATAAAGAAAATAGCGGCGGGTAAGGCGTTTTTCATGCAAAGCAGGCATGTTAATGTGAACTACCTGATACTTACCCGAATTCGGAGCTCTCCAGGGGTGTTTGCAGATTTGCCGCGTAGTGCGGCTGATGCCGCCGCATTCTATCGTGGCGAGGAGGGGAGCTCGACGGAGAAGGTCTTCTGGTCTCAGTATGCTGAGGCCGGCCATCCGGTGCCCCCAAGCGACCAGCTGAAGCAGCTGGTCGAACTCCACAAAGTAGCTGAGGAGGCCATGAAGGGCCTCATAGTCCGGCTGTGGCCTGGACAGGCCATGCCTGGTAGCTACTTTCGCCTCGTGCGGCGGCTGGTGGATGCATGCCCTAGGCTAGATGTAGTCAAGCGCTCCGCCTGTATTGAAGGTGCTCGTCGGGCCCTTGCCCGCATAAAGGTGCAATGGGGCAAATTGGATGCGGAGAAGCTTCTCACGGATCCACCGCCACCGGGCAAGGAGTATCGTACGCCGGAGAAGTATTATAAAATTGTCCTCAAGGGAGCCTGCAATATTGCAGATGAGTGCTCCCGAAATGTAATCTTTGAGTGAACTTGCTGTTTATTTATCCTGTGCGCTGAAAACTTCGTTCATATGCGCCATGAGCAACGCTTGTTTAATTTAAAATATTACCTTCTGTGCGGCCGTTTATAAAATCTGAGAGATGGCAAGTCGTTGGCTTCAGCCCCCAAGCCACAAGTGCTGGGGTGTTCGGTGATAAACTTGAGCACTCTTGTTCCCATATTTGGGTCCATCTAGGGAGGCGCTCAACACGACGAACAAGGCGACCGGACTTATAATGCTTGAACACTCTCACTTAGCCATAGAATTCTATAATTTTAAATTTCGGCGAAGCCCCTGGTATTCGGAAGACCGAATCCGGGGCGCTATCCACGCCTTCATCGGACATAATCCGGAACTTCGCTCGAAGCGGCGTGAGTCTTTAAGGACCCGAAACAACCTCTCGAACAGCGACCAGTCTCTCGCCTTATCATGCCGGCCAGTTTTAGCTTTCTCCGCTGAGGCGTTAACCCGGCTCAACCGGGGCACAATCGCAGTGGTTCTCCCAGTGCTACCTTAGCTAACAGAATGGAAACGTAAGGTGCCAAACATGGGAGCCGGGCAAACCCAACTATTGACCCAAGACATGATTCGGAGCCGATTCATATAATGCTATAAGTTCGGGGTGCCGCACTTCTGAAAGTGTTCGGACTTTATCACACCATAGAGCGGGGAACATAAGCCCCTAGTGTATTATGCCGTACCAAAATATACGGGTGCCAAATGTCATATAATGAGCATATATACATAAAATTTAATGCAATTGCGATCATAAAGGTGCTGCATTATTAATGAAAGAAAAGTCTGCTAGTAGAGCGGACTGATACAAATAGTGCGGTAAGCAAGGGATTTGGACTAAATAAACATGTCCCCCTCCAGGGATGAGCTGCGGATTTGGTGTATATAATTGAATTTAATGCTCGTAATTAAGACCACCTGAGTGTTCGACGCGGCCTTCTTAAGTCCCTGACTTTTGCATCATGAGTTCGGCAGGTTCACCGCCGGACAGGGCTTCTGGTTAACAGAGTCCTGTGTACAAAGAAGAAAAATAATAATAAAAAAAAGAGAGGCACATTTGCGAGCCCCTGGTGTGGTCGAACCGCACTCTGGGTCCATTGTGATCGTGCCCCATCCCCTGTGCCCATGGTATCTCCAGAGCGTAATGATGTACGCGGAGTGTTATTCTTGCGATCATACGCGGGCGAGGGTTGGGGCCGTATTGCTACGCGTGCTCTGATCGCGCCAGGTGGTCTTGGTTGGGATTGCTCCGGGCGTGCTTTGCTGTGTCCGGCCGTTTAACGGCCGGACTCGAGAATTGCCTTAAAAGGCTGCTCTGTACTTCTGCCGCGAGAGCCGCTGTATATTCCTCCGTTCGGAGGGAGCATTCTGTATTCCCATTGACCGTGATGACTCCATGAGGGCCTGGCATCTTGAGCTTTAGGTATGCATAGTGCGGCACCGCGTTGAATTTGGCAAACGCGGTTCGTCCGAGCAGGGCGTGATAGCCGCTGCGAAACGGGACTATGTCGAAGACTAACTCTTCGCTCCGGAAATTATCCGGGGATCCGAAGACCACTTCCAGTGTGACTGAGCCTGTACAATTGGCTTCCACTCCTGGTATGACATCTTTAAAGGTTGTCTTTGTAGGTTTAATCCTTGATGGGTCTATGCCCATTTTGCGCACTGTATCCTGATAAAGCAGGTTCAGGCTACTGCCGCCATCCATCAGGACTCTCGTGAGGTGAAACCCATCGACGATTGGGTCTAAGACCAATGTGGCGAATCCACCATGGCGTATGCTGGTCGGATGGTCTCTTCGATCGAAAGTGATCGGACAAGAGGACCATGGGTTGAATTTTGGGGCGACTGGCTCCATCGCATAGACGTCCCTTAGTGCGCGTTTCCTCTCCCGCTTGGGTATATGGGTCGCGTATATCATATTCACCGTCCGTACTTGTGGGGGAAAACCCTTCTGTCCTCTTTTGTTCGGCGGCCGGGTCTCTTCCTCGTCGTCGCTATTTAGCCCCTTGTCATTGTTTTCGGCAATTAACTTGCCGGCCTGCTTCAACACCCAGCAATCTCTATTGGTGTGGTTAGCTGGCTTTTCAGGGGTGCCATGTATCTGGCATGAGCGGTCGAGTATTCGGTCCAAATTGGACGGACCCGGAATGGTTCTTTTAAATTGCTTCTTCCGTTGACCGGGTTTAGAGCCTCGGAATCCAGCATTGACTGTCGTATCCTCCTTGTCGTCGCCGTTAATTCGGCGCTTGTTTTTGTTTCGATGTGACCTGCCGTTGTTGTCCTTAGTATCCGGACTGCCAGAATTTTTACGGAGATTGTTGCTGCGGGCTAGCCAGCTATCCTCTCCCGCACAAAAGCGGGTCATTGACGATGTGAGGGCTGCCATGGATTTCGGCTTTTCCTGCCCCAGGTGCCGGGCTAGCCATTCGTCCCGGATGTTATGTTTGAAGGCTGCAAGGGCCTTTGCGTCCGGACAATCGACGATTTGATTTTTCTTTGTCAAGAACTGTGTCCAGAATTGTCTGGCCGATTCGTCTGGCTGCTGAATGATGTGGCTTAGGTCATCGGCGTCTGGTGGTTGCACATATGTGCCTTGGAAGTTATCAAGGAATGCGGCCTCCAGGTCCTTTCAACACCCAATTGACTCTGCGGGCAAGCTGTTAAGCCAATGCCGAGCTGGTCCTCTAAGCTTGAGTGGGAGGTACTTTATGGCGTGGAGATCGTCGCCGCGGGCCATATGGATGTGGAGAAGATAGTCTTTGATCCACACCGCGGGGTCTGTTGTGCCATCGTAAGATTCAATGTTTACAGGTTTAAACCCTTCGGGGATCTGATGATCCATTACTTCATCAGTGAAGCATAACGGGTGTGCGGCGCCCCTGTATTGAGCAATATCGCGACGCAGCTCGAGAGAGCGCTGTCCGCTGTGTTCGGCCCGGCCGGGGTTATTGTATCCGGCACGACGGTATTCGTCGTGGGTCATAGGGCGCCCACGTGATCCATAGATGGATCTGGATTGCCTTGCTTTGTCCTCCAATATGTCTCGCAAGTCCGGTGCGTTCCCTCTTGGCTTCGTACTTTTGGAGCGATGCCGGGGTATGGTCTTGGCTGGGGGCCTGGATGCCTATCTGTCACGACCACGGGGTGGTTGGTCAGCCATATCGTGCGCTGGTGATGGATGTATGTATGCTTCCTCCTCTAATCGGGGGAGCAGCTTGCGTTTTGGGTAACTTTTGGAGGGACGTTCGAGTTTATACTCTTCGGCCGTGAGGACTTCGGTCCATCGATCGGCCAGCAGGTCCTGATCAGCTTGAAGCTGCTGCTGCTTTTTCTTTAGGCTGTTTGCTGTGGCGATAAGCCTACGCTTGAAGCGCTCTTGTTCGACGGGATCCTCGGGTACGACGAATTCGTCATTGTTGAGGCTTGCTTCGTCTTCGAAGGGAGGCATATAATTATGATCCTCAACCTCTTCGTCTGCCGCCCCCTCATGGGGGCTTGCTTCTGCATCCTCGTGCGCTGAGTCTTGCGGGGGGGGGGGGGGGGGGATTGTCTTCGGCACTCTCTGGAGTGTTATTATCTCCTGTGCCGGAATCTCCGTTTTTGCTGTGGCGAGATTTAGAGCGGCGCCGCTGACGCCGGCGCTTGGGCTGTTTCTTTAAGGAATCTGCCTCCGCTGTTCCTTCGCCGTCCCCATCTTTTGGGGAATCCACCATGTATACGTCATATGACAAGGTGGCCTTCCAGTGTCCTGTGGGCGCTGGTTCGTCTCCGGCATCGTCGTCCATAGCGTCGATGTGTTCGGAGTCGTAGTCTAGCATGTCGGTTAGATCGTCGACAGTGGCTACAAAGTGGGTGGTGGGTGGGCTCTGAATTTCTTCGTCGTCCGCATCCCAACCATCCTGGCCATAATCCGGCCAGGACTCTCCTGATAACGAGAGATGCTTTAGTGAATTTAAGATATCGCCAAAAGGCGAGCATTGGAAGATGTCCGCGGCGGCGAATTCCATAACCGGCGCCCAATCCGGATCAATTGGTAGGGGTGCGGGAGGTTCGGAGTCCGGCTAGGAGTCCGGCGCCTCGGAATCACGAGTTTCGCAGGGGACAAGATTAGTGTTCGGCTCCATCGCCGTGGATATTGAAGCCCCCAGGGCGGCGTCTATCCACCGACCCTTGATCTGGGCGATCGGCTCCGGGCTAATGGTTGGAGCGGATCCGTGTGCGGCCACCAAGGCACTGTTCGGGGGCAGAGCTAGATCATGCCCATCGTCACAGTGCGGCGCGCTTGGCTGTGGCTCGAGTCCATCGAGGATCAAGTCTTCTCGGACATCGGCCGTGAAGTTTAAGCTTCCAAATCTGACCTGACGGCCAGGGGCGTAGCTTTCGATCTGCTCCAGATGGCCAAGTGAATTGGCCCGCAGTGCAAAGCCGTCGAATACGAAGATCTGTCCGGGGAGGAAAGTCTCACCCTGGACAGCGTTGCAGGTTGAAGATGCCATCAAGCCTATCGGTGACGACACAGAGGAACTCTCATTGAAAGCACCAATGTCGGTGTCAAAACCGGCGGATCTCGGGTAGGGGGTCCCGAACTGTGCGTCTAGGCGGATGGTAACAGGAGACAAGGGACACGATGTTTTTTACCCAGGTTCGGGCCCTCTCGATGGAGGTAAAACCCTACTCCTGCTTGATTGATATTGATGATATGGGTAGTACAAGAGTAGATCTACCACGAGATCAAGGAGGCTATGCCCTAGAAGCTAGCCTATGGTACGATTGTATGTTGTGTATGTTGTCCTTCGGACTAAAGCCCTCCGGTTTATATAGATACCGGAGAGGGCTAGGGTTACACAGAGTCGGTTACAATAGTAGGAGATCTACGTATCCGTATTGCCAAGCTTGCCTTCCACGCCAAGTAAAGTACCTTCCGGACACGAGCCGGAGTCTTCAATCTTGTATCTTCGTAGTCTTGGAGTCCGGCGGACATTGATAGTCCGGCTGTCTGGACACCCCCTAGTCCAGGACTCCCTCAATGGACATTGGATGTCGTTGATAACAGGATCACATCATTAGGAGAATGATGTGATGGACAAGACCCAATCCTAAGCCTAGCACAAAGATTGTGTAGTTCGTATGCTAAAGCTTTTCTAAATGTCAAGTATCATTTCCTTAGACCATGAGATTGTGCAACTCCCGGATACCGTAGGAATGCTTTGGGTGCACCAAACATCACAACGTAAATGGGTGGCTATAAAGGTGCACTACAGGTATCTCCGAAAGTGTCTGTTGGGTTGGCACGAATCGAGACTGGGATTTATCACTCCGTGTAAACGGAGAGGTAACTCTGGGCCCACACGGTAGGACATCATCATAATGTGCACAATGTGACCAAGGGGTTGATCATGGGATGATGTGCTACAGAACGAGTAAAGAGACTTGCCGGTAACGAGATTGAACAAGGTATCGGCATACCGACGATCGAATCTCGGGGAAGTACAATACCGCTAGACAAAGGGAATTGTATACGGGATTGCTTGAATCCTTGACATCGTGGTTCATCCGATGAGATCATCGTGGAACATGTGGGAGCCAACATGGGTATCCAGATCCCGCTGTTGGTTATTGGTCAGAGAGCTATCTCGGTCATGTCTGCATGATTCCCGAACCCATAGGGTCTACACACTTAAGGTTCGGTGACGCTAGAGTTGTTATGGGAATTGGTGTGCAGTTACCGAATGTTGTTCGGAGTCCCAGATGAGATCCCGGACGTCACGAGGAGTTCCGGAATGGTGGTCTGCAGTTACCGAATGTTGTTCGGAGTCCCGGGTGAGATCCCGGACGTCACGAGGAGTTCCGGAATGGTCCGGAGGTAAAGATTTATATATGGGAAGTCCTATTTTGGCCACCGGAAAATGTTCGAGATTTTTCGGTATTGTACCGGCAAGGTTCTAGAAGGTTCCAGAGTAGGGCCCACCAGCATGGGGGGACCCACATGAACGTGGGTAGTGGGGGCAAGGCCCCACACCCTTGGTCAAGGCGCACCAAGATCCCCCCTTAGAAGGAATAAGATCATATCCCGAAGGGATAAGATCAAGATCCCTAAAAGGGGGGATAACAATAGGTGGGGAAGGAAATGATGGGATTTCTTTCCTCCCACCTTTGCCAACGCCCCAATGGACTTGGAGGGCAAGAAACCAGCCCCCTCCACCCCTATATATAGTGGGGAGGCGCATGGGAGCTTCACCCTTGCCCCTGGCGCAGCCCTCTCCCTCCCCAACACCTCCTCCTCCTCCGTAGTGCTTGGCGAAGCCCTGCCGGAGAACTGCAAGCTCCACCACCACGCCGTCGTGCTGCCGGAGCTCTCCCTCAACTTCTCCTCTCCCCTTGCTGGACCAAGAAGGAGGAGACGTCCCCGGGCTGTACGTGTGTTGAACGCGGAGGTGTCGTCCGTTTGGCACTAGGATCTCCGGTGATTTGGATCACGATCAGTATGACTCCTTCAACCCCGTTCTCTTGAACGCTTCTGCTTAGCGATCTACAAGGGTATGTAGATGCACTCCCCTCTCTCTCGTTGCTAGTTTCTCATATATAGATCTTGGTGACTCGTAGGAAAATTTTGAATTTCTGCTATGTTCCCCAACACTTGGGTCATAGGTCTACCGTGAGCCACAGCCACCCTCACACTAGCGTCATGTGGAACTCCAAAGACAACCTCAATTGCATCGTAAGTCCCACCCTGTTTGCATCAAAGAAGTTACGCACCTCATCATTAGTCGTCGGTCCATCACTTGGCCTTGTACCTCCACCCTTATGCCGCCTCGAAGAACTTGTTAACCTCATATTTGCCTTCACTGCCTCTTCCCATGGCCATACCACTGCCCAGATATTGTCATGGGACACTTCTCTCGGCCGTCACCTTCATCCAACAGTCAACCGATGCCTTTGCTGTAGTTTCCTATTCGGACAACTCGGTGATCTCGGTGACAACAACAATAGCTATACTCGCACTAGTCAGCACATCGCTCAATTTAATCAATCTCGGGTGGCAACAATAAATATTGTCACTGTGGCCAAGCTGGCAGAGGTGATAATTGTGGTGTTAGTGATCTGGCTAGGTCGATCAACGCTTTTTCCTAGATGTATGAGCACATGGAGTGCCAAATATAAGCACTCACTCAAGATGGAATGCAAGAAAATTGAGTTCTTGAAGTAGCTCGGGGTGAAGCCCATGGAGAATTTCATCGATGCACCAGTAAAGCTCACAAGAGTGTAACAAAAGAAGAAAAATAAAGGGTCTACGACCAATGGTACCAGCAGAATGGAGTTGGATTCCTTTGTCACTATGATTCCTTTTCATTCCAACCATGCAGGCCTCTGGTGTCGAGGAAAGGCTCTGAGTAAAGTTGATTTGTCCATTTTATTTTAGATGGACATTGTTGTTGGTTATTGTTCATATATTAAATTTAATTTTGGCTCCTACAAAGGTTGTGATATCATTACTGATATGATAACCTTAACTGTTACGTGGCATTTATAACCTTAATGATGACACTATGATTTGCTCTTGTGGTTGTCCTTAATAGTGAGATTGTTGTTGTCCTTAATAGTAATATTGTGGTGGTCCTTAATAGTGACAAGGTCCTCACTTTATGTCTTATTATGAATCAATTACTTTTCTTATGGTGTTGTAGAATAAGTGAACTTTCAGTTCTTTGGTAAGTGCTCATGTCATGTTGATGCATTGACGTATGTGTGTTATTACTAATATGGATTAACACAAGCTGAGGTGAGTCCATCTTGGTTGTGCTCAACAACAGTTTATGTGTAGCAACATTAAATCAAGCTAAGCATATCGTGAGCTTAATTTAAAGAAGTGTGTTACACATTATTTTTGATATAATGACACATTAGATAGCTAGTAAATATAACTCTATATTTTGCCAATAGTCATCAAGTCGCCCCCCCCCCCCTAATTGTACATTTTAGACTATATTATGTTTAATTTATTAGAACTCAGATGTTGAAAGAATTATTCTGGCATTTCTTTTCTTTGCCTCAAGAACTCCTTCATAAAAAGGATCTTGGTAAATATCAATGAAAAAATGCACAAACATAGTAAAATTACAATGGATCCTACAACCACAACACAAAACTAGCACTAAAACATGATGAATTTTTGGATTCTTAAACTACATAGGGTAAGTATGAATATACCACTTCAGATCAATGGAGATGGTGGTAGCGGTGAAGCCAATGGAGTTTATGAAGGTTCCCTTGAAGGCATTGCGACATCACTGGCAGAGAGGCGAATAATGGTTTTAAAATAGGATGGACTCACATATGACATATTTTTCCAAAAATAATTGCCTCCATAAATGATAAAGTTTGCTTAGTAAACATATTGGTGCTATATTCAATACTTATGGTTTTTAGTTAACACGGTTAATAATGGATGTATGTTTAGATCATACTGAATGCAAACAAATGGATAAGGGGCGAACTCGACATTTATGGTTCAACACTTTCCTTATATGAAAGCAGAGTTCCACTCCTCATATATCCCACTAACCCATGGTTTGCAAATAAAAGCAGCAAATATCTACCTGATGGTTGATCTTCTTGTAGCTTCACATTTGTAGTAATTGGTCCTCCAGCTGTCCATGTGAGCCTAGGAACACTTCAAGATCATAGATATGACCCATTCTTTATCTAAAATGGGAGGCACTTATTAAAAAGAAGGGAGAGCATGTGCTTGTTATTAAATTGTATCCCATCTTTGCAAGGAACAACATGGTGTGATACTTCTAATTTGGGAACACATAAATAATATGACCCAATCCACACAACCAAATTATAGTACACTACCTATTCGTGTCACACGTGATGCCGACCTTCCAGGCGCTTAACCTTCTGCCTAGCGGACAAACTACATCCACCTATCACATTGTTTCCATATCAGGGACTATCGATATGAATCGCACTGCCTGGTGTTTCCCAAGGTTTCCTTAATGAGGTTCAATACAACATAAGTTGAGTATAAGATTAGCAATTTGCTCTTTTCATAAAGTTTGCTTCAATTCCATTTCAACTAGTTAACCAAATTCTCCATATGTAGATCTTTTTTTTGTTGTACTACAAACCATCAGTGGGAAGTCACCAATATATTTTTGTTTCCACATCATTTATTGCGTGTGGTTCCTTTAGGTTTGGTGTGGGTTCATATCTACCTATCCACTATGACGTGACTACTGTGTTACTAGTGTTATGTATGTGTGCTTTGATATGTTTGTTTTCTCCTGATTAATGAGGCACAACAATGTGCCCTTATCTTATTTTTTGTAGGGAATGTATCATTATCTAAATAGTGTTTCCTGCATTGCAATAAAAAAATATTGTTTCTTACATTCTGTCTACATGATGATGAGTTAAACAAATTTTTTGTTGGGCTCCTGGAATGAGAACCAGCATTGTTACTGGAACCATGATTTACAAGGAAGCTTCACCTAATTTGGGGGGGGGGGGAGGGCATGGGAGCTGAGAGAGGATAGCGGTGGTATGGGTGCGGGAGGACGAGGGGGTGGTTGATAGTACCCAGCCTAACGCGCCCTACTGTGAGGACTATTGGGGCAAGGGCAAAACGGTGATGCTCATCTACGCTTGGGGTAGCTGCTACGCTGAGATCAATTGTGGTAACCAACAACATAGGAAGTGGCAATAGGTCACCAATGTGATGAACTTGGTTCGCATATCCATCGTGAGCCACCGCCTCCCTCACACTAACATCATGTAAAACGTGTGCATCGACACCCTCAAGAAGAAGTTCAAGGACAAGCGTGCCAATGGCGGGCCCTCTTTATGAAGATGCAACAACAATCTCAACTTCCTCGCAAGTCCCACCCTCTGTGCATCAAAGAAGTTGCGCACCTGATCATTAGTCGCCGCCCCATCTCTTGGCCATGTATCTCCATCCTTATGATGCCTAGAAGAACTCGTGACCCTCATCTTTGCCTTCCCGCCTCCTCCCATGGCCCGGCCACTGCCCAGCTATGGTCAGCGATACTGCTCTTGACGGTCACATTTGTCCAGCAGCCCACTGCTACCTTTGTTGTAGTCTCCTATTATGACAACTCCGGTGATCTTGGTAACAACAAGAATAGCTATCTCACAATAGTTACCACATCGCTCCATTTAATCACTCTCAGGTGGAAACAATAAATGTTGTTGCTGTGGCCAAATTGGCAGAGGTGATAATGTTGCTATCAGTGATCTGGCTAGGTCGATTGACGCTTTTTCTTAGATGTATGAGCAAGTGGAGTGCCAAATATAAGCATTCAGTCGAGATGGAATGCAAGAAAAATGAGTTCTTGAAGTAACTCGGGGTGAAACCCATGGAGAACTTCATCGATGCACAAGTCAGGCTCGCAAGAGTGAAACACAAGAAGAAAAATAAAGGGTCTACAACCAATGGTACTAGCGCAATGGAATTGGATTCCTTTGTCACTATGATGCCTTTTCATTCCAACCATGCATGCCTCTGATGTTGAGGAAAGGCTCTAGGTAAAGTTGATTTGTCATTTTGTTTAGATGAACATTGTTGTAGGTTATTGTCCTTTAAATTTAATTTTGGCTACTACAAAGGTTGTGATATCATTGTTGATGTGATAGCCTTAACTGTTATGTTGCATTTAGTATGTTTCCGTTAATGTTTCCTATAATTTTAAATTTCCACCTCATATATGATGACATTATGACTTGCTCTTGTGGTTGTCCTTAATAGTGAGATTTTGGTTGTCCTTAATAGTGATATTGTGGTTGTCCTTAATAGGGACAAGTTCCCCACTTTATGTCTTATTATGAATTTGTTACTTTTCTTATGTTGTTGTAGAATACGGGAAATTTCAGTTATTTAGTAAGTGTTGATGTCATGTTGATGCATTGACGTATGTGTGTTATTACTTATATGGGTTTACACATGCTGAGGTGAGTTCATCTTGATTTTTCTCAACAACAATTTATGTGTAGCAACATTTAATCAAGCAAAGCATATTGTGAACTTAATTTTTAGAAGTGTGTTTGACATTACTTTTTAGATACTGACACATTAGATGGCTAGTAAATATAACTATTTTTTGCCAATGTCGTCATGTAGCCCCCCTAATTGTACATTTTAGACTATATTATGTTTAATTTATTAGAATTCAGATGTTGAAAGAATTATTCTGACATTTTTTTCTTTGCCTCAAGAACTCCTTCGTGTTAAGGATCTTGGTAAAAATCAATGAAAAGCTCCACAAACATAGTAAAATTTCAATGAATCCTACAACTACGACAAAAACAAGCACTAAAACATGATGATTTTTGGACTCCTAAACTACATAGGTTTAGGATGAATATACCACTTCAGAAAAAGGTACATGGTTCTAGCGGTGAAGGCGATGGAGTTGATGGTGGTTCACTTGATAGCATTGCGACATCACTCGCAGAGTGGCGAATAAAGGTTTTAAATTAGGATGTACTCTCATGTAACATATTTGTCCAAAAAAATTGCCTCCATAAATGATCAAGTTTGCTTACTAAACATATTGGTGATATATTCAATAGTTATGGTTTTTAGTCGACACACTTAACAATGGATGTATGTTTTGATCATACTTAATGCAAACAAATGGATAAGGGGTGAACTCAACATTTATGGTTCAACACTTTTCTTCTATGTAAGGGATTTCCTCTCCTCATATATCCCACTAACCCAAGGTTAGCAAGTAACACCAGGAAATATCTACCTTATGGTTGATCTTCTTGTAGCTTCTCATTTGTAGTAGTAAGTCCTCTAGCTATCCATGTGAGTATGCCAAAAACACTTCAGGATCATGGATATGACCCATTGTTTATCTATAATGGGAAGCACTTATTGAAACGGAGGGGCGGCATGTGCATGTTACTAAATTGTATCCCATCTTTGCAAGGAACAACATGGTGTGATACTTCAAATTTAGGAACACATAAATAAATAATATTACTCAAACCACACAACCAACTCATAGTACACTACCTCTTTGTGTCAGGCGTCATGTCAACCTTCCAGGCGCTTAACCTTCTACCAAGTGTACCAACTATATCCACCTATCACATCATGTCCATATTAGGAACTTGAAATACGAATAGCATTGACCCCTCATAACTCACTAGTGCTTTCCTATATATTTGTTATTGATGAGGTTCAATACTGCATAAGTTGAGTATAAGGTTAGCTAATTTCTCATTTTATAAAGTTTGCTTCAATTCGATTTCAAGTAGTTAACCAAATTCTCCATATGTAGATCTGTTTTAGTTGTACTGCACAAAATTAGTGGGAAGTCAACAACATATTTTTGTTTCCACTGCATTTATTGTCCTATGTTCCTTTAGGTTTGGTGCGGGTTAATATCTACCAAACCAGTATGACGTGACTATAGTGTTACAAGTGTTATGAATCTTTTGCTTTAATAGTTTGTTTTCTCATGATTAATGAGGCACAACAATGCGTCCTTATCTTATTTGTGCGGGGAATGTATCCTTATCTTAATAGTTTTTCCTCGAGTGCATTAAAAAAGTAGTGTTTCTTACATTCTATCTGCATGATGATGAGTTTAATAGATTTTCGGATGGACTCTTGGAATGGGAACCGGTATTGTCAGTGGAACCATGATTTACAAGGAAGCTTGGCCTTATTTTGAGTGGGGGGCACGGGAGCTGAGAGAGATAGTGGTGGATATGGTTGTGGGAGGATGAGGGGGTGGTTGTCGGGACCTATCCAAAACCGTCCTACTGTGAGGACTATTGGGGCAAGGGCAAAATGGTGATGCTCATCAGCGCTTGGGGCAGCTGCTACACTGTGCCCAATTGTCATAAGCAGCAACACAAGAAGTGGCAAGAGGTCGCTAATATGATGAACTTGGGTTGCAGGTCCACAGTGAGCCACCGCCCCCTCACACTAACATCATGTGAAACATGCGCATCGACACACTCAAGAAGAAGTTCAAGGCCAAGCATGCCCATGAAGGGCCCTCTTCTTGAAGCTCCAAAGACAAGCTCAATTGCCTCGTAAGTCCAGCCCTCTCCGCGCCAAATAAGTTGCGCACCTCATCATTTGTCGCCGGCTCATCACTTGGCCGTGTACCTCCACCCTTATGCCGCCTAGAAGAACTTGTTACCCTCATCTTTGCCTTCCCTGCCTCTTCCCATGGCCCTCCCACTGCCCAACTGTGGTCATGGGACACTACTATCCAGCAGTCGACCGTTGCCTTTGCTGTAGTTTCCTATTGGGAAAATTTTGTTTTTGCCACTCTAGATTTTGCCAATTTTCCTTATGCCACTTTAGATTTTGACATTTCACTTTTGCCATGCTTAGCTTTTGACAATTATCACAATTGCCATTCCCGTGACAAAAGCAAAATTTTCAGAGTGGCAATTGTGATACATTTCAAAAGCTAAGAGTGGAAAAAATGAAATAAAATTATTCTGCTTTTGCAACAGAATGGAAATTGTGACAATTGTCAAAAGCTAAGCGTGGCAAAAGTGAAATGTCAAAATCCAAAGTGGCATAAGGAAAATTGGCAAAATCTAGAGTGGCAAAAACAAAATTTTCCCTTTCCTATTCGGACAACTCCGGTGATCCTGGTGACAACAACAATATCTATACTCACACTAGTTACCACATCCCTCCATTTAATCACTCTCGAGAGGCAACAATAAATGTTGTCGCTGCGGCCAAACTAGCATAAGTGATAATGGTTGTGTCAGTGGTCTGGCAAGGTCGATCGACACTTTTTCTTAGATGTATGAGCACATGGAGTGCCAAATATAAGCATTCACTTGAGATGGAATGCGCGAAAATTGAGTTGTTGAAGTAGCTCGGGGTGAAGCCCATGGAGAACTTAATCGATGCACAAGTCAAGCTCACAAGATTGAAACACAAGAACAATAATAAAGGGTCTACAACCAATGGACCAGCGGAATGGAGTTGGATTCCTTTCTCACTATGATGCCTTTTCATTCCAACCATGCATGCCTCTGATGTTGAGGAAAGTCTCTAGGTAGAGTTGATTTGTCAATTTTAGTTTAGATGAACATTGTTGTAGGTTATTCTTCATTAAATTTAATTTTGGCTGTTGCAAAGGTTGTGATATCATTGTTGATGTGATAACCTTAACTGTTATGTGGCATTTAGTATGTTTTCGTTAATGTTTAGGAATTCGTATGGTTGAAGTATGTAGAGGTGTAATTTTAAATTTCAACCTCATATATGATGACATTATGATTTGCTCTTGTGGTTGTTATTAATAGTGAGATCATGGTTGTCCTGAATAATGATATTGCAGTTTTCCTTAATAGTGAGAAGGTCCCAACTTTATGTCTTGTTATGAATATGTTACTTTTCCCATGTTGTAGAATAAGCTAAGTTTTAGTTCTTTGGTAAGTGTTGATTTCTTGTTGATGCATTGATGTGAGTGTGTGTTATTACAAATATGGGTTTACACAAGCTGGAAGATTTAATCAAGCCAAGCATATTGTGAACTTAATTTGTAGAAGTGTGTTTCACATTATTTTTGAGATGCTCACACATTAGATAGCTAGTAAATATAACTCTATTTTTTGCCAATAGTCATCATGTCGCTTCCCTAATTTTAAATTTTAGACTATACTAGCACATATGCTCGTGCGTTGCACCGGGAGAGAAAATGTGTGTACTTAAATTAAATGTAATGGGAAGCAGAATGGAGCTAGCAGCAATCGAGTCTGAATTGAAAAGCATTCCTATTTGCTGCTATACAAAAAGCCTTCAGGATTCACGACGCTCCAGTCCAAAGGCTTCGGAGGCTTCCTACTACTGCCATCCTCTTTGTTGCTGGGTGAAGGAACTTACAATTCTCCTCTCTGGAAGCCATATGTAGGTTCAAGTAGTTGAAGGGATGTGGATGGAGAGGAAGATGAGTATATGCTGAATGTTAATGTAATCATAATCCAGATATTATTTCCAACAGAATGGTAAATTTTTTATGTTCAAATTAGTCAAAAAATGGTTTAATGGTTTCCTGTACTATCATAGATCATGTTATTGCTATAAATTTATGTAAGCAAAAAAAGAAAAAATAAACCTGAACTGCCATATTCAAATTCTATCAAACCAAGACAGTGTTATTCATAAATATCTAGTGTAGATGACAAGGAAATTCAAAAGGGATGGAGAACAAAATTCGAAATTAACTTGGCTCAATCTGCACGAATATAATAGTAGTGAGGAGAACCAGTTAATTGTCTTGGAAAAACATACCAAAAAATTAGAAGTGATGGAGTGTAGCAGTAGCAGATAATCATTAATTTGTTGGAACATTCATTCACGTAGTAATAATCAGTCAAATGCTAGTAGTAATGTTTCTTGCGGGATGGGCCAAAAACATAAAACAAAAAATGTATGCACCATCAACCTAAGATAGTATCAATGTTACTAAACACATACCTTGAAGTGCAACATGAATGTTAGTGTTTGATAGGTTGGTATGTGCCCCCTTAAACGCTGACCGGACTTGGGTCCACCTCGGCACCCTCTGCTCTCCCACTTCCTCGTCCTTGTTGTCAGTTAGTACCGCATACTCCTTGCCCTGCAAGCTCAACACCATGTACACTCGCTCCTGCTGCACCTAGCCCACTGACCCAAAATTAAACTAGGAAGCATCAGAAACTACATGATGTTACAATAAGAACATCATTCAGTTCTACAGCAAAGTTGAATTCCACTCAATCATTTGCACTATATAACTTAGAAATACATAATGACAATCAAAATTGCTTCCTGTGAAAAGAATTCTCAGAGCTTATGTACCTCTAGGAGCTTCCTTTTGAATCAAAGATAGGTACACATGGCGGATTCTGGTTTATTTTGGAGCGATTCCTACCCGAAGCCCCTCGAACAGAAGAATGCCACAACAGCAAACACATCAACTCAGTGCTTCACTATTTTCTTTAAAATCAGCCGCCTATGCAGAAAGGAAGAAAAGGGGAAGCAAGGCAGAGGGGTGAAATTTAAGAAATAAAGCTTCGCTATGTGCAACATCCATATGTTCTGAGGGTCAACTTTTTTATTTAAAAAATGGGCCACACCTTTAAATAACAAAACTAAATCACCTAGAAATCAGGATGTCACACAATCCTAACCCATGCCACTTCCTTTGTTGATTAGCAAAGCCAACTCCAATATGTCCACTAAAGCATTGTCCATTTTCAATGTCCTATTTAAGAAGTTAACACCTCAAATTACACATAAGAGAGCACTCCAATTCTGTTGTCACACTGCAAGATCATGGATATGACCCATTCTTTATCTAAAATGGAAAGCACTTATTGAAAAGGAGGGGGAGCATGTGCTTGTTATTAAATCATATCCAATCTTTGCAAGGAACGATATGGTGTGATACTTCTAATTTTGTGTGACGCCCCCGATTCGACCACACACTAATCATACACGCAAATGTGTATGATCAAGATCGGGGACTCGCAGGAAGATACAACAACACAGCTCTAGACACAAATCGAAATAATACAGGCTTTATATTACAAGCCTGGGGCCTCGAGGGCTCGAATACAGAAACTCGAACACAAGAGTCAGCGGAAGTAACAATATCTAAGTATAGACAGTTAAACAAGTTTTGCCTTAAGAAGGATAGCACAAACATCAACGATCGAAGAGGCAAGGCCTTCTGCCTAGGAGCTCCTAACTACTCCTGGTCGTCGACAGGCTCCACGTAGTAGTAGGCACCCTCGGGGTAGTAGTAGTAGTCGACGGGGGTGGCATCTGGCTCCTGGGCTCCACCAACTGGGTGCATCAACCGAAAAGATGAAAGATGGGGAAAAGGGGTAGCATGCAAAGCAACCGTGAGTACTCATCTAAAGTACTTGCAAGCATCAGATCTATACTAAGTATGCGTTGGTATCAAAGGCAGGTATGTATCTGTAGACTGAACTGCAGAATGCCAGAATAGAGGGGAAGGCCTAGCCTATCGAAGACTAGCATATTCAAGCAGCTCCAAGCATCTTGCAGCATTCAAAAGAGTATAGATTAGCAGTTTATTATTAACATGCATGTTGTAATATTAATGCCCTGAGATCCTTCCTCGACTCCCGGCGAGAAAGCAATCTCGGAGCCAACATATCCATCACATGTCTCAAGTAACCAGTTTTAGTTGTAATAGATTAGGATACAAGTCTGAACGTCCATTACCGTGGACACAGTATTCGAATAGATAACTTTCCTGCAGGGTGCACCACATTACCCAACATGTTTGATTACTCTAGTCGGACACACCTTTCTAGGTCAATGCCCAGCCTCGGTAGATCAACACGTCAAAGCCGTACCTAGGCCCACCCGAGAGGTCCATGTCGATCTACATCCTAAGTGCTCAGGGGTCTTGGGCCCATCGCCCTTTGCACTCCAGGTCGTTGTGCGCAAGGGGATACTAGCACCACCTCTGCCTAGATGGCGCGATCCGGCCCGACCACAATGCTGAACTGGACGTCTTACAAAGCTTCAGCTGATACTACGACGTCGAGTGCCTATAATTGTTCCCGTGTGGTGGTTAATGCGTAAAGGCCAAAGGCCAACTAAGAACAAATACCCAAACCTTTAGTGTGTTAGGAGCTCGCGGAGACGAGCAGAGACTCACGATCGATGTGACACCGTCGCCCCGTCTCGTGCACTTACGGCAAGGGCCCTGAATGTCTGGTCGTGGCATGTAATTATCTCGCGGGTGCTCTCCAGGTCCGCCTGACTTTCACATCACCTCGCGGGTACCCCTCAGGGCCGACCCGACTTCAACAATGGTGTCAAGTAAAGTTCAGGTAACCGTGTGTCCATAACATGAAGGGGAAATCCAAGGAACCACCCTAGATGGAATCCACTTGATGTAATCATCAAGTTGAACCTAGGAGGAATCACCCTCGAGGTTCACACTTGAGGTGTTGCACGACAGAGTCATAATGGGAGTGGTGAAAGAGGAATCACCCTCGATGACCATGACCGAATAGCTACACTACAAGAGTTATCATCAGGAGTGTGTTACGAGGTATCACCCTCGGCACTCGATAGTAGCTCTGCAGAGTCGAGCAACAAAAGGGGCATGATGTGATGTAAGGTGTCGAGCTCTGGTCGTCGATCACGTTGATTGAGTTGTCGATAATGAAGCAAGGGCAACAGGGACAAGGTGGGGGTCACTGATGGATCACTAACCAACCTATACTAAGCAGTTTAGGATAAGTAGGTAGGTAACAATAGCAGGTACAAAAGCAGGCTATGCATCACAATAGGAGCAAACAATTACAGTAGCAAAATCTAATGCAAGCATGAGAGAGAATGGAATGGGCGATATCAGGATGATCAAAGGGAGGGCTTGCCTGGAAGCTCCGCTGAAAAGGAAGAAGGTTGATCATTGACGTAGTCGATCACAGTGGCGTCAGCAGCGGTCTCGGGGTCTACCGGGGAGAAGAGGGGGGAGAAACAATAAATACAGAGCAAACAAGTGCAATACTATGCATGACAAGACAATAAGCAGCGCTAGGGGTGTTCTAGCGTAGTGCTGGGTAATACTGGCGAAGGGGAAAATAACTGGGAAAGTATTCCCAGTGTTAGGTATTTTTGGACAAACGAAACGGAGGGGAACGGTTCCGCGTTCTCTATGCTAGGGGCGTGTGGCATACGAACAGAGTGCGTATTTGGATTCATCTCGTCTTTCTGAGCAACTTTCATGTATAAAACTTTTTCATCCGAGCTACGGAATATTTTATACTCCCTCAGTCCTAAAATACTTGTCGGAGAAATGGATAAAATTCAATGTATCTATAACTAAAATACGTCTAGATTCATCCATTTCTCTGACAAGTATTTCCGGATGGAGGGAGTATTAATTTATTAGAGATTTAATTGATTTTCTCATATTATTATTATTTAAATTAATTCAAAACAGGTTATTGCATCAGCATGACATCAGCGGTCAAATGAGTTCTCAAATAGGGCAGTGGGGCCCACTGTCATACTCATAGCTAAGCAGATCTAGTTAGACTAATTATGTAATTAATTTAATTAAACAAAGTTAATTAATTACATAATTAATTAATATTTTTTATTTTATTTATATATTTTTTCCAAAATCTTTTTTTGGTTTCCAAGGGGCAGGCCCCACGTGCAGTGGCACAGGGGGGTCTTGCGGGAGCACGGGCAAACGAGAGTGGGCGCTGGTGTTCGTGTGGAGTTAGGCGCGCGAGCGCGACGGTGCGGGCCACGGCGACGGACAGGCGTGGGGAGGCTGAGCACGGGGAGGGAGGCCGGAGGCGGGCGGCGGGCGTCGGCGTGTGGCCTGGTGGCCAGGGCAGCCAGAGTAGCAGCAGGTCGCGACGAGCTTCTGCGGGCAGGCGAGCGGGAGAAGCGGGGCGAGCGCGCTGGCGCCGGCGAGCGCGAGGAGAGGGGCGAGGCTACAGGGCAGGGGGAGCATTCCCTCGCATTGGTGGGCGCGGCTGGGAGGAGATGCGGGCGCGAGCAGCGGGCTATGAGGGGGAAAGCTGTAGGGGGGCATCGGACGCGATCGGCGCGGCTGCGGTCGTATGCGTGCGATAGTGGCCGTGGCTCTGGCGGGGGCGGGCTACAACATTGTCCGCGATAAGCGGAACAGCGTCAGGGTTCAGGTGGTCGTCGAGGTGGGGCTACAGGCGTCAGCTCCAGGAGATGGTGTTGTTGAAGATGTTAATGGAGATTGCCCTCCCCAAGATGGGAGAGTTGTTCGTGATGATGACGACGATGATTTTCCCCTCTGGGAGGGGAGTTCGCCCAGCGGAATCGCTCCGCCGGAAGGCAAAAGTGCTCCTACCCAAGTTCCGCCTCGAGACGGTGGCGCTTCGTCCCGAAAGTCCTCCCTTATTTTTTTCTAGGTCAAAATGACTTATATACCAGAAGAGGGGCGTCTGGGCTCCCTGGTGCGCCCAGGTGGGTTGTGCCCACCTGGTGGCCCCCCTTTGGTACTTATTTGCTCTAATAATTCTCATTTATTCCATAAAAAATCCTTGTGAAGATTCAGCATGTTTGGAGTTGTGCAGAATAGGTAGCCTGACGTAGCTTTTTTAGGTCCAGATTTCCAGCTGCCGGAATTCTCCCCCATTGTGTGTACCTTGAATATTATGAGAGAAAAGGAATTAGAATTACTCCAAAAAGCATTATTATGCAATAAAAACATAAATAACACTAGGTAAACATGATGCAAAATGGACGTATCAGTGGCCACACGCACGGCGAGGCCACAACGATGGCTGCGCTTGGGTGAGGGGGCGAAGGGGATCTGAGGCAAGAGGGGAGAGTAGGTGTGGGTCGGCGCGAGGGAGAGGACCGAGGGGATGTGGAGGTCCTTATCTCCTCGTCGCTGATATTTTGGCGTGGGAGGGTAACCTGGTTCGACGGCGACCGCGGGCGCAAGTGGGGGAAGAAGACAGGGGATGGGGAGTGGGTCGTCCGGCCCGGGGTGGGCCGAAGCCCGGGGGGTGGCCACGGGCTTTGTTGTTTCCCTTTTATTTGTAGATTGGTTTTTCCCTTTAAAACTTTAATGCTTTATTTTAGTTAGGGCATCTAAACACCTTACAAAAATGTTGGGTCACCACCACAATTGATTATGGAATACTTGACACATGATGAACATTTTAGTTTGCATATTCGACAAATTTTTATAGTTTGACTTGATTTTAGATTTAAATTTGAACGGGGTTTGAATCAATGCAAGTTTATCAACAGTAACCATGGTGACGTGACCTCATTAGTAGAGGGTTACTATAGCATAATTTTCTGGGTGTCACATTTGGGAACGCATAAATAAACAATATGACTCAATCCACACAACCAAATCATAGTACACTACTTCTTCGCTTCACGCATCATGCCGACCTTCCAGGAGCTTAACGTTCTGCCAAGCGGACCAACCACATCCACCTATCACATTGTGTCCATATCAGGAACTATAGATACGAATAACACTGACCCCTCATAACTAATTAGTGCTTGCCAAGGTGTCATTGATGAGGTTCAATACCGCATAAGTTGAGTATAAGTTTAGCTAATTGCCCATTTCATAAAGTTTGCTTCAATTCGATTTCAACTAGTTACCCAAATTCTCCATATATATATATATATATATATATATATATATATATATATATATATATATATATATATATATATCTGTGTGTGTGTGTGTGTGTGTGTGTGTGTGTGTGTTTTAGTTGTACTGCACAAAATTAGTGAGAGGTCAGCAATATATTTTTGTTTCCACTTCATTTATTGTGTTTGGTTCCATTAGGATTGGCGTGGGTTAATATCTACCAAACCACTATGACATGTCTATTGTGCTACTAGTGTTATGTATCTTGTGCTTCGATATGTTTGTTTTCTCATGATTAATGAGGCACAATAATGTATCCTTATCTTATTTTTTGCGGGGAATGTATCCTTATCTTAATAGTATTTTCTTCATTGCATTAAAAAATAGTGTTTCTTACATTCTATCTACATGATAATGAGTTAAACAGATTTTTGGTTTGGCTCTTGGAATGGGAACCGGTATTGTTAGTGGAACCATGATTTACAAGGAAGCTTGGCCTAATTTTGAGGGGAGGGCACCGGAGTTGAGAAATATAGCATTGGATATGGGCGCGGGAGGATGAGGGGGTGGTTGCCACAATCCAGACCAACCCGCCCTACTGTGAGGACTCTTGGGGCAAGGGAAAAACGGTGATGCTCATCAGCGCTTGGGGCAGCTGCTACGCTGTCCTCAGTTGTGATAACCAGCAACACAAGTAGTAGCAAGAGGTCGCCAATGTGACGAACTTGGGTCGCAGGTCAACCGTGAGCCACCCCCCACCCCCCACCCCCCCACCCCCCCCCCCCCCCCCCCCACCCCTCACACTAACATCATGTGAAACATACGCATCGACATCTTCAAGAAATTTCAAGGCCAAGCGTGCCCATGACGGGCCATCTGCATGAAGCTCCAAAGACAAGCTCAATTGCCTCGTAAGTCCCACCCTCTCCGCGTCAAAGAAGTTGCGCACCTCATCACTAGTCGTCGGCCCATCACTTGGCCATGTACCTGCACTCTCATGCCGCCTACAAGAACTTTAACCTCATCTTTGCCTTCCCCGCCTCTTCCCATGGCCATGCCAGTGCCCAACTATGGTCATGGGACACTGCTCTCGACCGTCACATTCGTCCAACAATCGACCGCTGCCTTTGTTGTAGTTTCCTATTCGGACAACTCCGGTGATCCCGGTGACAACAGTAATAGCTATACTCGCACTAGTTACCACATCGATACATTTAATCACTCTCGGGTGGCAACAATAAATGTTGTCGTTGCGGCCAAACTGGCAAAGGTGATAATGTCGGTGTTAGTGATCTGGCGATCGACATTTTTTCTTAGATGTATGAGCACATGAAGGGCCAAATATCTATCCCTAATCCCTAATCCCTAATCTTTCTCAAATAATAAAAAACCAGCGATTGCTTCTGGTTATCTGTCATCGTGGCAGTTTTTCCAAAGAACCCCTCAATTTATGTGAAATCAACCCACAGTCCATGTTTTGGCAGTACCAATTTTTCGTTGTTTCCTCCGTCCGTCGGTACCAATTTCTTGTATGTGGTCGTTGTCCTGTGTTTTGACGCTAGATGAGTTGTACTTTCACCCGGTCCCTCAATACAACTCCAATCCAATTCCAACACGTTCCCGATTTGGTCTGTACTACTACATGATGACTCCATGTTCCCGGCCAACTCAATATAAAAAGTCAAGCCCGATTGGAAGTATCGACAACCTATGCCATGCGGTGACGCCGTTGAGGGCCCCGCTGTCGGCACTGCGTCTTGACGGTTACATCGTTTACGATGAAGGGCAGTGCCACGGGCACTACATCTTGGTGTTCGGTTGTGCTGAGAGCCAGCCATTGATTGGCACTGGGATGAAAATATCGTCATTCTCACGCTTGAAACAACTACACCTCATCGATCCAGGCCCAGGTATGTGTCGCCGGAGGAGAAACGCTCAACGGACTGAAGGCATTGGTAGCGGCGAGATGGCTGGGGCTATAGTTCATGTCCTGCTCCACTATCGACAGAGAATCGAGTCTGGACCGGGTACCTTCTTGTGCGCCTGTGCAATGCCAAGGCCACGATGATGCTGTCCGAGGGCTGCGTTGGCTGCGGCCGCATGTCCTGGTGTCGAGGCTTGTGTCCCTATGACGAGTGGTGCTGGCGTGAGAGGAATACGCCTGATCAATGGACCTACAATATGCTCCCAATGGCTGGTATAGACAGCATCCACCAACTAGACAAGGTTGGGAAGCTCTGGGAAGAGATGCGTGTAGCCCGCGGGCGCCATACGGTTGTCTCCTATGGGACTTTTTCGTTGGTCTGATACAACAGACTGGGCAGTATCTCTTCTCGACGAGATGCGGGCGGAGAGGAATGGAGGATCGAGGCCAATCCGATTACCTGCAACCCCATCATGCAACCCTCACCCATGCTGGTCGATTTCAGGATGCATACAAACTGGTCGGGGAAATTTCCTCTGAATAGTGGTCGCGGTCGCACCTAATATCTGAATATTCAACTCGCTCAAAAAGACGTGGTGGCTGCCAGATCCCACTTCCAATGACATCGTTGGACGTTGTTCCCCAAGATTGAATGCCAGTTATGCTTCAAGTGGTCAGCCTTTTTTGACTGAAGATAATAAGATGGATGTTGGCGTTTGATACACAGTGGAATTTCAGCAGCAAAAGATCAGTATCTGAAGTTTTGAACCGAACCGGTTGGGCATGGGCCGTTGGAGCACGGGGAACAATCAGCACGGGGGCGGCTGGAGTGTTGAGGCGGATAGAGTGGCAATGGGGACGCCAAAGGCCGTGGATGAGGGCATGAGGCTGCACACACCAAGGGCGAGGGTTGGCAGAATTCGGCGGGTGCTACATGGGTACTCGAGCGTGCTATCACTAGTGGATGGTCTCCGTAATTTTCCACTATGCTAAGTTGCATGCCGGTGATCTCTTGGAGGACGGCCAGCCAACATTAAGCACGGCGAGCTCACCATGTGGGGCGCGAACATGCCAGTATCAAGATTCAAGAACTTGCAGTTTTGGGCGGCAGGACGGCGTCAACATGGCATGGCTACTGTGAACGGACTTTATCCCATGGACGCGTAATTTCTGGATGTATCGGCCAAAGGAGGTTTCAACCATATTGCGGATTGGATGAGGTATTTCTTGATTTCTCTTTTGGCAGTAAAAAAGAAACGTGGAAGAAAAAAATTGTTGGACCAAGGAACAGCAGGGAGGCAGGAGCAGGCAAGCCCCGAACGCTTCTGTGATGCATTGCATGCATGTTTGCTACTGCATGCACTGCTCATGTTAAAAGGACAACGCTAACGTCCAAACGTGTGGTGGGAGCCAAACCTGCCCACACGCTCTATAACACACAGACTGCGTCACGTCACTGCATGTATGCATGTGGGAATCTTTTTGGATTTTCATATTTTAAAATGTTTTATCTCTTAAATGAAAATTCCGATTAAAGATCTATTTTCACCATTGAATCCCTTGCGACGAGATATTCGAAACTAGATCTCATATCAATATATTTCGACGATTTTTTTGGGGTGAAAAGTTGCCATGTCTATTGCACATGAATTGCCATGGTGTTTACACTGAAGTTGCCATGACATATTTCAGCTATTTTCTTCTACATTTAAAAGTAAATTTTGACATTTATAAACCAGGGAATTAAGAAACTAGACTTTCCATGAACCATAAACTAAAATTGCCATGATACATGCACTTAAAATTGCCATGGTTTATAAAAAATAATTTTCATGGTCAAAGTACTGGAGTTGCCATCATCAAAATACTAAAATTGCCATGCTCTACAAACTAAAATTGTCACATGGCAACTTTAGTTTAAGCACTATGACAACTACAATGTAAACATCATGGGAACTTTTGGGCAAAAAAAAATTTCGTTGAACCATATCAACATGGGGTCTAGTTTTAAGATCTCGTCAAGACTGTTTTAATGATGAAAACGGATTTTTATTTTGATTTTTTTATTAGAAGATAAAACATTTTTAAGCCGAAAACCAAAAAAATTCCTGCAGATGTCATCTGCTCACGTGTGGCAAAATGAGTGGTAAAAGAGGCGTGTGGGCGATGTGTAAGATGCCACATGTGTGGGTGTTAGTTTTTTTAAAACAAAACATGTCAGAGCTTATGTACGAGCAGAAAGCAAATGAACACGGACCTATGACGTACAGCGGGAAAGTGAACTTCTTTTGGGACACTGCTGAATTTGCCTATATATACACGTTGATATATACCACCAATGTGCTTTGCGAACGGACACTGCTGAGCTTGCCTATATATACACGTTGATATACCACCAATGCCAAAACACATTTAGAAGTCATGGCCATAGAGTAAGTTGTTTTCGATAAGAAGATGACATGCTTAGCGTGCTTGAAGGTATGGGGAAACAATTGCGTCCACATTAGTTCAACAAAAATGTTATGTGTATAATATTTTTATTGCCATATGCCTTCTTTGTTTGGGCTAAACCCAAATATTGAAAAAAAACACAATAACTCTTCCCCACCAAACTACGAACTATATCTAAAAACATTTTAACATAGTAAGAAAAATAGTTTAAAATTTGCACACAGATGTATATGTAACACTCTTTAAAAACTAGTCAAAACCACAAATTTTGTTCCATTTAAAAAAATACATTTAGAAATATTCAAAGAAAATAAAAATATGCACATTTTTTAAAATTCAGTTCAGAAAATGTTTTCCTTCAAAAAAAATAATTTGAATAAAGCATTAACTACTCTTATATAAAAATAAATAAATATTCATGTTTTTCTGAAGAAAAAAAGTATTCACACACTATTCCATGAGCCACTACTCTTCTATCCGATGAACAAAGCTAAGGTGGCTTCTTAACGTCCAAAATTCAGAATCTAAAAGGTAATAATCAATGTAACCTTATTATTGACGTTTATCATAATTGAATGAAAAAATTGAAGGTAATAGCAGACAGATCAGCTTTTGCGAGTTTCTATGCGCGTTGCAACCCACGGGCATTTGTACTAGTAAGCATTCACTCGAGATGGAATGCGAGAAAATTGAGTTTTTGAAGTAGCTCAGGGTGAGCCCATGGAGAACTTCATCGATGCACAAGTTAAGCTCGCAAGAGTGAACCACAAGAATAAAAATAAAGGGTATACAACCAATGATACCAATGGAATGCAGTTGGACTCCTTAATCACTATGATGCCTTTTCATTCCAATCATGCATGCCTTTGATGTTGAGGAAAGGCTCTAGGTAAAGTTGATTTGTCCATTTTAGTTTAGATGAACATTGTTGTAGGTTATTGTTCATTAAATATAATTTTGGCTACTACAAAGGTTGTGACATCATTGTTGATGTGATACTTAACTGTTATGTGGCATTTAGTATATTTTTGTTAATGTTTAGGAATTTGTATGCTTCAAGTATGTAGAGGTGTAATTTTAAATTTCAACCACATATATGATGACACTATGATTTGCTCTTGTGGTTGTCCTTAATAGTGAGATCGTGGTTGTCGTTAATAATGATATTACGGTTGTCCTTAGTAATGAGAAGGTCCCAACTTTATGTCTTGTTATGAATCTGTTACTTTTCTTATGTTGTTGTAGAATAAAGGAAATTTCAGTTCTTTTTGGTAAGTGTTGATTTCATGTTGATGCATTGACGTGTGTGTGTGATACGTCTGCAACGTATTTTTTATTGGTCCATGCTGTCATATTATCATTCTCGAATGTTTTACAATCATTTTATAGCAACTTTATATCATTTTTTGGGACTAACCTATTGACATAGTGCCCACTGCCAGTTGTTATTTTTTGCTTGTTTTTTACTCGCAGAATATCCCTATCAAACAGAGTCCAAACGCAACAAAACTTTTTGGAGATTTTTTTGGACCAGAAGACAATTTGGGAGCCAAGGAAGCACCTAGGGGAGGCCCGCTGGTTCCACAAGACACCAGGGCGCGCCAGAGGCCCCTGGCGCACACTGATGGGTTGTGGGGCCCACGGGAGTCTCCTCCACCACCTCTTAGCTCGATAAATACCCAAATATTCCAGAAATCCTAGGGGGGTCGATGAAACACAATTCCAGCCGCCTCAAGTTCCAAAACCATGAGATCCAATCTAGAGGCCCTTTCCGGCACTCAGCCGGAGGGGAACATGATCACTGAGGGGTTCATCATCCTCATTGGTTCTCCTCTGATGATGCGTGAGTAGTTCATCATAGACCTACGGGTCCGTAGGCAGTAGCTAGATGACTTCTTCTCTCTTTTTTATTCTCAATACAATGGTCTCTTGGAGATCTATTTGATGTAATAACTTTTTGCGGTGTGTTTGTTGGGATCCGATGAAGTTTGAGTTTATGATCAGATTTTTATCCATGAATATTATTTGAGTCTTTTTTGATCTCTTATATGCATGATTATTATCCATGAAGAGGTGCTTTGTGATGGGTTCGATCTTGCGGTGTCCTCAGCTAGTGACAGAAGGGGTAGCGATACACGCATGTATCGTTGCTATTAAGGATAAAAAGATGGGATCTATGCCTACATGAATAGATCTTGTCTACATCATGTCATCATTCTTATTGAGTTATTCCGTTTCTCCATGAACTAAATACACTAGATGCATGCTGGATAGCGGTTGAGGTGTGTAGTAAGTAGTAGATGCAGGCAAGAGTCGGTCTACGAATCTTGGACGTGATGCCTATATTCATTATCATTGCCTTGGATATCGTCATAATTATTTGTTCTTCTATCAATTGACCAATAGTAAAAAAATTACCCACCGTGTGCTATTTTCTCGAGAGAAGCCACGAGTGAAATCTACAGCCCCCGGTTCTATCTTTTATCATATTTGCTTTCCGATCTATTTTTTACCGCATTTGTTTTCAGAACTATTGTTCCAAAAACCCAAAAATACCTTGCTGCACTTTTTCTTTACTCATTTTATTTTGTGTTTTATTCAGGTCTATTTACCCAAACTCATACAAACCAATCTATCTTTTTCGTGAGGAGGGATTGACAAGCCCTCTTATGCGTTGGGTTGCAAGTATTTGTTCTTTGTGTGCAGGTACCGTTTACATAGTGTTGCTTGGTTCTCCTACTGGATTGATACCCTGGTTTCACAACTGAGGGGAAATACTTACCGTAGTTGTGTTGCATCATTTCTTTCTCTTTGGGGAAATATTGACACAGTCTAGCCACGTCAAAGGAATTTCTGGCATCGTTGTCGGGGAGACATCATCGACATCTACCAGGTTCCTAATGACAAATCTCGTCTCCTTGCAATTTACATTATTTGCCATTCTCCTCTCGTTTTCATCTCCCCCACTTCCCAAAAATTTGCCTTTCTATTCGCCTTCTTTTTCGTTCGCCTTTTTCTCATCAAATCTATCATTTTGCTTGCAATCTTGTTTGCGTAGTCATGATGTCTCAAGAAAATAACGAATTGTGTGATTTTTACAATACCAATAATAATGATTTTATTAGCATGCCGATTGCTCCTCCAGCCACTAGTGCGGAGTCTTTTGATGTTAATGCCGCTTTGTTGAATCTTGGGATGAAAGATCAATTTTCCGGCACTTCTAATGAGGATGTCGCGTCCCATCTAAACACATTCGTAGAATTGTGTGACATGCAAAATAAAAAAGATGTGGACAATGATATTGTGAAGTTGAAATTGTTTCCTTTCTCTTTGAGGGATCATACAAAATTTTGGTTTTCTTCTTTGCCTCGCAATAGTATTTATTATTGGGATAAGTGCATAGGTGCTTTTATTACTAAGTATTTTCCGCCCGGGAAAATTATTTCCATTAGAACTCAAATCATGAATTTTAAGCGAGATGAGCATGAACATGTTGCACAATCTTGAGAAAGAATGAAATTGATGCTAAGAAATTATCCTACTAATGGTTTAAATCTTTGGATGATTATACAAAAAAATTATGCGGATTGAATTTTATTTCTAGAAATCTTTTAGATTCCACCGTGGGTGGTACTTTTATGGAGATTACTTTGGGTGAAGCAACTAAATTGCTTGATAATATTATGGCAAATTATTTACAATGGCATGCCAAAAGAGTACCTACTAGTAAAAAAGTTAATTCGGTTGAAGAAATTAGTACTTTGAGTGAAAAAGTTGATACACTTATGAAATTGGTTGCTAGTAAAAGTGCTCCTAATGATCTTAATGATGTGCCTTTGTCTACTTTGATTGAGAAAAATAGTGATCTCGTAGATGTGAATTTTGTCTCGCAAAACAATTTTAACAACAATGCTTATAGATGCAATTTTAATCAAAGGCCTTTTCTTGGAAATTCCCTAATAATTATGGTAATTCCTCTTGAAATAATAATAGGAATCCCTCTGAGCTTGAGAGTAATATTAAAGAATTTATCAATGCTCAAAATGTTTTCAATACTACGATAGAAGAAAAGTTGAATAAGATTGATGATATGTCTAGAAGCATTGATAGTATTTCCCATGATGTAAAAAGTCTCAACATTAAAAAAATTGATGTGAATGAATCAATTAAAACTTTGCATGTTTCTATGGATGAAAGTAAGAAAAGAACCGCTATGCTTAGAGCTAAAAGAGAACTTTTAGAAAGAGCTTTTTCTACCGATTCCTTTCATAAAAATGATGAAGATCTTAAAATGATTGGTGTTTCTTCTATTGATTTCTTGTTTAGTAATATTAAAATTGATGATAAAGGGCCTGCAGAAGAGTCAACTTTAGCTATAAGGCGTCCCAATGATTTGAAGGGTGAAAATCTTGATGAGAAAATTCATAAAAGTGGCTTTGGAGAGGTCAAAACTTTAACTCATGATGTACCCACTCTTTTGGATTACAAGGACTTTAATTATGATAGTTGCTATTTTATTGAATGTATTTGTTTGTTGCAATCCATGATAAATTTAGCCCATGCCTATGAACAAAATGAAGCTTTCACTAACATATCGTAAATGCCATGATGAAAGCATTAGAAGAAAAGTTGGAATTAGAGATCTTAATTCCTAGAAAATTATATGATGAGTGGGAACCTACCGTGAAAGCCATCACCGGAGGCCATTTTCATCATCCTCGCTGCCTCCATGACGAGGAGGAGTAGTTGACCCTTGGGGCTAAGGGTCTATACCAGTAGTTATGTGTTTGATCTCTCTCTCTCTCTCTCTCTCTCTCTCTCTCTCCCTCCCTCCCTCCCTCCCTCTCTCTCTCTCTCTTGTGATCTTGATAGGACATGAACTTCATGTACCATGAGCTTTATTAACATAGTTGGATCATATGGTGCTCTTTCCATCTATCTCTTTTATGGTGAATTGAATCTTGTTATTTGAGGATTCTTTGTTATTGGATTGAATACTTTGGAGTTGAGATTACTTGATGCATGTCTCGCTCACGGATACTCGTGGTGACATTGGGGTATCTAGGTGGAGTTATAGTTGATTGATGCATATCATATGGTGTTGTCGGAGTATGATCTTTAGAACTATTTGTGACACTTTGGGGTGGATCATTAGATTGAGTGAAAACACAACTTTGAGGTGGTTTACTACCTACGCCATTTCATCCTACTTTCTTTGATAGGAATAGAAACTTTGGGGCGATTCTTTGGTGCACTTTGAGGGATTATTATATGATTCAGTTATGTTAGTAACGTTGAGAGATTGCACTAGTGAAAGTATGAACTCTATGCCTTATTTTCAAGCATTGCAATACCGTTTGTGCTTACTTTATGACTTGGTACCTTGTTGTTTTTATTATTTTAGATTGCAAGAACCTATATCTACTATACATACTACACTTGTATCATCATCTCTTAGCCAAAATAATGCACCTATACAATTTACCATTATATTAGGTGTGTTGGAAAAACAAGATATTTCTTGTATTTGATTGCAAGGTTATTTGAGGCGGACCATCTTCATCCTACACCTCTCGTGGATTGATAAACCTTAGGTTATCCACTTGAGGGAAATTTGTTGTTGTCCTACAAAACTCTACACTCTGAGACCCAACCAAGTATACAAGAGTAAAGTTGTGAAGTAAAAATCACCCGGCAAACCAAAAAACAATGCCAAATCAATAAATCACATGAAGCCACAGCTTCAATCACAATGGTGGGTTTACGTTTGTGGCTGGTGTATTGCCCTGCCCAAGCCACCGGCAATTCTTCTACCTCCAATCCATCCAATCAATACTACCTAGCATGCCCGACCATCCCTTTTATTCGTTCATTGCCATGAGATTCTTTGTGTCTTCCTCATTTGGAGCTCGAAGGTACTCCAGGCCAAAAATCCAGATCATTGTCACTACTAGGGAAAAGCTTAGCAGTAGCGCGGGTCTAAGGTCTATTAGTAGCGCAGGGCACTGCGCTACTGATACGGTGCTATAGCTAATGTTTAGCAATAGCGTTGTTTGACGCGCGCTACTGCTATACCTACTTAGCAGCAGCGCTTTCCAAACTAGCGCTACTGCTAATTGCTAAAGAGCGCTACTACTATATTTTCTCATATCTTTTTTTGCTACGTATTTGTGATGTTTTTGTACAGGTTTTATACATTATTCTAATCATATCATAAACATGCAATATGCTCATCATATCATACACATAATAGTCTCATCATATCATCCAACACAAATCATGTCGTCACATCATAATCACGATATAGCTATACAAGTTACATGGCATGTATCATCATACATGATGTAGTACTTCTTGAGGCATCGGTTCGTATCCCTCTCTAGGCACTAGTGTGAACCTAAACTAACTAGTGGTTATCGCTCGAAAACTGGTACAACTGGACCTGACACTCCGGCCACTCGCCGTATACTCCTGGGGTAGCACTTATTCGCCATCAATGATCTATGCACCTGCATCGTCACATGAGTCGATGATATGCAACATATATGGTTGAGCAATAGAAAGAGGAAGACTTGGCAAAAATAGAAGCAACATACCATAAGCATAAATAACAGAGTTCATCGTGCCCAAAATGCCCTAACTAGAGTGATCCTCGCTAGTTGAGGAGGACGGTTTAATTACATCACAAATAAAGTTTCGTCGTGCATAACTCAATGTTTTGTCATAGAGAAAGTATGGACTAAACGGACACATTGTCATATATCGTCAATCACTCCAACATGCCATGCCATCCATCCAAGTTAGGTGATAGTCCCCGAGCTTAGTGAAAGGCTTCAGGTCAAGACGTTGAGCTGATACACGTGTTCGGACGTCTTCCCGCGACATTTGCCCTTCTTTGTAGAGCATCCCTATTTTTCGATGACCTCCTTCATGATGATTTGGGCAAGTTCATGTTGGATGTGATAGAACTCAGCTCGAAGTCTATCATCCGGGATATCTCCTATGTTCTTTGCCCATTGCAGAATATGGGCATCACCGGATGTAGGTGACATGCGAAGGTTATGCTGATCCCATCTGTGCTCCAACATGTGGTGGAGTACATAGAATCCATCAGTAAGAGTACCACTCAATTGCTGGATGCAGCAAAAGTCGGTCTTATGGCTGAAGGCAGGCCTGCGGTTCTTTGTCTTCTTGGTCTTGATCTCTCCACCCCGTATGTCGTACATAAAGATAGCACTGTCGAGAACAGACTTGATGTGGGTGTAATCCTTTTTGTTCATGTTCTTCGAGGAGTCCAAGTAAAGAGCATGGGATATCGGGGGTAAAGGATGATGAGGACGGTGTGCCTGTGGCTGCGCAAAATAAGTATGCCTCAAATTAGCCTCCACCGTGCAAATGAATGATTGAAATCGAAGGAAGGATATCCGCGCGAATGACTTAAATGGGATGATAAGGCACGAGAATCGTCTCCTTGTCCTTATTGGTGACCATGAAATTGGTGATATAATCCCTCGCGTATCCATGGCGCTCTGGGCAGACTACCAAGAAGCCCTCATGCATGAAGTACGGGTCGGCAACACAGATATAAGGTATCCGCTCAATCCTGATGACGTAGTTCATGTACAAGGCAAAAAGGCGGACAAACATAAAATCCAGCTTTTTCAAGTGAAACATGTCGAAGATGTAATCAAATAAAAGGAAGAACTTCTCCGCGGGGAATGTGCCGACTTACAACCTTTGTCGCGGCACGTTAACCACGTAGAGTGGGTATCCTAGATTTTCTGATGCGATTTGGCTTTTCTCTCTCCGCGGCACATCGTCATGAAGTCTCCTTAGATCGTCGTATATGGCCTCTACCGCTGCCTTAGGTAGATCGGATGACCGGGGATATTGCATTTTTCCACACTGGGGATAGCTATACGGTCTTGAACCCTAGGCTGCTGAGGCAGCTGGATCATAGAAGAAGCTTTCTTGCCTTTCCTTGATCTCTTCCTATGCTTCTTTGTTACTGGAAGTTTGTCTATAATACGTTCATCCTCTAGCAATTCAGGCACTGACTCATGATGCTCAAACCCTGAGTACTCATATTGCTGAGCCATCAATCCTTTGTCGTCATAGGCGCCAGTATTGAGATATTATAGAGTGTCATCGTGATCCTCATCCTCATCGATGGCATCGATATCATGCATTACTTCTTCGACGGTGGCGACGTCATCAGCGCCTCTTCCTCATCCCGTTCGCTATCACCCGACACGATAGGCGGCGCTAATTGGGTAGGTGGGGTGTTGATGTTCATACCTTACTGAGGCTGCGTGGTCGTGGGTGTGCTCCTAGCCGCCTCCTGGCGAAGCAGACTCTTTGGCCACAACAGGACAAACATCTTGCAATCGCCAAGCCGCCGCGGGGTCTCGTCGTCATCTCCCCCTAGTATCGCAGGAGCCAAATTCTTGTGGACTAGTTTGACACTGGCCACGGAAACCTTCAAGACGTCAGGGGGGGTCGGCCGACTGTCAAATAAGCTCCTTCGGCTTCACTATCATCGACTTCCCCACGTCCACCTTCTGTCCGCTGATGGTGTATAATATGGTGCACGGGGCGTCGGCCTGCAAAGACATGTCTGTGATGTGAGACATCCGAAAGGCAACGGAAATGGGAGATTATAGATTTATTGAAGAGGGCCGGTGCGACAGGTACCATGAGTGCGTCGAGCTCAACCAAACATGTAGCATCATCGAGCACGTACGAGATGGAGGACGGGCTGCTAGGAGTAGGTGTGGGAGCCGATGCAGGAGCTGGTGCGGGAGCCGGTGCAGGAGCAGGTGCAGAAGCAGGTGCTAGTGCAACGCTAGTCGAGTTGCTCCCCAAGAAGTCAGAAAGGGGAAAGTCCGCTGCCTCTTTATTTGGATTTTCCCTGCTACAACTGACGACAACCAGAACCAAGACACCATACAAAGCTGCAAACTCCTGTTTTGCGGCAGCTACCGCTTCTGCAATTGTCTGACCTGATTTCTTATCAACCGCAATCTCAACCTTCTTGTCGATGTTTTCTTTATTTAACCTCCCTCTTTCCTTTCTCTCATCTGTGGTCTCACGGTAGTACTTCTTCCAAGTGTCCATACGACGGCCGAGTGTCCACCGGGAGTCTTTTCAACATGTTCAAGGCCCGGTTGAATGGGGTGTCCCACTTGGGCCTCGCCAATGCCTCAGACGGCGAGTCGCTTTAGGCTGCAATCTTGTGTTCTCTCTGCAAAAGGAACAAGGATTGTTTACAAATATGACTAAACGTGCAGTTGAATTGATCAGAAGCTAAAGTTACTAGCAGTCTCATGAACTCCGTCGTGACCGCGTTCATCTCGAAAACCTTCTTCACTGGGTCCCAACAGTACCAGGCCCTGAGGACGTCACGCTCCTGCGGGATGGTGAACTCCGCCAATGGGTCTAGGATGCCAAGACTTTCACGTTCCGCATCCTCCGTGGCCCATATGGACCTCTTCCCCGTGTAACCACAGCTTCCGAGGTGGTGGCACCCATTATTCCTCTCTTGAAGCCCCTTCATGTACTTCGACTTTTGTTTGGTAGCTTCGGCAACGCAAGCCGCCTTGAATATTTCAAACTGCTCTTCCGTAATTGTCGGATTATCCTTTACAATCTCGGAGTAGGGTTCCTTTTTGTCGATCATCCTTGCTTTCACCCTTACTTTCCAGGCAGCCAACGCATCGCTCAACTTGGTGTAGCACATTAGGAGGGAGTGCTTCATATTTTCTATCTTCTTTAGTTTCTCATTGTTGATGGTGGCGGTTGTCCGTGCGATGCAACCTACTTGATTGCCGTAGCACGCGTGCGCTTCCACAGGCTGTTTTGCCTCAACATTGTCGTCGTCCACCTCCGTGACCACTAGTCTAGTAGTGAGGAGCTGGTTTGGGCGTCGATGTTAATTTCCTCTTCGGTTTCAGTTCTATACCGGCTTTGCCAGTCTCGGTGCTGGTCTGGGTCTCAACGCCAGTCTCAGCGCCGGTCTCGGTGTCGGTCTCATATGTGACAGGTGGGCCCATGCAACAACTGTTTCTCGTCGAGAAGATTCAAATAAGCATCTGCCACCTCGTAGATATTGCAATCACCAGAACCATGTCCTTCATTGTTGCTAGCCATGTTTCCTACAATTAAATCTAGTCAATTAATTCTAGACCTAATAAAATGAATAATGACATAAAAAAGGCCTATGTTTTGCAGGAACGTTGATTCCTTCATGGTGCAACAAATCTCGGGCACTCGATATGTCCTAGTTTGTAGCAGAAGTCATGATGAAATTCGCGGAAAATTTCGGCATGACCTTTGCTAAAAAAGTGGACAAATCGAGCATCCGAAATTTGCTGGAACAGAAATGAATCAACATTTCGTCAAAACATAGGCCACTTGTCTTCATTCCCTGGAAACAACAAAAGGCCACTTGGGCACAATTGAACCTCTTCAATGTTGCATATAACAGGACCACTTAAGAACATGTACGTGAGCAACTACAACGGTAGATAAACATGAGCAAACACTATTGAGGAATTCGCATATAACATGACCACTTCAAATTTGCATCTCCTAGTGTTTGACACTTCAATAAAATCTACACAAATCGCATGCTCTCTCAAACTCAATTCAAAAACCAAATATAGATGGATGAACCCTAGAAACCTAGAACCTTTACATATTTTTGTCCTAAATTTCTATCCTAATATGAATAATGAACCCTAGAACTCAATTTCTGTCCTAAATTTCAAATTATGAACCCTAGAACTCAATTCAAATTATGTCCTAAATTTGTGTCATAATAAAAAATCAATACAAATTAAGAACCTAACTACAACTACTGCCCTAATTAACATCTAGTTTACAATTATATTTACTTAACTACATTGGGTGCACAACAACTATATAACTACTTAAGCATCTACAAGTACTAGCTAATCTGATGAACCCTAACTAATTAGATGAACCCTAGCTAATTTGATGAACCCTAAAATTTGATGAAACCTAGGAACTCTAGCTACGCAGAGGTAGGGGAGGAGGAGGAGGTGGTGTAGGCGTGCTCACCTCGGGTGCCGGCGGAGTTAGGGAGCAGGAGGAGGCAGAGCGGCCGAGGGAGGGGCACACTGCGTCAACGTCGGGGTCAGGGCTCAGGCGCGCGGCGGAGGGCGTCGGGCACCAGACGGACACCGAGGGCAGCAGACGGCATGCGGAGGGCGGCGGGAAGGCGCATGGCGGCTGACAGCGATGTAGGGCGACGACTGAGGGAGTCCTAGACTAAAGGGTCCTCGGGCGTCCGGGCTATGTGATATGGGCAGGACTGATGGGCCATGAGGATACGAGATAGAAGAACCTTCCCAGTGTCCGGATGGGACTCTCCTTTGCATGGATGGCAAGCTTGGCCGCTTTGCCTCCCTTGGCCGCTATGCCTCCTCTGTTGTCTATATAAACCCTAGATCCTCTGGTCCTCCCTCGACCGTGGAAGGGGCACAAGGAGGGTTTAGTCCATAGGGGCAATCACAATCATACATGCTAGACATCTAGGGTTTAGCCATTACGATCTCGAGGTAAATCAACTCTTGTAACCCCTATATTCATCAAAGTCAATCAAGCAGGAAGTAGGGAATTACCTCCATTAAGAGGGCCCGAACCTGGGTGAACACCGTGTCCCCTACCTCCTTGTTACCTTCGATCCTTAGGCGCACAGTTCGGGACCACCTGTGTCGTCACCGACATTGGTGCTTTCATTGAGATTTCCACTATGTCGTCACCAGAAGGCTCGATGGCTCCACCAATCATATACAACAATACCGCCCTGAGGGAGACTTTTCTCCTCGGCCAAATCTTCGTATTCGGCGGCTTCGCACTGCGTACCAATTCGAATGGCCGTCTGGAGTAGATCGACGGCTATGCCCCGGGTCATCAGATCAGTTTCGGAAACCTAAACTACGTCGCTGATATCCAAGGAGACATGATCTTCCAAGGGTTTGCGGCCGCAACCGCAGCTCTAGCCTCAGATCCGAAACTCCTCGCCGAGTCCAAAGACGGGAGTATAGAGCCCGCCGGACTCTCCGTGGCCATAGATCTCAACACCGGAAATGTGAAGGGGATCGTTTCATCGGCCGGCCCAGAATCGCTCCGGGCTCCCTCTATCCTCATCGATCCGGACTCGCCTCCGTGCACCAGCTCCGAACTCTCGAGGTCTGTGTTGTACAAGCTCACCCGGGGAACTCCTGTCCCGCCCCGCTCCACGGATTCTCGCTTCACTGTCCAGACCCTACTCTTAAACGAGGCTCTGGACTTAATCCAATCTCTCACCATTATAGAAGGATCACTGCCGAACTATGCCCAGCCCGCACTAGGGGCTGAGAGCAAGAAATTTTACATCCCACCCACCACCCCCTTCATAGCCACTGTCAAGGACTTAACCGACATGCTCGATTACGCTTCTGAGGACATCGACGGCATGGACAATGATGTCGGAGAAGAGCAAACCCAGAACCCGCCGCCTACCAAACGTTGGACGGCTACTTCCACATATGACATGTATATGGTGGAAACACCCAAAGAGGATGACGGCGAAGGTGGAAAGGACCTAGTCGAGGATAATTCTCCTGTGGCACCACCAAAGCATCATCATCAGCGGCGCCGCTCTAAACCATGCTGAGAAAAAGACAGCAATACCACCACCAGAGACAACAATACTCCGGATAATGCCGAAGACCAAGAAACCCCTATCGAGCCAACATCCGAGCATGATGATTGGGAGGAGGGGCAAGTCAACCCCGATGATCCTATCGGGGACGAGGGCTTAGAGGATAGTAACTACCTACCAACCTCCGAAGAGGATGAAAGCCTGGGCGACGAAGACTTCATCATACCAGAGGACCCCCTCGAACAAGAGCGCTTCAAGCACCGGCTAATAGCCACAGCAAGAAGCCTAAAAAAGAAATGGAAGCAACTTCAAGCCGATCAGGATTTACTCAATGACAGATGGACTAATGTCCTAGCAGCCGAGGAATACGGCCTCGAGCGCCCAACTAAGAGTTGCCCAAAGTCCAGGCTGCTCTCCCAATTCGATGAGGAGGTCTCAGAGCCTATACCGACAGCGCGTAATGCAGCTGACGGACCTGACCGACCACTTCGTGGTCACGACAGAGCGGCAACCCAAACCGAACACCAACCTACGCCACCTCGCCCTAGAGGCAGAGAAACAGCGGCCGTAGGACGCACGCACGACCTGCAACAGGACCTGGACAATAGAACCGGTCATACCAGATCAATTTATGGATCACGAGGGTGTGCACCAGCGCCAGAAGATGGCCGGCGCGATAAACACAACCCCACATGGGCTGAAAACCGCATACGGACTCCATCCGAACTACGTCATGACGTCGTCTGATACAGAGGAGCTGCACACCCTCTATGCTTCACCAATGAAGTAATGGAGCACCAGTTCCCAGAAGGGTTTAAACCCGTGAACATTGAATCATACGATGGCACCATAGATCCCGCAGTATGGATTGAAGACTTTCTTCTCCATATCCACATGGCCCGCGGTGATGACCTACATGTCATTGATACATCTCCAATTTATCTATAATTTATGAAACATTCATGCTATTTTATTATATGTTTTGAATTATTACGGTCTTTATTATACACTTTTATATTACTTTTGGGAGTAACCTACTAACTGGAGGCCCAGCCCATATTGTTGTTTTATTGCCTGTTTCAGTATTTCGAAGAAAAGGAATATCAAACGGAGTCCAAACGGAATGAAACCTTCGGGAGCGTGATTTTTGGAAAGGATATGATCCGGGAGACTAGGAGTTCATGTCAGACGAGCCTCGAGGAGGCTAGGAGATAGGAGGGCACTCCCCCCCCCCTACTAGGCGCGCCCCCTGTCTCCTGGGCCCCTCAAGCACCCCCCCTCCCGACCGACTTCTTTCACCTATATAAGTCCATGTACCCTAAAAACATCGAGAATGAAGATAGATCGGGAGTTCCGCCGCCGCAAGCCTCTATAGCCACCAAAAACCTCTCGGGAGCCCGTTCCGGCACCCTGTCGGAGGGGGTGAGGGAGTCCTGGATTAGGGGGTATGTGGAGAGCCGGACTATATACATCGTCCGGACTATTGGAGCGTGAAGATACAAGACTCAAGACTCCGGCCCGTGTCCGGATGGGACTCTCCTTTGCGTGGAAGACAAGCTTGGCGATTCGGATATTATGTTTCCTTCCTTGTAACCGACTCCATGTAAACCCTAGCTCTCCGGTGTCTATATAAACCGGAGAGCATGGTCCTTAGAAGGCCGATCACAATTACAATCATACCATCATAGGCTAGCTCTTAGGGTTTAGCCTCTACGATCTCGTGGTAGATCTACTCTTGTATTCCACATATCTTCAATATTAATCAAGCAGGAAGTAGGGTTTTACCTCCATCGAGAGGGCCCGAACCTGGGTAAACATTGTGTCCCTTGTTTCCTGTTACCATCAGCCTAAGACGCACAGATCGGGACCCCCTACCCGAGATCCGCTGGTTTTGACACCGACATTGGGGCTTTCATTGAGAGTTTCTCTGTGTCGTCGCTGCAAGGCTTGATGGCTCGTCTCATTGTCAAGGGCAGCATCACCTCTGGGGGAGCGTTGGTTGTATCCCAAACTCTCCGACTTGGCGGCTTGATTATGGCCGCCCCATCGGCTGTCACGCCAACGATGGCCTCTCGGGTCATCACGCATAACCTTCGCATCAATTCTGAGCTTGCCGAACAGATGGATCTGATTGAGCTCTCCTCCCTTAATGAGCTCTTGGATCACATCGCCGCTTTGGGAATCGCTATGGACTATGATCGGATTGGGCTTAAACCGAACCAAAGGGACATTAGATCCCCGCCGGCCACCCATGAGATAGCGGTAATGGAGGAACCACATACAGATTACCCCTCTACTTTGAGGATGAATCGTATCCGGATCACTGAGCTCCCTGAGCCGAACTCACGCTCGAGGAAAAATATCGCCCAGATCCAGACTTAGGATCGGGTATTCGGCCGGAAAAATTGGGCAGCATCCCGGATCTCGAGCTATCGAACTCGGTGGCTCCCCTGCCCCTAGGCGCTAGGCCGGATCAGAATCCGGACTCATCCACGGACACCCATCTGTGCTTAAGCTGTCTCTCCCATATTAGACTAGAGCCCCACGAGACAGTACATCGCTACTGGGCCAGATTCCTCCTTGTGTTAAATAAGGTCAAGGACTGTCGTGAGGAGGATGCAGTCTCACTTTTCCGCAAAAACTATACGGACAAAGGAATCCTTAATGCTGTAAGTCGCCGTGACATAGTAAGCCTTGCTGACTTAGCAACCATAGTACAGAAATATTGTGTGATGGAAAGTGCCGGGAAAACCCAAACAGAATTTTGGGATAGCCCGGCTCTCACCAAAACCTTTGTTCGAGCTAAACGGACGAACTCTCGAAGGTCGGCCGATCCAATCCCCAAGAAGTCGAAACCCGCCCCAGGGCGTGGAACCATATTGGAAGAATGCCTCAATGGGCCATGTAAGCTTCACGGTACGCCGGACACAACACCAACCCATAGCCTTAGGGCATTTTGGATACTCCGGCAGGTAGCAAAAAGTGGCGAGGATCTCCTCGTGAGCCATAAAGCAGAACAACATCCCATGAAGGAACACAATACGGTACTATCAGTCTTCAAGACTTTCGCCTCAAACAATAGGCGCAAGTGAGCTCATCGAAACCCCGCTGGAATCTGCCATGTGGCAAAAATAAATCTGTGGAACGACACTGCTATAACTTTCAATGCCAGTGACGAACCCCAATTCCAGACCATCCGAGCACCAGCCGCTCTAGTCCTTAGCCCAATAGTGGACGACTTTCGGCTCACTAAAGTACTCATGGACGGCGGAAGCGGATTAAACTTGATCTGCGAAGAAACACTCAAGAAGATGGAAATTGATAAAAGCCGCATTGAACAAAGCGGCACAACCTTCAGGGGAATTATCCCTAGTCGGGAAACACGGTGTGCGGGAAAATCACACTCGATGTGGTATTCGGCACCCCAGAGAATTATAGGTCCGAAGAAATGACATTCCAAGTGGCTCCTTTCAGCAGCGGATACCACGCCCTTCTAGGAAGGGACGCGTTTGCAAGCTTTCAAGATATACCCCATTATGGGTACATGAAGCTTAAAATGCCCGGACCCAATGGAATCATCACTCTAGCCAGTGATCCGGAAACAAAGAATTAACCGCGCCGAAAACACAACCGCAGCACTAGCCTTGGAAGCATTATCCGAAGCCCTAGGAGCCGAAGAATTAACAACACTGCGCGCCACCGTGTATAGGGACGACGTGATACTCGACAAGCAACCCAAGTCCACCTCATTTAAACCCGCAGATGAGATAGTCAAATTCCAAGTCCATCCAATGGACCCCACAAAGACAGCTTCCATCGGGACACAGTTGAGCCCCGCAATGGAAGCCGCACTGCAAGACTTCTTACGCGAGAATTGGGACATTTTCGCCTAGCACCCATCGGACATGCCGGGCATCCCAAGCAGATTGGCCGAACACGGCCTCAACATATTAAAAGGATACAAACCTGTCCAACAGACTCTAAGGCGGTTTTTAGATCCCAAACGGCAAGCCATGGGGGAAGAGCTAGCCAAGCTACTTGAGGCCGGATTGATCAGAGATATCAATCATCCGGATTGGCTGGCAAATTTGGTAATGGTACCAAAGAAGGACAAATCCTGGCGCATGTGCATCGATTTCAAAGACCTCGACAAGGCTTGCCCCAAGGATCCCTTTCCCCTCCCTCGCATCGATCAAATCATCGATGCCACAGCTGGACACGACTCGCTGTGTTTTCTCGACGCATACTCTGGATACCATCAAATAAAGATGGCAAAGTCTGACCAAGCTGCAACAGCTTTCATAATGCCATATGGCCCACTTTGCTTCAACACTATGCCTTTTAGGCTCAAGAATGCCGGTGCAACCTATCAACGCATGATTCAAACATGCCTGGAAAAACAAATCGGCAAAACAGTGGAGGCATACGTGGACGACATGGTCATAAAAACAAGACACGTCGAAACCCTAATAGATGACTTGAGGCTTACATTTGATAACCTCCGGACATACGACATCAAGTTGAATCCGGAAAAATGCGTTTTCGGCGTCCCCTCGGGGAAACTGTTAGGCTTCATTGTTTCCAATAGGGGAATTGAAGCGAATCCGGCAAAAATCCGAGCTCTATCACAGTTGGCTATACCAACAGACCTCAAGCACATCCAGAAACTAACTGGATGCGTGGCCACTTTGAGCCGCTTTATCTCCAGGCTAGGAGAAAAGGCATTACGTCTTTACTGCGTCCTTCGGTGCACCAAACACTTCGTGTGGACGGATGCAGCCGCGTCCGGACTCGATGAAATAAAGATCTTACTGGCCAATAATCCAGTCCAGTAATAGACTTCATATCCGGGGTCGTACACCAAATGGATAGAAGCCAAACCAGTCAAAACGGCCGAATCCGGACCAGTAATAGACTTTATATCCGGGGTCGTACACCGATAAAGTGTCCCCCACAGCATCATCACTGATAATGGCTCAAATTTCATAGCCGATGAAGTGAAAGCTTGGTGCGGCAAAATGGGCATTAAGCTCGATTACGCTTCCGTTTACCATCCTCAAACAAACGGCCAGGTCGAACGGGCAAACGATCTCATCATGAGCGGCATCAAACCCAGACTAGTGTGATCCTTGACAGAGTCGGACACGCACTGGGTCGAGGAGCTCGACTCCGTACTCTGGGGGCTGCGGACCACGCCGAATCGCACCACCAGATATACACCATTTTTATGGTGTACGGCGCGAAAGCGGTACTACCCTGCGACATAATACACGATTCGCCATGCGTACGCATGTACGACGAGAAGGAAGCCGAGTTAGATCGGTAGGATAACTTGGATGCTCTGGAGGAGGAGTGCGATGTCGCGAAGGCCCGCTCCGCATTCTAACAGCAACAGGCTCGACGATACCAAAGCATAGAAGTGCGGGCTAAAACTTATAATATTGGTAAGCTCGTTCTACGCTTACCAGAGAAAAAGGAGGACAAGCTCAAACCCAAGTGGGAAGGTCCCTTCATCATTGACAAAGTTCTCACCGGAGGAGCATACTGCTTACGTAATGCATCCGATAACAGACTCGAGCCGAACCCATGGAACTGGACAGACTCCAGAGATTCTACGCCTAGCGCCGAACTCGGTGTTTGTCTCCTTACCTCCTCCTTTTTAATTATGCTCCCTCCCTTTTCCTTTCTCGACCTTTTTTTTCTCTCTTCATATAAAGTATTTAATACAATACGGACTCCCAGATTACTCTGGCCGCACTATGTGTGTAAGCACAACCTGAGGGCTTCCTATACGGAAGCTAAACATAAATTACTCTAAAGGCTTTTTGCCCATCACATGTGCATTTCTTTTCCACATGTGCCTTTTCTTCACCATTATATGCATCGAAATGACTTAAGATGTGGCCAAGCTAGGTTGCCTAGCTCTTGTGTTTATGCCCTACATTCCGGTTAATTCGGCTAGGGCATAAGGGGAGCACCTCTACGATTGTTACTGCCGGTTGAGCCGGATGTGTACCTCAGACCGGGTGAAGCCAAAAGCTAGTTTCCTTAAGAGAATATTCGGTCGGTGAACAAAAGATGTATTCGTTTATTACAACGTAAATCCCCAGAAGTCTTGTATCCTGTGCCATCGTTCGCAGTCCGGACATGTGCATTGTCACATGCGTACCCAGGGAAAGGAACCCCTAACGGAACTATTCTCCCTAGAAGATGTTTCTAACTATACATGTAATATAACATAACTAGTTGGGTACTTGTCTGTTCAAGCACTTATGACCCCTACGCCTGGTTTCTACGCATACCCCGGTTTTGTATAACTGAGTGGGTATTCGAACACACCCCGGATTGTAGTATCCGGGGGCTGAAGTGAAAAGGTCCGCCATGACAAATGATTTTAATCCGGCTAGGGGCTACTTATGTCCATAGAAATACACAGTCATGTAGACTGACTATATTCCTCCTCTCACTATAAAAAAAAGACACATCCATGACATTTTGGGCCGAACGAAAAAAAATTCTGTCATACATATGACACTTCTATGACGATAATTGTGACAAAACCCGGTATCATCATAGATGTGGTGGCCTCCTACTTCTATGACAAAAAATCATGATAGAAAATGGGCTTTTCGTCCTGGGCGGGCCAGAGACGCAGCTGCATGACATTCTTTGGGCCGTCCATGACGGAAAAAACCGTGGTAGAAGCGAGGGGGAGGAAAATTTCGGGGAGTTGCCGGTTACGGTGGGAGGTCAGGGGCCAAGCGATGCATGTTTCTCTCATACACGTACGCGCGCGTGTGTGAGGCGTTGGCTCTAACTGAACCCGAGCGAGGCGTTGGGCTCTAGATGAACCCGAGCGATTGCACTGCAGGCTACACGTTACTGAACCCGAGCGATCGATCTATGGCTGTTAACTGAACCCGATGGAGCGATTCCTTCGCTACTACTGCTAACTGAAGCCGATCGATTGGATGAACAGTGAGTGTTGCGGGGGTGGATGAACAGTGAGCGGTGGTGTTGCCTCTGGATGAACAGGACCCCGTGGTGTGGAGGGCTGGATGAACAGTGGGCGGTGGAGGGGTGGCCGTGGAGGGGTGGTTGAACAAGACCCCGTGGTGTGGAGGGCTGGATGAACAGTAGACGGTGGAGGGATGGATGAATAGTAGATGGTGGAGGGGTGGTTGAACAGTAGCCGGTGGAGTAGCTCACGGTGGAGGCTGGATGAACAGGAGCCCGTGGAGGCTGGAGGAGTCGACGCTAGCCTGTGGAGGCTGGAGGAGGTCGACGGTGGAGATGAACAGTATCCCGTGGAGTCCCGTTTTGCGGTACGCCACACCCCTCCCGATGAACAGGGCCCCCGTTTCGACTGTAGGAGGTCTGTTTCCTCTGTTTTGCGGTACGCCACACCCCTCCCGATCAACAGGACCCCCGTTTCGACCGTAGGAGGTCCGTCTCCTCCGTTTTGCAGTACGCCACACCCCTCTCGATCAACAGGACCCCCATTTCGACCGTAGGAGGTCCGTTTCCTCCGTTCTGCGGTACGCCACACCCCTCCCGATCAACAGGACCTATTCCGAACGTGGCCGGTCAAAGACAAGGCCATATCCTCCGTTCTACGGTACGCCAGGCCTCGTTTCCATTGCCTGTTCCGTCCAAGCCGGCTGCCTCCCACGCATTCCGTTGCCTCCCGATGAACACGACACATTCTGTTGCCTCCCCATGAACACGACGCATTCCGTTGCCTCCCCATGAACACGACGACGACTCTGTTTCTTCGTTCCGACCCAGCCATGTATGTATGCGCGAGTAGGCGTTCGAGACCCTGCCCGTATGTATGTACGTGGTCGTATTTTCTTTCTTGCACACTCGCTGTTGTACGTACATGTACATGCTACGTGCGCACCTCTACTACGACACGTGCGTGCCTCTACTACGACATGTGCGCGCCTCTACATCGACCAGTATGTATGTACACGTTCGCGACCAGAATGACAATGCTACGTACGCTTCGACCAGGTGGGTCCCGACTGTCAGGCACTTCCTTGCCTGCGAAGATGTAGCTGGTGGGTCCCAGCAGTCAGGCGGCAAATCGTTTTATTTTATTTTATTTTTCCCAAACGCACTTCCTTGCGTGCGAAGATGTAGCTGGTGGGTCCCAGCAGTCAGGGGGGCGAATCATTTTTTTCTTGCCTGGACGCACTTCCTTGCGTGTGAAGATGTAGCTGATGGGTCCCAGCAATCAGGGGGAAACGTTTGTTTCACGAAATACGGTGGCCCGTCTGGTGGGTCCCCGCTGTCAGGTGGAGGAATAATTATTTTGCGCGTAATAAGGAGGCACTTCCTTGCGGCCGCCGTGGACCCAGCTGTCAACCTCTCCACGCACAGTACTCTTCCGATGGAAGTCGGTCGTTGACCACATTGACCACGCTGCGCCGAGAGCACCACGGCGGTGGACGACGGTGAGGCCTAGGAAGGGGACGACGCGGAGCCAAGGAAGACGCAGCAGTGGATGCCCACGCGAAGAGGAGTACGAGGGTGAGGCTGCCGTCGCCGCAGAATAACAGGGGGTGTGGGTGAGTAGAGGGATGGCCTGGCCAGCGGTGGGAGTAGTAGGGGGCGGTGAGGCCTCCACGGCATCACAGCCAGCCACGGGAGGCAGGAGCACACGGCACGACCGGCGCTGCTTTGGGCGGCTGGAGCACGAAGACTAGTGGTTGAAGAAGCACTATGGCTGTTGGATGGACATCGTACGGTCACTGGAGCTAGAGTCGTTCATATTGACTAAGTTGACAAAGCCCTCCGTCCCCATAAACTTAGTAGGCCCACAAGTCAGCCTCCCACCAAGGTGAGTCCCAGCTAGCAGGGGGGTATTCATTTATTTGTGCGTAATAAGGAGGCATTTCTGGTGGGTTCGAGCTGACAGCAGGGGGAACGTTTTTTTCACGAAATACAGAGACCCTTCTGGTGGGTCCCAGCTATCAGGTGGAGAAATCATTATTTTGCGCGTATTAAGGAGGCATTTTCCTGTGTGGGCCCCTACTGTCAGCCTCTTCCAATGTTTGTTGTTTGTTGACCATGTTGACCTCGCCGCGTCGAGAGCACAAACGCGGTGGACGAGGGCGGGGCCCAGGAAGAGAACCACCCGGAGCCGGCAAAGCCACCGCAGTGGATGCCCACGCTGAGGGGAGAACTAGCGCTGACTGGTCGGCTACGGGGTGAGGCTGACGTCGCCGGAAAATAACAGGATGTGTGGGTGGTTAGAGGGATGGCCTGGCGGCAGCACAGCCAGCCATGGGAGGAGGGAGCATGCAGTCCCACCGGCGCTGGTTTGGGCGGCTGGAGAAGGAAGATCAGAGATTGAAGAAGCACGGCGGCCGTTGGATGGACATCCAACAGTCACTGTTGTGTGTTGACTAAGTTGACAAAGCCTTGCATACGCGTCAAAAAGAATTTAGGACAGCGGCATCGTCAACCTAGTAGGCCCAGAAGTCAGCCTCCAAATCTGTGGAAAACAGCATACAACCCATTAGCCATTATTGTCAATAATTTACAGCCCATTTGCTAATTCTTAAGGATATTTGAAGCCCATATTATTTTTATTAGCATTACAGACCATATATTCTGGGCACTGCTAAAAAATTCAACGAAATTTTGCATATTTCGGTGGGGTTCGAACTCTTTTAATCACGAAATTTCGAGTCACGTTAAAAATAGTTTTCAAAAAATTATATCAAAATAAAATTCAAAAAACAATTCTGTGCAAAAAAATGAATGAAATTTAGAATCTTAACTAGCAAGATGCCTGTTCGTTGCACGGAACATGAAGATGCATTTGTATGAGTAGTTTATCTTGTGGGTGAAAAGATGATATTTTAATGTAATTGGCAGTTGGCTTTGGTTTTTATAAGAGTGGAGAGTAGAGAAATTCTGAAAAAAAATACTATTTTAATGCAATTGCCGGCCGGCTTTGGTTTAAAAATTTGGAGCCCATTTCTTACAACTTATATCCCGTTTTCTGGGGAAGCCCATTTCTTATCCCTCCTCGTCTTGAAAGATTTGCAGCCCCGCAGGGCTAAGAAAAGCAAGTAGGCCTCGGTTTTGGTATTCTCCAAAAAAAAGAAGTGGGCTAGCCAATTTCAGAAAGAAAAAAATATCAACTGGGCTCGTCATGTGCTTAATAAAAGTGTAAGCATGGGCTAGACGGGCCACAGCCCCCGCACAGCACGCAGTTGAGCTTCATCTCTGAAACTGAAAAACAACTGGGCGAGCTGCTGGGTCCCTGGTGTTATCCATTCGTTGTGTAATTTTCTCGTTTATTGACTACATTGACAATGGCGTGGAACCTAGTTGTCAAACAATTAGGAGGAAGTATTGTTTTGGCTTGTAATAACGAGGCACCTGCTTGCGAAATGCAATGACCCTGGTGGGTCCCTACCGTCAGCCTCTCCACGTACAGTCATCTCCTGATTCCTCTTGGTTGTTGACCATGTTGACAACACCAGACGGTGGCGAGCACAGCGAGCTAACCAAGGCGGAGAACGACGGCAAGGCCTCAGACGGGAATGAACAGCAGCCATGGAAGATGCGGCAGTGTAGTGGCAGGTGGAGGGGAGTACGAGGGCAACAACATGCAAGTCAAGCATACAAATGGTACAAAAAGCCCAAGGATTAATTGTTCATCAAATTTTTAGACAAAACCCAGATAGAACATGAAAGTAACATCTAACCCAACCACTCTTTTTGCAGTCACAAACAAATGGATCGGTCTGATCCATAAAATCAACATCCTGTGCAAAAAAAATTATTTCAGGATGTCTACAACTTGTTGTAAATAGAAGCCGAGCACGTTTAGAAGCCCATTTTCCCACCTGAAACTTCTTTTTTTGCTGTTCAACATGTTCGTCCGTGAGAAATCTCTTGCTGTAAAAATTAAGCCTCGTGGACAATAGTAACCTCGCATTCAACAGGAAGAATGTGACAAAGCTTCTGTTTGCCAGGTTCGATGCATATCGTCCCATCGTTATTGTCCTCAAACAAATGTCATGAGAACTGAGAAAATCCTTGTGCTTATTACGCCAACAATTGGTTACATGTTTTTCTCCATGTGGTTCTGCCTAAGTAGACATGAAGATTGAAAACAGTTAAGGTCTGAAAAAAGAGTATGTCGAAAGAACGACAGTTGAACAGTTAATTCTAGTACAATATATACGGGCTTTCAATGTGCATGAAATCATCACCTCTATGTATAAATTCTCCAGAGATCGAAAGCATCACAGCAAGCCAATAATTATGTCCAGATCAAAACTATACATTCTAATATATATTATCTTGAAAGAATCCAGCAGCATTGATAGGCTATCAATGGACGAACTCTTCATTGAGCATATAACATAATATTATTACCCAAAGTGTACTCCAAGATGATACAAAACTTATGCGCACAAATGAAAAATGCAGCATATGATTACAAATGTGTAGATGATAATATACGGTACCTGAAAAGGTGAGGTGCCAAACACCAACTCCTTGTGATTATTAAATGGATCACGAATTACACCCAAGGTCTCCAGTTTGGGCGCAGAGACGACAGTTATTTCTGAAGGTGTATAACAATTATCAAGGAGCAACCTTTCAAGTGAAGGGGCATCTTCTATGATGAGTTGTTGTCCTTCAAAACAAATTCCAATGCTTTTAAGGTGAGGCGACTTTATTTGGAGACAACTGATACTGATTTCTATTCCCAAAACAATCAGCAAGCGCTCCAGGGTAGGGCAACTGGAGTGGATGATACTGTGCAGTGAGGCCTCCGACAGATAAACCACCACAAGCGAAAGTTTTTTAGCAGTGGGAGTCGAAGCATTTGTACCAGATCGTCTGGTAGATGGCACCGGGCGAAGGTGGCAGTGTGGAGAGAGGAGGAAAACCGCGAGATGGACAATGGTGGTGTGGGCATGAATTCTTGGTAGGTTCATGGTATGAAACTTTTGTGGTAATGGTAGAACTCAAACTGCTGGAGTTTACCGAATTCAGAGGATGTCAGCCAAGCGTCCACCTTGCTGGGTATGGACAACAGGTAGCTTGTCGGGATGCAGAGGCATTGAACGGGGCCCTTCTGGTGATAAGATACGATGGCTCTGATGAGATCAAATTCAGGAAGGATAGATATCTGACGACAGTCGAGATTGAGGGGCGTGGTGCGCCATAGAGGGCGCCACCGAGTTGAGAGGACTTGTGTGCAGCAGCAATCCTTGGTGGGGAGAAGCGAGATGATCTCCTCAAGGATGACGTCCGGGAGATCGCTGATGCGGTCCACCGGAGATTCTACCGGTTCCTCAGATCCGGGTGGAGGGGGCTCGCCGCTTCTCCCCGCGCTACCGGGTGCGGGATCTACAACCGGCGTCGCTGCTGGCGGGAGCCTCATCTTCTTGGCGCTGGGGCTAGCCGACTCCATTTTCCTTGTGGGCGTTGCGCCGAGCTCACGGGTTTGAGCAGAGTAGCCAGAGACGAGCCTAGTGGCAGTGCGAGTGGGGAAGAAGGAGGGCTGGGGATTTCTGTAGGAGTGGAAGAAGAGGAGCAGGCATTTTCTGTATGAGTGAGGAAGAAGGTGAGTGGGGTTTTCTGGACGAGTGAGGAAGATTGGGGAGCAGGGGGAATTGGGTGGGGAGATGGAAACGGGAGAACGAGTTGTTCGTGTTTCTAAGGCCCGCTGCACTAACTACTGCTTTTTCCCAAGAACCGCTCTCGTCTTTTGCGTTGCTGCATGACTATCCATGCATGCAGGATGCATGTGCCCGCCGGCCACTGCATGCGCCTGGTTTGTTACTAGGCCTATTTAATAGGGTGGTTATGGAGTAAATTAAGGAGATTATTTTCTCTGTGTGCATCCACCAAATTAGAGGATGCGGTACTGGATGCAGACACTCACATTAAACTAACATTTAGAAAAACAAAAGTTCAGCATATCTATGCATCTCAATGATTCACCATACTATAACCAATATACAAAACTGTGAGAAGGTGTGGAAATAAAGAAAATCGGTCGATACTTCTCTCAGCAAAGGGCCTCCCTGCACACGCATTAATTTCCTGGGCATGCTTGTTTCTTCTCAATGTTGCGAGCACTTTGAGCATGTTGGCAACTCCACAGCTAGCTAGTTGCGTCATCTTGCAATTGATGCTGACACATTTGCAGCAAACACATGAGGCAATAGAGATGACTCAACATGGGTCCATATTGTGCAGTTCCCCTGATATCATATTCATTGTCCTGAATCTGAAAAGATAGGAAAACAGTAGCTATACTTAAACGGTGTTGCAAAACAGTAGCACATATCAATAGCTCGGCATGACAAAACACGATCATCTGGACGAAGGGGATACTGACCTGCCTGAGGAAGATTACATATAATTTCATAAGTCCTTGGTTGATTTCCACCTTCGGCTGCACTGCTTGTTTGCTCCTCCACACATGACAGGATCGTTCCGCACTGCATTCAGCAAGTCAACGTACGAATAAGCTAATTTCATCTTGCGGTGGTCATTGTACCTAGTTACGAATGTAGGAATACCTGGAGCACCATGAGGTTAGCTCACAGCAGGTAGATGCAGCCATATAAATTTTGTGTGGTGCTACCAAAATTGAGGTTTGTATCCCTTCCCGTTATGAGAATTCTTCTTGAAGTTGGTAGAATCTGACGGCTTGTTCTTTGCGTCAAACTTGCCTTTCCCCTTAGATTTGTTCTTGTTGTTTTGGGGCTGGTTGGGCTGGAAGTTCTTCTCGTGTACCATGTGGGCACTAGAAGCTCCCTCGGCGACCCGAGCACGTGTGTCTTTTGCTCTCGCCTTCTCCTCAAAATCAAGAGTGCTAACGAGATCCAAAACAAAAAACTCATGTCCCTTGTTTTTCAGAGAAGTAGCAAAATCGTTCCACGAAGGTGGAAGCTTGGCAATGATGGTCCCAGCAACAAATTTGTCTGGCAACACACACTTAAAGTACTCAAGTTCCTTAGAGAGTGACTGTATCTCATGAATCTGCTGAACAACAGAGCTCTCATCAGTCATCTTGTAGTCACATAATTGCTCCATGACGTACAACTCGTTGCCAGCGCCCGAGGGCCCAAACGTGGCTTCGAGCGCAGCCCACATGTCTTTGCTGCTGTCAAACAACATATACGAATCCACAATGGAATCATCAAGAACACTCAGCAGGGAGGCTTTGAAGAGAGTATCCATGTTCTGAAAAGCTTCCTGCTGTGTAGGATGAAGATCGCCCTCAGGCTTACCCTTAGTGGCGTCATAGTAGTACATGATCTGAAACCAATATACTGCTCTTGTGCGCCACCTTTTATATTGCACCCCCTTAAAAGTAGGCGGCTTCAAAAGCGCAGCAAAACCACTCGGAGTAAATTGCCAGTGATCAGGTTTTTGGATTGGATTGTTGAATATATGAGCAATTTAGTATGAGATTTAATCCGAATCAGCAGTAAATAGATCATGACGACAATTGCAAACATCAAAGTAATGATGCGGACTAAACCAGGAGGACAGAATCACATGCTGTACAGCGGGAGCAGAACCGATGTGGTTGATGTTGTCACTCATGTCGTTGATGAAGAGGTTACCGAGGTCGGGGAAGAAGGCTGTCGTTGAGGAAGTCGTCGCTGGCAGCAGTCACAGGAGTGTGCTCCCCAAAAACCTGATCGCCCCTCTCCCGTACAGGATCATGAAAGGCGGGGTTCGGTGGACTGCTGTCCCTTCTCGCGGTGCATGCCGGAAGGAGGGCTGGAGAAGAATTGCATGGCGGCGCTAAGATCTGGAATGGTGCGAAACCATATGATACAGCCGTGGCTAGGGTAGAGCATGTCAGGTCGGAGTATAATAGTAGGCCTTTGGCCCCCAAACCCCACGTCCAAGTCAATAATATCTCAAAAAAAGTCAATAATAGCCCCACCAAGGTTTGTCTCAAAGAAAACAGAGTAATTAAGGCGTCCGTTAGTCCCTTTAGTATAAATACAATATCATTAATAATGGCCGCACCTTTTGTCTCACAAAGTAGAGTATGTTGGAGTACAACCGGCTACACATTTACAATCCGCTTCTCTTCTTTCTCCTCTTCTCTCTCCTTCAACTAATCACAAATACTATATTTAAATCCTTATAGCCTGCTTATGTCATCTAATTATAGTAATTGCTCTAAAAGTTACAATCCACTGTGTAGTTTGAAATGTCGGGCGTGCAGCGGGCGGTGCCCTCGGTCGGCGCGCCGCTTCAATGGCAGAAGCAGTGAGAGGTCGTGTCGCCCTGACTTGCCATCAATGTGGAGCGGCGGGCTCAGCTGGCGCCGGGCGGGAAGCGCGCAAGGGAGGGGGTAGGGGTTTTTGTTGGGCCAAGAAGGTGAGAAGCCAACTTGGGATCGATCCGGACGGGGAAATATCATGTGCTCCCATACTCTGCATATGACACTAGTCTATGTTACTACTCCCTCCTTCCCGGTTTATAGAGATGTTTAGAATAACATAGTAATATGTTATAGTACAAGTTACTCCCCACTATGACCAGTCTTGGCCTCTCCTAGTGCTCCACCATGTATAGCTGCTAAGCCTGCCACGTAGGCATAAAATATGATGTGGCACCAATAAACTGAGCACCTATGCATTGAACACTTGAGTTACTAAGCCATTTAATGCACTTAGCACCTCATCTAAAGAGCATTAATAGTATAGCCAGCTGCTGGCTATAAGCCTACAGCCCATCTTAGCACCTCATCTAAAGAGCATTAATAGTATAGTCAACATGTACAAAGTGCCTAGGAGAACGGGCTAGAGCTGGCTCTTCACGAAGATCCCGCTTACCTTCTCTCTCCTCTTCTCTTTCCTCCAACTAAGCAGAAATATACTAGTTTATTCCTTATAGCCCATTGACTCAGGTCTATTATACTTGCTCTAAGCACATCTAAGCACTTACTAGCACCCTCTTGACCGTGGACCTTGACGGTGTACGTCACCTTGTGTCTCATAATTTTCCTCGTCATCATCTGAGTCCTAGAAGATCTCACCCACATCATCATTAGCATGCAGCCGCCTTGATAGACAATGTGCGCAGAAGGAGTAGAGGCGACTGGGGACGCACCACCACCACGTCATGGGAACTCCGTATGTGCTCGTGTGCGTGCAGCATGCGTGTTTTTCCATCGGTGCTAGCTCTAAGGCAGTGGCAAATCTAGCACCGAAATGAAAGGTAGGCTCAAAGCATGAAGTCCCTAAGCTTGATTAGCAAAGCATTGCAACTGTTGGTTGTAAAACACCTCAGTATATTTGTCAAGTAGTATATTTAGCTGAAATATGATCTTTTGAGGGTAGGCTTAAGCCTATTGAAGCCCTACTAGTAAAATCGCCACTGCTCTAAGGCCGAGGTTGCGGTCGTCTTCGTCTCCGACTAGTAGTTGAGCAACGACGGGAAAGAGGTGCTGCAGGAGATGCGTATGTGCCGTTGCGTGCGAGCTTCGTCGTAGCACGACGAACCGGACGTCGCCGCAGATGGCGCACGCCTCCATGCAGCCGAGTGTGTGCGCATGCATGTTTTATTCACGTGCATTCTGCGGCCGAGCGTGTGTGCATGCACGTCTTTTGTACGTGCGTTGTGTGCTCCATGTTGTGCGTGTATGTGCATGAGTTGGATCGGATGGAGTTAGTGTGTTGGCTTGTGTACATATTTTAGAGTGTAGATTCACTCATTTTGTTTCGTATGTAGTCCCTTATTGAAATATCTAAAAAGACTTATATTTGGGAATGGAGGGAGTATAAAACATCTTCAACTTAGCATCATGATGTACCGTTTCTAGTGATCAGCGAAAAGTTCATGTTCTTTTAGTTGTTTATAGGTGGGCGGGCGGCAAAAAACAGGGGAAAAGGCGCAAGGTTCCTTGCAGACGCTCCACCTGTGAGGTTCCTTGCTCCTCCTCGATCGTCGGGAATCTATGCTCTTCTACTCTTTTCTTTTACGTGAGCTTTGTTCATCCTTTTCCCAACACGCGAGACATCTAGCATCAAGGTGCACGTGTCATGCAAGAAAATGGAGATAATCAGATAAGACTAGCCAGAATGGGGAGTAACATACACTAGTAACATACACATATCCCTAGACTATGTTACTACCTCAATAGTGGGTAGTAACATAAGTGTGGTAACATGCAAAACTTCATTTATTAGATTATAAACTCATATTGCATTGGGACATGTGATGTTACAGTAACTAGCTAAGTTACTAGTACTACATCTCTCCTCATTAACTCATTGCCACATAAGCAAATTTGCTGAGTTGGACTCGATGTTACTACCGAAGTTACTCTCAGTGTGGCTAGTCTAAGCAGTGCGTAAGTGAGTCGTGCGGGGGGGGGGGGGGGGGAAGCAGGGGAAACCCTTTTCAAGTCGTGCACTTCGATGGCACCTACGCAATATTTTTTCTCCTCGATGGCACGTGAATGGCACGTGAATAGTGCACGTACTCAACGAAGGAGCACGCGATGGTAGCAATGACATGGTCAGCCCTTTTCTGGAGAGAGTACGTACTACTAGTAAATAAGTTTGATGTGTCCTGTCAACTCGCAAAATGACGAGAAGCTTGATTACGCCTTCTCCCTCGCCAACGCGTGCGCGGTGGCTCGCAGCACGAGGAGAAACTTTTGATTACAAGCGGTGGACGTGCAGCAGTTCATTTGGTGTCAGATTGCCAGAAGCACTACTGTAGAACCATCGACTTCCGGAAGAGGCGAAGAGCCAAGCGCAAGGTCACCTACTAACCTTAGGCTAGGCGTAGTGGGAGTAACATAAGTATAGGTACCTCCTTTTTTATTATAGAAACAACCACACGCGAATATCAAGGTGCTGGTTACGTAGAACAAATTTCCTGCAGACCGTGCTCAGCCCTCCTCTATCTCTCTTCTCAGCCAGCCAGCGGACGCGCGGAGCCCATCGTCTGTTTGCTCACATGCGGCCCCACATGTCAGTGAAAACGCAAGAGGACCCACTGAACCTGCACATCTTTCACCTCGACGTGTTGGTGATGAAAAAAAATCCAAGAAAGATCTTCGGTGGCCGCTTTTGGAGTTACTCAACAGTAGTTAGATTCTATTTACAGTTTAACCCAAGATGCACATCTCGTGGCTTCAACTACCACTCTATTTTCTTTCATGACACGACCTGGATGCTGGATGTCCCACGTGTCGGCAAAAGGAGGAAGAACCCGACCAAATCTTCGGTTGTGCTCTCGGATTAGACTACTTGTGCTAACTTAGAAGTTTTATTGTGTACTCCCTCCATTCCAAAATACTTGACTTCCATTTGTCCAAAAATGGATGTACCTATATACTAAAACAAGTCTAGATACATATAAATTTTGACAAATAGAAGGCATGTATTGTGCAACGGAGGGAGTAGAATGGATGCAAGTTTTTGTATTGGGAAGAAGAGTACATCCATATATTGATAGAGCGCAATTTAGTAGATGTTCTATCACTTTTAGCTAGCACAGAGGCTATAGATGAGATTAGTGCACTTGTTGATACTCCTACTTGGTATGCGTGTTGCTGCTTAGACGTAGAGAAAAACAGACCGGAGGGAGTACTAGAATAGAGGCTAGACATGAGACTAGATCGAGGAAGCAACGTCTACTTCTTTACACTCTAAGAAGAAAGAAGCACGCAAGATCGAGCCTCCGCAGATCAACAATGAATGCATCGAGAAGGCACTAATCCAACTTACAGGAGTAGTAAAATATATTCTTGTGGTTCTTGTTTTCTTTGGTCTTGCTTTTCTAGTCAAAATTATCGTTGGAGTTCGTGCAAAACGGAGGACCGTTTGGGGTCGTGCGTTGCAGTTGGCCATGCAAGTGGGACCGCGGTTAAGGAAACCGACTATCGGCAAACCCCACCTCACCCGCCGCGCGATGGCTGAGTTAGAGAAACTATGAGGTTGAAGAGATTGCTCTAGCAGGGACTCCAAGAAATTTGGTGTCAGATGGAAGTCGTGCTGGTGGTGTGTGTCGTACTCCTGGACGTGAATGCTTGTTCTGGCCCATGCCACCCTACTACTCCTACTACTTATATATAGTAGTAGTAGTACTAGTATCGAGGACTCGAGGTGCTGATTACGTAGTAGAGTACAATATGGCTACAGTAAAAACACCCGCACAACGCGCGAAGCATGTGAAGCTAGTACTCCCTCCGCTCCTTTTTTGTTTGCGCCTAAGAAAATTCAATTTTTCCCTGAAAGCTCTGCGCCTTAGCTTCTTTACCCTGCTCTTTCCACTCGTACCCCTCCCATCTGTTCCGCTTTGACTGCATGTGCAGCCGCAGTAACTCCCAACTCTCTCTCCCATACCAATCGCCCCTTCCCAAGGCGTGCGCATGCAGATAGAGTGACACACATGCAAGCATGGAAGAGTGAGACGCATGCAGACTTGAAAGAGAGAGAGATGCATGCGGTGCGAGAATTCCGGTGTGGGGCAGGCTCAACCAATGGTATGCATGCCTAGAAAAACTAACCCCAGCCTCTCTCGGTAGCACATCAGGGATAGAACTGTCCAATTTCAAATGAAACAATCGCTCCTTGGTATCCTGGCTTCACCTTAGACGCAAACAAAAGAGGACCGGAGGGAGTACAAATAGTGTACTACTATTGTTGATTGGCCTCATCCGATAACCTGTTGCAATGCACGTACAATTATGTATTTGGAAAATATTTTTTTGCCTCGTCGCACCACTCACTCACAGAAGCGACTCGAAAGCCATTCATAAATTTAGTAAGTTTATCACAGGCATATCATTTTATTACATACAACAGGTCATCAACCCACATCGACAATGAGGATACATTATAAATACTAAAGTTTTCACCACACAACAAATAACAAGCAATGAAATGAACTTCAAATCAACCATTCCTCGGCGTTGGAAACGCTTGCTTTGAACCACAAGTGATTCTCTGGGACGGGCCATCCATTGTCGATCTGGAGACCAACACAGGACTGATCATACAGGCTAAAGTGGCCTATTATATCAGTACCAGGGTAGGGAACCACCCAAATGTCCGAGGTGTAGACATAGTTGCTTCTCATAAATGGTAGTAACGTTGTGTCAACAGCAGTTGGATCGGCTTTCACCATCATTGGATAGTTTTGTCCAAGGAAGAGCGAGTTTTCTCCAAGACTATCAATTCTGTACCAGGGAGAAGGAGTTGTCGCTAGCACACTAGTATCCATCCCGAATACCATGCAACTGCTGTTGGAATAGGTCTGGAGAGTGCGACCATGGGAGACTACACTTGCTTCCTTAGCAGTAACATCATCAGCGGGCTGTATACACACGAGAAGAGGTGATCCATCGGAATTAGTTGCCAGGCGCCAAATAGTATATGGGTGCTGCTCATCCTCATGCTCATGATCATCACCATCGTCATCTCCCCCTTGGTTATAAAAATCTTCAAGTATAGGTGGTGGAATGTTCGCAGGACCTTGGAAACACAAGAAGAAGGTTAATTAGTAAAGGGAAACTTGCTAACCCGCATGCATGTGGATGAAACAATTATAATTAAGGTGGAAGACAAACGTACCGAAACAACGACTCCATGCAAAAACAGTGCCACGAGTGGTGGCAGCAAACACAAGGCCCTCGTATTCAATTGCATCACAGTACTCATCCGTGTACAGAAACTAATTTTTGAGCAATATCCATCGAGTCAAACCAGCAAGGACGGCAACAAGCTTGTCGAAGATAGCAACAACTTCATAGTTGTTGTAATTCCAAGAGCGGTTGGGAACTCGAGAAATTGCTATCTTCCGTAGAAGACAGTCACCATGATTGTATTTGAACGTGTGTACAATACCGGTGTGCTCAACCTCTGGGCAGTCTGCTGAGACTTTTGGAAGTGGAACCCGGTCACGAGTGTACACATTCACAAGTTCCCACTCGCAGTTGGACCCAATGTAAACAACCCAATCTCCATTTGCGCCTGCCCAAGCCTTGCCCTCAAGCGATGGCATCTTAACATCATACGTATCATTATCAAGCAGCATTAACTTGCACAGGGCGAGGCCTCCGTCGTAACGGTGCCAATCATCAGGGTCACGGCGAAGAAGATAGGGGAGATCAAACCGCTCCTTGACTCTTGGGTTCCTTGTAATGATGTTATTAGTTGAGTCAAGAATGGGCTTGAACGAACCTGCCATGCTAGCCGAGGTGATGACGTCACACCGATCAATGAGTTCCTCCACCACGTCATCTTTTAGATCGGGGCAAGAATAACGGGGTCGTTTCTATCCTGTTCCCTCCATGGAGAAGATGATCGAACAATGGCAGAAGAAAGGGTGAAGGGCTAAAGGAAAATGGAGGAGGGAGAGGAAGAGTGTGCGACGGTAGTTCCAAATCGAGAGGGAAAGGCGAAGAGTCGGTTGGCGGTTGCCAGTTTTCCATGGTTCACGAAGGGGCGCCCCGGCCTACACGTCGGTTCAGAAATACTCCTACTACTCGCCGTCGTCTCACTGATATGTTGGAATGGGACCACATGTCAACGAAACTTCTCGTGCAAAATGCGATCTGGCCGCGTTGGCCCGAGGTGCCACATTAGTTTATTTTTTTATTGAAAGTTGCCACATTAGTTATCGGCCTTTATTTTTTTGAACATGCAATCTGAATGGATAGCTCATGTGGTCATCACACGTGAGCGGATATAGTGATTGTTGATTCGCCCGAGAAACTTATTACTGTGGGAATATGGGAGTACCAGCGGATTCAAGGAACAGAGAAATGATGGTTGCTTCGTCCGAGCAACTTACTGTGGCGAAGGTGGGGCTCTGTGATTTGACTGCTCACTAGTCATTACTACTGCGGCGCAACGACCGAGGTGAATCTTTCCCTGAAGTTGTGTTGTGCACTCAATATTGCTGCATGGCAGGTGGAGCCGGATGAAGGATGTCCAACATGTCGGCGAAACGAAGTTGAATTGTTTCTGGCATTGCTACCAATCCTTCAGAATTTGTTTATATGTACTCATAATTTTGATGAAATTGTACTATGATGCTATGAAGGTTTCAACTCTGGTTCCCGTAGGAAAAAAAGGTTTCAACTTAGGATTCATGTGTCTTGCCTCGAGATTATCTCGTTACAACATTCCATCAAATACAAATGAAACTACCATGGCTAATGCATCTGAATGGTTCGCAGATCAGCGCCAATATTCACATCACAACTGAAGACAAAGTTGTGAGAAGGTGTACAAATAAAGAAAAAAAATATAATTGATCGATGATGTTCGTAGGCATGGCTCCATTTCCTTGGCATAGTGTTCATTTCTTGGCAGCTAGTTTCACCCAGCTCTGTAGCCAAAAAAGAGGTGTATGAAGGACACCACAATCCGATCATTTTGTGGAGCTCCACTAAAATCGGGCGGACCATCCATGTTTGCAAAGATATCCAGTCAGTTTCATTACAATAATACTAGAACTAGATGATGAAACATAACACACATAAATAGAAGCAGATCACCTCTACGATCTCTCTTTAGGACTAACTTCTTGTTGGAGAAGATTAGGCATGGAGTTGGATGAGGAGGATAGAAAACCCAATCTCCCTTTCCGCAGTCCCACAGAAATGTAAAAACGTTGCCCGTGTGACATTTTGGCAGAACTGCACAAAACACTCTTCAGAAAAGTGATTTGTGCAGTTCACCAAAAGGTCGCAATAGCAACGAGGTGAAAATGGATAGCCCTGTTTGCAAAAGGAGGTCGAAAGGAAACAATTACTGCCCAATAACACGAGTTGAAGACACATGCGCCGACAAAAAAGAAGCATGTTCCATGTAAAAAGGGAAAGATAGCACATGGTGGTTTATCAAAAAAGGGTTTGAGGACGAGATTGCAAGATGGAAAGTACGCCGGCCGAGATACGATTTAAGCAAACAACTAAAGAAGATCTGCATGCAGCAACGTGGGAAGATGGGCAGTGGAGCAAGGCCGGAGGAAGCTGTACCTGAGGGTCGTCGGGATGTTACTAGGAGGGCGCCGGCGGCCGGGATCTGCCCATACTGCGGCAGCGAGCAAGTGGCGAAGGCCCTACCGCAACGGAGCTTGGTCATAGAGAACGGCGGGTACCGCAGATTGGGACGAGCTGCCTCAACACCGTCGAACGGAGAGACGATGCACATCCTCCCTTTCCGCCGGCGGACGGGATGCGGCCGGATCACTGACCAACGCTGAGAGAGAGAGGCCACGGCGGCCTTGTGTGAGATTGTGTGACGAGACTCATGAGAGACAAACCCATTTTTCCATTTTCCCCCATGACAATCGTTTTATATTCTAGGCGTGGTACCCGACCCTCCTTCGAGTAAACAACCGCTACACGTGTCAAATTATCACGTGGGCTGCCTTTTCATATAGAAATGAACTCCACCGTGTACCCACGCGGGTGTGGTCGGGAACGAGACGTGAGTACGTGCGTCTTGTTTGCACTTCTTCTTTAGGTGCAGGTACGTACGTGGGTGCGTGTGAGAGAGATGGTTTGTGATAAACAGAGGCAATGTGTTGATGATATCTCAATCAGAAAAACGTAACATATGCAATGTGTGTGAAATAGAGTCATGGACGTGAGATATCGATAGAATTGAAAACAGGGATGAAGTGTGTGGCTGCGCGATCGATAAAGAGTGTCATCGAATTTGTGTTTGCCCACGTCAAAGATACAGGGCGGCTGGCCTACTGAAATTTGAGAGGGCAGAGGAGCAGTTCTTCTCTTTGGCATGGATACCTACCTACAACGTTCGACTATCGGTGTGTGTGGGGGGGAGGGGTAGAGACCGGTCAACTAGTATATGTGTGGGAAGGAGAGAGACCTAGCTATGTATTGAGGGAGATCGATCGACATCCATAGATATGTGTAGCAGAGAAATAAGGTTGGGAAAAAGACAAAGGTAGAGCGTCGGAGGGTTGGTGGTGGAGTGGCGTCTCACAAATGGTGGGAGAGGCCTGCTAGACAAACGGAGGGTATGAGTGCAATATCAATAAGAGAAGGCGGGGGATGTATGTCTGTCTATGCACGTGCGTGTGAGAGACGGGTCGGGGGGTATTCAAGGATGATGAGGGGAGAAGATATGGTTTGTGTAAGCATGCGTAACTACATAGGAAGATCAACCGTCGTGTGTCTGAGAAAAGGAGAGACATAACTAGCGAGGTAAGTGTATTGGTGCTTGGTGAAAATGAATTATAGTCGACCTGGCTATATGTAGGGAGATCAGTTCATATACACGCCTGCATGTGTTAGAAGCAAATAAGGTACGGAGAGGCAGACAGGGGGAGAGGGTGTGGCTAGGAGGTGGTGCGAGAGGCCTACCATGTTGAGGGGGAGGAGTGTGCGAGCATGTCATTAATGAAAAGAGGGGCGGGAGTGTGCACCTGCGTGGAATCGTATTGGACATATGGGGGCATGGACAGTGAGAAGAGAAGAGGGGAAGTATATATGTGTTTGTTGTAGGCACACTTGGCTAGAGAGGTATGTCGACCGATGTGTGCCAGAAAGAAGGAGCCGGGGGCCTACACACACCGCTGGTGGACGACCTAAAGAGAAATAATGAACGTGCGCGATGGAGGGGACGCTAAGGGTGTCTGAGGGGGGCGGGCGTGTGCATGCACGATAGAAAGTTAGCGCTAGCTAGCTACAAATAGAAGAGGATCGTGAAGGTGTAAAAGACGAACAAAGATCATAATTCATTATAAAATGGTGGATACAGATACTTGAAGAAGATATCATAATGTAGAACATTGATTATAATTTGGGCTAATGTGTGGCTTTTGCAACTCAGGTCTAAATACTTGTCATAATGTAGGGGGCGGGGCACTATACTTTGTGTGATAAACACGGTGTACGTATGGAACATGGTTTAGATTATGAATATATAGTTAGTACATCAAATGTACTATTATTTGGAATCAACATCAAGTGTATTCAAAAAAATAGAATTCGAGTTCATGTAGTACACATAGTTCATATCTATCTCTATAGTAATCATGTGGTGTGTTATTAAGGTAATACATGAATGATGGTTGAAGTTGGCAACAATCATGATTGTAGATTCTTATTGAAATAGAGAAATAAATTCAAATTTAGTTCGAATTGCAGCGGTAGTATAGACATTTGGAATGCACTAAACTGTTGGTATGAGTAGCTTTGAATAGCATTTGTATAGTAAAACGGGGCAAGACTCTCTTTTTGTGTGGTGTGAATAGTTTTATTGTTTTTCGTTTTATTTTTGGTTGAGGGAAGTGCGAATTGATTTGGTACGTACAAGTACAATATACTACATGTTAGGCTTGTCCCTAAAATTCAACCCGTGTCTTGTTATATCCCAAAAATTCAGATATCGTGCTCCCAAAACTGGCGCCTTCACAACCCGCGCCTTGCTATCCCGAAATTACAACGCGCACGAAAACTCCCTCCAGCTGCCAAATCCCGACACGCGAGATCCCCCTTCTAAGCCAGAGCCAAAAGGCCCCCTAGTTCAAATCGGTGGGGGGTACTTTTGTAACACACCCTACATTTTGGACAAGCGCGTCCCTAAGTCATGCTTCACCCCCTCCCGTCGCCCCCTTTTTGCCATTCGAAATCCCAGGCCGCCATAACCTCTCCGCTCCAGCCGCGAAACCCCACCCTCCTCCGTCTGCCACGTCACCGCTGCCCAACCGGAGCCTCTTCCCCGATGACATCGTCCACCGCAATAGCTCGACGTCCCTCGTCCACCTCCCCGGATGAGGATCCGTCGTCCATCTCGCCGTCCAGCCGGTTCAGCCGCCCCGTCCTCCACCTCCAAGGAGTTGCTCCGACAATCGCCTCGTCTATCGCAGCTGCTCCATCCCCACGGCGCCGCCTTAACCTGCTCCACCGGAACCGCAACATCCTCACCGACTCCTCGGACGAAGCTGAGGCCTACTCAACGCCACCAAAGAGGTTGTACACTCATAGCATCGCACCTTCTCGTTAACTCGACCTCCCGGCACCGACGGTGCTCCATCCCGCACCCCCATGGAGCGGCTACCTTGAAGCCGATGCCGCAGGCAAAATCTCCACGGCGGCTCTCCCCCAGTGGAAGGCCCCTTCGGCGGCGGCGTCCATACCAGCCGGATCTGCTGCTGCTGCTCCGGCTCTCGCTCGATCGCTCGCTCGCCCAGCTGCTGCTACTGCTCTCCCCCTTGCTCGTGTTGCTGCTCTGCTCTGATTAAGCCACACTTCAGTCAACTGAATCGACTTTTGGGTCAGTCGATTTTCAGGGGTTGGGGGGCTCACCGGAGTTAAGGAAGAACCACTCGCAGCGGGGACGGGGGCTCGCCGGAGAGGTACCCACTATCTATCTTAGGGTTCAGGGTGGGGGCGGGGGGCCTAGAGGGCTGGCTAGGGCGGCGGTGGCGAGTTGTTTCGGGGCGGCGAGGCGGTGCTGGGGCCGACGGTTCGGCCGGTGGTGGCTGGCGGCTCAGGGGGGTGTAGGTTGAAGATGAACTGCAGGCCCTCCCTAAACTACATGTCAAGTGCCTCTCTGCTACCATTGCATTCAGTTTTGACAGTAGCATTCAGATTCCACAGTAAATTTCAGTTTCGACAGTTAAGTTCAGAGTCAACAGTTTTTACCTCATCTGTTGTAGTTAGGTGGTTTTTGGTGATGTTAATTTTACACCCATTTTACATCATCTATTAGAGATGCTATTAGAATCCCACTTGAGATTGACGATGTTTGTCTTGTGCTGCTTCAGCCTTGATGTCTTACGGCTCACCGGAGCTGCTCCAACGACAGAACGATCCATCACAACAGAGCAGTGCCCAGGATGCTGTCTACAGATTCCTCAGATCTTCCTCCACACCTCCGACGGCCACCTCTGCCTCAACTGCTTCAGCGACCAACCCAATGATGCTGAGGTCGACACGGCTACGGCAAAGAGGTTGTACACTTGTAGCATTACTTATTACTATACATTCACGTCGATCCATTAGGGCTATTTTGGTTCAACGGAAAAACATAGCAATAGGGAATTTTCCAATGGCACTCTACTATTCAATTATTCATGCATTTTGTTGAAAGGAATGAAGCAAAACATCCACCTGGACCTACTTTTCAAAATCCTATGCATTAAAACAAGACCAAGTGCATTAGTGCCAGAATAACATTCTAACTGTACACGCTTTCATATGGTTTCTCTTTATTTTGGCCATGTTTCTTTGCATTCCTCTGCTCTTCCAATTCCTGTAAACCAAACACCCAAGTTGACAGAAATCCTGTGTTTACAAATGCTATGTTTACCATGTGCATTTTCCTATCATATTCCGGTGTTTTTCCTATCCCTGCATTTTAAGAATCATGCAAGCCAAATGAGCCCTTACAGAATTACTTCAGTTACAGGTACGTGTCGAAGGGAACTTTGTGTGGTTTGTCCTGCTCCTGCCGTGACGTCGTCCACCTCACCAGAGCTACTCCATCGACAGAAGCATCCACCAAACCAGACATCACGACTCCTGACCGTCTTTCGCCACCTCAGATCTCCTTCCCTGCCGCTGGCACCCACCCCAACGGCATCACCATCATCGACTCAGCAAATGAACCTGAGGAGTACACGGGTCCACAAGAGAGGTCGCACTCTTTTGTTTCTGCTTATGTTATGCATTGCTTAAACTTACCTGCTACTTTATCGTCCTGTTCAGCTCTTGGACTCCCAACTCAGGTCCAAATTAATGTTCAAACTTGAGTTCTAAATTAGTTGTGGGGCACATATCGAGGCAGCAATGAATAGTATGTGTGTCTAATATCTGGTTCACCTAGGGTATGCATATGTTGTTCATCTTGGGTGGGAAACAAATAGTAAAGCAATCATCATCTGTCTTTTTATTAATTTAAAGCAATCATCAGCCTGCTATCATTATTTTTGGATCCATCCACTAGTTGTTACCATCACTCTAAATTTCTGCATGCTCTCCGTACATAATCTCACCATATTTTTTCGTATGCATGTCAGATATTGTACACAGTCATGCTGAACATGTAGAGAAAAAGAGAAGAGTTTTGCGCGGCAATACAATGCCATGCAGACATCGCTCCATGGTGGGTTCAATGGCAAACCCTCCCCACCCCTCGCCAGATTGTAATCCAGAGGAAGATATCTGTTCTGAGGCGGATTCAGACGCCGCTGACCACTCCTATTTACCCCCAAGGTGTTTGCTCTACCTTGGCATGATGATGTTAGTCATATCATGCATATGTTGCCTTGCAGTGCCTACTTTTGACATCATATATGTCATCTGCTTAGTTTAGACATGTTCTAATGCCACCTGTTTAGTTTCTATATCATATATGGGAGTTATGCAGTCTCATGTCTTTTAGCCAGCCATAATATATGTGAAATGTGCAATGCCATCCTGTTTAAACAGGCATCATATATTTGAATGATAGCTTGCCCATCCTTTTCTTCATTACATTTCCATTTGTCGACAATGTTTGTACATTAAACTACTCTTCCTGTGAATCAGCCATTTGGGTGGGAGATTGAAAAATCTGGAGTGAAAACAAGGCCTTCAGAGCAGACAGTGCTACCTGTCGAAGCAGATCTCTTGTTGGGTCCCGATAGCTCCTCAGAGATGGATTCAGAGACAGATGACCAGTCCTATTCCCCTACTGAGGTGTATGCTCTAACTTGGCACGGTTATACTGCTCATATCATGCATACGGTGTCTTGAATTGTATAGTTTAGACATCATATACACAATATTCAACACCATGTTCTTAGTTCAGACATCATATCGAATGCCCTCTGTTTAGCATATAAATCACATACGTGAATTAAATGATGCGATCCTGATTACTTAGATAACATGTAGGTGAATTATGTCATGCGATCCTGTTTAGTTATTCATCATATCTTTGAATTATGTTATGCTATGCTATCCAGTTTAGATAGACATCATATATGTGAAATTATGTCATGCTATCCGTTTTAGTTAAACAATATACATGTCAACTATTTCATGCCCTCTTTTTTCCACACTATCTATTGCATCTGTCTCTCATATGATGTCTGTACATTCAACTATGTTTCCTGTTTATCAGCCATTTGAATTGGAGCGGGTGATGCCAGTATCTAGCGGAATAAAAACACGGTCTTCAAATAAAACAGTGCTACCTCTTGGTGGAGATAGCACCCCGGTTGTACATGCACAAGAACCAGCCCTACCACACATAACCCAAACTCTCGCAGATTGTACCCCTAATGCGATGGACAGAGAACCAGCTTCACCCAATCTAACCCCAACCCCAGCCGATAATAACCCAGTTCCTATTGACACAGCACCATCTCCACCACAGAGCTCCCAAACAAGAGCAGTTAGTAAGGCAGCTCCAGTGCCCAAAGGGCCAGTACTATCACGGCGAACCCCAACTCCACCAGTTAGTACGCCTATTCCTGTGGAGGAAGCACAACCAGCCAGTCGTAGTTTAGCATCTATCGTATTTGATGTTGTTAAATCGTATGTGCGTATCTTCCCATCTTGGAAATATTATACTGAAGATGAAGGAAAATGCCAGTTGCAGGTGTTTGTCCAGGAGTTATGTGTAAGTAATGTTATTCATGGCAATTACTTTGCTTCGTCCCATACATCCTACCTCCATGATGGTTATAATATAGCAAATTTTCCCATTTTTCTCTATACAGAAGGACCGATTTGGAAACTCAGGATGAGGTAACCTGTGCTAATACCTCTACTATCTTCAAGAATGCTTGGTGGAAATATCGGAATTACCTAAAGAAAACGTACTTCACCGGCAAAGAAACTCATCAAATTCCCCTTCATTCTCCTGAGACACATTTACTGGACGATGACTGGGAACGCCTAGTTCTGTACTGGTCCCGAACCAAGAATGTGGTAAGGTCTATGAGCTCATTTTCTATTTTTAAGTATTATATTCTTGCGTCTTACTGTACTATGTTCATGTAGAACAAGTGCCTAAACCTAACGAACAACTGTTCTAATTTAAGATTCCATTGCTATCATAGTTCAAAAAAGCGCTAGGCGTTAATTGTGCGTTTTGCCACCGCCTTGCACTTTACTGACCAAAGTGCATGCTTATGCGCAGTTATGCACAGATTAAGCGTGGTTATGCGCAATGCGTTTTGCCAACGCCTAGAGCCTAGGCGCGCTTAAGCGCTCGCTTAGGCGCACCTTTTTTAACTATGATTGCTTTGCTCTTGTATCACTGTATTTACTGATACAAACTTATTTTTAAATTGAAGGATCCAATCGAAACTCCAATGGCACAGCAGGTATGTTCATGCATGTTTCTTTAACAGGTTTGCTCTTTTCAATAGCTCTTTTGATTTCAATTTCAATTGTGTATACAGTTGACTTTCATATCATGCACATTACTAGCATCACAACATAGCCAATAGTGTTGTTGTACATGTAGACCCGTGGTACCCATCTGAAATCTTGTTGTGCCATGTAGTTTCCCACGCTTTGTATTCTTTCACTGATGCTTTGTCTTGAACTGATATGAATTGAACCGTGTCTCTATTTTGATTTGGCAAGACAATGCAGTGACCATAGGACATAGATATATGTTTGTTTGATGCTTTTATTATGTACTAGTACTTGGCAATAGAAGACTTGGTAGTTTAATCCTGTCCACCTTACTAATGAGCTCGTTCACCGAAATGAGTTTCATATACTAGTACATGCTTGTGTCTTCTTGATTCTTCTTTTAGAATGCTGACAGAATATTGGGGAGGAGTGCCTTATTAAGCAATTGTAAAGGAAGTAATGCAGATAAGGTTCAGGATAGTGACACATCCTTGTTGGTCTCCAACAAAGCTGGTAAAACAACTAAGGAAGACTATCTTGAAGACAGCAAGACAACCCCAAAGTCCTGTCTTGGTTTAGTGTTCGAGTTAGTGGCCACTACCGCTTGCACAAGCTATTCAAACTCACTGTCTGAATCAGTTCGGTTTCTTGAGTCTCAACTACAAGCTGAAAGACATCGATCAGTTGTGCTGCGACAAGAAACAGAAGGACTGCGAAAGTCCCTGGAGCATTTAGATGCATACTTTCTGGTGCAACAGCAAGCGTTGGAGGATTTTAGCGCCAAACAGGACAAAGCTAATCAGCTTGCTAAGCTTATTGCCAGCATGGTGGATACCTAAGATAACGTTTCTTGAGCTCTTCTGAAGTTGTTTCAGTTATGCTCTTGTTTTGCTGCCGCATTTATTTGCACTGGTGGCCAATTTTGCCGGCCAGTGTATGTAATATGCTGCTTTGTTCCCTATATTTGCACTGGTGGCGAACTTTGATGCCCAGTGGGTGTAATATGTGTAATAGCGGTAATAGGCTAGCCTTAATTGCTTGCTTATTTATTTCCTTAGGGATCAATGGGCCTTCTACGGGCCGTCGGGTCCATGGTCCTTCTACGGGCCGTACGATCCATGGGCCTTCTACGGGCCGTACTATCCATGGGCCTCATACGGGCCATAGGATCCATGGGCCTTCTACGGGGCGTATCATCATTTCGCCAATCATGGGTCGTACTATTCGTGGACCATAATGGGCCGTTAATAGGCCATATTTGATAACTCTATGAAAACAGCCCAACGGGTTTTTTCCATGAAAATGGCCCAACGTATTAACGGTCCGCAAACGGGCCGACTGTAACGACGGGCTGAATTTGGCCCACAAGCAGAAAATGACAGTAACGGGCCGTATGTAACCGAATGCTGCAAGTGAGCCCAAGAATCAATGGGCCTTGAGAAGGCCGAAAGATAACTTGGGCTGGAAACGGCCCAATGGAATAACGGGCCATTAATGGGTATAAAGTGGTACACTATTCATTACGGGCCAGTTTCACCACGGGTCGTTAATGGGCCAAGAGTTACAAAGGTCCTCATATGGGCCTAAAGAAGTCATGGGCCACACATGGGCTAGAAGTTAAAATGGGCTGAATCATATTGGATGGCCCAGATGACGCTACTGGGCCTAATTTGGATAGGGCGTAACGGGCCCTGGGTTAGCGGGCTGTAAATGGGCTATATGCGAACAGGCCGTTAACAGGCTTTTCATGGGCCGGGCCGCCACCTTTTGACCAAGTCATACGGGCCGGCCTTTTCACAAGAATGGGCCTCTGTTGGGCCGTGCCACGTGTCGCCGTATCATAGGCGCCTTCGGTCCAATGAGCGGATGACATCTATCCCAACGGTGAGCCGACACGTGTTTCCTCCAGCCAATGATGATTTTACACGTGGAAAATCCCCATTGGTCGGGGATGTTAATGGGTTGTCGGATCCAAAACCTGACCCGATAGCTTAACAGCGTTCCGTTACGGTGGATGCCACGTGTAGGTCACCCTTGATGAAAGCACTTCTATGACGCGTGATTTATCGTCATGGAAGTGGACACTTCCGTGATGATAATTTTGGTAATGTCATGGAACACTTCTACGACAGCACAGGTATGACTATCTTGATTCTGTCATAAAATCGTCATGGATGTACATGCATGACAAAAAACGCGACCTACTGTGACAAACATGTATCATCACGGAAGTGTATTTTTTTTGTAGTGTCTATACCATCCAACAGGCTATCTAGCTACAATCCTGTTGGGAATACTTGGCGGCTAACACTACCTGGTCATATAACAGACTTACGGAAATTTCTTGCCCATCGGGCCCCGCCGGTCCTACTTCGGCCATATGGTTCGGGTCCATCCTGGTGTAGCGTGTCTTCACCATAGCCCAGGCTTCTCTTGCACCTTGCCGGCAAGCTGACACCTTCCACAATCGGAAGCACCTCCGTGCTCCTTGAAGCATATCCACAAGCTACCCCATGTCATTCGGCAGGGAACTTGTTGGCCACAAGGCTTGAGCAACGCCGTGCATCACCCGCCGAGCTCGATCGTGCAACTGTGAAAGGTCTTGTAGCAAATCTCCCGCAGATGAGGGCATCTCCTCCCCGGGGCGACCCGTTAACATTCCTACAAGCAAAATTCTTTCAATATACTTCCTCGCCGAACTATAATATAGTTCGTCTGGATACTTACCATAAATTCCGCATCGAAGCCTTTTGTTCTCCTTCACGGAGTCCGCCAGCTGAGCATGGACGTCCTTAAATTCCACGTCCAGCCGAACATTAGCATCTTGAAGATTGTTCTTCTCCTGCCTAACTTGCGTAAGAATGCGCTCGCCGGCCTTTAGCTGCCTTTGGAGATGCGAGTCATCATCCGTTACGCCCTCCGGATTCACCCCGGGATTGTCTGGAGAATTCTCTGTTAGACTTGTTATACGAATCATTTAATACCTGGTGCATCTTTGTACAATCGAGATAAATGTAACCAGATGAGGCCTTCTGGGACTCCTCTAGCTTGGCAACCGTGGCCCTTAGTTGGGTCTTGCACCCCTCCAGCTCCCGAGACAATTGCTCATTCTTATCTACAAGAACCTGCGCATAAATTGATCCTTAAAACAGTTGTTCCAACCATTTCACGTCTCATGGGCTACTTCTATACATGCATATAAAACTATCTTACCCGTATATCTTTGGTATACTAGTCCGTCGCCCGGGCAAGCCCGCCTTGAGCAGCTCAGATGTATGCGTCTCCCGAATTGAAAGCATTAAATGCCTCTTCGGAGAAGATGTTGTTGCGAAGCACGGCCCGTCAACGCTGGTGATTCATGGCGCTCTCTACTTCGGAATTCGTGGCAGAGAGCATATCGGTGTCCTCTGTCGGAGGACTATGCGGCATCGGCCCCACATCTGCCTCCTCTCTCGAAGCCGGTTCTGGAATCCGACTGGTGGATGCGTGATTGGCAGGATCCTCGGATATAGTCCGGATACTCCTCTTCCTGCTAGGATGTAAAGGGTGATGTTATACTTCAAATACAATAATTACATGACAGGTTTTTGCCTTACCTCTATAGCGGTGTTTCGGCCCTAACCGCCTTCCTCTTGAGCCTACCCAATCCGGACGCCTGCGGCTGACGGGTCCCTAGGGGCTCGGCCCTGCGCTCCGACCGTCATCTCTGCAAAGAACATGACACTTCAGGGGTAAGGCATGACATTAGGAAGGAGTAGTCTTCGGAGGATAGAGTCTCATGCTTGGCTTACACGCGACGTAGGTAGAAGTCTCGGATAATCGGCAGTAATAGCCACTGAGGCCCCATCATGGCTCGCCCGATAAAATATCCCATTGACAAGCTCCACGGTCATATCCTGATCTTCTTCGAGTCCTGGATCCAGGGCCCTTTCGGGGTCCTCTGGCTAAGGGGAAGGGGTGGAGATTCCTTCTATGGCCCTCCTCAGTTCCTGCTCGGAAATATCGAGGCAGGTAATCTTAGTGAAGAACACCACAATAAGTGAAGCGGGAAAATGAATGACGACTTACCCAGTTTGGGGGATTGTACATGGAGAATCCGTCCCGCGGTTTGATGTGAAGGAAGTCTTCCTCTTCTCCTTTGTATAAATCGGATAGTATCCTTGCTAGAGGAGCGGCGGAGACCGGACCCTTATGGCCACAACGGGTGGTATCGTCTTCCCTGTTGAAAAGCCACATGGGATTGCCCCGATATTGGAGCAGTTGCACCCCCCGCATTATGTATATTGTCATAACCTCGACTATCGTCAGTCCGGATTTGGCCAGTAACTTTATCCTGCTCATCAGGAAGTGTATCTCCCTGGTGTCCTCCTCTTGGGGGCCTCGGGGGCGCCAGCTTAGACGTGCCCTCAGCGGGGCATTACTGAACCTGGGAAGACCTGTCCGGACTGGATCCGGGAGGGGAACGTCATCAATGTAGAACCACTCCGAAGGCCAGTTTTCTGGTGCCTTCTTGGGAGTGCCGGATAGGTATCCGGTCTCGGCGATACGCCATACTTCGGCCCCGCCCACTTGGCATAGGGACTCTCCCTGGTTGCGGGGGACAAGGCAGAATAGCTTCTTCCATAACCCGAAGTGAGTCTCGCAGCCTAGAAATAGCTCACAAAGGGCGACGTACCCTGCTATATGTAGTGCGGAAGCTGGGGTAAAGTTGTGCAACTAGAGACTGTAGAACTCCAGGAGCCCGCGAAGGAACGGGTGGATAGGAAACCCGACGCCCCTTAACAGATGCGGAATGAGGCATATTCGCTCCTCTGGAGACGGATTAGGAGATCTCTCCGCTTATTCCCCGCCATTATAAGTGGCTATTCCGGCTCGGACGGGGACCATGAATGCCGGTGGGAGAAACCCTTGGGTTTGTAACTCTATCAAACGGCTATGAGGAACTGAACACTCTTCCCAGTCCCCCGGCTTGGGTCAAGGGGAGCGAGCAGAAGAGCTGCGACGATCGGCCATGTTGGAATGGTTTTTCTGGGGTGCTCTGTTGGATGCTTGCTCGAGGGGGAAGAGTGAGGTCTAGATGTGGGAATCCCTGTCTCTTCAAATAGACGGCTAGCCCAAAGGATCGGGTGTGGCAAATGCAAAAATGCCTCGACTCCTTGCATTTGCTCGACATGTGGAAATGGTGATTATTGAGGCACTGAAGCCGAGGAGTACAACATTGATGAGAAGCCGGACATAATTTGTTGTAATAGGTACATTGGAGTATTCGGAGATGGAACCCGCCTTGCAATGCCGAAGACAAGACTGCGCGCCGGACTCATCGTCATTGAAGCCTGGTTCAGGGGCTACTGAGGGAGTCCTGAATTAGGGGGTATCTGGACAGCCGGACTATATACATCGTCCAGACTATTGGAGCGTGAAGATACAAGACTCAAGACTCCGGCCCATGTCCGGATGGGACTCTCCTTTGCGTGGAAGACAAGCTTGGCGATCCGGATATTATATTTCCTTCCTTGCAACCAACTCCATGTAAACCCTAGCTCTCTCCGGTATCTATATAAACTGGAGAGGTTGGTCCTTAGAAGGCCGATCACAATTACAATCATACTATCATACGATAGCTTCTAGGGTTTAGCCTCTACGATCTCGTGGTAGATCTACTCTTGTGCTACTCATATCTTCAATATTAATCAAGCAGGAAGTAGGGTTTTACCTCCATCGAGAGGGCCTGAACCTGGGTAAACATTGTGTCCCTTGTTTCCTGTTACCATCAGCGTAAGACGCACAGATCGGGACCCCCTACCCGAGATCCAGCGGTTTTGACACCGACAGGGGGGATCTCATCACCGGTGGCCATCTTCATCATCCCGGCGCTCTCCATGACGAGGAGGGAGTAGTTCACCCTCGGGACTGAGGGTATGTACCAGTAGCTATGTGTTTGATCTCTCTCTCTCTCTCGTGTTCTCTCTATGGCATGATCTTGATGTATCGCGAGCTTTGCTATTATAGTTGGAACTTATGATGTTTCTCCCCCTCTACTCTCTTGTGATGAATTGAGTTTTCCTCTTGAAGTTATCTTATCGGATTGAGTCTTTAAGGATTTGAGAACACTTGATGTATGTCTTGCCGTGCTTATCTGTGGTGACAATGGGATATTCACGTGATTCACTTGATGTATGTTTTGGTCATCAACTTGCGGGTTCCGCCCATGAACCTATGCATAGGGGTTGGCACACGTTTTCGTCTTAACTCTCTGATAGAAACTTTAGGGCACTCTTTGAAGTACTTTATGTTGGTTGAATAGATGAATCTGAGATTTTGTGATGCATATCGTATAATCATGCCCACGGATACTTGAGGTGACAATGGAGTATCTAGGTGACATTAGGGTTTTGGTTGATTTGTGTCTTAAGGTGTTATTCTAGTACGAACTCTTGAATAGATTGATCCGAAAGAATAACTTTGAGGTGGTTTCGTACCCTACCATAATCTCTTCATTTGTTCTCCGCTATTAGTGGCTTTGGAGTGACTCTTTGTTGCATGTTGAGGGATTGTTATATGATCTATCTATGTTATTATTGTTGAGAGAACTTGCACTAGTGAAAGTATGAACCCTAGGCCTTGTTTCCTATCATTGCAATACCGTTTGTGCTCACTTTTATCATTAGTTACCTTGCTGTTTTTATAATTTCAGATTACAAATACCCATATCTACTATCCATATTGCACTTGTATCACCATCTCTTCGCCGAACTAATGCACCTTTACAATTTACCATTGTATTGGGTGTGTTGGGGACACAAGAGACTCTTTGTTATTTGGTTGCAGGGTTGTTTGAGAGAGACCATCTTCATCCTACACCTCCCACGGATTGATAAACCTTAGGTCATCCACTTAAGGGAAATTTTCTACTGTCCTACAAACCTGTGCACTTGCAGGCCCAACAATGTCTACAAGAAGAAGGTTGTGTAGTAGACATCAGCCATCAAGTACCTCCCCCTAAAACTTAAGGGACCAGCACGGCATTGGCTAAATAGCCTCCCAGAAAACTCTGTTGTAAGCTGGGAAAACTTGGAGGACGCCTTTAGAGACAACTTCCAAGGTACCTATGTTCGGCCCTTGGAAGCCGATGATCTTAGTCACATAATCCAGCAACCCAGCGAATCAGCTCGGAAGCTTTGGACCAGATTATTAATTAAAAAGAACCAGATTGTGGATTGTCCGGACGCTGAAGCCCTCATGGCCTTCAAACACAGCGTCCGAGATGAGTGGCTCGCCCGACACCTCGGCCAAGAGAAACCGAAGTCCATGGCAGCCCTTACTGCACTTATAACCCGTTTCTGCGCGGGAGAAGACAGCTGGCTCGCTCGTAGAAGCAATAGCACCAGCGACCCAGGCACCTCTAAAGCCAGGGACGGCAATGGCACACCACGACGCAAGAAGAACAAGCGTCAAAACAACACCGAAGACACGGCGGTAAACGCCGGATTCAGTGGCTCGAAATCTGGTCAACGGAAGAAGCCATTCAAAGGAAACAAAGATGGGCCATCTAGTTTGGACAGAATACTTGATCGGGCTTGCCAGATTCATGGCACCCCCCATAAACCTGCCAATCACACCAACAGAAATTGTTGGGTCTTTAAACAGGCCGGCAAGCTCAATGCCGAACACAAGGAGAAAAGGCCACCCAGCGAGGACGACGATGAAGAGCCTCGCCCACCAAACATAGGGGGCCAGAAGCAATTTCCCCCGAAGGTCAAAATGGTGAATATGATATATGTCACACACATTCCCAAACGGGAGCGCAAGGGCACATTAAGGGACGTCTATGCCGTAGAGCCGGTCGCCCCAAAATTTAACCCATGGTCCGCTTGCCCGATCACCTTCGATCGAAAGGACCACCCAACCAGTATCCGTCATGGAGGATCGGCAGCTTTGGTCCTCGACCCAATCATCGATGGATTCCATCTCGCGCGAGTCCTCATGGACGGCGGTAGCAGCCTTAACCTTCTCTATTAGGACACCGCCGCAAAATGGGTATTGATCCGTCAAGAATCAAGCCCAATAAAACTACCTTTAAAGGAGTAATACCTGGTGCAGAGGCCCGCTGCTCGGGCTCAATAACGTTGAAAGTTGTCTTCGGCTCGACCGACAACTTCCTCAGTGAAGACTTGATCTTCGATATCATACCCTTCTGAAGTGGCTATCATGCACTTCTCGAACGGACCGCTTTTGCTCGATTCAATGCGGTGCTGCAGTATGCTTATTTAAATCTCAAGATGCCCGGTCCATTCTGTGCTATAACAGTCAATGGAAACACGGAACGCTCCCTTCTTATAGAGGAGCACACCGCAACTCCCACGGTCGAGGTATAGAACGGCCCACTCCAGCCGCCACACCTCATCAGCCATCAAGCCGCTGGACTTTGTTAAAAGAGTCCGGTCAGTCCCGCAATTTAGCGGCTCGGTACATCTAGAGCTAGAATAGCAGTTTCTCCTCTGTAGATCCACGCGCACAACCGTGGAATTTGTACCGCGTTTGCATCATTACGCACTCAAAATACCTTGGGCATCGACGGAGGCACAATACGGGAAGGTCTATAGTTTGGCTCGACCCTATATGATCTTCCACTCTTTTTCGCTTACCTTTTTACCACAGCTGCATTCGAGCCCATGTATCCTATGGACTTACAAGGACTCACTCCGAGCCCGGTTTCGTACGGCAAACATAAGACCGTTCCCTTCAAGGAACCCCTCTATAAAAGGCGAATGCGGCACAGACATGCGGCAGGACATCCAAAGGACTCTTCAGACCAAACCTTATTTTAAAGGACCTGAACTAAGCTTTTCTCCTTACTATTAGACCCCCGGCATGTAAAATGATTTTGGTGCCTATGGTACCCTCTGTAAAGACCACGTCTTGACGTATCAATCAGATTTAGTAGTGACAATTTTTTCGGTATCAACTTTATTCATAAAACAGTAGTATGTATCTCTAGTTGTCACACATACCTCGACACCTATTGCCAGGGGCTCCATACGGCCACTTATGAGCCGTTAAACGAAAGCCTGGACAGCCTTGTAGCACACTTCAGCATCCCAAGCTTGGCATTATATGCATCAGCTCTGAATCATGTCTTTGGTCAATAGTTGGGTTACCCGGCTCCTGTGTTTGCTACCTTACGTTCCGATTGTTCAGCTAGGGTAGTAAAGGGAGAACTACTGCGATTGTGTTTCTGGTTAGTCCGGTCAAGCACCTCAGTAGAGAAATCCGAAAACTGACTGTCATGATGCGGCGAGAGCTGGTCAGCCGTTCGGTGACTTACTAAATCGTTAACAATTTTTCTGTTTTAAACGAAGGACTGTTTTTCCAGTCATATATGTAACACATCCGTATTCGGATAGTCACATACGTACCAGGGGCTATTTTATAGCCCCATCGTCAAACTCCTATGGCTAAGTGAGAGCGGTAAAGTCGTATAGTCTGATTTCCTGGTTCGATGCACTGACACCTCCATCACGGACCAAGACGTTGGGTCAAGAGTGTTCATGTGCCATTCCGAACACCCCCGTAGCATCTACGTAGGGGTCGAAGCCGATGACTGGAAAACTCTCAGGCATACAAAAACAGCCGCACAGGAGGAAAGAAGTTTCAGATAATGGTGCAAATATATTACAAAGCCTTAGTATCTATAATAAACACGATCGGGTCATTCGAATACATTCATTCGAATATGATGTCCTTTGAGAATTGACCCTCTATCAAACGAGCACCTTCTAGGACGTCGTTTAAATAACGCTCCGGCGTGTGTTGCTCCTTGCCTTTGGGAGGACCCTCCACCGCGACAACGGCAGCTTTCATCTTGGCCCAGTGCACCTTGACACGGGCGAAGGCCCTCTGTGCACCTTCTATGCACACCGGCCGTTTAATGGCATCAATTCGGGGCACGACATCGATAAGTCGCCGCCCTAGGACAAAATAACTGCTCAGAATGGGTTCAGCAGGCCACAGCTGGAGTATCACCTCCTTCATGGCCGCTTTAGACATCTTGTGTAACTCGGACCATTGCGCCATCTGGTCGTTCAGCAACGTCGAACGCTCCTGCGTTGCATATTGTGACCAGAACAACTTCTCCGTCGCATGCCCCTCCTGGGCCTGATAGAATTGCGCTACGTCAGCGGCGCTCTTCGGTAGATCCGCAAAGGAGTCTAGAGAACTCCATAGTCGATTAAGTAAGGCATACCTCCGATCGCCAAACTTAGACTGTAAAAGAAAGGGCTTACCGGCCACTATCTGTCCGGCCTATCAGAGCTCCTCGCGAGCCACGGGGGATTCAGACCTCGCCTCTTGGATGTCCTGAAGGGCCTTGACGAGTTCGGCCGCCTTCGCTTTATTCCCCTCCTCGAGGAGCTCGCACTTGCAAGTTGCGTCCTTGCGCTCTTGCTCAATTTTTGATACGCGCTCCTCGAACTGGCGTCGGGTGGCCTGTTCATCCTTCAAATCGGCGGCCGCATCGCTCACCCTTGCCTGCTCCTTTGTGCAGGCAAGGTCGCTCCAGAGGGTCTCGGCCTCAGCAGCGCCATCTGCAAGTTATGCATATAGCAGCACATGAGCATCACCTAAGCATTTGCACACTAATTCAATGGCATATGGAGCACTTGAAACATACCTTGCGCTTTGTCGAGCCGCTTGTTAATCTGGGCATTGTCCTCATCGACCAACTGCAGTTTCTGCTTTAGTTCAGAAACTTTGGCGGCCTGAGCAGTCGCTGCCAGCAGTGAAACCTGATTATTTATCAAACAAGGCTAAGTATGTTAGTTACTGCAGATACCTATCGACCCTCTGTTCGCCCTCCTTCATTTGCCAAATAGAGTCTTAGGGTCTACTATCTATATAGGCTGGATTTTCATGGAAAGCAGCTAAAACACATTACATCGCATACCTCGAAGCTTGTTATAGGCTCGTGAAGGCTTCATCCAGTCCGCTCTTAGCAGACTGAACTTTTTTCAACCACTATACCCATTAAGGTACGGTGCTCCTCCAAGACGGATGCACCTTGCAGTGCATCCAACAGCTTGTTCGGCGCCTCTGTATTGGTAGAAGTCCTTGTTCCCCCCTCCTACAGAGGGGGCTGCCGATCCAATTCCGGGACTGTATGGGTCTCCGGAACAGTATCCGATTGAGGATCGGATGACCCAGGACCTCCATGGCCGGTCTCCATGGGAGTTGCACTCCTCATGTTCTCGACAGTTTCCGGTGCCGCATTAGTCCTCTCTCGCACTTCTCCGGAGCCCGGAAAAATCCTTTGGGATGACACCTCGGGATCGTCCATCCTAGGAGGCGAGGAAGCTCGTGGAGGCGTCTCGCTCTCCATCTTCTCCGGCAAAAGATCCCCCGATGACGACGATTCTTGAGGAATGTCACTGGCCGGAATGAAATATGAAATTTAATATTATTCTTATAATCTATAAAAATAATTAGATGTATATCATACATCTTAGGGAACTCACGATTCGGTAAGGGGCTTGGTGCGGGGGCGGGGCTTGGGAACGGCCTTGGTGCCTGAATCTGAGTCATCGGAGACCCTTCCCCTCTTGGACGCCCCCTCCTCCGGATCTACGGAGGCGGCTCTCTTTTTCCCCTTGGGAGGAGGGTTTTCTACCTCCTCCTCCTCCTCCTCCTCCTCCTCCTCCTCGTTGTCTTCATCTTCCTCGCCAGAGGAGGGAGCTTCGGTTCCTCCGGACACAGCCCCCGAAGTCTCTTCAGGATGGAGGTTGCCTTGGGCCTCCTTGGTCTTCTTCTTCTTGTACTTCTTTGCCGGCGCCTGATAGGGCGCCGGGACCAGCATCTTCATTAATAGAGGATTGGCTGGGTTTTCGGGGAGCGGGGTCGGAGACCTAATCCGCTCAGCCTTCTTTATCCAGTCCTGTTCTGGAGATGGAATTTTCATGACCCCTCCCTAAGATTGACAAGCTAAGTAGTATTCGGCAATATGGTACTTACTGGGGAGGCCGGATTGTTGCAGTCGAGGCCGGTGTCGTTGGACGTCTGTGGCCATGTCTTCTTCTTCTTAAAAAGCAGCTTCTAGATCTTTTTATGTGTCATGCCATAGAAGTGCTGCAGAGTCCCTGCCCCCTCCTGATTGAACTCCCACAATTTGAGAGGCCCTCGTTGGCAAGGGAGAGCGTGGCGAATGAGCATCACCTGAATCACATCAGCAAGGGTGATGTCCTTGTTTATCATGCTCTTGATACACTTTTGCAGCATCAACACGTCGTCAAGGGACCCCCAATCTAGGCCATTGTTGGTCCAGGATGCGAGCCGCAGCGGAGGTCCAGATCTGAAGGCAGGAGCAGCGGCCCACTTGATGCCGCGGGGTTCGGTGATATAGAACCACTCCTGCTGCCACACCTTGACAGTGTCCACAAATATTCCTTTGGGCCAGGTAACATGGTTGAGCTTGCTCACCATGGAGCCGCCGCACTCGGCGTGTTAGCCTTCAACTACCTTCGGTTTCACATTGAAAACCTTGAGCCATAAGCCGAAGTGTGGAGGACGCGAAGAAATGCTTAACACATGACGATGAATGCCGAGATGTGGAGGAAGGAATTCGGGGCCAGATCATGGAAATCCAACCCACAGTAGTACATGAGACCTCAGACGAAGGGGTGAAGGGAGAATCTGAGTCCTCGGAGGAAGTGAGGAATAAAAGTCACCCTTTCGCCGGGCTCCGGGGTGGGGATGATCTGCCCTGGGGTTGGAAGCCTGTGTTTGATCTCCACCATCAGGTACCTCGCCTCCCACAGATCCTGGATGTTCTTCTCCGTTATGGAAGAGGCCATCCACTTGCCCTAAAATCCAGATCCGGCCATTGCTGGAGAAGTTGGGGCGGAAGAAAAGTTTAGAACTTGGGTGCTGGAGCTCGGGGGATTGAAAGGCAGGGGAAGAAGAAGGCGTGAGGTGAACAGGTGCGTCTTTTGTCCTCTTATAGACGCAGCGAATATCAAGTGCCCCCTCCTAAGCCCTAAATCTCGCTTATTCCCAAGGGGACGTGTGAATGGCACGGTTGGATTACTCAAAACCCCTATTGATGAGAATCCCGTAATAAGGGGGCACGATCTCTGCTTTCACAAAACTTGTCATTGGCCGTGCCTCGAAATACGAAACGAGGCTGTAAAACGGTTCAGAATAATAATAAGGGCAGAACATAACGTCTCACCGGAAAAGTGGCCCGTGGACATGACTTATTTTACTGTTGCTTTTTACAACTTAGGTTTGTACGTGTTAAGCAAGGCCGGATATAACTCTTGTGTGCGGAAAACTGCGTCGGAGTATTCGGAAAGGGGAACCCGCCTTGCAATGCCGAAGACAATCTGCGTGGATACATCATCATTGAAGCCTGGTTCTGGGACTACTGAGGGAGTCCTGGACTAAGGGGTCCTCGGGCGTCCAGGCTATGTGATATGGGCCGGACTGATGGACCATGAGGATACGAGATAGAAGAACCTTCCCCGTGTCCAGATGGGACTCTCCTTTGCGTGGATGGCAAGCTTGGCTTTCGGATCATGTACCTTCCTTTCTCTGTAACTGACTTTGTACAACCCTAGATCCCTCCATGTCTATATAAACCGGAGGGTTTAGTCCATAGGGGCAATCACAATCATATAGGCTATACATCTAGGGTTTAGCCATTACGATCTCGAAGTAGATCAACTCTTGTAACCCCTATATTCATCAAAGTCAATCAAGTAGGAAGTAGGGTATTACCTCCATTAAGAGGGCCCGAACTTTGGTAAACATCGTTGTCGGTGTCAAAACTGGCGGATCTCGGGTAGGGGGTCCCGAACTGTGCGTCTAGGTGGATGCCCATGTTTTTGCACCAGAGTTGAACCTCGTCGGCCGTGAAATTCGTGCTGTTATCAGTGATGATGCTTTGAGGGACGCGAAAACGGTGTACTACCCCGGATATGAAGTCTATCACAGGTCCGAATTCTGCCGTTTTAACCGGCTTGGCCTCTATCCATTTTGGTGAATTTGTCCACCATGACCAATAAGTATTTGTGCTTGTGGGTTCCCCCTTTAAGGAGTCCAACCATGTCAAGCCCCCAGACCGCGAACGGCCAAGTGATGGGTACAGTTTTGAGGGCGGTGGGTGGCATGTGGCTCTGATTAGCAAAGAGCTGGCAACCAACGCATCGTTGGACTAAGTCCTGAGCATCTGCCCGGGCTGTCGGCCTATAAAATCCTGTACAGAAGGCCTTGCCTACAAATGTCCGGGCTGCCGCGTGGTGCCCGCCGAGTCCGGCGTGAATTTCAGCTAGGAGATTTCGCCCTTCCTCTTCGGAGATACACCTTTGAAGGACTCCGGTTGTGCTTTTCTTATAAAGTTCTCCCTCATGGACCTTGTAGGCTTTAGAGCGCCGAACTATGCAGCGGGCCTCATTTTGGTCTTCGGGAAGTTCCTGCCTAATTAGGTAGGCTAGGAATGGTTCCGTCCACTGGGCAATTACTGCCATTATTTCGTGGGTTGAAGGTGTTATATCATTGGCTGAGCCGCCGATTGTGTCAGAATGTTCTGTGTCGGGTGGTGCAATTGGTTCCGGGTTGTTATTTCCGGACTCCCCTTCCCATAATACGGATGGCTTAAAGAGCCATTCCAGGAAGATGTTTGGAGGGACGACGTCGCATTTTGCGCCGATACGTGCCAGCATGTCTGCTGCCTGGTTATTATCCCGGGCTATGTGGTGGAATTCGAGTCCCTCGAACCGAGCTGACATTTTTAGCACAGCGTTACGGTAGGCTGCCATTTTCGGATCCTTGGCGTTGAAGTCTCCATTTATTTGGGATATTGCGAGGTTTGAATCCCCGCGCACCTCTAGGCGTTGAATACCCATGGAGATTGCCATCCGGAGGCCATGTAGAAGGGCCTCGTATTCAGCTGCATTATTGGAGTCCATGTACATTATTTGAAGTACGTATTGGACTGTGTCTCCGGTTGGGGACGTCAAGACGACACCAGCCCCCAAGCCCGCCAACATTTTGGAGCCGTCGAAATGCATGATCCAATTGGAGTATGCGCCGTACTCTTTAGGGAGTTCAGCTTCGCTCCATTCAGCGACAAAGTTAGCCAGGACTTGCGACTTTATAGCTCGCCGTGGTTTGTAGGTTATGTCAAATGGTAAGAGCTCGATGGCCCATTTTGCAATCCTGCCCGTCGCGTCGCGATTGTTTATAATATCGTTGAGAGGTACTTCGGAGGCCACCGTTATGAAACACTCTTGAAAGTAGTGTCGCAGCTTCCGGGATGCCATGAACACCGCATACGCTATCTTTTGATAATGTGGGTACCGGGACCTGCATGGAGTCAAGACAGTGGATACGTAGTACACTGGTTTTTGAAGAGGGAATTTGTGCCCTTCTGTTTCTCGTTCGATGACGAGTACGGCGCTGACAACTTGATGTGTTGCTGCGATATATAATAGCATTGGTTCGCCCAGGTTGGGCGTGGCCAGGACCAGATTTGTTGTCAATACGGCTTTGATTTCTTCGAGTCCGGCCGTGGCAGCATCCGTCCATTCGAAATGTTCGGTGCGCCGGAGGAGGCGATAGAGGGGCAGTGCCTTTTCTCCCAAATGGGAGATGAAGCGGCTTAGAGCCGCCACACATCCGGTTAGATTCTGTATTTGCTTGAGGTTTTTGGGATATCCAATTGTGACAGAGCTTGGATGTTGGCTGGGTTTGCTTCAATTCCTCTACTGGATACAATGAAGCCCCGGAGCTTTCCGGCTGGTACACTGAAAACACATTTTTCTGGGTTGAGCTTAATGTCATATGCTCGGAGGTTGTCGAATGTCACCCTCAAGTCGTCTACCAGAGTTTCGACGTGTTTGGTCTTGACGACCACATCATCTACGTATGCCTCGACTGTTTTGCCTATCTGGGTGACCAGACATGTCTGAATCATGCACTGATATGTTGCGCCGGCGTTTTTGAGTCCGAAGGGCATTGTGTTGAAGCAGAATGGTCCATATGGAGTAATAAATGCCGTTGCGGCCTGGTCGTTTTCTGCCATCTTGATTTGATGGTATCCGGAGTATGCGTCGAGGAAGCACAATGAATCGTGCCCTGCGGTAGCATCGATAATTTGGTCGATGCGAGGGAGAGGGAAGGGGTCCTTTGGACAGGCCTTGTTAAGGTCTTTGAAATCGACGCCAAGGCGCCAGGATTTGTCCTTTTTTGGTACCATTACTAGGTTGGCTAGCCACTCCGGATGTTTGATATCTCTGATGAATCCGGCTTCTAAGAGTTTGGCTAGCTCCTCTCCCATTGCCTGTCTTTTGGGTTCAAAAAATCGCCGAAGAGCATGTTTGACTGGCTTGAATCCTTTTAGGATATTTAGGCTGTGCTCTACCAGCCTGCGTGGGATTCCTGGCATGTCTGAAGGGTGCCAGGCGAAAATGTCCCAATTTTCCCGAAGGAATTCTCGTAGTGCGACTTCTACATCAGGATTTAATTGTGCCCCAATGGAGGCCGTCTTTGTGGGGTCCGTTGGATGGACCTGGAATTTGACTATTTCGTCTGCTGGTTTAAAAGAGGTGGATTTGGATCTCTTATCGAGTATCACATCGTCCCTATCCACCGTGGAGCGCAGCGCAGTTGGTTCCTCTACCGCTAAGGCTTCGGATAATGCCTCTAGGGCTAGTGCGGCTGTCTTATTTTCAGCGTGGAGTGCTGTATCTGGATCACTGGCAAGAGTGATTATTCCATTGGGTCCGGGCATTTTGAGCTTCATGTACCCGTAATGGGGTATAGCTTGGAAGATTGTGAATGCTTCTCGCCCTAACAAGGCGTGATATCCGCTGCCGAATGGGGCCACTTGGAATGTGACCTCTTCGGACCTGTAGTTGTCCAGCGAACCGAACACTACATCTAGCGTGATTTTTCCTGTGCAGCGTACTTCTCGACTAGGGATTATTCCCCTGAAGGTTGTGCTGCTTCGCTCAATGCGGCTCTAGTCAATTTCCATTTTTTGAAGGGTTTCTTCGTAGAAGAGGTTTAATCCGCTGCCGCCATCCATGGGTACCTTGGTAAGACGAAAGCCGTCCACAATCGGACTGAGGACCAATGCGGCTGGTGCTCTAGCTGTTCGGAATTTAGGTTCGTCGCTGGCATTGAAGGTGATAGCCATGTCGCTCCATGGATTTACTGTTGCTACTTGGTAGACTTCGGCGAGGCTGCGGATTGTTCGTTTCCGCGTGTTATTTGATGCGAAAGTCTCGAAGACTGTTAATACCGTACTGGTACTGCTGGGCTGGTTGCCTAGGGCTAAAAATCCTTCGCCACCTTTGGCCACCTACCGTAGTATCCAACATGCTCGAAGGCTATGTGTTGGAGTGGCGCCCTCCGTACTGTGGATTTTGCAGGGTCCGTTGAGCCATCCCTCCAGTACGGTTCCGTACCCTTTAGGGGGTTTTTGCTTTTTGGTTTTTAACCCAGGTGCTTGAGTATGACGCACTCTTTTATTTCGGACTTGGGTTGTATTCATGGCCGGATTGTCCCAAAACCTACTTTTGGTTTTCAAGGCACTCTCCATCGCACAGTATTTTTGTACAATGGTCGCTAGGTCGGCGAAGCGTGTAACCTCGCGACGACTGATGGCGTTTATGATTCCCTTGTCCGTGCAATTGTTGCAGAAAATTGAAATCGCGCTTTCTTCACAGCAGTCCTTTATCATGTTCATAACCAGGAGGAATCTGGCCCAGTAACGATGTACTGTTTCATCGGGCTCTTGCCGTATTTGAGATAGATCACTTATGTTTGGGTGGGCGGGCAGTATTAAGTTCGGAACCCCGCCCGATCTGAGGCTCAAAGGCCAGGAAGCTTCCGTATTTGGAAGCTTGGTTTGTTGGATGCTTTCCAACAAATCTAGTCCGATGCCTGACTCTAACTTCAGTATTAGATTGGCGTCCGTCCCTCTGCGGGAATCCGGCATGGAGGGTTCGGGAATCCAGACATAGTTGGTTTTCAACATAGAAGAAGAGTCGCCGCATTGTTCCTCTACCACAACAATGCGGTGGGTAGCCTGGGGAGAGTTAATTTCTCTCGGATCAGTTTTAAGCCCAATCTGATCGTAGTCTGTAGCGACTCCCAGGGCGGCGATGCGATCCAAGAGCTCGTTTACAGAGGAGAGCTCAATCGGATCTAACTGCTCGGCGAATTCCGAGCTGACGTGGAGATCGCTTTTGATGACCTGAGAGGTCACCGTCGGAGCAGTGGCCGAACAGGCGGTCATAAGAAAACCACCTAGCCGGATAGTTTGGCTGGCGGCCAAAGCTCCCTTGACGACGGCGCCGTCTTTAAAGACGGGAAAAGGCATCCTTCCTGATCGCGACGGCACAGAGGAACTCTCAATGAAAGCACCAATGTCGGTGTCAAAACCGGCGGATCTCGGGTAGGGGGTCCCGAACTGTGCGTCTAGGCAGATGGTAACAGGAGACGAGGGACATGATGTTTTACCTAGGTTCGGGCCCTCTTGATGGAGGTAAAACCCTACGTCCTGCTTGATTAATATTGATGATGTGTGTTACAAGAGTAGATCTACCACGAGATCAAGGAGGCTAAACCCTAGAAGCTAGCCTATGGTATGATTGTTGTTCGTCCTACGGACTAAAGCCATCTGGTTTATATAGACACCGGAGAGGTCTAGGGTTACACAGAGTCGGTTACAATGGTAGCAGATCTACACATCCATATCGCCAAGCTTGCCTTCCACGCCAAGGAAAGTCCCATCCGGACACGGGACGAAGTCTTCAATCTTGTATTTTCATAGTCTTGGAGTCCGGCCGATGATGATAGTCCGGCTATCCCGACACCCCCTAGTCCGGGACTCCCTCAATCGTGTCCCCTGCCTCCTTGTTACCTTCGATCCTTAGGCGCACAGTTCGGGACCCCCTACCTGAGATCTGCCGGTTTTGACACCGACAACGACGGCGGCGACAGCAGAGGGGGGATTTGGGGGAAGTGGCCGGAGGGAAGAAACCACGTGGGGGTTAAGTTAAAAATAGAGGTAGCATTGTCCCAGAAAAGCGCTATAGCTAACTTAGCTATACCACTGGCTGCAAAAACGCGCTACTGCTATAGGCAGTAGTTATAGGAAATTATCTATAGCGGGGGTACAAGGAAAGTGCTACTGCTACATTAGCTATAGTGCTTGTTCTGAAAGCAGGCTACTGCTATGTCTTTCTCCTTTATTTTTATTTTTATTTTATTTTCCTTTACATTTTCTTTTTCCCTTTCTCCTTTTTCTATTTCTTTCATTTTCATTTACTTTTCTATATGTTTTTCGTTTTATTTTATTTTCATTAGCAGTAGCTCTTTTCAAAGAAAACGCGCTGCTACAACCAACTTAGCAGCAACGCATTTTACTTAAGCTCGCTAATACTATTCCTAGCACGTCAAGAACAGTGTGGGAATTGTAGTAGTAGCGCTTCTTCCTGCAGACGCGCTACTGCTATAACCTTAGCTGTAGCGCGCTTTGTGACCAAGCGCTACTGGTAAATAGCAGTAGCGATTTTTTTAACAAGTGATAGATTCATGTAACTAGGGTAGGGTCATAGGCCTGACCTAAATGTCCTACCCAGGGACACCCTTAGAAGAGATCACCTTCCAGTCGACCAACGAGGAACCCACTCGGCTGACCAGAAGGACTCGACCATGGAGATTGACTCGACCATGAAGATACACTCGACCACCAGAAGGTCAGAGGGCACTCTGCACTGCAACGGCCTGTAATTGAATAGACTTAATGATAGTTAAGACACTTTATGTGGGGCGTTACCAGTAACGCCCCAGACTTAATATACTTTAAACCCTCCATTACGTGGGTTGGCAGGGGTCCTGGCGTACTCTGTATAAGCCACCCCCCTCCACAGGCAGAAGGGTTCGCACTCTTGTAACACCTATACACATAATCCACTCGACCGCCTCAGGGCTCCGAGACGTAGGGCTTTTACTTCCTCCGAGAAGGGCCTGCACTCGTACATCGCTTGTGTTTACAACCTCTCCATAGCTAGGACCTTGCCTCTCCATACCTACCCCCCACTCTACTGTCAGACTTAGAACCACGACAGTTGGCGCCCACCGTGGGGCCGGTGTTTTAGCGATTTTGTGGAGAAGTTGCGGTATTTTCGAGTACTTTCATCATGATGACTGATGGGGTTTTGGTCGAGGGGCGCGAGATCCGTCTTGGCGCTCTCACCTTTGTTGCCGACGACTCCGCGTGGCTCCAGGAGGCTCCACTCGACGTTGATGCGCTCCCCGTCCGCGGTGCGACGCATTTCCGCGCATGTGTCCGCGGTGTTCTGCTACGGCAACCGTCGGCCCCCTATCGGTCGACTCCTTTATCGGTCACCCGTCCGGTCTCCCACCAGCGTAAGCGCTCTGGTCGGTCGAGGCTTCAGCGGTGGGTGAAGCACGCGGTGGCTCGCCAGACGGCCACCACACAAGTTGCGGCAATCGAGCCCGACGAATCTCTCTACGGCCTGCTCGATCTGTCGACTGGCTCCGTAGAGACTGCATCCGAATGCGATAGCAGTGATCCAGCGACGGAAATTCTCATGGTCGACGGGCCCCGCAGTCCTCCCGGCTTCGCCCATGGTGGCGGAGCGGGCGGTGGAGGTGACCCCGCACAAGACCACGAAGAGTACCAGCCCGAGACACTCGACTCTCTGCAGAGAGAAGAGCTTCGCCGCAGGAACATGGATGCCCTGCATACTCCCATTGCGGGAGAAACCCCCGAGGCTCGCGCCTTGGAGGAGGCACGTTTGGCCAATGTGGCTGAACGCGCTCGTCTGGAGAACCTTCAGCAAGCACTCGACGAGCGCGCGCGGCGACGAGTTCCCGAAGCCAGTCGACGTCGACTCTTCCCGCCGACTCAGGTATACCGCACGCCAATTCAGAATTTAGCAGCTGCAACCCGTATAGCAGAGTCCATCCAGCCTTCACAGTCGGAAGCTGGGAGAGGCTTGATGCAGATCAGAGATTTGCTCCGAGCAGCAGGGGACCAGAACTCAGCCGTGTCGTAGTCGCGCAATAGAATTCACAGTCCATCCGTCGCTGCGAATACGGTTTAGTCGGCTCACAGTCCCAGATCGCCTCCGCGACGGGAAGGGCGCGACAACCAGCGAGATCAGTATGGAGACCGACACGACCGAGATGACAGGCGTCGAGTGCCCGTTTCCCCTCCGAGGGAAGGGTCTTACGCTCCTCGGCGACAGGATGACAGGCGTCAGTTCAGTGCGGGGCGAAGAGTTCCAGTCGACCCCAGGGAACCATGCTTCGACGCGCGATCCATTATCGTGCAAGGCTTGGTCGACCAGAACAGAGCCCATCGAGGTGGGCCCGAGAGAGATGCACCCATGAGCAGTCGAGTGCATGTTTCTGGTCCAGAGTGTTTTAGCAGGGCTATCAGAGCCGCAGTGATTCCCCCCAATTTCAGGTTGGCGACAGGAGTCAGCAAATTCACTGGGGAGTCCAAGCCTGAAACTTGGCTTGAGGACTACCGAGTGGCTGTTCAGATTGGTGGTGGGAATGACGAGGTGCCATGAAGCATTTGCCCCTCATGCTGGAAGGTTCAGCCAGAGCGTGGTTGAATCAGTTACATCCTAGCAGTATCTACACTTGGGAAGATTTGTCCCGAGTGTTCGTCAGAACTTTTGAAGGAACTTGCAAGCGACCAGCTGGTTTGACAGAGCTGCAAGTTTGTGTGCAGAAGACCAATGAGACTCTCAGAGAGTACATTCAGAGGTGGATCACTCTGCACCATACTGTGGAAAATGTGTCTGATCATCAAGCAGTTTGCGCCTTCAAAGATGGCGTCAAGAACAGGGAATTGAGTCTGAAGTTTGGTCGAACCAGGGACATGACCCTGAGTCGAATGATGGAGATTGCTACCAAGTACGCCAATGGCGAGGAAGAGGACCGACTCCGAAGCGGCAAGTATAAGCCAAGTCGGTCGGACAAGGGAAATTCCAGTCGGAAACAGAAGCGGAAAGCCGAGCCAGCAGCTCCTGGAGAGGCCCTGGCCGTGACTCAGGGAAAGTTCAAAGGGAAGCCAAAAAGATCCTGGAATCCTAAGAAAGTAAAGGATAAAGAAGGAAATGACGTGATGGATATGCCATGCCACATCCACACGAAGAAAGATGAAGAGGGCAACATCATTTACCCAAAGCACACCACTCGCCAGTGTCGACTCCTGATCCAGCAGTTTCAGGGAAAACAGTCTAAGGACAAGGAGAAGGAGTCAGACAAGGCCGGAGATAAAGAGGACAGTGAGGAAGAATATCCGCATATCAACTCCACTCTGATGATCTTCGCGGATGTGGAAAGCAAGAGTCGACTGAAAGTCATTAACCGTGAGGTGAATATGGTTGCCCCAGCAAAACCAAGTTATCTGAGATGGTCCCAAACACCCATCACATTCGACCAATCTGATCATCCGACTCATATTGCCACCCCTGGGAGGCAAGCTTTGGTGGTCGATCCAGTTGTCGAAGGCACTCGACTGACGGAAGTGTTGATGGACGGTGGTAGTGGGCTGAACTTGTTGTATGCAGACACACTGAAAGGAATGGGCATCCCGATGTCCCGACTGAGCACCAGCAACATGAGTTTCCACGGAGTCATACCAGGGAAGAAAGCCGACTCACTCGGCCAAATAGCTCTGGACCTGGTTTTTGGCGACTCAAAGCATTTTCGCAAGGAAAAGTTGACCTTTGAGGTTGTGGATTTTCAGAGCGCGTACCACGCCATTTTGGGGAGGCCCGCCTATGCACGATTCATGGCTCGACCATGTTACGTGTACCTCAAACTGAAAATGCCAGGTCCCAGAGGAGTGATCACTATCACTGGCGATCGGAAAAAGGCAGAAGAGTGCTTTCAGAAGAGCTCGAAGATTGCCGATTCCCAGGTGACAGCGGTCGAGTTCGAAGAATACAAGAAAAACGCAGATCCGAGTGATTTGTTGCGATCCAAGAAACCAGCCACAGAATCTGCATTTCAGTCGTCTGGTGAGACGAAGCCTGTTCACATTCACCCGACCGACCCCAATGCAGCCCCGACCCACATCTCCACGACACTCAACCCGAAATAGGAAGAAGTGCTCATCCAGTTCCTCCGTGAGAACTGGGACATTTTTGCATGGAAGCCAGCTGACATGCCAGGTGTTCCCAGGGGGCTGGCTGAGCATCACCTCAGAGTCGACAAATCAGCAAAACCAGTCAAAGAGCATCTTCGGCGGTCCGCCGTCCAGAAGAGAAAATCTATTGGTGAGGAAGTGGCTCGACTGTTGGCGGCAGAATTTATCCGAGAGATATATCACTCCGAGTGGCTCGCTAACGTCGTCATGGTTCCCAAGAAGGACAACTCACTCCGCATGTGCATTGACTTCAAGCACATCAATCGGGCCTGCCCGAAAGATCATTTTCCTCTCCCTCGCATAGATCAAATTGTTGACTCGACCGCGGGATGTGAGAGATTGTCTTTTCTAGACGCATATTCCGGGTATCATCAGATCCGTCTGTATGGACCCGACGAAATAAAAACAGCTTTCATCACTCCATTCGGGTGCTTCTGCTATATCACCATGCCATTCGGCCTCAAGAATGCCGGAGCCACATTTATGCGAATGATTCAGAAGTGTCTTCTCACTCAAATCAGTCGGAATGTGGAAGCGTATATGGATGATATCATCGTTAAGTCGCGAAAAGGTCCCGACCTGCTTGCTGACCTCGCCGAAACATTTGCCAACCTCAGAAGGTATGATATCAAGCTCAATCCATCGAAGTGCACATTCGGAGTTCCTGGTGGAAAGTTACTCGGTTTTCTTGTTTCCGAGCGAGGGATCGACGCTAATCCAGAGAAGATTGGCACTATTCTCCGAATGAAACGCCCTGTGCGAGTGCACGATGTCCAGAAGCTTACTGGATGCTTGGCCGCATTAAGTCGATTCATCTCACGACTCGGTGAAAAGGCATTGCCTCTTTACCGACTGATGAAGAAGGCAGACAAGTTCGAGTGGACTCCAGAAGCTGATGCAGCGTTTGCCGAGCTAAAAGCTCTGCTCTCCACCCAGCCGGTGCTTGCTGCTCCAATCAGCAAAGAGCCTCTGTTGCTTTATATTGCAGCCACAGGACAAGTCGTCAGTACAGTACTTACAGTCGAGCGGGAAGAAGAAGGAAAAGCCTTTAAAGTTCAGCGCCCGGTGTATTATTTGTCTGAAGTCTTGACTCCATCCAAGCAGAGATATCCTCATTATCAGAAGCTTGTGTATGGAATATACATGACCACGAAGAAGGTTGCTCATTATTTCTCTGATCATTCTATCACAGTCGTTAGCGACGCCCCACTATCAGAGATTCTGCACAACAGAGATGCAACTGGTCGAGTGGCGAAATGGGCGATTGAACTTCTTCCCCTTGATATCAAGTTTGAGGCAAAGAAAGCCATTAAGTCCCAGGCAATAGCAGATTTCGTCGCCGAGTGGATTGAACGACAGCAGCCGACTGAAGTTCACTCGGAGCATTGGACCATGTTCTTCGATGGCTCTAAGATGCTGAATGGTTCTGGTGCTGGGGTTGTTCTGGTTTCCCCCAGAGGAGATAAGCTTAGGTATGTGCTCCAGATTCACTTTGATTCCTCCAACAATGAGGCAGAGTATGAGGCCCTTTTATATGGATTGCGCATGGCCATCTCACTCGGTGTCCGTCGCCTGATGGTTTATGGCGATTCAGATTTAGTGGTCAACCAGGTGATGAAGGAGTGGGACGTGAGAAGCCCAGCCATGACTGGATACTGCAATGCAGTGAGGAAGCTGGAAAAGAAGTTCGAGGGGTTGGAGCTCCATCACATCCCCCGACTAAAAAATCAAGCAGCAGATGATCTGGCAAAGATAGGTTCCAAAAGAGAAGCCATTCCGAGTGGTGTGTTTTTGGAGCATATACACACTCCGACAGTTAAAGAGGATCCCTTCACAGAGGAAGCTCCACAGCCCAAGAGTGCCACAGATCCGACTGAGGTTGAGGTCCCAGCAGTGGTCGACTTAGTCATGGAGGTTTTAGTGGTCACTCCCGACTGGACAATTCCCTATATCGCGTATATCCTGAGAAAAGAGCTCCCAGAGGATGAGGAAGAGGCTCGGCAGATCGTCCGTCGATCCAAAGCCTTTACCGTTATCAAAGGACAGCTGTATAGAGAAAGCCCGACTGGGGTTGGTCAAAAATGCATAACGCCAGAAGAAGGTCGAATCATTCTCAATGATATTCACTCGGGAACCTGTGGTCACCATGCGTCCTCTCGGACCATTGTAGCCAAAGCATACCGAGCTGGATTTTACTGGCCAAGGGCGAATGAGATGGCAAAGGAAATAGTGGACAAGTGCGAAGGATGTCAGTTCTACTCTAATATGTCACACAAGCCCGTGTCAGCTCTGAAGACCATTCCACTCGTCTGGCCGTTCGCAGTATGGGGGTTGGACATGGTCGGTCCCTTGAGAACAGGTCGAAGTGGTTTCACGCACGTACTGGTCGCAGTCGACAAGTTCACGAAGTGGATTGAGGCTAAACCAATCAAGAATCTTGACGCCGGTACTGCGGTTACCTTCATCAGGGAGCTGACGTTCAGATATGGAGTCCCGCACAGCATCATTACGGATAATGGGTCGAACTTTGACTCGGAAGAATTCAAGGATTTCTGCAACGCTCAAGGCACACGAGTCGACTACGCTTCGGTCGCTCATCCGCAGTCGAATGGACAAGCAGAGCAAGCCAATGGCTTAATCCTCAAGGGTTTAAAACCCCGACTGATGCGTGATCTCAAGCACGCGGCTGGAGCATGGGTCGACGAACTCCCTTCGGTGCTTTGGGGTTTGCGGACCACACCCAATCGGTCGACTGGAAGAACTCCGTTCTTTTTGGTCTATGGAGCTGAAGCAGTCTTGCCGAGTGATCTTCTTCACAATGCTCCTCGAGTTGAACTCTACAACGAAGAAGAAGCTGAGCAAGCACGTCAGGACGCAGTCGACCTCCTAGAGGAAGAAAGGGAGATGGCTCTGATCCGATCGACCATCTATCAACAGGACTTGCGTCGCTTTTACGCCAGGAATGTGAGGGGTCGAGCCTTCCAAGAAGGAGATCTAGTTCTCCGAGTGGATCAGCAGAAACAGCATAAGCTCGCTCCTTCTTGGGAAGGACCCTTCATCGTCACCAAAGTTCTCCACAACGGGGCATACCGTCTCTACAACGTCGAACACAATATCAAAGAGCCCCGAGCTTGGAATGCGGACCTGCTCCGCCCGTTTTACACTTAAAGTTTTCCACTCGGATGAGTTCTAATAAAATACTTCTATAGTTCATGGATTTCGAAATATTAGTGCCATAATTCCTTCATAATTTTTGTCACTTTTTCCCCCAGTGGGTGGCTTAGTCGCGAATCCGTTTCGCCTAAGTTTGTACAAATCCTACCGAGTGGTAAGCCAGACTTCCACTCGGAGGCTTAGCCGCGAATCCGTTTCGCCTAAGTTATAAAAATCCTACCGAGTGGTAAGCCAGACTTCCACTCGGAGGCTTAGCTGCAGTCCAAGTACTCGCCTAAGTTATAAAAAATCATACCGAGTGGTAAGCCAGACTTCCACTCGGGGGCTTAGCTGCAGCCCAGTGCTCGCCTAAGTTATAAAAATCCTACCGAGTGGTAAGCCAGACTTCCACTCGGGGGCTTAGCTGCAGCCCAGTGCTCGCCTAAGATATAAAAATCCTACCGAGTGGTAAGCAAGGCTTCCACTCGGGGGCTTAGCTGCAGTCCAAGTACTCGCCTAAGTTATAAAAAATCCTACCGAGTGGTAAGCCAGACTTCCACTCGGAGGCTTAGCTGCAGCCCAGTGCTCGCCTAAGTACAACATACGCTTGCAAAGAAGACGAGGTGCAGGTCGGCTGCGAACCTCTCCTCTGAGCTACGCCATAAGTATAATGTGGGCTCGCAAGGAAGACGAGCTGCAGATAGACTGCGACTCTCTCCTCCGAGCTTCGCCACAAATACAACGTGAAAATCCTACCGAGTGAAGAGCAAACCTCTCACTCGGGGGCTTAGCTGCAGCCCAGCGCTCGCCTAAGTTATAAAAAATCCTACCGAGTGGAGAGCAAACCTCTCACTCGGGGGCTTAGCTGCAGCCCAGCGCTCGCCTAAGTTGCAAAAAATCCTACCGAGTGAAGAGCAAACCTCTCACTCGGGGGCTTAGCTGCAGCCCAGCGCTCGCCTAAGTTACAAAAAATCCTACCGAGTGAAGAGCAAACCTCTCACTCGGGGGCTTAGCTGCAGCCCAGCGCTCGCCTAAGTTATAAAAAATCCTACCGAGTGAAGAGCAAACCTCTCACTCGGGGGCTTAGCTGCAGCCCAGTGCTCGCCTAAGTTACAAAAAATCCTACCGAGTGAAGAGCAAACCTCTCACTCGGGGGCTTAGCTGCAGCCCAGTGATTGCCTAAGGAATAAGTCGACTGCAGTGGGCATCTTGCTGTGAACCTGCAAAGGACAATTCGAGCCAAGAGCAATCATATCCAAACATCAAATCCAAGTTTAGGTCGATACCTAAAGGAACCGAGAGTGCTCAGGCACTAATCCTGTTAAGGTTTATCGGTTACAATTCCACTCGGCATACCGAGGCAAATTTAAAGCGTCGGGCTTAAAGAAAGTTTTTTACCCCTCCTGTGGAGGGCTAGAAGGAGCAACGAACTCGTCGAGGTCGATCCCGTCTGCGATCCGGGTAGCTGCAGCGATGAAAGTTTCCATGAAGGACCTGAAGTCGTGTTTCTTGGTGTTGGCCACTCGGAGAGCCGCCAGCTTCTCTTCTCACGCGTCCTTGCAGTGGACTCGGGCCAGACACAGGGCAACATCTGCGCCACACCGAGCCGAGGACTTCTTCCACTCTTGCACACGGTCGGGGACTGCGTTTAGTCTAGCCATCAACGACTCGAGGTCATTCTGAAGTGTCGCCCTGGGCCAAAGCGTCGAGTCGATGCGATAAGTGGCGGCCTTCAGCCTTGCAAGATAGTCCACGACAGCTGCAACGCGGGACTCCAGTCGGAAGACATTCATGGCAACTTCATCATTCACCGGAGAATTGACAGGGTCAAGGTTCGGCTCCAACTGGCTAGTCTCTTCTTCAAAGTTTTGACAGAATTCTGCAAGGACAAAACGCCGAATCAAGACAATGGTCGAATGGAAGCATCACAGTTGAAAATGTTGGTCGAGTGTAAAAGATTACCTTCGAGCATAAGGAACAATTTCTTGGCAAGACCACCCAGGAAGCCTTCCAGGTCATTCTTCTTCCCAATCAATTGGTTGATCTTCTCGGTCAAGGTAGTCTTGTCAGCTTTCAGTCGGTCGACATCCTTGGCGGCAATCGCCAGAGCAGCTTTCAGATTGGTATTTTCCTGTTCAAGCTTGGTGACTGAAGCTAACTTCTCGTCAGCAAGCTTGGTCTTCTCAGCTAGCTCAAGGTCCTTCTTCTTCTGGGCTTCCTTCACCTTGCGTGCAAGTTACAGCAAAGTCAGATTTTGAAACAAATGGAAGGAAAAAGGAGTCGTCGAGGTCTCACCGAACATACCTTTGGTCTCCTCCTTCGCCGTCGTCAGATTCTCCTGCACTAGCTTCAGATCCAGCTCGAGCTGAATGTGCTTCTATTCCAGTTCGGTATAGCGAGCCGCAAGGTCACAGGATTTCTACGAAGAACCAATCGACAAAATATCAAAGATAATTCACTTCCGAGTGGATAAGAGGAAATCACACGTTTCTAAGACTACAGTCGAAGGCAAGCATCCGACCGTAGTCTCGGGGACTACACCCAGTGGGTGCACTCAGCGTGCCCCCACTAATTCTGTTCAAGACAGAGTCGACCAGTCGACCCAAATAACAAAAAAAAAATCTTCTTCAGACTGTAATCAACTGCCAACAGTCGACCACAGTCTCGGGGACTACACCCAGTGGGTGCACTCAGCGTGCCCCCACTGGTTTCGGAAACTCATTCGCCCCAGTCGAATGATGAACAACCTTTACTTATAAAGCCTAAGGCTGACTGCCAGCAGTCGACCTTAGCCTTGGGGACTACACCCAGCGGGTGCACTCAGCGTGCCCCCGCTAACACGGAGTTTTTTATCGACACACCCAGTGGGTGATTGCTATGGATTTCAGAAAGAAAAAGTTTTGATAGAATATCCTAACAGAACAGGCGGTGGTCGACTGACCTGAACATTGCTTTGAAGGGCGGAGCTAGCGTCATAAGCTGCTTGGCTTGCATCCCGGATGATCTTCACCTGCTCCATCATGATCCCCGCTTGGCGTATCGCCTCCTTAGCAGCGCTGGCTTGGTCCTCTGGGACGTGATGTGTTGTGAAGAGCGAAGGTTGTGCAGCACTCGACGAAGTGGGATGAGCACTCGTCAACGGCACCGCGAAAGACACGGTGTGTCGAGTGGGGTTCTCCCCCTCCGTGACCACAGTTTCGGGCGCCGTCGCATCCTGGGTTGCCGTACCAGTAGACGCCTTCCTGCTCCTCCTGTGCCTCAGCGGTTCTTCATCCTCATCATCATCATCCTCAGGAAGGGTGATAATGTCAGTGGGTGGAGCTCCAGAAAAAGAATCAAAGTTAGAAATCATGAGTCAGTCGACTAAGGACAGAATTGAGAGTATAGTACCAGGATTTGAGGTTGATGCGTCCTCCATCTCATGGTCGTCAGCCTTGCCTGAGGTCTCAGAAGTTGCAGCACTGAAGTTCCAAAGAATCAGTCGACTAACTCAAGTATCAACCAGAGATAAAGCTTATACAAAACAAGAAGACTCAAGTAACATGTTTACCTGAATATGGTGGGGATGGACACCTTCATCTTCGGCAGGAGCTTGGTGGGTTTCGACGGAGCCACCTTCGACTGCTTCGGCGCCTTTTCACTCGGCACCGGAGAAGCGGTCCGAGGGCGTTTGGTCGACTACGGGGCAGTCGCAACCCCCTTACCGCGTTCAGTCGCGGGGTCATGGACAAGTTTCGACCGCCTTTCCGAGCGCGGTGGTGCAACCTCCTCCTCCTCCTCTTCTTCGTCATCATCATCGTCGTCGTCATCATCGTCATCTTCAGCAGCGTCTGAATCCCACTCATCCTGGCTCTCGCCCCCGCTGGCTTCTCCCTCCTCAGTCGGAGTCTGAGCTCCATTGGGCATCGAATACAGCTCGGTAAGGGCCTGGAAGACGTCAAGACAGAGATCAATCGACCAAGTTGCAGAACATACAGAAACAAATTTGACAAATATACAATAGAAGGCAGAGCAAATGTACCTTGTCTGGAATGCTGTGATGGTCGAGTGGAGGAACCCTCCTGGATCCACGGGGATTATCCTTGTTCCCAGTGACCGCGGCCATCCATCTTTCCACCGTGGCGTCGTCGACTGCTTCCGGGTGGACTTGAGTCTCATCTTCGGTTCCGCAGTACAACCACATGCAATGGCTCCGAAACTGAAGAGGCTGGACACGCCGCCGAAGGAAAACCTCCAGAAGGTCCATGCCAGTCACGCCGTCCCGAACCAACTGCACCATAGGATCCATCAACATCTTCACATCGGCTCCCTCCTCCGGAACCACCTTCAGAGAGGAGGGCTTGTTCACTCGGCTCATGGTGAATGGAGGGAGTCCACTCGACTGCCCCGGCGTCGGCTCATTCTGGCAGTAGAACCAGGTCGACTGCCAGCCCCTGACCGACTCGGGAAACGTCATAGCTGGGAAGGTGCTCTTATTCCTCACTTGAATTCCCAGGCCCCCGCACATTTGGACAACTTGGGTTTTCTCATCGCCTGGACTCGCCTTCTTCACGGTCTGAGAACGACACGTGAAGATGTGCTTGAACAAGCCCCAGTGCGGTCGATAGCCCAGGAAGCTCTCGCACATGGATACAAACGCAGCAAGATACGCGATGGAATTCGGAGTAAAGTGGTGGAGTTGGGCTCCAAAGAAGTTCAAAAAACCACGAAAGAAAACACTCGGTGGAAGAGAAAATCCTCGATCAACATGAGTGGCCAGGAGCACACACTCACCCTCTTCCGGCTGGGGTTGCCACTCTTTTCCTGGAAGTCTTGCGACGCCGTGAGGGATCAGCCCGTCGTCGGCCATGTCGAGGAGATCCTTCTCCCTGATGGTCGACTGGATCCAATCTCCCTGGACCCAGCCCTTCGGCAGGCGGGATCTCGACGAGGACCCGCTGCGGCTGGTGGATCTTCCCTTCGCCTTCTCCGCCGCCGATGCCTTTTTTGCGCGCTCCAGCACCGCCGTCTTATCCTTGACCATGGCTGCCGGCGAGATGCGCGAAGAGGGACTTTGCAGAGGTGGAAGCGGCTGCGTTGGGCGGAGACGAGGAGAGCAGAGAAGAAAGAATGGAGCACTGTTCAGAAAACCCTCGCTGGTTGCATTTATAACGTCCCTTCCGAGTGGATGACAGGTGGACCCGGTCAATCTGATCATATCCCGAAACAGTTGCATTGACGTGATACGTGGCGGAAAAAGCGGCGCGAGGATCGAGGCGTTAATGTCCTATCCTTTCCGAACGCCGCGGTCCGCCCCGCTTCGCGCGCTTCCCCAAATTTTGTATCCCGTGGAATCCGCGAACGGCAGATCAGTCTGTCAGACGCGGGATCTCCTGCGATCCGATGCTCGGGAACCAGTGAGCTCTGAAAAGTCACTCGACGAAAGACAAGAATGGATCGAGCCGACTGAAGAAAAGTTGCTCGTTATCAACAAAGAAGATCTTAATCCAGAACGACGCATAGCCGGTATGCAAAAGTCAATCGGAAACAACATCAACTCCTTCCTCATTCAAGCCTCAATCCATTCGGGGGCTAATGATGGATTCATGTACCTAGGGTAGGGTCATAGGCCTGACCTAAATGTCCTACCCAGGGACACCCTTAGAAGAGATCACCTTCCAGTTGACCAACGAGGAACCCACTCGACTGACCAGAAGGACTCGACCATGGAGATTCACTCGACCATGAAGATACACTCGACCACCAGAAGGTCAGAGGGCACTCTGCACTGCAACGGCCTGTAATTGAATAGACTTAATGATAGTTAAGACACTTTATGTGGGGCGTTACCAGTAACGCCCCAGACTTAATATACTTTAAACCCTCCATTACGTGGGTTGGCAGGGGTCCTGGCGTACTCTATATAAGCCACCCCCCTCCACAGGCAGAAGGGTTCGCACTCTTGTAACACCTATACACATAATCCACTTGACCGCCTCAGGGCTCCGAGACGTAGGGCTTTTACTTCCTCCGAGAAGGGCCTGAACTTGTACATCGGTTGTGTTTACAACCTCTCCATAGCTAGGACCTTGCCTCTCCATACCTACCCCCCACTCTACTGTCAGACTTAGAACCACGACAACAAGCGCTACTGATAAGCTTCTGTGTATGAGGTTTTCCCTAGTAGTGTGTCTTCGCAAGGACCCGGGCGCATTTGATGGTAGCATCTTCTCCAATGCGAAGAATTCATCTGCGTAATCAGCGAGAGACCATATGCAATCACTCTCATCCCTGCTCGTAAGCTTCAACGATGTGCATCAAAAAAAGACCGACACATTCAATATTGCCTACGAAATAGGTAAGCCGAATTTGTTGGTACCTCGATGAAGTATTCCTTCATGAGTGTCTTTTCGCCGAGAGCTTGGTTGTGGGGAATACACAACCGGCCAACCGTGGATCTATGGTGCTTTTTCTTCGGGCCCTTCTCAAATTCTTCCACAAGATGCAATGACAATAGATTGTACACATCGTCATCTAGGATCATCTCTTCTATGTATGAATCATCTGACGAAGACGACGACGACAAACTCCAATCCGTCTAAAATAATGCATGCTCATGAATTTCTCCCGAATCTCACCGCTCGAAGTTGAATCCAAATAGTCGGCGGGAAGTGAACATGCCTTGCACCAAAGCAAATCCGGTAGCCCCTTTCTTCTCCCCCATTGGCCTAAGTAAAGTCGGTCGCACTTTCTTCTCCCCCTCCGGCCGAAGTAAAGCCAGCCGAAACCCCTTCCTCTAGAGTGCACGGCTGTCCCTCGAGTGATTCTGAGGCTCACCGATGTTGGAAACAACCAGCTACAAGGTCGCCTACTGATGACCCACAAGTATAGGGGATATATGGTAGTCCTTTTGATAAGTAAGAGTGTCAAACCCAACGAGGAGCAGAAGGAAATGACAAGCAGTTTTCAGCAAGGTATTCTCTGCAAGCACTGAAATTATCGGTAACAGATAGTTGTGTGATAAGATGATTCATAACGGGTAACAAGTAACAAAAGTAAACAAGGTGCAGCAAGGTGGCCCAATCCTTTTTGTAGCAAAGGACAAGCATGGACGAACTCTTATAGAAAGCAAAGCGCTCCCAAGGACACATGGGAATTACTGTCAAGTTAGTTTTCATCATGCTCATATGATTCGCGTTCGTTACTTTGATAATTTAATATGTGGGTGGACCGGTGCTTGGGTGCTGCCCTTCCTTGGACAAGCCTCCCACTTATGATTAACCCCTCTCGCAAGCATCCGCAACTATGAAAGAAGAATTAAGGTAAACCTAACCATAGCATGAAACATATGGATCCAAATCAGGCCCTTACGATGCAACGCATAAACTAGGGTTTAAGCTTATGTCACTCTAGCAACCCATCATCTACTTATTACTTCCCAATGCCTTCCCCTAGGCCCAAATCATGGTGAAGTGTCATGTAGTCGACGTTCACGACACCACTAGAGGAAAGACAACATACATCTCATCAAAATATCGAACGAATACCAAATTCATATGATTACTTATAACAAGACTTCTCCCATGTCCTCGGGAACAAACGTAACTACTCACAAATCATATTCATGTTCATAATCAGAGAGGTATTAAATAGCATCAAGGATCTAAACATATGATTTTCCATCGAATAAACTAACTAGCATCAACTATAAGGAGTAATCAACACTACTAGCAACCCACAGGTACCAATATCTGAGGTTTTGAGACAAAGATCGGATACAAGAGATGAACTAGGGTTTGAGAGGAGATGGTGTTGGTGAAGATGTTGATGGAGATTGACCTCCTCTCGATGAGAGGATCGTTGGTGATGATGATGGCTTTGATTTCCCCCTTCGGGATGGAAGTTTCCCCAGCAGAACAGCTCTGCCGGAGCCCTAGATTGCTTTTGCTCAGGTTCTACCTCAAGATGGCGGTGCTTCGTCCCGAAAGCTTCCTTATGATTTTTTTTCAGGTCAAAACCCACCATATAGCAAAATATGGGCACCAGAGACCTAACAAGGGGGCCCACAAGACCTGGGGGTGCGCCCAGGGGGTAGGGCATGCCCCCAGGCTTGTGGCCTTCTGGTGGGTCCCCTCTGGTATTTTCCTCCATTGGAAAAGGCAGTGCCTAGGAGGCGCTTAGGCACGGCTAGGCGCTAGGCAATGTCCAAACGCCTCGCCTAGGGCATAAGCAGAAGTCTAGGCAGAGAAAGTAAGAAATTGTCTAGCCAAGCAAGAAATCATTCCACATTGCACTGATGTGCCAAAAAGGGCCATATTCCAATCGTAGTAGTTGCTAGTAACATACTTATATGCTTTAAATTAATAAAATACTCATATAATAACCACATATACACCCTGATAGTAAAAATTATATAACCGCCTAGGCTGCGCCTAGGGCGCTTAAGCACCACCTAGGCACCAGGCGAAGGCCAACCGCCTCGCTTACGCCTACCGCTTTTTCCGACCTTTCTTCACCCAATATTTTTTTTTATATATTTCAAAATAATTCTCCATAAATTTTTAGGACTTTTGGAGTTGTGCAGAATAGGTCTCTCAGATTTTCTCCTCTTCGATCCAGAATTCCAACTGCCGGCATTCTCCCTCTTCATGTAAACCTCATAAAATAAGAGAGAAAATGCATAAGTATTGTACCATAATGTGTAATAATAGCCGATAATGCAATAAATATCAATATAAAAGCATGATGCAAAATGGACGTATCACCTACCAAGCTCCTGGGCGGATACATGGCGCCACCAGCGACGGCTAGCCCGCAGACACAACAGGGCACCCCCGGCCTCCAAATTTGGTGGAATAGATGCAGCGTGGGGCGGCAGAGCTAATTGACGGCGCGGTGCAGCTGGGGGAACCAAGAACCGGCGAGGAGATGTGGTGGGGCGGGGAGTGAGATGGGAACGGAAGTAGGCGAAAATGGACTTCGCGTCAAGTAAAGGGGATCCGACAAAAAGAGGGGCATCTCTCGTAGATATGACGAAAATAGTGTGGAGTATGCATTGAAAGGATCGATATAGTTGACTAGAGGGGGGTGAATAGGCAACTAACACTTTTTAGACTTTTCTTAACCAATTTGAACTTAGCATCAAAGTAGGTTGTCTAGATATGCAACTAAGTGAGCAACCTATATGATGCAATAACAACTAGAACAAAAGCAAGCAAGGGATACAACACAAATAAGCTTGCACAAGTAAAGGCACGAGATAACCAAGAGTGGAGCCGGTGGAGACGAGGATGTGTTACCGAAGTGCCTTCCTTTTGAGCGGAAGTACGTCTCCGTTTGAGCGGTGTGGAGGCACAATGCTCCCCAAGAAGCCACTAGGGCCACCGTAATCTCCTCACGCCCTCACACAATGCGAGATGCCGTGATTCCACTATTGGTGCCCTTGAAGGCGGCGACCGAACCTTTACAAACAAGGTTGGGGCAATCTCCACAACTTAATTGGAGGCTCCTAACTACACCACGAAGCTTCACCACAATGGACTATGGCTCCGAGGTGACCTCAACCGTCTAGGGTGCTCAAACACCCAAGAGTAACAAGATCCTCTAGGGATTAGTAGGGGGAATCAAATTTCTCTTGGTGGAAGTGTAGATCGGGGCCTCCTCAACCAATCCCGAGCAAATCAACAAGTTTGATTGGCTAGGGAGAGAGATCGGGCGAAAATGGAGCTTGGAGCAACAATAGAGCTTAGGGATGGAAGAGGTAGTCAACTAGAGGTAGTAGACACCCCTTTTATAGCTGTGGACAAAATCCAACCGTTATCCACTAATCCAGCCCGCAACATGCGGTACTACCGCTCCAGAAACGCGGTACTACCGTAAGGCCACGCGGTACTACCATGAGGGACCACGATACTACCGCGGCAGCTGCAGAGACTAGAACATGCCTGACTGAGAGCAGTACTACCGCGAGCGCGGTACTACCGATCCCTCTAGCGGTACTACCGCGAGGCAGGAAAGTCCTAGCGAGGGAAGGGCGCGGATGAATAAAAATACATTTGTGCCTACTTCCGCTGGAAAACAAACAATGAAAACATCCGTCACGGTACCATCGCGCTCGAAGTGTGGTACTACCGTGGAGGCGCGGATGTAAAAAATTACATTCGCCCCTACTACCGTGAAGCAGCGGCACTTGGCCTGGGAGCCACGGTACTACGGCTCCAGTGGAGTGGTACTACCATGGGCTCCCGCGGTACTACCGCGCACGACGTGCGGTACTACCGTGCAGGTGCGGATGTAAAAAAAATTACATCCGCCCCTACTAGCGTGAAGCAGCGGTACTTGGCCAGGGAGCCACGGTACTACGACTCCAGAGGAGCGGTACTACCATGGGCTCCCGCGGTACTACCGCGTAGTGGCATGGTACTACCGCAAGTGCCTGCAGTACTACCGCTCCAGGGAGTAGTACTACCGCAAGCTCAGCAACAGCAGCTAGGACAATCGCATAGAGGATAAACGGGGGATGCTCCAAAGTGCAAGGGAAAGGTGGAGACAAGGAAGGAAACGTGTATGTGATGATTCCACCCGAACCTTTCCGACGCGGACCCCCTCTTAATAGTACGGCTCTCCTACGACTCAAATCCACCAAAAAGAAACATAGAAAAACGCCGTCTTCACTAGTCTTCAAGGGGCACCGAACCGTCTTGTGCCTAGCGATGAAACGTCTGAGAAACTCAAGGCACACGATTAGTTTGCAAAAGCACTGTCATCAATCACCAAAACACTTAGGGATAAATATGCCCTTACAATCTCTCCCTTTTTGGTGGATTGATGACAATACGGGATGTGCACAAGGGGAAATAATATTGAGCAGAGGCAAACCCCTCCTCTCTAAAATATAGATGGGCTCCCCCTAGATGTGTGCAATCTAGATGGATGCTTTGGACTGTACAGCACACAAGCTAGGATCAACACTCCCCCTATATTTTAGAGACAAGGCATGATCTTGCAAGGGTAAGACAAACATCTAAGCAAGTGCATAAACATAGGTAGCACAATATATCACAAGCTCACTAAGATAGGTAGAGTGCATATGTCTTACACCATATGAAGGTCGAACCAAACCAAAGCAACCGAAACAACCGAAACGAGGTTCAAATGAGACACGCAAACACACCGAACACGCAAACACACCGAACACGACACACGACTCACAAATCCCTACACTCTCTCCCCCTTTGGCATCTAGACGCCAAAAAGGCAGAGAGGACACCTACACACAAGGGGTGGCTCAAGCAGAGAAATCATCCCAATGCTCCTCATTAAGCACGGTGGCAGGAATGATCTCCTCGACGTCCTCTTCAGAATCAGTCCACTTGTAGCCTTGTTTCACCATCCACTCAGCCTCTGGAGGGATGTGATCCTCAGAACCGCCAGACACGTCCTCTCCATACAGCCTCAAGATATTTTTGTCCCGGCGGCAACTCTCCTTGGATGCCACGTGAGTCCTGTACTGCCCCTTAGCTTGCATGAAGAAAAGAGTCTTCATCTTGTCCTTCAGCTTCTTGGCCCACGAGGGCTCAGAGGAACTATGGGAAGACCCAGCAGCACGGTTGTCGGTGTCAAAACCGGCGGATCTCGGGTAGGGGGTCCCAAACTGTGCGTCTAGGCGGATGGTAATAGGAGACAAGGGACATGATGTTTTTACCCAGGTTCGGGCCCTCTCGATGGAGGTAAAACCCTACTCCTGCTTGATTAATATTGATGATATGGGTAGTACAAGAGTAGATCTACCACGAGATCAGAGAGGCTAAACCCTAGAAGCTAGCCTATGGTATGATTGTTGTTCATCATATGGACTAAAACTCTCTGGTTTATATAGACACCGGAGAGGGCTAGGGTTACACAGAGTCGGTTACAATGGGAGGAGATCTACATATCTGTATCGCCAAGCTTGCCTTCCACGCCAAGGAAAGTCCCATCCGGACACGGGACAAAGTCTTCAATCTTGTATCTTCATAGTCCAGAAGTCCGGCCAAATGTTATAGTCTGGTCATCCGGACACCCCCTAATTCAGGACTCCCTCAGTAGCCCCCGAACCAGGCTTCAATGATGATAAGTCCAGCGCGCAAATTTGTCTTCGGCATTGCAAGGCTGGTTCTTCTCCAAACTCCATATACCCGTTGAATAGTGTCCGGCTTCTGGTGAATGTTGCGCTCCTTAGCTTCTGTGCCCAATAATGGCCATCTTCCACGTGTCAAACGAATGCGAAAAGCTAGGGTGTCTTTTCATTTACCTCCCTAGCTGTGCAAATGAGCTGCCTATAAAAAAGACGGGGATTTAGATCCGAATCACACCATCTTCCCTTTGCGAGCTTTCATCGGAGCGCATTCGACAGAGATCCATTCCAACATGGCCGGTCGATGCAGCTCCTCCTCTCGCCCTCCCAGTCCTCAACCTGGAGATTGGGAGAGATGCTCCCACCCGCACAGCGAGCTAGTGGCGCTCCAAGCCAAGGGGTTACTCCCCCCGGCCTACATGGTCCCGGTTCGAGCCGGGCTCGCCACCTATAATGGTGGAGAGAAAGCAGAGAGTGTCCCTGAGGGAGTCCCGGACTAGGGGGTGTCCGGATAGCCGAACTATCATCATCGGCCGGACTCCAAGACTATGAAGATACAAGATTGAAGACTTCGTCCCGTGTCCGGATGGGACTTTCCTTGGCGTGGAAGGCAAGCTTGGCGATACGGATATGTAGATCTCCTACCATTGTAACCGACTCTGTGTAACCCTAGCCCTCTCCGGTGTCTATATAAACCGGATGGCTTTAGTCCGTAGGACGAACAACAATCATACCATAGGCTAGCTTCTAGGGTTTAGCCTCCTTGATCTCGTGGTAGATCTACTCTTGTAACACACATCATCAATATTAATCAAGCAGAACGTAGGGTTTTACCTCCATCAAGAGGGCCCGAACCTGGGTAAAACATCGTGTCCCTTGTCTCCTATTACCATCCGCCTAGACGCATAGTTCGGGACCCCTACCCGAGATCCGCCGGTTTTGACACCGACATTGGTGCTTTCATTGAGAGTTCCTCTGTGTCGTCACCGATAGGCTCGATGGCTTCTTCGATCATTAACAATGACACAGTCCAGGGTGAGACCTTCCTCCTTGGACAGATCTTCGTATTCGGCGGCTTAGCACTGCGGGCCAATTCGCTTGGCCATCTGGAGCAGATCGAAAGCTACGCCCCTGGCCATCAGGTCAGATTTGGAAGTTTGAACTTCACGGCTGACATCCGCGGGGACTTGATCTTCGACGGATTCGAGCCACAGCCAAGCGTGCCGCACTGTCACGACGGGCATGATTTAGCTCTGCAGCCGGACAGTACCCTGGAGGCCGCACTCGAGCCTGCTCCGATCTTCAATTCGGAGCCGCTGCGCAGATCGAGGACGGATGGCTAGACACCGCCTCGGAGGCTGCAACTTCTACGGCGATAGAGCCGAACACTGACCTTGTCCCTAATGAAGCTCATGACTCCGAGGTGTCGGACTCCTCGTTGGACTCCGAACCTCCCGCGCCCCCTCCGATCGAATCCGATTGGGCGCCGATCATGGAGTTCACCACGGCGGACATCTTTCAACACTCACCTTTTGGCGACATCTTGAGTTCGCTAAAGTATCTCTCGTTATCAGGAGAGCCCTAGCCGGACTGCGGTCAGGACGGTTGGGATGCGGACGACGAAGAAATTCAAAGCCCACCCACCACCCACTTAGTAGCCACTGTCGATGATCTAACCGACATGCTAGACTTCGACTCCGAAGACATCGACGGTATGGACGACGATGCCGAAGACAACCAAGAACCAGCGCCTATCGGGCACTGGAAAGCCACCCCAACTCACGACGTATACATGGTGGATACACCAAAAGGAAGCGACAACGAGGAAAAACGGGACGTGGCGAAGGACAACTCCCCCAACAAACAACCAAAACGGCGACGCAAGCGCCACCCGAAGTCCGGCCACAATAAAAACGGCACCCATACGGACCCGGCCCTAGAGCAGGGCGAAGCAGTGGACGGCGAGCATGCCAGCAAGCAACCATCCGAACATGATGAACTGGACAAGCAACCCATCCCCGGCGAAAACAAGAGCCTAGACGATCTCACGCCGAACACATCACCAGAGCATAAGAACCTTCATAAAAGGCTCGTAGCTACTGCAAGAAGCTTGAAGAAGCAAAAGCGGAAGCTCAAAACAGCAGAGGACGCACTCAGAATGAGATGGAGCAAAGTACTCAATACCGCAGATAAATATGACGCTAGTCGCCAGGCAAAGAGCTACCCGAAGTGCAAGCTGTTGCCCGAATTCAACGAGGAGGCCTTAGAGCCCCCGTAGTCAAAAAAGAAAGAGGCCGCCTGGCCGGATAGACGACCAGATGACAGGCTAAGAGCAGCAAGGGGCTCCGCACACAAGCCGGCGCACGATCAGCATAAAGATCCTCGGAAAAAGGATGACCCGGTCAGGTCTATCTATGGGCCAAAAAAGAAGACTCCAGGAAGCAACACAACCCACCGAGCGTTTGAAGACAATGGCACACCCAAATACAGGGACGCCGCACACCCACTATGTTTCACCGACGAGGTACTGGATCATGAATTTCCAGCAGGATTCAAACCTGTAAACATAGAGGCATATGACGGAACAACAGACCCCGGAGTCTGGATTGAGGATTATATCCTACACATACATATGGCCAGAGGAGATGATCTCCATGCCATAAAATACCTACCCCTCAAGCTCAAAGGGCCAGCATGGCATTGGCTCAAAAGCCTCCCCGAAAATACCATTGGAAGTTGGGAAGAGCTCGAGGATGCATTTCGAGCAAATTTACAGGGGACTTATGTCCGCCCTCCGGATGCAGACGATCTAAGTCACATAACTCAACAGCCCGAGAGTCAGCACGCAAATTCTGGAACAGGTTCCTCACCAAAAAGAACCAAATAGTCGACTGTCCGGACGCCGAAGCCTTAGCAGCCTTTAAACACAACGTCCGAGATGAATGGCTCGCCAGACACCTCGGCCAGGAAAACCAAGAACAATGGCTGCACTAACAAGCCTCATGACCCGCTTTTGCGCGGGGGGAGACAGCTGGCTGGCGAGATTATAACACCCACGATGCGGCTATATCTCCCACGTGTCGAAGCACGACTTAGAGGTATAACCGCATTGTGGTTTTGTCGCAAGAAGGGTCATCTTCACACAATCCCATGTAATGAACAAGACTGGGATAAAGAGTTGGCTTACAATCGCCACTTCACGCAATGAACATAAATAAATCATACATCATTCAGAGTACACACATAGTCCGACTACGGACGAAGCCAAAAGGAAAGAACATAACCCAACTACTAGATCCTCGATCGTCCCAACTGGGCTCCACTACTGATCAACTTGAAACGAAACATAGCAACAACTAAGATCTTCGTTGAGCTCCCATCTGAGCTCGGTTGCGTCAACTGCACTGGTATCATCGGCACCTGCAACTGTTGGTAGTATCTGGTAAGTCACGAGGACTCAGCAATCTCAAAACCCACGAGATCAAGACTATTTAAGCTTATGGGTAGGAAGTGGTAATGAGGTGGAGTTGCAGCAAGCACTAAGCAAATATGGTGCCTAACATACGCAAATAAGAGCAAGAAGAGAGCGAACGGAACGGTCGTGAAACTAGCAATGATCAAGAAGTGATCCTGAACTCCTACTTATGTCAAACATAACCCAAAACCGTGTTCACTTCCCGGACTCCGCCAAAAAGAGACCATCACGGCTACACACGCGGTTGATGCGTTTTAATTCGGATCTGGTGTCAAGTTATCTACAACTTGACATTAACAAATTCCCATCTGCCTATAACCGCAGGCACGGCTTTTGAAAGATTATACCCTACAGGGGTGTCCCAACTTAGCCCATGATAAGCTCTCGCGATCAACGAAGGATATACCTTCTCCCAGGAAGACCCGATTAGACTCGGAATCCCGGTTTACAAGACATTTTGACAATGGTAAAACAGGACCAGCAAAGCCGCCCGAATGTGCCAACAAATCCTGATAGGAGCTGCACATATCTCGTTCTCAGGGCACACCGGATTGTCCAAACTTCCGGTAGGCCAGCCCAGAGTTGCCCCTGGTGGCCACCGGCGGTTGACAGGTTGGACCAACACTCACGACAAGCACTGGCCGGGGGGGGGTAAAATAAAGATGACCCTTGAGTCTGCAGAACCCAAGGGAAAAAGGCTTAGGTAGGCAAATGGTAAAACCAAGGTTGGGCCTTGCTGGAGGAGTTTTATTCAAAGCGAACTGTCAATGGGGTCCCATAAATCACCCAACCGCGTAAGGAACGCAAAATCCGGGAACATAACACCGGTATGACGGAAACTAGGGCGGCAAGAGTGGAACAAAACACCAGGCATAAGGCCGAGTCTTCCACCCTTTACCAAGTATATAGATGCATTATAATTAAATAAGAGATATTGTGATATCCCAACATAATCCTGTCCATCATGGAGCAATCTTCAACTTCACCTGCAACTAACAATGCTATAAGAGGGGCTGAGCAAAGCGGTAACATAGCCAAACAACGGTTTGCTAGGAAGGGTGAAAAGGTTAGAGGCTGACATGGCAATATGGGAGGCATGGTAAACAAGTGATAGTTAGCGCAGCATAGCGATAGAACGAAGCAACTAGCAAGCAAAGATAGAAGTGATATCAAGGGTAATGGTCATCTTGCCTGAAATCCTGCAAGGAAGAAGAATGAGTCCATGAAGAAGACAAACGGACGTAGTCGAACGAACCCTCACAACTCCGGAACGAAACCGAAGCTAATGAGAGAAGCAAACCGGAAAGAAGCAAACAACATGGTAAACACACAAGCATAATCATGGCATGATGCACAATCAAGTATGATGCATGTCCGGTTTAAAGAAGCATGGCATGGCAAAGTGCAACAAACAATACTACAAATTAAATGGAGCTCAATATGCAACGAGTTGCATATTGACAAAACACCATATCAATTATTTAGTTCTCTCTTGTTTAGGAACACAACAATATTACATGTTGTTAAGCATGGCAAGAGGTGAAGCATAAATAAACTAACTATTTAGGCAAGTTTAAGTGAGGCCGGAAACAAGAAACAACAATTCCGGAAAGTCCCCATATGTCATTTAGCAATTTAAAGCAAACACAATTTTAAACATTTTAATGTTGTTATCATGATGCGGATGACATATACAAGTTTATGCAATTTTTATGAAAATGTTAACATGAGCATGTTATGAAGCATTTGGTCACCATGGCGGAACAAAACGGGTGCCACGACAACGAATCCGAAAATGATGCCACGGCAACATATCGGTTCCGGTAGCTCATGGAGATATCGGTGCAAAAGATGTGTGACGTGAGCGAGTCATGCAAGATGGTGGGGTGATCCCGGATTACCGGGTTCCCACGGGTCGACGGCATGGCAAACGAGGAGGAACTTGCAAGGACAAACGGGCACGATGCAAACATACGGTTCATCTCATACAACAAAGCATTCGATCCACGGGCGGTCGTCTCATCGTTATACCTTTCAAGCGTGCGTTTTCGGAGCGGAACAAGTTCGATGCGGTGTAGATGTAAGTAGACGTTCTCGGGACGGTCGTAGTGGAAGTAGTCGTACACGCTCGTCTCGGAGAGGTAATTGACGAATCCAACATCTTCGGGGCGACGGTAGTGGTTCACGGACGTCGTGGTAAGTAGTGGAAGTAGTTGTACACGGCGACGCTAGTTGTTCAAGGTCTTGGCGGGTCGTCGTGTAGCCGTACATGTTCGTCGTGGTACACGGTATCTTGTGAAACTTCACGGTTCAATGTGTAGTCGTACATGTGGTCTTTGGCGAAGATGGTCGTACACGCATGTAGATGAACTTGACGGGTCATCAACCTCCTGGTACTTGGTGAAAACCTGAAGATGGCCTTGGCGTTCCTGGTCGATGAGGGCGAGCGGAGGCACATCCTCCTCCCTTCTCGAACAAGGCAGAGGCGGGGCATGGGGCTTGGACAGCGACGCAGGGGGCTAGCTGAGCCGAGGCTAGACCGGTCGGGGCAGTAGGAGAGGCGGAGGCGAGCAGGACTTGGCGAAGGGCGGCGCGACAAGGGACTGCGGGGCTCCGGCGGGAGAGACTTGAGGCGCAAGGGTGGCGAGCTCGAGCAAATCCGACGAGGACGGGGCACCGGAGAAGGGACGGCGGCGGCTTGGCGAGACTTGGGGACGAGCTCCCGGCGACGAGGCGCTGACGCGAAGGCGAAGGCGGAGGCGCGGGGCGACATGGCCATGGCCGGAGCAAGACAGGCAGGGCGGCGCGGCCATCACTGATGCGAGGGGAGAAGGGCGACGGGGAGGTCCTATGGCATGGCACCAAGGGCGGCGAGGAGGTGGTCGGGCGAGGCGATGGCGCATTGGAGAGGCGACGCGAGGAAAGGAGATCGAGGGGAAGGGTGCGAGGAAAGGCAGAGGGGATCGAGCGATGGGTTCTGGCGGCGCGAGGGGAGAAGGCGCTCGGGCAGATGGGGATCGGGCGGTGCGTGTGTGGGCTAGGGTTAGGAGGGGTTTAAGTGGGCTGGGCTAGCTGCACGAATGAGCCGGCCTAGATGGCCTGCTGGGTTGCTGGGCTCTCCTCTCCCTCTCTCTTTTATTTACCAAAAGTAGTAAATAGCGAAGAAAGAAAAAGGAGATAAAGAAAGGGTTGGAGAAATAATTTGAGCATGGGGGTAATTTTCCCGGACTCGCAAAAATATGCTCGTTCCAAGAAAAATAGAAAGGCCATGATTGAAAGATTTAAATTCAAACTCATTTGAATTTAATTCAAATGGGTTTGAACTAGGACTTGATAAAAGGAAGGTCCAAAAATGTTGAGGATTTCGGTGGGGCTCCGGAAAAGGACGAAAGAATATATGGCAAGGTTGGAGACCAAGAATTAATATAACAAAGGCATTGGGATATTTTGCAAGTGGGTTATGGTTAATTCCAAATAAATGGAATAATTTTATTATAGCTCCCTAATAATATTGAGAGGCTTTAATATGTTATAAAGAGAAATCACAAGTGAATTCCCTCGATTTAAATGGATCGAAAAATCCATACAATTTATTTAGATGAGTTAAAAAATTAAATGGCATGATGGCATGATGACATGATGCAATGCAAAAATAAAAGAGCAAGCACAAAAGAAACGCACGACGAAACTCGGAATAGCTGGAAGTCTTCTGGAGCGTCGGTCTCGGGGCGTTACAGAGATGCAGCACCAGCGACCCGAGTACATCCGAAGTCAGGGATGGAAATGGGAAATCACGACGCAGAAAAGATCAGCGCCGGAATAAGGAAAATGGCCCAAGTAGCACGGCGGTCAACACCGGATTCAAAAGCTCGCTGCGGAATAACAAAACACTGCCCCTCAAGGACAACAGTGACGAGCTATCCAACCTAAACAAAATTCTGGATAGGCTATGTCAAATACATGGTACCTCCGGGAAGCCTGCAAACCATACCCACAGAGATTGTTGGGTCTTCAAGCAATCCGGCCGACTTAACACCGAACGCAAGGGGCTCGACACACCAAGCAAAGACGATGACGAACCCCACAAGCAGCACTCCGGAAAACAGAAGACTTTCCCACTAGAAGTCAAAACAGTGAACTCACTTCATGTGATAACACGAGAACACAGTGTGGCACCTGCCATACCAGGACACCGTCCGCAGAATGGGGATAGACCCTACCAAAATTCGTCGTAGCAGCACTTCCTTCAAAGGAGTGACGCCAGGCCTTTAAGCCAATTGTACAGGCTCTGTACCACTAGAGGTTGTGTTCGGTTCATCCGACAACCTCCGTCGCGAAAAGCTCACTCTCCATATCGCCCCATTTCACAGTGGCCCTCAAGCACTACTGGGACGCGAAGCTTTCGCCCGCTTTAACGCAATACCACATTACGCGTCTCTCACGCTTAAAATGCCCGGTCCACGCGGCATAATCTCCTTAAAGAGTAACTCCGAGTGTTCCTCGGCCACGGAGAACGTGAGACTGCCTTGACAGCCACACACTAATCCGACCTTGCAGGTCAAAGCCCCTAAAAACAGTTCATTCAGAACTCGGATACGGTTATGCGAGTCCGGCATAAATAAACAAGGGGCTTCCCAGCCGCATACCCCTTTACAAGGGGTTGCACGTATAAACGATGAGAGCCAATAAAGCTCAACTTTATTCATCTTCCAAATTATACTTTATTTTAAATACATCCTTTGCACGATATTTCTTCCAAACTAAGTCCTTCTCTTTTACAGATGAAGCGCGTGCTACACCCGTCCAGGATACAGCACAACGGAGACACAGGCACATACATGTAGCAGGGACCCGTTGCAAGGATTCTTTTCAGATTAAGACCCTGCGTAAACCTTTCTTACTGTCTTTTGTTGATACACATCCCCCGGTTTTCTACCATAATCAAGGAGGAGGCTGGCGTTTTGGCATCGGCCGCGTCAGAAGTTCCCGCCTGTACCTGGACACTAGGGGCTTAGGGCATTGTTCTGCCCGGTATCATAAAGACCGAACACCTCAGGGAGTGTTCGGCGTCTCGAGTTAGGCCTTATATGCATCAGCTCCGAATCATGTCTTTGGTAAAATGTTGGGTTTGCCCGGCTCCTGTGTTTTGCTGCCTTACGTTCCGCTACATCGGCTAACGCGGCACCAGGAGAACTACTGCGATTGTGCCCCGGTTCGGCCGGGCGAGCACCAAAGTAGAGAAAGCCGAAAACTGACTGTCATGATATAGCGAGAGACTGGTCAACCACTCGATCGACTATTGGAATGTTTAGAATTCCTCCGCTTTGATGAAGGACCGCTTCCCGGTCAGGCACATACGCGCCCCGAGTTCGGAGAGCGCGGTGCCTCTAGGGGATATATAGTAGCCCCACCTTCGAGCTCCTATGGCTAAGTGAAAGTGATAAAGCATTATAGTCCGGTTGCCTAGTTTGCTATGCTATCACCTCCTTCAAAAGGACCAAGACGTTGGATTAAGTCTGAAAAAGTGCTTTTCTCTTTTGCAAACACCCCCGCACCGTGTGCGTGGGGGCTGAAGCCAAAGACTGCCATCTTTCAGGTTATACATACATATACGGCCGCACAGGAGATAGTTCAATACTTGAACGCACAAGTATAAAAAGCTATTGCATTATAAACATGATCTCACAAATCATACACGTCATTTGAACATGACATCTTTCGAGCACTGCGACTCTATTAAACGAGTGCCCTACAGGACTTCCTCAAAATAGTGCTCGGCGGGTAATCATTTTTTGTCCGAACCCCGGGATGCAACAGCGATGGCATCCATCTCCGCCCAGTATGTCTTCACACAGGCGAGAGCCATCCGCGCACCTTCTATGCATGCCGACCGCTTCATCGCCTTGATATGCGGCACCGCCCCAAGGAATTGCTGCAACAAGCCAAAATAACTCTTCGGCTTAGGCCTTTCCAGCCACAGATGCGCGACCACATCCGTCATGGCAAGTCTGGACAATCCATTCAGCTCAGCCCACTCAACCAACCGATCACTCAACGGAAGTGGACGCTCCGGACTATGGAATTGAGACCAGAAAAGCTCTTCCATTTTGTGATCCTTCTGGCTTCGGAAGTGCATGACTACGTCCGCCGCACTCGCCGCCAAATCCAGATAAGGATCCTTCGCACCGCACAATCGGCCCAGTTGAGCATACTTCGGATCCGTGAACTTCCTACGCAGCATAAAGGGCTTTCCAGCCGCAATGTCTCCGACCTGACGCAGTTCCTCCTTCATAGCCTGCATCGCACTACGGGCCTCCTTGGCTTCGGCGTCGGCCTTCTTCAGGTCCTCTTGCTCCGCTCGGCGTTCTCTTTCAAGAACCTCCTGGCGGTCGGTAGCATCTTTTAATTTTGCGGCCATTTCGGCCATCTCCTCCCTGCTTCGGCAGTGAGCAGCCTTTTCGGCTTTTAGCTCTTCCGCTGCCTTCGATGCAGCCGCATCACTTTTTTTGGCTTGCTCCTTGGCTCGAGAAAGCTCTGCTTGAAGGTCTTCCACAGCAATGGCTCCATCTGCATCAAGCATACAAATTGTAAGGAATGGGCGTCAGCTCCCTTACTAGGCGACCGTGGAGCAACCACCTACCTTGTGACTCATCAAGTCGTTTATTGACAAGCGCGATGTTCGCATCCGCAACATCGAGTTGCCTCTTCAGTTCGGCAACTCCATCAGTTCGGCTGGCCACCGAATGTTCCGCCACCTGCATAGGAAAGGTGACATTCTATAACTGAGATTATGATCCTTGGCACGCTGTCGCTTTCAACAGCATACCAAGTCTCAGGGGCTACTATATATACAGGGCGCACTCTATGTGCAAAACTGTCAAAAGGTATGTCATTTTTTGCGTACCTCAGACCCCGTCAGCAAACTTCCGACGGCCTTATACAACCCGCTCTCGGCAGATGAGATCCTCTCAATCACCGTACTCATTAATGTGCGGTGATCTTCTGAGATAGACGCCCTCTCGAGCAAATCCTGCAGCTCCACCGGCCGTACTCCAATTGGTGCCGAACTCCCCGGCCGCGCCGGACTCGGGGATACCCTCCGTGACGACACCTCAGGGTCATCCGCCTCGCACGACGGGGCGGTAGATGGAGGCGTTTCGCTCTCCATCATCTCCGGATGAAGGTCCCCCGAAGATGAGCTCTGCTGAGATGGGCTGAGATCCGAACTACAAGGTGAAAACTTTGGTTACCCTTAGAAATAAAGCAGGGGTGTCCCCTATTACAAAATCCCCCCTGTTTACTTACGGCTCGCTGGAGGGCTGATTCCTCTGAGGAGACAGTGCGGCCGGGCCTCTTCCCGGCACAGGACCTTCCGGTGCAGATTTCTTTTCCCGCTTTGAGGCCTTGGCTTCCGGGTCTTCGGAAGCGGTCCTCTTCTCCCCCTGGAAGGAGGGACTCTCAATTCCCCCCTTTCCGAAAGCCTCCTTGGCAGAGGTGGTAGTTTCCCTATGCCCCCCTTCGCCCTCCTCCGAAGGTGCAACCTTCAACATTTTGATTAACACGGGATCCAGCGTGGTCTCAGGGAGGCGGGCCGGACACCGTATCAGTTTTGCTTGCGCTATCCACTCCTGTCCAAGGGATAATTGGTTAAAAGGCAAACCCATGATAAATAAATGGACGATGTGTCCGGACACAGGGCTACTTACTTGAGTATCTGGGCGATTGCAGCTTAGGCCAGCATCCTCGGTCAAGTCCGGACGCATCTCTTGCGATCTGAAGAACAGTTTGTACATCTCCGTGGGTGTCAAACCCATGAAGTGTTGGAGAGCTCGTGGCCCCTCCGGATTAAATTCCCACAGGCGGAGGGGGCGACGTTTGCAGGGCAGTAGGCGCCGAATCAGCATAACCTGTGCCACTACAACCAGATTGATCTCCCTTTCTTGGAGGCCTCGAATCCGGTCCTGCAATAGGGGAACGTCCTTGGACGGCCCCTAGTCAAGCCCCTTGTTGACCCATGACACTAGCCATTGTGGAGGGCCCGAGCAGAAGACGGGCGGCGGCCTCTGCCTACTGCCCCTGGGAGCGGTGATATAGAACCACTCCTGTTGCCATAAGCCGAGCTCCTCTTGTAAAGAGCCCTCGGGCCATGGAGCATCGGCCCTCTTGCTTATAACCACCCCACCGCACTCTGCCTGACGCCCCTCGATCATCTTCGGCTCCACGTTGAAGGTTTTGAGCCACAAGCCGAAGTGAGGGGTAGTGCGGAGGAAGGCTTCGCAGACAACAATGAATGATGAGATGTGGAGGATGGACTTCGGAGCCAAGTCATGGAATTCGAGCCCATAGTAAAACATGAGCCCCCTCACGAAGGGATCCATCGGGAAGCCTAAACCCCGACGGAGGTGAGACACGAACACGACGCTCTCGCCGGGCTCGGGAGTTGGAATAACTTGCCCTCGGGCAGGCAACCTATGCGAAATCTCGTAGGTTAAGTACCTGGCGTCTCTCAGCTTTAGCACGTCCTCTTCTGTGACAGAGGAGGGCATCCACCGGCCTCGAAGGTCGAAGCCGGACATTGTCGAAGGTCGAAGGTACCCGAATCTGGAGCCCTGGGTGTTGGAGCTCGGGGCGAGGGGCGGATTCGATTGAGGATTGAAGAAAAAGAACGGGCCTTGGTCTCATTATAAAGAGGAAGAATACCAAGAGCCGACCCCGTGACCGTTTGGAACCCGCCTTCGATGGAGGGGGCGTGGCAACGGGCGCGGTTGGGTTACCCACGTCCGTATTTATGAGAATCCCGAAATAAGGGGAACACGATCTCTGCTTTGACAAGACGTGCCAAGAAAACCGCTTCGCTAAACGCGCTGAGGTGGTACAATAAAAATGATTCAAGTAGAGGCTTGGTAGTGGTGTGACGTCACGCCACCAAATACGTCAGCAGATTGAACTTGTGTAATATTATTCTTTCTACGGTGGTATGTGGAATTTATTTTGCAGAGCCGGACACTATCCTGGTGTTCACAGTCTTCTATAAATTATTCGGAGGAAGAAACCGCCTTGCAATGCCGAAGACAATATGTGCGCCGGACTCGTCGACATTGAAGCCTGGTTCAGGGGCTACTGAGGGAGTCCCGGACTAGGGGGTGTCCGGATAGCCGAACTATCATCATCGGCCGGACTCCAAGACTATGAAGATACAAGATTGAAGACTTCGTCCCGTGTCTAGATGGGACTTTCCTTGGCGTGGAAGGCAAGCTTGGCGATACAGATATGTAGATCTCCTACCATTGTAACCGACTCTGTGTAACCCTAGCCCTCTCCGGTGTCCATATAAACCGGATGGCTTTAGTCCGTAGGACGAACAACAATTATACCATAGGCTAGCTTCTAGGGTTTAGCCTCCTTCATCTCGTGGTAGATCTACTCTTGTAACACACATCATCAATATTAATCAAGCAGGACGTAGGGTTTTACCTCCATCAAGAGGGCCCGAACCTGGGTAAAACATCATGTCCCTTGTCTCCTGTTACCATCCGCCTAGACGCACAGTTCGGGACCCCCTACCTGAGATCCGCCGGTTTTGACACCGACAGTCCCCAATCCCTCCAAAGGAGAGCGGGTATGCCTTGTCCCGTATTTGATAAGAGGGCTCGGATTTCCAATTCATCCGTTTCTCCGGGGGCTCCTAGAGTTCTACGGCCTCCAGTTGCATAGCCTTACGCCTGCCTCCATATTGCATATTGCAGGCTTTGTAGCCATTTGCGAGCTGTTTTTGGGTATCGGGGCTCATTTCGCGCTGTGGAAGAAGTTGTTCTGCCTCGTGCCCCGTTCTCAGGAGGGGTCGATATATCAAGTGGGCAGAGCTGAACTATGGCGCATCGCCGGGACCGGATATCTATCCGGAACCCCAAAGAAGGCGTACGAAGACTGGCCTTCAGAATGGTTTAATATAGAAGACGTCCCCCTGCCGGACCCTGTACGGATCGGCCTCCCTGAGTTCGATAATGCTCCTTTGAAGAAGCGCCTAAGCTGGCGTCCATGGAGCCCTCAGAAGGAAAATGACAAGGACGTCCTTTACCTGATGAACCGGATAAGGTTGTTAGCTCATTCCGGACTGACCATGATCGAGGTCATGGCCACATGCATTATGCGGGGGTGCAGCCGCTTCAGTACAGAGGCCACCCCATGTGGGATTTCAACGGGGAGGACGACACCACCCGGTATGGCCGCAAGGGGCCGGATTCGGCTGCCGCTCTAATGAAGATCTTGTCCGCTTTGTACAAGGGAGAAGAGGAGGAATTCCTCCGCGTCAACCCACGGGGCGGATTTTCTATGTACAATCCTCCAAGCTAGGTAAGCGAATACTTTCACTTGCCCATCCGTTTCACATTCCCATAGTTAAGTATTTAGTCTAGCAATTTCAACGTAGGAGCTACGCCAGGATGTAAAGGAGATAAACATCCCTCCTCCACAACCCGAGGACCCAGAACGGTCCATCGACCCGGACTCCCAAGAGGACCCGGATTTCTGTGTGGAGCTGATCGACGGGGTGTTTCATCAATTGAGCAAGGACAACGCCTTGGCGGCCATTACGGCCGATTATCCCGAATTACTTCCAGCCTCTCAAGTAACCGAGACCGAAGTCCCAGCATTTTTAAAATGATCCATCCGTGCTTATTTTAGGTCACCGTATACCGATGGCGTTTTTGCAGGGGAAGTCCTTGAGGCGGAGGGCCGAGCCTGCGGTGGCTAGCCAACAAGGGGCATCAAGGTCCGGCAGGCTGAAAAGAATTGCGGTCCGGATTGAGACGCCGGCGCAACGGTATGTCGTGCCATTTTATTCCCAGGTTTTATTCCCTCGAGGCGTACCAATGCTCGTGCTCTCTTCAGGAAAAAGAGCGCTCGCCGGACTATATCCGGAGAGGTTGACAATCGCGCCTCCATCGGCCAGGCTCCAAGTCCGGGTCCGGAAGTGGAGGCGCACACGAGGCGCGCACCGGACGCTCCTCCGACAGAGGATGCGGACGGGCTGTCTGCCACCAATTCAGAGGTGGAGAGTGCCATGAACCACAGGCGTCGCCGGACAGTTCTTCGTGACGCTTGTTTCTCCCAAGAGGTGTTAGATGCCTTCAATACGGGAGATGCGTACCTCCGTGCCTCTCAAAATGGTCTAGCCAGAGCCACGGAGCAGTATGTAAAAGACATACGGGTGAGAAAATTTGATGGTTATATATGTCAGTAGCCCCCGAGACTTGAAACAGTTAGAATAACTGGTTTAAGGATCATTTATTATGCAGGATCTTACAGAAAAGAATAACCAACTGTCCCAGGAGCTGGAAGAGTGCAAAGCCCAACTTGAGGCCGCACTAGCCGCGGCGGGGGAGGCCAAGGGGACCCGCTATGGTAATATATGCTTCGAAAGATAAGTATGTTGCGAAGTGCGGCATGTGTAAAAATCTGACAATAACATTGCAGATGACGCCGGAGTGGATCCGGACAAACAACAACTCTTACGCCGGTTAAAGGCTCGTGAGAGCGTGCTTACGAGGATGAGGCAAGAGAAGAATAAGCTCCAAGATGCCAACACCCAGCTGGGCGAGGAACTAAAGGATGTTCGTGCTCAGCTGTCGGACTCCGTGAAGGAGAGTCGGCGGCTTCGGCGCGGCATTTTTATTAAGTGCTTGAACGAACTTCAAAAAAAAAGGAGTTCGGCGAGGAAGTCGATTGACAGAGTTATGTCTGTAGGTATGCTGACAGGTTGACCTGCAGAGGAAATGCCCGGTTCTACGGGTGACCTTCTTCCCGAGCTCTCACAACTGCACGAACGAGTTCGGCATGTGATGCAAGGCATCGCCCAGGCCTTGTGGCCATCCGTCTCCCTGCCCGAAGGCCTCAGAAAGCTTGCAGAGAAGCTGAAGGGAGCGCGGCGGCGCTTCCGATTATGGAAGATATCGGCCTGCCGTCAAGGCGCCAGAGAGGCCTGGGCCATGATGAAGACGCGGTACACGAAGGCTGACCCAAACCACATGGCCGAGGTCGGACCTATAGGGCCCGATGGGAAGGAGATCCCTGTCAGTTTAGTGTACGGCCAGGTAGAGTTGGCCACCAAATATTCTCAACAGGACTATAAACTAGACAACCTGTTGGATGGTATTGAAGAGGAATATACCCAGTCAGATTGACTATGTAATTTAAGATGACATGTAAAATGCCTTCTAGCCGGATTGTAGATCGTTTGTCATGGCGGACCTTTTCGCTTCAACCTCGGGACTCGATAGTCTGGAGTGTGTCCGAATACCCTCTCGGTTATGTAAGAACCGGGGCATGCGTGGAGACCAGGCATAGGGGTCATTAGTGCTTGAACAGACAAGTACCCAACTAGTTATGTTATATTACATGGTTAGTAAGAAACATCTTCCAGGGAGAATAGTTCCATTAGGGGTTCCTTTCCCTGGGAGGCATGCCCTAAAGTGCATGTCCGGACTTCGAAAAAAGCAGAAAAACATCTGGGGGCAGATAAATAAATGAGTGAGAAATCATATTTTAGTTCACTGACCGAATATTCCCTTAAGAATGCTAGATTTTGGCTTCACCCAGTCTGAGGTACACATCCGGCTGACCCAGCAGTAACAATCGCAGAGGTGCTCCCTTTACCGCCTAGCCGAACAATCAGGAACGTAGGGGTAAGCACAGGAGCCAGGCAACCCAGCTTGGCCAAAACTTAAGTCATATCGATGCATATAATGGTGAATAAAAGGTACATGCGGAAGTGTGACACATGCATTGGGCATGAGGCCGGTATAAACAAGCTTCTGTTAAAGAAGCCCCCAGGTATAATGAGCGCGGATAGCGCGTCAATTGTTTGTGAACAAGGCGCAAACGAGCCCTCAAAGGCTATAAGAGAAAAAGGAGGGAGAAGGAGAGAAATATAAGACAGCTAATATGTAAAAAATAGACAAAGGAGGGAGACGAACACAGAGTCCGGCGCTAGGCGTAGAATCTTCGTAGACGGGCTGCGTTCCATGGGTTCGGCTCGAGTCGGTTATCCGATGCATCTCGCAGACGGTATGCTCCACCAGTCATGACTTGGTCAACGATGAAGGGACCTTCACATTTGGGCTTGAATTTGTCCTTTTTCTTGTCCGGCAGGCGTAGAACTAACTCGCCAACATTGTAAGTTTTGGCCCGTATTTCCCTGGTTTGATATCTTTGAGCTTGCTATTGATAGAATGTGTAACGGGCTTTTGCCACATCACACTCCTCCTCCAAGGCGTCCAAGCTGTCCTGCTGATCGAGTTCGGCTTCTCTTTCTTCGTACATGCGCACGCGAGGTGAGTCATGAATTATGTCGCAGGGCAGAACTGCCTCTGCGCCGTATACCATAAAAATGGTGTGAATCCAGTGGTACGATTCGGCGTGGTCCGCAGCCCCTAGAGTACGGAGTCGAGCTCCTCTACCCAGTGCGTATTAGATTCCTTGAGGGATCACACTAACCTGGGTTTGATGCCGCTCATGATTAGACCATTTGCTCGCTCGACTTGACCGTTAGTTTGTGGGTTATAGACTGAAGCGTAGTCGAGCTTGATGCCCATGTTTTTGCACCAGAGTTTTACCTTGTCAGCCGAAAAGTTCATGCCGTTATCAGTGATGATGCTATGGGGGACACTGTAACGCTGTACGACCCCTGATATGAAGTCTATCACTGGTCTGGATTCGGCCGTCTTGACAGGCTTGGCCTCTATCCATTTGGTGAATTTGTCCACCATGACCAGTAAGTATTTTTGCTTGTGGGTTCCTCCTTTAAGGGGTCCAACCATGTCAAGCCCCCAGACCGCGAAGGGCCAGGTGATGAGAATAGTTTGGAGGGCGGTGAGTGGCATATGGCGTTGGTTAGCAAAGAGTTGGCAACCGACGCATCGCTGGACTAAGTCATGAGCATCTGCCCAGGCCGTCAGCCAATAAAATCATGTATGGAAGGCCTTGCTTACAAGGGCCCGGGCTGCGGCGTGGTGCCCGCCGAGTCCGGCATGAATTTCAACCAGGAGATTTCGCCCTTCCTCTTCGGAGATACACCTTTGAAGGACTCCGGTGGTACTTTTCTTATAAAGCTCTCCCTCATGGACTTTATAGGCTTTAGATCACCGCACTATGCAGCGTGCCTCGTTTTGGTCCTCTAGAAGTTCCTTCCTGGTCAGGTAGGCTAGGAATGGTTTTGTCCACGGGGCAATGACTGCCATTATTTCGTGGGCTGAGGATGTTACTTCGTTGGCCGAGCCTCCCGCTGTGTCAGAATGTTCGGTGTCGGGCGGTGCGGTTGGATCCAGGCTGTTATTTCCGGATTCCCCTTCCCATGATACGGATGGCTTGAATAGCCTTTCCAAGAAAATGTTGGGGGGGACTGCACCGTGCTTTGCGCCGATGCGTGCCAAGACGTCTGCTGCCTGATTGTTTTCCCGGGCTATATGGTCAAATTCGAACCCTTCGAACCGAGCTGACATTTTTAGGATGGCGTTGCGATAAGCTGCCATTTTTGGATCCTTGGCATCAAAGTCTCCATTTATTTGGGATATCGCAAGGTTCGAATCCCCACGCACCTCTAGGCGTTGAATGCCCATGGAGACTGCCATCCGGAGACCGTGTAGAAGGGCCTCGTATTCGGCTGCGTTATTGGAGTCTGTATACATTATATGGAGTACGTATTGAACTGTATCTCCTGTTGGGGATGTCAAAACGACGCCAGCCCCAAGACCAGCTAACATTTTGGAGACGTCGAACTTCAATTATTGCAGAAGAATGAAATTGCATCCTCCTTGCGGCAGTCCTCTATCCTGTTCATAACCAGGAGGAATCTGGCCCAGTAATGGTGTACTGTTTCTGCGGGCTCTTGCTGAATTTGGGATAAATCACTTATATTTGGGTGGGCGGGTGGAATTAAATCCGGAACCTCGCCCAATCTGAGACTCAGGGGCCAAGGAGTTTCCGAACTCGGAAGCTTGTGTTCTTGGATATCGTCCAATGAATCTAGCCCGCTGCCTGACTTTAGGTTCAGGGCTTGAGTGACGTCCTCCCCTCCGCGGGTATCCGGCTTGGAGGGATCGGGAATTCGGACATAACTAGTCCTTAAGATAGATGAAGGCTTGCCGCATTGTTCCTCCACCACTGCAACGTGGTGGGTGACCTGGGGAGAGTTAATCTCTCTCAGATCGGGTTTAAGCCCAATCTGATCGTAGTCTGTAGCGACTCCCAGGGTGGCGATGCGATCCAAGAGCTTGTTTAAGGAAGAGAGCTCCATCGGATCTAGCTGCTCGGCGAGTTCCGAGTTGACGTGGAGATTGCTTTCGATGACCTGAGAAGTCATCGTCAGTGCGGTGGCCGAACAGGCGGTCATAAGAAAACCGCCTAGCCAGAGAGTTTGGCCAATAGCCAAAGCTCCTTTAGTAACAGTGTCGTCTTTAAAGATGGGATGAGGCATCCTTCCTGATGGCAACGGCACAGCGGAACTCTCAATGAAAGCATCAATGTCGGTGTCAAAACCGGCGGATCTCGGGTAGAGGGTCCCGAACTGTGCGTCTAGGCGGATGGTAACAGGAGACAAGGGACACGATGTTTTTACCCAGGTTCGGGCCCTCTCGATGGAGGTAAAACCCTACTCCTACTTGATTAATATTGATGATATGGGTAGTACAAGAGTAGATCTACCACGAGATCAGAGAGGCTAAACCCTAGAAGCTAGCCTATGGTATGATTGTTGTTCGTCCTACGGACTAAAACTCTCCGGTTTATATAGACACCGGAGAGGGCTAGGGTTACACAGAGTTGGTTACAATGAGAGGAGATCTACATATCCGTATCACCAAGCTTGCCTTCCACGCCAAGGAAAGTCCCATCCGGACACGGGACGAAGTCTTCAATCTTGTATCTTCATAGTCCAGGAGTCCGGCCAAAGGTTATAGTCCGGTCATCCGGACACCCCCTAATCCAGGACTCCCTCAATGGTCCTCAGCAACATCCTCTGCTCCAGCCTCATCCTCATCAACAGCCCTCCTAGCAGCAGACACCTCAGCACGAGTAGTAGTGTTGGCCCAGTTGGGCTTGACACGGAGACTGATGGGATCACGCCGAATCCAGTCTGGAGCAAGGAACTCATCACCAGGGTACTGCTTCGCCCAAGTCTTGGAGATCAACAGAAACAGGTATGGTCCATAGATAGGCACCTTGCGGTTGAACACCGCAAACTGAAGCTCACACGACATGATGTGTGAGACATCAAGTGGATGAGTCTGAGACACACGTGCCTGCTCGCACAGGAGCATCATATCCACCATATAGGCATGAACCTTGTCCTTGTCACCAATGCAAGGGAACAGAGAGTTGCGGAAGATGCGATACATGATATCCAAAAAGGAGTTGATCACCCACGCCGACTTGCCACTGGGAAGCATCTTCTCAACATAGAACGGCTGAATCTTGTCCTTGTTAGCAGACTCAGGATTGGCATGGGGGCGAACACCCACGGGTGTGTTGAGCCCGTTGTCGGTGTCAAAACTGGCGGATCTCGGGTAGGGGGTCCCGATCTGTGCGTCTAGGCGGATGGTAACAGGAGACGAGGGACACGATGTTTTTACCCAGGTTCGGGCCCTCTTGATGGAGGTAAAACCCTACGTCCTGCTTGATTAATATTGATGATGTGGGTTACAAGAGTAGATCTACCACGAGATCAAGGGGGCTAAACCCTAGAAGCTAGCCTATGGTATGATTGTTGTTCGTCCTACGGACTAAAGCCATCTACTTTATATAGACACCGGAGAGGGCTAGGGTTACACAGAGTTGGTTATAATGGTAGGAGATCTACATATCCGTATCGCCAAACTTGCCTTCCACGCCAAGGAAAGTCCCATCCGGAGACGGGACGAAGTCTTCAATCTTGTATCTTCATAGTCTTGGAGTCCGGCCGATGATGATAGTTCGGCTATCTGGACACCCCCTAGTCCGAGACTCCCTCAGTAGCCCCCGAACCAGGCTTCAATGACGACGAATCCGGCGCGTATGTTGTCTTCGGCGTTTGCAAGGCGGGTTCTTCTTCATGCTCCATGTGTTTGCCGGATAGTGTCCGGTTGCTTCATAAATGTTGTGCTCCTTGGCTTCCGCGTCCAATAATGGCCTTCTTCCATGCGTCATATGAATGCGACAAGCTAGGGTATTTTTATGTTTTACCCCCTAGCTGCGCAAATAAGCTGCCTATAAGAGAGGCGGGGATCCAGATCCAAATCACACCATCCTCCTTCTGCAAGTACTCATCGAGGCGCATCTGACACCAAACCCATTCCAACATGGACAGTCGACGCGGCTCCTCTTCTCACGCTCCCAGCCCTAAGCCAGGAGATTGGAGGAGATGCTCAGTCCCGCACAGCGAGTTAGTGACGCTCCAAGTAGAGGGATATCTTCCCCCGGCCTTCATGGTTCCAGTTCGAGCCGGACTGGCCACCTACAAGGGTGGGAAGCAGGCGGAGAGCACCCCCAATCCCTCCAAAGGAGAGCGGGTGTGCTTCGTCCCCTACTTAATAAGGGGACTCGGATTTCCTATACATCCGTTTCTCCGGGGGCTCCTGGAGTTCTACAGACTCTAGCTTCATCACCTTACACCTGCCTCCATTTTGCACATCACGGGCTTCGTAGCTCTGTGTGAGCTGTTCTTGGGCATTGAGCTCCATTTTGCGCTGTGGAAGAGGCTGTTTTGCCTCGTACCCCGCTCTCACGAGGGGTCGATATATCAAGTGGGCGGAGCCGAAATATGGCGCATCGCCGGGACCGGATACCTGTCCGGGACCCCGAAGAAGACGTCTGAAGACTGGCCTTCGGAGTGGTTTTATATGGAGGACGCTCTGCTGCCGGATCCAGTCCAAATCGGCCTTCCGGAGTTCAGCAACGCTCCACTGAAGAAACGCCTGAGTTGGCGCCCACGGAGCCCTCAACGAGAAGATGATTGGAGCGTCCATTACTTGATGGGCCGGATACGGCTGCTAGCCCATTCCGGATTAACCATGATCGGAGTCATGGCCACATGCATTATGCGCGGGGTGCAGCCGCTCCAATATAGGGGCTACCCTATGTGGGACTTCAACGGAGACGATGACGCCACCCGTCACGGCCGCAAGGGACCCGGCTCGGCCGACGACCTGGTGAAGATCCTGTCCGGCTTGTACAAGGGGGAGAAGGAGGACTTCCTCCGCACGAATCCGCTGAACGGATTTTCCATGAACAACTCTCGGAGCTGGGTAAGCGGTCGCATGCATATCTGATCCGTGCCTTTAAAGGCAATTGTCTTATTGTATGATTTTGACACAGGAACTGCGTCGGGATGTGGAGGGCATAAAAAGCCCAGCTCCACAACCTGAGGATCCAGAAAGGTACCTTGATCCGGCCTCCGAAGAGGATCCGGACTTAGCGGTGGAACTGATCGACGGGGTGTTCCACCAGCTCAGCATAGATAATGCTTTAGTCTCCATTATGGCTGACTACCCTGGTTTGTGTCCGGCTTCCCCGGTGAGTATGACCGAAGTCCTGGCACCGTTACTTCTTTAATGCTTAGTTCTGACCACCGTGCACCAATGGTGCTTGACAGGAGGCGCCTTTACGGCAGGAAGCCGAGCCCGCGGCGACCGACCAAACGAGGTCAGTGCAGCCTAGCAGGCGGAAGAGAAGTGCGGCACGAATCGAAATGTCGCCGCAAAGGTGCGGTGCACCATTATCCGTGAAGGGAAAGACTCCTTGGAGGCATATTAATACCCACGATTCTTTCAGGAGAAAAAGCGCTCGCCGGACTAAGTCCGGAGAGGGTGCCTGTCAAGCCTCCGCCTGTCAGGCTGCAATGCCTGGTCCAGAGGGGGAGGCTAGCGCAAGGCGCGAGCCGGATGCTCCTCTAGCGGAGGATGCCGACAGATTGTCCGCCATCAGGTCTGAGGTAGAGAGCGCCATGAATCATAGGCGCCGTCGGACAGTTCTTCGTGACGTGTGTTTCTCCCCTGAGGCGTTAAATGCCTTTAATGCGGGAGACGCGCACCTTCGTGCTGCTCAAGATGGTTTAACCAGAGCCACGGAGCAGTATGTAAAGGACATATGGGTAAGGAATTTTAATAGTTATATATGCCAGTAGCCCCCGAGACTTAAAATAGTTAAACTAACTGTTTTAAGGATCATTTGTTATGCAGGATCTTACCGAGAAGAATACCCACCTGTCCCGGGAGATTCAAGAGTGCAAGGCCCAGCTAGAGGCCGCACTAGCCACAGCCGGGGGAGCCACGGAGACCCCCTCTGGTAATTCATATTTCTAAAAGAGAATTAATTTAATAAGTGCGGCGTGTGTGTATAGTCTGACAATAATATTGCAGAGGGTGCCGGACTAGATCCGGACAAGCAATAGCTGCTGCGCCAGTTGAAGGCCGGCGAGAGGGTGCTTATGAAGGTGCAGCAAGAGAGGAACAAGATCCAAGATGCCCACGCCCAGCTTGGAGAAGAGCTAAAAGGGGTGCGGGCCCAGCTGTCTAGCTCCTTGAAGGAGAATCAGCGGCTTCGTGGCGGCATTTATAGTAAGTGCTTGAGCAAACTCTTTTGAAAAGAAGAGTTTGGCGAGGAGGTCGGTTGACATAAATATGTCTGTAGGTGTGCTCACAGGTCGCCCTATGGAGGAAATGCCCGCGTCAACTGGTGATCAACTTCCCGAGCTAGTGCAACTGTTTGAACGTGTTCGGCAGGCGATGAGTAGCGTCATTCAGGCCTTATGGCCTGCCGTCTCCCTACCTGAGGGCCTTGGAGGGCTTGCTGAGAAGCTTCAGGGAGTACGGCGACGTCTCCGTCTATGGAAGATATCGGCCTGCCGTCAAGGCGCCAGGGAGGCCTGGGCCATGGTGAAGACACGGTACCCGAAGGCTGACCCAAACCACATGGCCGAGGTCGGACCTATGGGGCCTGATGGGAAGGAGATCCCTGTGAGCCTGATGTATGGCCAAGTAGAGTTGGCCGCGAAATTTTCCCAGCAGGACTATAAATTAGACAGCCTGTTAGATGGGATTGAGGAGGAGTACAATCAGTCAGTTTGACGATGTAATTGTAAAATGACATGTAAAAAATGCCTTCTAGCCGGATTGTAGATCGTTTGTCTCTGCGGACCTTTTCGCTTCGACCTCGGGACCCAACAGTCCAGAGTGTGTCCGAATACCCTCACAGTTATATAAAAACCGGGGCACACATGGAGACAAGGTGTAGGGGTCATGAATGCTTTATCCGACAAGTGCCCAACTAGCTATGTTATATTACATGGTTAGTAAGAAACATCTTCCAGGGAGAATAGTTTCGTTAAGGGTTCCTTTCCCTGGGAGGCATGCCCTGAAGTGCATGTCCGGACTACGAAAAAAGCAGAAAACATCTGGGGGCAGATAAATAAGTAAGTAATAAATCATCTTTTAGGTCACCGACCGAATATTCCCTTAAGAACGCTAGCCTTCGGCTTCACCCAGTCTGAGGTACACATCCGGCTGACCCGGCAGTAACAATCGCAGAGGTGCTCCCTTTACCTCCTAGCCGAACAATCGGGAACGTAGGGGTAAGCACAGGAGCCAGGCAACCCAGCTTGGCCAAAACTTAAGTCATATCGATGCATACAATGGTGATCAAAAGGTACATGCGGAAGTGTGACACATGTGTTGGGCATGAAACCCATATAAATAAGCTTCTGTTAAAGAAGCCCCCAGGTATAAAGAGTGCGAATAGCACATCGAGTGAGTGCGAACAAAACGCAGGTCAGCCCTCAAGAGGGTTGTGATGAAAAAAGGGAGGAGAGAGGAGGGAAAACACAGACAGCGAAAAAGTATAAAAGGTGGATGGAGAAAGGAGACGAACCCTGAGTCCGGCGCTAGGCGTAAAATCTTCGGAGACGGGCTGCTTTCCATGGGTTTGGCTCGAGTCGGTTGTCAGATGCTTTGCGTAGATGGTATGCACCGCCGGTAAGGACTTGGTCGATGATGAAGGGACCGTCCCATTTGGGCGTAAGTTTGTCCTTTTTCTTGTCCGGCAGGCGTAGAACTAGCTCGCCAACATTGTAAGTTTTGGCCCGTACTTCTCTGCTTTGATATCTTCGAGCCTGCTGTTGATAGAATGCGGAACGGGATTTTGCCACGTCGCGCTCCTCCTCCAAGGCGTCCAAACTGTCCTGCCGATCTAACTCGGCTTCTCTTTCCTCGTACATGCGTACGCGAGGTGAGTCATGAATTATGTCGCAGGGCAAAACTACCTCGGCGCCGTAGACCATAAAAAATGGTGTGAATCCGGTTGTGCGGTTTGGCATGGTCCGCAGCCCCCAGAGTACGGAGTCGAGCTCCTCTACCCAGTGTGTGTTAGATTCCGTGAGGGACCGCACTAATCTGGGTTTGATGCCGCTCATGATTAGACCATTTGCTCGTTCCACTTGACCATTAGTTTGAGGGTGATAGACTGAAGCATAGTCGAGCTTGCTGCCCATGTTCTTGCACCAGAGTTTAACCTCGTCGGCCGTGAAGTTCGTGTCGTTATCAGTGATGATGTTGTGGGGGACGCAGAAACGGTGTACTACCCCGGATATGAAGTCTATCACGGGTCCGGATTCTGCCTTTTAACCGGCTTGGCCTCTATCCATTTGGTGAATTTGTCCACCATGACCAATAAGTATTTTTGCTTGTGGGTTCCCCCTTTAAGGGGTCCTACCATGTCAAGCCCCCAGACCGCGAACGGCCAGGTGATGGGTATAGTTTTGAGGGCGGTGGGTGGCATGTGGCTCTGATTAGCAAAGAGCTGGCAACCGACGCATCGTTGGACTAAGTCCTGAGCGTCTGCCCGGGCCGTCGGCCAGTAAAATCCTGTACGGAAGGCCTTGCCTACAAGGTCCGGGCTGCGGCGTGGTGCCCGCCGAGTCCGGCGTGAATTTCGGCCAGAAGATTACGCCCTTCCTCTTCGGAGATACACCTTTGAAGGACTCCGGTTGTGCTTTTCTTATAAAGTTCTCCCTCATGGACTTTGTAGGCTTTAGATCGCCGATACTATGCAGCGGGCCTCATTTTGGTCTTCGGGGAGTTCCTGCCTCAGTAAGTAGGCTAGGAATGGTTCCGTCCACGGGGCAATTATGCCATTATTCCGTGGGCTTAATGTGTTACTTCATTGGCTGAGCCACCGACTATGTCAGAATCGTCTGAGTTAGGTGATGCAGCTGGTTCCAGATTGTTATGTCCGGACTCCTCTTACCATGATACGGATGGCTTGAAAAGTCGTTCCAGGAAGATGTTCGGAGGGACGGCATCGCGTTTTGCGCCGATGCGTGCCAACACGTCTGCTGCCTGGTTATTGTCCCGGGCTACATGGTGGAATTTGAGTCCCTTGAACCGAGCTGACATTTTTAGCACAGCGTTACGGTAGGCTGCCATTTTCGGATCCTTGGCGTCAAAGTCTCCATTTATTTGGGATATTGCGAGGTTTGAATCCCCGCGCACCTCTAGGCATTGAATACCCATGGAGATTGCCATCCGGAGGCCATGTAGAAGGGCCTCGTATTCAGCTGCGTTGTTGGAGTCCATGTACATTATTTGAAGTACATATTGGACTGTGTCTCCGGTTGGGGACGTCAAGATGACGCCAGCCCCCAAGCCCGCCAACATCTTGGAGCCGTCGAAATGCATGATCCAATTGGAGTATGCGCCGTACTCTTTAGGGAGTTCGGCTTCGGTCCATTCGGCGATGAAGTCAGCCAGGACTTGCGACTTTATAGCCCGCCGTGGTTTGTAGGTTATGTCAAATGGTAAGAGCTCAATGGCCCATTTTGCAATCCTGCCCGTTGCGTCGCGATTGTTTATAATATCGTTGAGAGGTACTTCAGAGGCCACTGTTATGGAGCACTCTTGAAAGTAGTGTTGCAGCTTCCGGGATGCCATGAACACCGCATACGCTATCTTTTGATAATGTGGGTATCGGGACTTGCATGGAGTCAAGACAATGGATACATAGTACACTGGTTTTTGAAGAGGGAATTTGTGTCCTTTTTTTTCTCGTTCTACGACGAGTACCGCGCTGACAACTTGATGTGTTGCAGCGATATATAATAGCATTGGTTCGCCCAGATTGGGCGCGGCCAGGACCAGATTTGTTGCCAATACGGCTTTAATTTCTTCGAGTCCGGCCGTGGCGGCATCTGTCCATTCGAAACGTTTGGTGCGCCGGAGGAGGCGATAAAGGGGCAGTGCCTTTTCTCCCAAACGGGAGATGAAGCGGCTTAGAGCCGCCATGCATCCAGTTAGCTTTTGTATTTGCTTGAGGTCTTTTGGGATATCTAATTGTGACAGAGCTCGGATCTTGGCTGGGTTTGCTTCAATTCCTCTACCGGATACAATGAAGCCCAAGAGCTTTCTGGCTGGTACGCCGAAAACGCATTCTTCCGGGTTTAGCTTAATGTCATATGCTCGGAGGTTGTCGAATGTCACCCTCAAGTCGTCTACCAGAGTTTCGACGTGTTTGGTCTTGATGACCACATCGTCTACATATGCCTTGACTGTTTTACCTATCTGGGTAGCCAGACATGTCTGAATCATGCGCTGATATGTTGCGCCGGCGTTTCTGAGTCCGAAGGGCATTGTGTTGAAGCAGAATGGTCCATATGGAGTAATAAATGCTATTGCAGCCTGGTCTTTTTCCGCCATCTTGATTTGATGGTATCCGTAGTATGCGTCGAGGAAGCACAATGAATCGTGCCCTGCGGTAGCGTCGATGATTTGGTCAATGCGGGGGAGATGGAAGGGGTCCTTTGGGCAAGCCTTGTTAAGGTCTTTGAAATCGACACAAAGGCGCCAGGATTTCTCCTTTTTGGTAGCATTACCAGATTGGCTAGCCAGTCCGGATGTTTGATGTCTCTGATGAATCCGGCTTCTAAGAGTTTGGCTAGCTCCTCTCCCATTGCCTGTCTTTTTGGTTCGGAAAATCGCCGAAGAGCCTGTTTGACAAGCTTGAATCCTTTTAGGATATTTAGGCTGTGCTCTGCCAGTCTGCGTGGGATTCCTGGCATGTCTGAGGGGTGCCAGGCAAAAATGTCCCAATTTTCCCAAAGGAATTCTCGTAGTGCGGCTTCGACATCGGGATTTAATTGTGCCCCAATGGAGGCCGTCTTTGTGGGGTCGGTTGGATGGACCTGGAATTTGACTATTTCGTCTGCTGGTTTAGAAGAGGTGGACTTGGACCTCTTGTCGAGTATCACGTCGTCCCTATCCACCGTGGAGCGCAGCGCAGTTAGTTCCTCTGCCGCTAGGGCTTCGGATAGTGCCTCTAGGGCTTATGCGGCTGTCTTATTTTCGGCGTGGAGTGCAATATCTGGATCACTGGCCAGAGTGATGATTCCATTGGGGCCGGGCATTTTAAGCTTCATGTACCCATAATGGGGTATAGCTTGGAAGATTGTGAATGCCTCTCGCCCTAACAAGGCGTGATATCCGCTGCCGAATGGGGCCACTTGGAACGTGACCTCTTCGGACCTGTAATTGTCCGGCGAGCCGAACACTACATCGAGTGTGAGTTTTATTGTGCAGCGTACTTCTCGACTAGGGATTATCCCCCTGAAGGTTGTGCTGCTTCGCTCAATGTGGCTCCAGTCAATATCCATTTTTTGAAGGGTTTCCTCGTAGATGAGGTTTAATCCGCTACCGCCATCCATGAGTACCTTGGTAAGGCGAAAGCCGTCCACTATCGGACTGAGGACCAATGCGGCTGGTGCTCTAGCTGTTCGGAATTTAGGTTTGTCACTGGCGTTGAAGGTGATAGCCGTGTCACTCCATGGATTTGCTGTTGCTACTTGGTAGACTTCGGCGAGGCCGCGGATTGTTCGTTTTCGCATGTTATTTGATGCGAAAGTCTCGAAGACTGTTAATACCGTACCGGTACTGCTGCGCTGTTTGCCCGGGGCTAAAAAGCCTTCGCCACTTTTGGCCACCTGCCGTAGTATCCAACATGCTCGAAGGCTGTGTGTTGGAGTGGCGCCCTCCGTACTGTGGATTTTGCAAGGTCCGTTGAGCCAGCCCTCCAGTACGGTTCCATGCCCTCTAGGGGGGTTTTGCTTTTTGGTTTTTAACCCAGGTGCTTGAGTATGGAGCACCCTTTTACTTCGGACTAGGGTTGTAGTCAAGGCCGGACTGTCCCAAAACCTAGTTTCGGTGTTCCTGGCACTCTCCACCGCACAGTATTTTTGTACGATGGTCGCTAGGTCGCTGAAGCGTGTAACTTCACGACGACTTATGGCATTCATGATTCCCTTGTCCGTGCAATTGTTGCAGAAAATTGAAATCGCGCTTTCTTTGCAGCAGTCCTTTATCCTGTTCATAACCAAGAGGAATCTGGCCCAGTAATGATGTACTGTTTCATCGGGCTCTTGCCGTATTCGAGATAGGTCGCTTATGTTTGGGTGGGCGGGTGGAATCAAGTTCGGAACCCCGCCCGATCTGAAGCTCAAAGGCCAAGAAGCTCCCGGATTTGGAAGCTTGACTTGCTGGATGCTTTCCAATGAATCGCCTGACTCTAAGTTCAGTATTTGATTAGCGTCCGTCCCTCCACGGGAATCCGGCTTGGAGGGATCGGGAATCCGGACATAGTTGGTTTTCAACGTAGAAGAAGGGTTGCCGCATTGTTCCTCTACCACGACAACATGGTGGGTAGCCTGAGGAGAGTTAATCTCTCTCAGATCGGTTTTAAGCCCAATCTGATCATAGTCTGTAGCGACTCCCAGGGCGGCGATGCGATCCAAGAGCTCGTTTACAGAGGAGAGCTCAATCGGATCTAACTGCTTGGCGAATTCCGAGCTGACGTGAAGATCGCTTTTGATGACCTGAGAGGTCATCGTCGGAGCGGTGGCCGAACAGGCGGTCATAAGAAAACCACCTAGCTGGATAGTTTGGCCGGCGGCCAAAGCTCTCTTGACGACGGTGCCGTCTTTAAAGACGGGAAAAGGCATCCTTCCTGATCGTGACGACACAGAGGAACTACGTATCCGTATCACTAAGCTTGCCTTCCACGCAAAGGAAAGTCCCATCCGGACACGGGACGAAGTCTTCAATCTTGTATCTTCATAGTCTTGGAGTCCGGCCGATGATGATAGTTCGGCTATCTGGACACCCCCTAGTTCGGGACTCCCTCACCCGTCATCAGGAACCTGGAGCAGATCCATGAACTCCTTCCAGGTAGAAATCAACTGACGGCCATTAGTCATCCAGGTCATCCTTCCCTCCTCCCCAGGGTGAAAGAAAACTGAGGCAAAGAACTGACAGATAAGCTCAGGGTCATAGTCAAGATGGAAAGAGATCACATGTTTAATACCAAACTGCTCCACCAAATCCAAAGCTTCTCCAAAGTACTCACGAAACTTGTCCTTCCTCAGGTGATGCATGTCTATCCACTTGACATCCACGTAGGTATTTTGCTTGTTCTTGATGACATCCAGGTAAGTGAGAGTATGCTGCTTGGTCCAAAACAATTAACTGCCTCTGACGGTAGCACAAGGATTCACATACGGGTTGATCTGCCTGAGACGGATGAACTCGGAAGGGGGAATCTCGTCCATGCCCTTAGCGGGTTCCTTGTGCTTGCTAGCGGTGGCCTCGACATGGCTCTTGGGGGCATTGGAGCCCTCTGGTGCTTCACCTTGATTGCGCAGACGCTTGGAGCCAGTGTCACGACTGGGATTGGAACGGCGAGAGCCACCACCTCAGACACAAAGCGCAAAAACACCCACTAAAAGCAAGAAGAATCAATGCAAAGACCACAGCAAAGCAAAAGAAACACGAAGAAAGCATACGTGGTAATTGCCATGAGATGGAATGGGCCCAACGGTAGTACTTCCTGGTGCTGCGGTACTAAAATTTTAGTACCGCTCCTAGTCGCGGTACTACCGTGTGATGTCACGGTAGTACTGGGGCGGGGAGCGGTAGTAAGATCCTAGTGCCACAGCTCGTGCGGTAGTACCGCACCGGACGGGCGGTAGTACCGGTCGAGCGGTAGTACCGCACATGTGGCACGGTAGTACCGCACCGCGTCAGATCCGAACCAAACTTTGAATCTGAGAAGAACCGCGAAACCATGGCGGTACTACGGTTGATCAACTCTATCACAGGACAACATATCAAGTATAATCCCTACGCAATACTACTCTCCTACATCCTACTCTTGCAAAGATTTAGCCTAAAATCTCAAGAACAAATGCATCTCCCCAAAAACCTAGAGGCAAAGAAAACAACCAAAAGAGAGAGGGATTTGGGGAAGGACCTTGTTCCATGGCAAGAGCACGTGGTAGGGAACGATCCCACCGGACGGATTCGCGGGAGAGCAGCCGGAAGCGGATATCCGGCGAGGGACTCCGGCCCTCGTTCTTGAGCGAAAGAGAGAGAGAGACGACATGGGGAAAATAGACAAATGGGTATGGGGGAGTTAGAACTCCCCCTGCCCGTCCTTATCCCTACGCGTCTGCGACAGCGCGGTAGTACCGCACATCATCACGGTAGTACCGCTTGGGATGAAGTACCACACCAAAGCGGTAGTACCGCTCTCCCAGGCGGCAGTAAAAAATTACTGTCGTGCTGGGGCGGTAGTACCGTGCTCTCTACACGCGGTAGTACCGTAGCAGGCTGCGATAGTACCGTGAGCTCAAGAAAAACAGGTTTCAAACACACGAAAAGGAGGTCTTCGCAAGGAAACTTCGGGCACAAGAGACACCACAAGAACACGCTCAACACAGAGGCAGAAAGGCAAATGGCAACAAGAAACAACCACGCGACACCACCTCTCAAAAGGAGAGGGCGGTGGCCGGAGCCACCTATGTTTGAGTCAATTGGTATGGCACCGCGAAGAATTATCCTTGGGCCCATGACCAACACTCGTCTTTGAAGCACAAGCACCATCAAAAATGGCTAATGTGAAAGAGTTGATCGATTTATGCATAATGGGGGGAGGGAGAGTTCATTGAGAGAACAACGCTCCCCCTATGGCCATGCCTACACCTAAACTAGACAACAAGTTGAGTGAGGTGGGGTGTGCACGGGCTCAAGTCACATTGCTCGAATCAATGATATTTAGCTCATGCCTTAACTCGCGAAATCTTGCTTCATCCAAGGGCTTCATGAAAATATCTGCAAGGTTATCATGAGTGTTGACATACTTGAGCTCGATCTCCCCTCGCCTAATATGATCCCGGATGAAGTGATACCGAATCTCAATGTGCTTCGTCTTGAAGTGTTGCACCGGGTTGAGAGAAATCTTGATGGCACTTTCATTGTCACACCAAAGAGGCACTTTGTCACAAATGACACCATACTCCTTTAAAGTTTGCCTCATCCATAGGATTTGTGCACAACAACTACCGGCCGCCACATATTCCGCTTCGGTGGACGAAAGAGACACACAACTTTGCTTCTTGGAAGACCAACTTACCAAAGAGCAACAAAGAAATTGGCACCCTCCGGAAGTGGACTTCCTATCCACTTTGTCTCCCGCCCAATCGAAATCCAAAAAACCTTCAAGCTTGAAGGTTGCTCCTCTTGGGTATCATAAGCCAAAGTTTGGGGTATGAGCCAAATATTGAAACATTCGCTTGACCGCCACATAGTGACTTTCCTTCGGTGCGGCCTAAAACCGTGCACAAATTCCCACACTCAACATGATATCCGGTCTATATGCACAAAGGTAAAGCAAGGATCCAATCATGGAGCGATATACCTTTTGATCCACCGCTTTACCATTGGGATCAATGTCAAGTTGGCACTTGGTAGGCATTGGAGTAGAGGCCGGCTTGACATCACTTAGCTTGAATCTTTTTAGCATGTCTTGAGTGTATTTGGCTTGGTTGATGAAGGTACCTTCTCTTCTTTGTTTGATATCAAAACCAAGGAAGAACTTCAACTCTCTCATCGAGGACATCTGGAACTTAGAGGTCATGAGAGCAGCAAATTCCTCATTGAAAGCTTTGTTAGGGGAACCAAAGATAATATCATCAACATATAGTTGGCATACAAACAACTCCCCTTTGACCTTCTTAGTAAAAAGAGTGGGATCGATTTGCCGAACTTCAAATCTGCGATCTTGTAACAACTCGGTAAGGTGGTCATACCACGCACGTGGGGCTTGTTTAAGGCCATAGAGTGCCTTATCGAGTTGATACAAATGATCCGGGAAGTAGGGATCCTCGAACCCGGGGGGTTGCTTGACATAGACCAACTCATTAATAGGACCATTAAGAAAAGAACTTTTCACATCCATTTGTTGTAACTTAAAGTTGTGATGAGAAGCATAAGCAATCAACAAACGAATGGATTCAAGGCGGGCAACGGGAGCAAAGGTTTCACCATAGTCGATACCCTCGACTTGGGAGTGGCCTTGTGCTACCAATCTTGCCTTGTTGTGAATGATGTTCCCATGAGCATCTTGCTTGTTCTTGAAAATCCACTTGGTTCCAATGACATTGTGGTTTACCGACGGCCTTGGCACCAATCTCCACACCTTGTTGTACTCGAAGTTGTTGAGTTCTTCATGCATGGCATTGAGCCAATCCGAATCTTCGAGCGCCTCATAGACCTTTTGGGGTTCAACACAAGAGACAAACGCGTGATGTTCACAGTAGTTTGCTAATTGTCTATGAGTGCTTACCCCCTTTCTTAGGCTTCCAACCACATTCTCCATGAGATGACCTTTGGTGGTGAGCTTGGAAGCGATCTTCGCGGCATGACGCTCTAATTCCTCCTCAGATGTGGAGGGAGGAGGATTAACTTGACTATCTTGAGCACCGTCTTGAGCTTGTTCAAGGTCTTGAGCTTGCTCTTGATCTTGAACTTGCTCGAGGGGGAGAACTTGACCTTGGGAATCAGTTGGTGAATCATCACCATCTTGAGGTTGATCTTGCCCTTGGTCTTGTTCACGAGGTTGATGGCCTTCACTATGTTCTTCGGAAGCGGGTGGGTCTTGGGTTGGTGATGGCTCCACTTGAGTGGAGCATTGTCCTTCTCCTTCGGCCACAAGGGGTTCCTCAATGGGTAGGATATGACCAATACCCATTCTTCTTATGGCTTGGGGAGGAATTTCATCACCTACATCACAAGTACCACTTTGCTCCACTTGGGAGCCGTTATTCTCGTCAAACTCTATGTTACACGTCTCCTTAATGAGTCTGGTGGACTTGTTGAGGACATGGTAAGCATGAGAGTTTGAAGCATAACCAACAAATATGCCCTCATAAGCTCTAGCCTCAAATTTAGACAAACGAACACCTTTCTTGAGAATGAAACATTTACACCCGAACACCCGGAAGTACTTGAGGTTGGGCTTGTTGCCGGTGAGTATTTCATAAGGAGTCTTGTTCAAGCCTTTGCGGAGATAGAGCCGATTGGATGCATGACATGCTGTGTTGATGGCTTTAGCCCAAAAGTTGTAGGGAGACTTGAACTCCGGCATCATGGTCCTTGCCGCATCCATCAATGTCCGGTTCTTCCTCTCCGCGACACCATTTTGTTGAGGGGTATATGGTGCAGCATATTGATGTTTGATCCCCTCATCACTAAGAAACTCATCCAAGGTGTAGTTCTTGAACTCGGTGCCATTGTCACTTCTTATTGTCAAGATCTTTGCATCATGTTGGCATTGAGCTTCATTTGCAAAGTCGATGACGGTTTGTTGAGTTTCACTCTTCCTCTTGAAGAAATATACCCAAGTATATCTTGAGTAATCATCCACAATCACCAAGCAGTACTTTCTACCCCCAAGACAATCAAAGGATGGAGGCCCAAAGAGGTACATGTGAAGGAGCTCCAAGGGTCTCTTCGAGTAGATGATAGTCGTGGGAGGGTGAGCCTTCTCATGAAGCTTCCCTTCGATACAAGCACTGCAAGCACGATCTTTGGCAAAACTAACATTTATTAGTCCACGGACATGGTCCCCCTTGAGAAGACTTTGCAAAAATCTCATATTGACATGGGCTAAACAGCGATGCCAAAGCCATCCCACATCAACTTTAGCCATTAGGCATGTCGCGGTCTTAGTGGGTCACTCCGAAAAGTTAATCACATAGAGACCGTTCTCGACATGCCAAACAAAGGCTACTTTAAGAGTCTTGCTCCACAAGAGGGCCACGGTATCAATATCAAAGAAGGTGGCAACACCCATGAGTGCAAGTTGACGAACGGAAATAAGATTGAATGCAAGGGACTCGACAAGCATGACTTTCTCGATCGTTAGATCATGAGAAATGACAACCTTGCCAAGACCCAATACCTTAGAGGACAAGGCATCACCCCACTCGATGTTGGTGGGCATAGATGGAATCTTGTGCACGTCTGCCACCAACTCCTTGCTTCCGGTCATATGATTTGTTGCTCCACTATCGAGCAACCATGATCCTCCACCGGAAGCAAACCCCTACATGAAATCAATGCTTGGTTTTAGGTACCCATTGAGTAATGGGTCCTTTGATGTTAGCAACAAGGGTCTTGGGAACCCAAATAGACCATTCAATATACTCATAAGGAGAACCAACAAATTTTGCATAAACATGTCCATCACTAGCACGGCATAACACATATGAGGGGTTAAAGTCGCCGGCTTTGTTGGAAGGGGTGGCATTGCCCTTCTTGACATCACCACCCTTCCCATTGCTCTTCTTCTCCTTAGGAGCACCTTCTCCCTCCTTCACAAATGTTTGCTTGAGAGGAGGAGGTCGTTTGGTCTTGTCATTCTTCTTCTTGTTCTTGGACTTGGGGGTAAACCCAACTCCCTCCTTGGCCACAACTTCCTTTTGATTGCTCAAAGGGTCATTGAGGTTTTTCTCACCTTGAATGCATGTCACAAGACCTTTCTTCAATTGCTCTTTCAACTGGGCATTCTCCTCCACAAGATGCACATGCTCACAATACGGGTTAGTAGCATTTGCGTTATCAATTAAGACCATATGAGGAAAAGTGGCTTTCTCCTTGGTTAACTTCACTTGGAGTTGAGCATGAGACTCCTTGAGGCTAGCATGAGCACCCTTCAAGGCCTTGTGAGCCTTGTCAAGTACATCAAACTCCTCTTTGAGTCTAGCAAGATCAACCCCAAGTTTAGTCTTCTCGGAGTTTGCCACACGAAAGACAACAATAGCATGATCAAGATTTTTCTTTAATTTAGCATGGTCATCGTTGTGTGACTCCTCAAGAGTCAAACGATGCCCACGCTCTTCCTCGAGGGCATTAGAGAGATCCAATATCTCATCAGCATAGTCACGACCTTCCATCTTAGAGATGGTTTCTTCATGAGCCTCGATTATGTCATTGGCTTCACCAAGTTGTTCCAAGAGAGCAACAAAGTGCTTCTTGGATTTACCCTTGAGTTTACTCATAAAAGACTCAAACTCATTCAACTCTTCATTAGACCCCTCATTTTCATCAATGCAATCCGTCAAGGAAGGATTAGTAATGATGGTGGTTTTGATGTTGGGGGTTACCTTGTTAGAGGCTTTGGCCATGAGGCACTTGGCGGTGATGTTCTCGGTGGGTGAAAAAAAGAGAGACATCCGGGGAGTTGTGGCAATGGCAACGGATGCCATGGCCACCGCTTCACTATCTTCATCATCATCGTCATCCTCACGGTATTCTTCTTGAACCACCAACCCTCGAGAAGGAGTCTTTTTGGTGAAGTTGTTCTTGTTGGGGAAGGATTTGGCTTTGTCTTTTCGGATAAGCTTGCCACCATTGTCTTCCCGCTTCTCGTAAGGTCAATCCGCAACGAAATGACTCACATTGCCACAGTTGTAACATGTTCTTACATGTTGCTTGCCCTTGAGGCCACTTGAGTTGGTCTTGTTGAAGTTTGGCCTTGAGTTCTTCTTGCTCCAAAATTGTCTTGAAGCAAGAGCCATGTGCTCATGATAATCATATTTCGTATCTTCGGGATTGCTCTCCTCATCCTCCTCTTCTTCCTCTTCTTCCACAATAACCTTGGCCTTCAAGGCAATGTTGGGATTCTTTGCCCTTTGAGAGCGGAGCACCGCGTTGTCGGCGGTCTTGTCCAAGATGCTCATTGCAACGAACTCATCCAACACTTCACTTGAGGTCATGGAGTGGAAGTCCGGCCTTTGACGAATGACGGACGACATGGCCTTGTTGTAGGGCATCATAGCCTTGAGGAACTTGAGCTTGATCCAATTGTCATCCGTGTCCTTGCTCCCATGATCTCGGAGTGAGACCGCGAGTTTGGTCACTCTTCAAAAGAGATCACGAGGTTCTTCATCTTCTTTCATTGCAAACTCATCGGCTTCATCTTGCACCACTTTATAGTTGGAGCGTTGAATGCTTGCACTTCCCCGATAGAGAGACACAACGCATTGCCATGCATCTTTGGCAATGGCATGGGGTCGAAGATGAGGGAGATCTTCGGGGAGGATAGCATCTTGGATGATGACGAGAGCATTCTCATTGAATTGATTGTCCACTGCTTCTCTAGGGGTGAAGTTGCTTCGGTCATGCGGATAGAAACCTTCTTCAATGATTCTCCAAAGATTAGTATTCACATGATTTAAATGACGCTTGAAGCGATACACCCAAGAATCAAAATCCTCATTTTTCACAATCTTAGGAGGAGGACCGGCATGATTTAAATGAGTAGAGGGAATCGGTCCTCCATAAGTTGGAGGTTCCACATGGGCAAAGATGTCGGTGCCATTTCTACCACTAGTAGAAGGACCCTTCTCACTAATAGCTTCCCCCTTGTCGGAGTGAGCATCTGTCACCTTGTTAGTGGGATCACCCACTTTCAATGGCGAGGTAGGTAGTTTAAGTCCTTCTAAGAATTTATTAAACATGCTTTCAACTGTGGTTGTCATTGAGGTTTTCAATGTGTCCAAGGCCACATTGAATTCCTCACGGGACACCGTGGTTTCCCCATCACCCATAGACGAGATCGGATTCACACCAGAGTGCTCCTCCTCCCCACCATCTACGGTGTCAACCATACTCTTCGGACGGCAAAGTCCTTAATAAAGAGATGAGGCTCTGATACCAATTGAAAGGATCGATATAGTTGACTAGAGGGGGGTGAATAGGCAACTAACACTTTTTATACTTTTCTTAACCAATTTAAACTTAGCATCAAAGTAGGTTGTCTAGATATGCAACTAAGTGAGCAACCTATATGATGTAATAACAACTAGAACAAAAGCAAGCAAGGGATACAACACAAATAAGCTTGCACAAGTAAAGGCACGAGATAACCAAGAGTGGAGCCGATGGAGACGAGGATGTGTTACCGAGGTGACCTCAACCGTCTAGGGTGCTCAAACACCCAAGAGTAACAAGATCTGCTAGGGATTAGTGGGAGGAATCAAATTTCTCTTGGTGGAAGTGTGGATCGGGGCCTCCTCAACCAATCCCGAGCAAATCAACAAGTTTGATTGGCTAGGGAGAGAGATCGGGCGAAAATGGAGCTTGGAGCAATAATGGAGCTTAGGGATGGAAGAGGTAGTCAACTAGAGGTAGGAGACACCCCTTTTATAGCTGTGGACAAAATCCAACCGTTATCCACTAATCCAGCCCGCGACATGCGGTACTACCGCTCTAGAAACGCGGTACTACCGCAAGGCCACGCGGTACTACCGTGAGGGACCACGGTACTACCGCTGCAGCTGCAGAGACTAGAACATGCCTGACTGAGAGCAGTACTACCGCGAGCGTGGTACTACCGCTCCCTCTAGCGGTACTACCGCGAGGCAGGAAAGTCCTAACCAGGGAAGGGCGCGGATGAATAAAAATACATCTGTGCCTACTTCCGCTGGAAAACAAACGATGCAAACATCCGTCACAGTACTACCGTGCTGGAAGTGCGGTACTACCGTGGAGGCGCGGATGTAAAAAATTACATCCGCCCCTACTACCGCGAAGCAGCGGCACTTGGCCTGGGAGCCACAGTACTACGGCTCCAATGGATCGGTACTACCGTGGGCTCCCGCGGTACTACCGCGCACGACGTGCGGTACTACCGTGCAGGTGCGGATGTAAAAAAATTACATCTGCCCCTACTAGCTCGAAGCAGCGGTACTTGGCCAGGGAGCCACGGTACTACGACTCCAGAGGAGCAGTACTACCGTGGACTCCCGTGGTACTACCGCGAAGTGGCACGGTACTACCGCAAGTGCCTGCGGTACTACCGCTCCAGGGAGCAGTACTACCGCAAGCTCAGCAACAGCAGCCAGGACAATCGCATAGAGGATAAACAGGGGATGCTCCAAAGTGCAAGGGAAAGGTGGATACAAGGAAGGAAACATGTACGTGATGATTCCACCCGAACCTTTCCGACGAGGACCCCCTCTTAATAGTACGATTCTCCTACGACTCAAATCCACCAAAAAGAAACGTAGAAAAACGCCGTCTTCAATAGTCTTCGAGGGGCACCGAACTGTCTTGTGCCTAGTGATGAAACGTCTGAGAAACTCAAGGCACACGATTAGTCCGCAAAAGCATTGTCATCAATCACCAAAACACTTAGGGATAAATATGCCCTTACAATGCAGGATCCCGCAAAAAAAATTATGGGACGGTCAATTTTCCAAGATTGATTCAGGCCAGAAAAATACCCACGTCCCGTAAAGCAGGGAACAGGCTCAGGTAACGGCATACATGGCTCATTTTGTAAAATGCTACTCCCTCTGTCTTGTAATCTAAGATGTTTTTTGACTCCCATAATGTAAGACGTTTTTTAACACTACACTAGTGTTAGAAACGCCTTACGTTATGAAAGTGGCGAGTAGTACAGACTTATTAGACGAGGTGATTCGGTGCCCAGTCTCAGCTGCACCCACAATGAACAAAAATACTAGAAGAAGAAATACGAGAATAATTCAAAAAATCCAATTATTTTTTGCATGGAAGATAATTTTTTGTGTGAGACGCGCTTCAAATTTCAGATCATTTGAACATCTGAATATCTCTCAATAAAAAAGCCAAATTTGGGGTCTGTGTAACAGTTTACTGTTCATATATTGTTCTGGCCCAGTTTGTTTTTTTTGCTGACAGCTACTCATATGTCCAAATGATCTGAAATTTGAGACGCACCTCACGCACCAAATTATTTTCCAGGCAAAATAAATCAGAATTTGTTTAAAACAATAGTACATTTTGTGAATTTTCTCTTCACCTGGTGCAGATGAGTCTAGGCTCGGAAATGGATATTCGAGATTTAGAGATGTTTTTAATAAATGATGTAATATATAAAAGCATAGGGGACGTTTTATAAACTCTCAGCGGGCATATGAAGGCGCTCTAGAAAAATGCCTCGATTTCTCAATAAGATTTACAATGTACTCCCTCTGTTCCTAAATATAGGTCTTTGTAGAGATTTCATCAAGTGGACTACATATGGAGCAAAATGAATGAATCTATACTTAAAATGCATCTATATACACCCATATGTGGTTTATAGTGAAATCTCTACAAAGACTTATATTTAGGAACGGAGGGAGTATGAAATATTTTGTTTAGAACCTTCCACCTTTGGAACCCATCTGATCCTGAATTCCTGATCGCCGAGTGCGTTAAGTGAAACGTCAGATCGCTGGATCAAATCATATGGTGCACGTTTTTGTTTCTTTTTGCCATAACGTTCAACGCTCGAAGCAGTGAAGTTTCTCCAGTTTAAAAGGAGACCTGTATCATACATCTTGTAGGAAATTGATTTTTTTAGGAAATCTTGTACTAGGAAATTGCTGAGATTCACTTTCAAGTATGACACGTGCGGCTAACTAAGTTAGGGATAAATATGCCATATTGTCGAGTATTACAATACATCACGTGCTTGAGATTGAAGCCCATCAAGTGTCGACTATGACGGCGAAATCACTAATTAAGGAGTACTTCTTGTGGAGATCACTCTAACTTCCCCAGGTTGCGACAAATGGCGCGTTGCATGTGCGCCACTTGTCGCAACCTGGTAGTTTTCCCTTTTTCGTAGATTCATTTATTCAAAACTTTTTATCTCTTAAATCGTTCGTCCAAATCTCGAACCGCTTTCGCCGTTAGATTTCTTGCTTCAAGATCTTCAAAACTAGATCCCATGTTGATAGGTTTTGACGAACTTTTTTTCACGAGAAAACCGGATGAAAAAACCGACGAAATAACTGAATCGGAACACGGGTTTTTTCCCTTTCCGAAAGAGGCATGCCCGTGCCTCTGACGAAATCACAACCGTGTCTCTCGCGAAAGCAAAACCGTGCCTCTCGTAAAAGAAAAAAAAACAGAAAACGCGTTTTTTTCCTTTCCGAAAGAGGCACGCCCGTGCCTCTCGCAAAAGTACAACCGTGTCTCTCGCGGAAGCAAAATCATGTCTCTCGCGAAAGAAAAAAAACTGAGAACGTGTTTTTTTTTTTCGTTTCGGAGGAGGCACGGCCCTGACTCTCGCGAAAGCACAACCGTGCCTCTCGCGAAAGGAAAAAAACAGAAAACACATTTTTTTTTCGTTTCCAAGAGGCACGCTCGTGCCTCTCGCGAAAACAAAACCGTGACTCTCGCGAAAAAAAATACGTTTTTGCGCAAAAAAATTATTTTTTTCGAAAAAAATTCTTTGTCATAAAGCTAGGGAAGACCGGTGAAAAACCAAAACGTCAAAAAAAACCTTTTAAAAAGCCGAAAACGCGTGCGGAAAAATAAAAAAATAAAATCCGAAGGGAGCGCCTAGAGCGCGACACGTGGCGAATGGCTGAGAGCGCTCCAAGTGGCGCTGATCGTTGCGAGGCTCCCGAAGGAGCGCTTGTTAATTAGTTGCTCCCCTATGACGGGCCTTGATTTGCAAATTTTGCTAGGGTGCAGTTTTGGAGCCGTTTTCAAAATGGGCAGCACTCTGCGCCGGTGCACCGGCCCAAATTTGGGCCGGTCCGCTGCTGGGCGTTGGATTTGCACGCGTGAGTGGATGAGATTGCCGGACCAAGTCATCTTCTTCCTCCCGCATGCACGCGTAAACACAGGAAAAAAACGGATCTCCGCGGGTCAGCCTCCTCGTGCTCGCCCTTGGACGCCGCGTCGCAGCTCACCGGGGCGGCTCGCCGGGGCTGCTCGACGTCGCAGCTCACCTGGGGCGTTCGCCGTATGCAGCTCCGCCGGGCCGGGCGTGTCTCCCTCCCTCTGGTTGCAGCACCGCCGGGTGAGGGTTCCAGCATTGTCGCAGTCCGCCATCATAGCTCGCCGCGTGCCCGTCGCAGCACCGCGCGCCACGCAGCTCCGTCGCCGCCGCTCACCATTGTTAGCTAGCCGTTCTCGGTTTGAAGCTTTTTTAGAAGCGTATTGTAGCTTTCCTTCAAGCCGGTTGCAGCTTTTTGACGCTGCGAGATGCCGACCCCCAACTACCTCATATCCAGTTGAAGCTTTTCTCAAGCTGGCTGTAGCTTTCATGGCTGTCGGATGTAGCATTTTTCAGCACTGGTTGCAGCTCTGACGTACATCCATTGAAGCCCCTGCTTCCTTTGATTCCAACAAAAAATGTTGTTGGTTCCAGCTCTGGATTTGCAGGTTGTAGCAAAAACAAAAGCTGGTTCCAGCTCTGGGTTTGCTGGGACAAAAATCATTTGCTGGAAAAGCATTGCTGGTCGCTGCTTTCGCCGGTTGCCGTGGTAGCAAAAACTCTTGCGGGAAGAAGCTTTTGCCTCGTCGTTTGCAACAAAATGAGGCGGCCACCGACGGCGACATGGAAAACACTCCAGGCGATGCACCAAAACTACATGCTGGTTCCAACTCTGGATTTGTCAGTTGCAGCAAAATCAGACGCCGGTTCCAGCATCCCCTGTGTCATGGGGTGTGCCTCGTCGTCGAAGCTATGCAGCTCGTCTGTCGGAGCTGGGGGATTGCTGGTGCTGGAAACGGCGCGCTGGGAGAATAGCTGGAGCTGCGGATGAGAGGTGGTCGTATGTGGGGGGAAATCGCCGGCCGTGGTGTGGAGGACGACCTCACCAGCGAGATTTGGCTACGGCGGGGGGGGGGGGGGGGGGGGAGGACGATGCGGGGGAGCGGGAGGGGGGGTAGACGACAGCCTCGCCGGCCGCTCGCCGTCGCCGCTCGCTCGCAGGGGATGCTCGCTCGCCGAGGCCGCTCATCGTCGCAACTCGCCGTAGCAGCGGGGTGGGATGGGAGAAAGAAGCAGGAACGTGTGGGAGCGGGCGACCGGCCGAAGCTTCGGCCGGCGCACCGTCCCTAAACGTTTCCCTTTCAAAAATCACCTCCACGTTCTGAGCATAGGAGGCCTTGGCATCTCCTATTTGGCGCTTCATGCGGCCGTTACAGGTCATTTTGCAAACCGGCGCCTGAAGCACACCTCCCCTACTGCGATGTGGGGCGGCCGTTTCACTTTTTTCTGTTTAAAATGTCAAAAATGAACGCGACCAGGAGAATCGAACCCGTGTCACATGTGTGGCAGGAAGGGAGATGCACCACACGTCTCTAATGTAAACAGATTGCCACGTCATCGCATGCATGCATGCAGGAATCTTTTTGGATTTTTAGTTTTTAAAATGTTTTATCTCTTAAACGAAAAATCCGATTGAAAATCCGTTTTCACCATTAAATCCCTCGCGATGAGATCTTCGAAACTAGATCCCATGTTGATATGTTTTGATGAAATTTTTTTTGGATTAAAAGTTGCCATGTCTATTGCATATGAATTGCCATGATGTTTACACTGAAGTTGTCATGATATGTTTCAGCTATTTTCTTCTATATTTAAAAGTAAAATTTGACATTTATAAAACGGAGAATTAAGAAACTAGACTTGCCATGAACCATAAACTAAAATTGCCATGATACATGCACGTAAAATTGCCATGGTTCATACAAAAAATAATTTTCATGGTCAAAGTACTGGAGTTGCCATCATCAAAATACTAAAATTACCATGATCTACAAACTAAAATTGCCACATAGTTTAAGCCCTATGGCAACTGCAATGTAAACATCGTGGCAACTTCTGGCAAAAAAAAATCGTCGAAACATATCAACATGGGGTCTAGTTTTGAAGATCTCGTCGAGACGGATTTAATGGTGAAAGCGGATTTTTAGTTCGCTTTTTTATTTACAAGATACAACATTTTTAAGCCGAAAACCAAAAAAAATATGCTGATGTCATCTATTCATACGTGGTAAAATGAGTGGTGATGGAGGCGTGTGGGCGATGTGTAAACGCCCACACGTGTGGGCGTTAACATTTCCGTTTTCTTTTTCTTTTCTTTTTCTTTTTTTTCTTTTCCTTTTATTTTTCCTCTTCACGTATTTTTCTTTTTCTTTTTCTTTTTTAAATTCCGTGAACTTTTTTCTAAAATCAATGAACTTTCTCCAAATTTGTGAACTTCTTCAGAATTGATGAAGTTTTTTTCAAATCCAGTAAACTTTTTTCATAATCGTTAAACTTTTTTTAATTCAATGAATATTTTTTTAAATCGATGAACTTTTTTTAAATTTCAACTTTTCGCAAAACTGATCGACGTTTTCTCACAATCGATGAACTTTTTTTCAAATTCAATGAAATTTTAATAAAGTCAACAAACTTATTGCAAATTTGTGAACTTTTTCTAAAATTGATGAACTTTTTTTCAAAATCGATTAACATTTTCTCAAACTCACGAACTTTTTTCAGTTTCCTTTGCTTTTTAAAAATTTCATGCATTTTTTTCGAGTTTGTAATTTTTTGTTCAGTTTGAAATTTTTTTCAATACATGAACTTCTTTTGCATGTTCGTGAACTTTGCTTTTGAAATTTGTGAACTATCAAATCTTTGGTTCACATTAAAAAACATGTTTTGCACAATAAATAGTGCATATGTTATTGTTCTTAAAAGGTCCACGATGTAAATAGTCTTTTTTTTAGGTTTCAATGTAACTAGCCAGTAAAAGAATTGCTGAGGGATAAATGATACAACTATTGTTCTTATCCCTAAGGTAAAGAATCCTCAGTTGATACAGGACTTCCGATCGATAAAGTGCCTTGTTAATAGACTGAGACCTCTGCTGGATGGTATGATTTCTCCTACCCAAAGTGCCTTTATTCCCGGAAGGTTAATTTCAGATAATGCTCTCATCGCCTTTGAATGCATGTATTCTTTAAATACGTTGAAAGATGCTCGTGGTGAATATTGTGCATACAAGTTGGACCTTGCAAAAGCATATGACAATGTGGATTGGAAATTCTTGGAACGTGTGCTTCAAGCTTATGGTTTTGCCCCAATATGGATTGAGTGGATTATGACGTGCGTTACCATAGTGAAATTTTTAGTTTGATTTAATGGTCAATTGCTAGACTCTTTTCATCCTTCACATGGTCTTAGGCAAGTGGACCCTCTTTCTCCGTACTTATTCCTCTTTGTGGCTGAAGCCCTATTATTGTTGCTTAATGATGCTTCGACAAGAGGGATTATCCAGGATTTCCACCTAAACAGACATGCTCCAGGTATATCTCATTTACTTTTTGCTGATAATAGTCTCCTATTCTTTAAAGGTAATTTGGAGCAAGCTCTGAACATAAAGGGTATATTGTCGGCTTATGAGGAGGGGACGGGTCAATTATTAAGTACGGATAAATGCTCCATCTTATTTGGCAAGAAATGCTCTATAGAAGACCAGGTGTCCATCTTGGTTATCCTTAAAATAGCGATCGATGGATTTGAGGACAAATATCTTGGTTTGCCTGTGTCGGAAGGTCGTATGAAGGTGGGAAAGTTTCATTCTACTAAAGATAAAATGCTCAGGCGGGTCTCGGACTGGTTCGAAAAATATGCTTCTAGCGGAGTGAAGGAAATCCAGATTAAGTCTGTTATCCAGGCTATCCCGGTCTATGTCATGTGTATTAAGTTTCATGCTTCACCTTGTGATGAGTTGTCCCAGATTATCAGAAATTTTTGTGGGCAGATGAGGAGAATAGGAAAAGAACTCATTGGTTGGCTTGGGATAATATGACCAAGCCAAAAGGTGAAGGGAGAATGGGTTTCCGCGGCCTTAGGCTTTTTAATCAAGCTCTTTTGGCAAAACAAGTTTGGCGTTTATTGATTTACCCAGATTCTCTGTGCGCAAAGGTCATGAAAGCTAAATATTATCCTCATGGGCATCTTATTGACATTGTTTTCCGTAAGCATCTTCCCTTACTTGGCAAGGTATTATGCATGGCCTTGAACTGCTGAAAAAAGGCATTATTTGGAGAGTTGTTGATGGTACTAGCATAAATATTTGAAGGGATAATGGGATCCCTATGGAAGCTAGCCTAAAAAATTACTGCCAAGAAGAACAAAACAAGGATTAAATGGGTGTCTAAATTATTCATGAGTGGATCTAGGAGTTGGTATGAAAATTTGATCAGACATCTATCTTATCCTCACGATGCAGAGGAAAATTTAAAGTTGTGTATTCTGAATTTGGGTGACGGAGATCTTATTGCATGGCACCATGAGGAAAGTGATTTTTTTTCCTCGGTAAAGAGTGCGTATAGACTGGCACTGAGTCTTAAGCAATCATTGGGTGAGCTCGGGAATTCTAGTACTGCCGTGAATTGGGAACGGAGGCTCTGGAACATAATTTGGAAGGCGAATGCCCCCAGAAAATTAGAATATTTGCTTGGAGGGCTGCTTCTAATAGTTTGGCGGTTCAAGTTAACAGGCTAAAACACCATCAAATTATTCGAGGTACGTGCTCAATTTGTGGTATTGAAGATGAATGTATTTATCATGCGTTGGTGAATTGCCCCAAAGCTTGTGCATTTTGTATGGCTTTGAAGGAAGTGTGGAATTTACCGGCTGAAGAGACTCTCAAATATTCTTGGCCTGATTGGTTTCTTATTTTATTGGATCAATTAAGTTCGCGTATGCGTGAGCAAACTATATTCATGTTCTGGAGAGCCTGGCACCTGAGGAATGATTTGATTTTTGGTAAGGGAAAAGAATCTATCGCAGCCTCGGCGTGCTTTGTTCAAAATTATTGGGCATCTTTCTCGTGTTGTCGTGCGAGCATGCAGGTGGCAGTGTGCAAGGAAGGTAAGCAAGTGATGGAAGAAACCAAGGTATACACTAATATAGAGATGAAGGTTATTTCCTGGAAGCCTCCCACCTTGGGTTTCTTCAAGATTAATGTCGACGCAAGTTATGTGGAGGCCATCAAAGCTGCAAGCGTGGGGGTGGTCGTGAGACACCATTATCATCTCCTCTTGGGACTTCATTGGAGCTTGACATAGCGTCGAGGAAGCGGAACTTAGAGCGACCATTTTCGGCCTGTGTATTGGTACCACTCTTGATAAGCCCATCATTTTGGAAACTGACTGTTCTTTTGTGGCTTCTGTGTTTGGGAAAGAGTGTTTTGACAGGTCAGGTTTGGCGGACCTAAAGAAGGAGGCGTTGAATATCTCTAAGTTGATGGTGGGTACAAAGATATTCAAGATTAATAGGATGGTCAATTTGGTGGCTCACGAGATTGCAAAGTTCATTTTTGATAGTAGGTCCGATAGTATTCTTTTTAATACTATACCGCCCTGTGTGGCTAATTTTGTTATGAAAGATTGTATAAATGTTTTAAATTAATTAATATATGGTCGGGTTTTCGAAAAAAAATGAAACAAGCCAGTAGCACATAGTAGCTTGAGTGGTTAGTTTGACGCTACTGGAGACTGACGGCGTGAGATCGAGTCCTCGTGAGTTAGCACTGCCGTGTTTATTAGCGTTGCGATGAGCGTTAATGGACCGGCCCAGAAGACGTTGCCGTGAGCGCCCATTGCGTTCCATGGCGCCGAATAGGAGTTCCCGGAGGCCTTTCCCTTCCCGACTATCTATAGCATCTCCAGATACTCAAAAAAAATCTATAGCATCTCCTTAAGAAAAATCAAACCCTTTTATTAAGTGGTAATCAAAGTAGCATAATTTACAAGCATAGGGGCAATGGCACTAGGTGCCTCATTAAACCAAGTACCAGGTGGAGAAGATCTAGCAATCCTTGCCAGTTCATGTGCTACAGAATTTCCTTCTCTATGACAGTGCTCGTAGTGGATTTGTGATAGATCGCGAACCATATGATAACAATCGTCGAAAATAGCGGCAGTCAATCCCGAGAAAGTACCACCATCTTGCATTGCAGCAATCACATCAGAATTATCAGAATTGATGATTAACCTAGAGCATCTGAATGACTCGAATGATTGGGCAAGATTCAGACCAAAGTGAAGAGTAGTAGCTTCAGCCATAAGAGGATCCACACAGTCCCTTGCAACATTATTCCATGCGACTAAGAACATCTCTGAACTGTCACGTAATACATCACCCACAGTGGCTTGGAGTGAATCACTATCATAAGCAGCATCCATGTTAAGTTTTACAAAGCCAGCACTAGGCTGAGTCCATAGGATCCTATTCATCTTTGTCATAGATTGATAGGCTGCTGAAATTTTTTCTGTCAGAGCTCGGATAGCAGAAATTATTTGTGTAGGTTATTATGTTTGCTCGCCATGCACTATCTTCCTTCTTTCCAACAATAAGTACCAGACCATAACAGCCATCAGATGGTCTGATCTAACTTGCCCTAGGACACATTTTCGTTTGCAAGAAGATGAAGGAGATATTTAAGCACCGCCTTGCCCGCATGGTCCACTTTACAAGCTCGCTCAATGATATCTTCCAACCCCAAACCAACCAGACCTGTCTTGCTTTCTGACATTGGAAAAAGCATATGTTTGACGCTCTCGCAACACGCATGCTAGGCATTTTGTATTTACCTTCATATGTCTATCAGTTAGGGTTACACGGCATGGCAGGGTACCATGAAGAGCTCTCCAAAGTAAAATTTTAACCTTGGCCGGGCGACCCAGTTTCCACACAACATCCCAAATTGGGTTTTTATATTCGCCGCACTAGGACGATCTGCTGCAACCGGGCAATGGTACACTTACGTAAATAATGTTACGTGTTTTACGTAAAGTGCATTGTGGGTAATTAGTATTGGAGAAGGGGAGGGGCCCCACCCACCTGAAAATCAAGGGGACAAAGTTAACTAATAAGTTAGGAAGGTTACGTTAGTCTCCATAGGCCTTACGTAGATGTAGGATTATTGGTTGCAGCCCTTGATCCATATTTATCCTACCAGACCGCATAGTAAGCCGACCTAACTGAAAAGGCTCTAGTTTTTGTCAAGTTTCAAGCCACAAAATCTGCCATATCATAGCGGGATAGAGAGTATACGTGCGGATCATATCCACCGACCAATAAGTCTGCGCATCTAGTTGTACTAGAATGGCAATGCGCCTTGGCGCGAGGGTGCCGGTCCCAACGATATGTTCAACCGATGGAAGATCAAACGGCATGATGTATCAGTATGAAGGCAAGTTTTAGCACATGTAACAGAACAACCAATTATCTGGCCGGTTCAAGAGTAAGAAGAAACATTCAATATGTGCCAGAAGAGTAACATCATCAAGTTAAACATGGGTATGAGACTATCAAAGTTAACCCGTGCTAGAAGCAAGGCAGCATCCACTACGGTCATACGAATAGAAAAACTAATTAGCTAACATTAAGTTCAGTAATATGAGCAGAAACATAAGAGAGAAAAAGCCAAGAATGGCAATGGAGGCGATAAAACTACGAAGCCATAGTTAGGCGTACAATAGATAGCTTGGTTCAATTGCCTCCGTGAGTGCCATTCCATATGAACTTGATGTGAATAGTTTGTGAGATAGATGACCAAAAAATTATTTTTGTATAGGCAATGCACTTGAGATTTGCTTGTAAAGCAAATGGACAGTGAGCGGTGGTTTCCCCCTTCTAATCTTGGAAGGCGAAGACCCAGATCTGTTATTCTTTGATCCCTGCCGCCTCGACAAAATTTTTAAGACCAAGAGGATTGTTATCAGCTTGGACCTAGCAAGATATGTCGTAGTAATCATTAAGCAATCACATTGATAAGCAACAGTGGAGGGCACAGTAGAACCGAATATATACATGTTAACCATATCTTAATCATGATAGATCCAGTTTTCTGAAAATATGAACAACCAAGCTTCTATCAAGCCTAAACCCACTACTGGAAGCAAAGTAAATTTCCTTATATACAGTGACTCTACCGGCAGTTTGGTTTGTTTGCCTATGTGGGTGTTGACTTGCTTCAGAAGTCATAGATACAAATAGAAGCATAATAAGTGGTTTTAGAAAATATATCAAGTTCAAAAGATAAATAAAACTACTTTCAGTATATATAGTAGATGCCATTGCAGATAACACTCCAATACTAACATTAGAAAAGGTAATCTGGTTTTGGTCACACCATCAAAAAATTAGATAAACACTAGATGGCAAACAAAATACATGTTAAGCCTCCATCCTTGTGATTATTGTTTTTCTTGTTCCAGAGCTCGTGTACAAATGATTTACATGGTGATTCGGAAAAAGTTGAAGCAAGCATATAAATAGTGACCCTCCTAGTGAGTGAACAAAATGTAAAAAAAACTCATTTTCATTTAGTGCAAACTATGATTCAATCTTTCTTCTTTTTCCAACAAAAATGTTAATATTCAGAAGGTAGTTGGAGACAGGGCTACACCTTATGAAGGTTTTAATCTTATGGTTCAATGAATTGCATAGGCAGAGCACATAGTTGATGGATTCAAACTATTTTTAAGAGATGATGTGGCAAGGCTAAGAAGATGAAAATAATTAAGAAGAAAAGTTCATGCTCAACAACTTACGAAGATTTAACTGGGTAGTGCCTCATGGCAGTCATCAACCTTTGAGTCGTAGAACCGTAAGATCAAACTGAGACTCAAGCGTGCATAACCATAGGAAGAAAAGGATCATCAACAAAGAGGACAAAGTGAATCAGGAACCAGTTCCTGGTTCCTTTAAAAAATCATTCTAAATGACAAACCGTGAGAAGAAGAAAAAACTGGTCTAATGACATAGATGTGTTAACCGGCAAACACTACCAAGTCAGATCAAATACTCAGCTTATTTCTGTCCCTTTTCAATATTAAGAACGATTATTAAGTAACCGGGTACATAACAAAAACAAATAATGCCTACATAGTAGCTCATCTCTCTTAATACATCTACACTGATTTCGATGTGCAATTTAGGACCAATGGAAAACCAGAAAAACACAAAAAAAACTCACACAATAAAGCTAAAACTAAATATTGCACGCCGTCGAGACCTATCTGGCGTGCAACATCTGTCACTATAGAAGGACATCGGCGTCAATCACAGCGGTAGGGCCATCAGCATAGCCAACAGGAATTGCAGGCCGAACCACGGTTGCAGCTACTGACTCCAACATATTTTTGAACGTAGATATGATACATGATTGAGAATACCTAATCAGTAAAGCACCACTACCCAACAATAAACATAGAGGAAGTAATATGAGCCGAAATCTCTAATGGCATGAAAAAATTAGAGCATGTTTGACATATCATTTTGAAACTACAAATATGAAATAAACTACATCCAAGAAAGAAAACATTAAGTAGCTAGAGAGCATACACTGCTTTCTAATAGGAAAGAAGGTAATTTAACTAGCAAGGTACTGCCGTTGACTCCAACATGAAAGAATGAAGAAAAATTTTGTAATCAACCTCTGCCATGCTCATGTTTCTTTTGTATTCAGTAGAGTAGTTGCAACCATGCGCATATCACTAAGCAAAAAAAGAGAAGGTCACGACTTACTTAATGTTTGACGGCGACAAGAGCCATGATGGCATCGGCGATGGTGGTGGCGTCCGATCGCCAACAACCATGCATATATCAAGTGCCATGATATGTGAAGCAAGACATAGGAATACAAGAGGGAAACAAAACAGAGGCACACATGATGCATACTTTACCATACAAACTTAAGGCAGCAAGAGATGCCCCTATAACTTGCTGGGAGCATGTCTTTCTAGTATAACAAAGTGCATCTTACTCTTAACCAGATTAAATCAAGGACCAACAACAAATAATAAAAGATCAAGAACAACTCATATGTAATAAAGGTATGAGAGAGAAGAAATCTTTACATAAGACGACTATAAACACCGGAGCATAAATAAGCAACACCTTTAAATACAAATAAAAAGGATCCAGGGTTCATTGCATAGTGGGCTTAGATCTGACTTTCCTCGATCATATAACCTACCCCCGTCTCTTATCACTAGATCAATATGTTTATACAGTGGTGCTGCCCTGGTTATCACTCAACAAGAATGACCATCCAAGGACAGAGCAACAAGTATCACAGGATCAAAAAGGATTCTAGAGACAAGAGGGAAGATTCAACTTGATACCCACAGGTGCCTCAATTGCTCGAAGGCACACATATTTCAGACACGGCTAATCATCATTGCCCCAACACAAAAGCCATCGGAGCATAAATAAGTAACACCTTTAAATACAAATAAAAATAGTTCAGGGTTCATTGCATAGTGGGCTCAGATTCGGCTTTCCTCAATCATATAACCTACCCCCGTCATCTCTTATCACAGATCAATCTGTTTATACAATGGAGCTGCCGTGGTTATCACTCAACAAGAATGACCCTCCTAGGACAGAACAATAAGTATCACAAGATCAAAAAGGATTCTAGAGACAAGAGGGAGGATCCAACTTGATACCCACAAGTGTCTGGATTTCTCAAAGCCACACTTATTTCAGCCACGGTTAATGATCATCGCCCTAGAACAAACGCCACTAATCAATTTAGCAAATCCAGGAGCATAGCTATACGACCAGAGCATCCACATGTAAACCAGATCATTGTAGGAACTCCTATGATAGAAACCAAACACGAACTCAGCCTGCAAACCCTAGAATAGCATGCATCTACAACTAAAGAGCTCAAGTAGGAACTGATGCATGAGCAGGGAATAGAGCATCAACCAGACGAGCACCACATCAATATAGCCACGGTCATGTCCAATGCAGTAGCCGAAGCAGATGAGCAGGAGGAAGATGGAGCTCACCAAGGGAGGTTGTAGCGAGGCAGTACTCAGTGGGCATCGGGTTGCGCGTGAACACCGTCCAACCGGCGAGGAACCACGTCGGAGTTACGCCTTGCACTGCCCCGCCGGCGAGCCTGCATACCATAGGAAGAAAAGGATCATCGGCCAAATTAGGAACCAGTTCCTGGTGAAGAAAAAAGAACAGATTCTGATTCCTATAAAAATCAACTTTAGATGACAACCCCTGGTAAGAAAAATCAGGAAGCAACAATCTTAAAGGGAGTAGCATCGATCCCTAAGCCACAAAAGCATCATACAGCAGCAACTACAACCCACACCATAGGGAGGAAATCAATAAATGCAAGGCATAAGTGGGAAAATTTGCAACAAATGCAAGGAAGCATATACTACGAGGAGTCTAAAATAATATTTTCATTCAGCAAGGTGCCATGGCTGAGTATGCTTGCGCACCCTAATTGTCAATCCTAAGATAGACTGTTTTATGCTTAACGGTGAACCTTTTTTATCTTTCTATAGTAAGAAATAAAAGGTTTATTATGGCATTTCATAAATGATTTAGTCACGCCTCAACACATAATAAGTAACAATAAACCAGAAGAAACAATTATGTCTTTGCTTTCTCTCTATATAAAGAATGTCCTTATTATTCCTAGGAGGCATGTTGCCATCAAGTTTCTTGTTGGATTGCGTAATTCCAACATTTAACAATGATGCATATCATTTTAGAAAACTAAATATCTTACCTTGGATCCGTAAATGGCAGTTGGTGCTATTAGAGACACTGCAATTTACTTCCAACCCCTCTGCATTATCTTTCCCAATTGAGTGACGTTGAGGACAATTCCTTGAACCTGCAATTGGAGATCATATTTAAACTAAATTAGTTTCTAGTCAATAAACCTGCAATTTGGTTTCTGATCGATAACCAGTAGTAAAGCTAGAAGAACAATTAGTTCATGACCTAATGCAATATCTACTCCAAAACCATGGCCAAAAATCTGACTACCTCTTGCACACCCAAAATCAGTTGAGAGGTGGCAGTTGCTGTAGCCATGGCGGATCTGGCCGCCACCATGATCATCCCCTCAGCCAACTCGTCCTTTGCTGCTACAAAACAAGAGATTAGAGAGAGGAAGAGAGAGGTGAGGAGGAGGAAGGAGGGGAGGGGATGAAATCACCGGACATAGCCGTCGGCGTTGGAGCCAACGCCCGAAACCCTAACCACGGGGTAGGGTCGAGGGTGGGGGGCCATGAGCGGCGAATCCGGCAGGAGGAGAGGACGCAGCGGATCGAGGCGAGCTCAGCGCTGTGCTGCGCGGTGGCGGAGATGTCGGGGCTTGCCGGAATCAGGCGACTTACGTGGAGCAGACGAGAGGGAGGGATGGGGGCTCTGTTGCGGTGTATCTGGCCACCGCCAGAGCAATGGATGGATGCCGACGGCGTGGTTCTAGGCAGTGGGTGGCGGCGGCGATGTGGGCGGGAGGAGAGGAGGCGCGCGGGAGGGGAGGGGAGGGGAGGGGAACGAGAGAGAGGGAGAGGAGGCGCGTGGGAGGGGAGGGGAACGAGAGAGAGAGATAGGGAGAGGAGGCGCGCGGGAGGAGAGAGGAGGAGGTTAGGGTTCACCACGGGAGCTGGTCCTTTTATACCCCCTGTGAGCGAAATTACGAAAATGCCCTCGGCGGGGCAGCGTAATTACGCGTGCTGGCACGAACGAGACGGTAACTATTCATTCCAGCAGTAAGTTTTTTTTATTCGACGGACGAGATCGATCGGGAGCGATATCCAACGGTCCAGAACGCATCAAAAAATCGATCCGACGGCCGAGAGTCGCTAAGCTCTGAGGAGGCTCGGCGGGGGTTTCATCTCTTATTTCTGGATATCCCATTGGCCTGTGGTCTCTTATAAACGCCTCGTGACACTTTTAAAGACATTTTCTGGCCTTCCAAAGGCGTTTTTTAATGCCTTCTACTGTAATTTATACGGTGCTGTGGTGAGAGTCAGGACGCCACGACCAGCTGCTGCCTGCGTACTCGTTTCCGATCCCTGCCCACTTCACGCCGATCCGGACGTTGGCGCCATTTGGGCCCTGGAAGTGCTGCGGCTCTTCCGGCCAAAAGAAAACGCGGGCCGAGACGCACGCAACGCAGAACGCGTGAAGCTATAGCCCCTGCATGCCCGGCTCTCACCAAGTCACCAGCACAGCACCACGTTACCTGTGTGATTATTCAGCCGGGTAATTTCTGAAACGGTTCCATATACAATTGCACAATCCCGGCGTGAAACGAGGGATAGAGCCCAAGGAAAACGCCAGGGCGATCCGGCGGCGACGCGTCGGTACTGCCCAGCCGGCCGGCCAGGAATTGATGCGCGGGGACCGCCGTGGTAGGGTAGGGTCGGGTAGTGTACAAGCTAGCAGCAGCGAGCGCTACCCGCGGCGTGGGACGCGGTCCGACGCACCGAGCGCTCATCACTCATCAGTGGTTCCAAAGTCCGCCGGCCGGGCGAGCGCGTGACAGCCGGACCCGGTAGCCGGTACTACCACCACGTCGTTTGCCCGCTCGCTGGTGTGCCGCCGGTCGCACGACGCAGACGCACGGAGAGCAGAGGGCCACGCACGCACGTGAAAGCCGGACCGGACGGCCGCGCGTGCCGTGAGATCGGAGCTGGCATTTCACCTCACCCACCGGCACCGGCGCACTGCTCCGTCGGTCCTGGACTCGACGCTAGCACGTGTGCTCTTTCCGCGACGGCGCTCTACCTCAATAGAGTTTTTTCTTCTGATCTGAGGGGTATTGACTGCGCTCCAGCGATGAAGTCCGTCTAGTATTTGGCATGGAACAACACGAGTGAGTGGATCCCCGAATTATTGCAAGCCCGAGGTGCCGGCGTGCACCCGCAGGGCTGCAAGCGATCTGTCTACGCCGTGGCCGTCCGCCCTCTTTTCCGGGAAGGTGGTCACGGGTCCACCACACCAATCTCAGAACAGGGGATGCCGTGCCCGCCCGGTGCCGGTGGTTCCAAGGTCGGCCAGCCGAGCGCGTCACAGCGGGCGGGCGTTTGCTTGGAGCTGGCCGCCGGTCGCACGGGGCAGACGTGAAAGCCGGAGCACGCGGTCGCTCGCCCCGACTGACCTCCACGCAGACGCACGCACGCACGGCAGCGGCGCGACCGGAGTAGAGTAGGTATCCGGAATGTATTCTCCCACCCACCGGCGCACGGCTCCGTCGATCGTGGACTCGACACGAGCACGTAAGCACGGCCGTGCTGTCTCTGCTGGGTCCGCTGATTGAACGGTTTATTTCTCGGTGAAATCGCGCGCCGACGGCGACGCTGGAAGACGGAAGACGAACAGATAAACATATGACGTTGGAACCCAACGCGATGATCAGTGAGTGTGTGGGTCCCCAAATTTAATCGGGCCGTCGGTGCGCCGGCCTGCAGCTGCAAGCGATCCGTGAGCTCACCCTTGTCCGATAGAGGCGACCCTGCGCCCGGTGGTTCCTGTTAGAATAAATCCGAGGTCACCATTGATCTACCGAGGATCAAGCAATCACACGAGCACTACATCAAGATTTGTTAACGAGGTTCACCATCATGGCTACATCCCCGGGGCTTGACTATGGGCGCTCCTCCCCATGACACCGTCACAATACCGCACCCTGGCCGCCCGGGTGCCGGCACACGCCGCCGGCTCCCCCGCGTGCCCGTGCTATTATGTTGGCATATGTTACATCGTGTGTCTACCCCCGCTATATATGAGAGGTCTAGGATACAGGTGTCCTATTAGGACACGACTCCTACCCTGTCTACACACAGTCCAAAACCAAGTCCAACTGTAACCTACCTTGTACAATAATATTCGACACAACTCTAACAAACTCCACCTTGGCGAATATTCTCCACCATCTTGGATTCGTCCGTGCGTCGAACCTCCATGTACATTGGACTTGAGATACGCCATGAGCACCGCTGCTACTCCCAGACTCCATGTGACTCCACCTGCAACTGTAGTCCCTTCTCGTCTTCTTCACGGTCAATACTTGAGCAAAATTAAGTTCCTCATTACTCTACGTTGTACTCCCAACTTCCGAAGAATCCGTTCAATGCCATCACACACCGATCATTAACATGCGTGAAAGTAAACAACTCACATATTGGACGCCACACATAAGAGTTACCTAAACTCAACATCACCGCTCTTTCTTGACCGCTTGTCTGAAACTTGAAGGAATTTCACCGTCGCCCTGTGTCACCCTGAGTCAAATTCGCAGTTGTCTCACCCTTCTTCCGGATAGTCTCTGACATGTCCCACCGCTATAGCACTGCGCCTCCTTCTGCCTTGTCATCCGCACTTTGCCATGTGCACTGAACAGAACAGAATATATGACCATGTACTCTCTCAACTTTTGACAATTTCAGACTTTCCACCACTTTCTCAGATTCTCCACGGTCAAGTCCTGTCCATCAACTAGCACCGATAGACCCAGTCACCAACTTGAACCTGGTACTCATCAACACTACTTCAGCACCCCCTGCACACTTTGTCTGGCCACATGTCTGACCACCAGTGCCTTGGCCTGTCGCTGTGTCCCGTGCTTACCGCACGCCTCGCCGCTATCACCGCGTCGAGCCTCTGCTGTCCTGGTCGAGTCTCCTGGGTAGCTAGCCCCCACTGCCTCAACCCCCACTGCAGAGAACCATCGATCATCACCAACCGATGCCGAGTATCACGCCTCCATCAGACCACTGGCGCCCAGTCCGATCCACGTGTCTCTCGCTTTACCCCCTGAAATAGGCTTCGACTCTCCATTAACTTACGCCGTAGCCCCTCCATCAGCACAGAGTGTAGTCATCTGTCAGACTCCAGCTCCACCTTCAACATGACTCCATGGTGGTTGTACGAGCCACCCCCATGCCCTGTCGACTTCAAGCTCTCATGTGTACACAACCTTGAATCAACCTTGCGTCATTGTCTTGTCGAAGCTGCACAAGCCCTCAAGCCTGCACCACGTGTTTCCACGCCCCAGAAGTTGGCCACCATCAGCATCATGCTCCTATGTCGTCGTCGCTGAAATCACCGCCGTCTTCTGCTTTGACCAACATATCCGTCGATCCGTCAGACAGTCCAATCCGACCCAGCCGAAATTATCCGACTGCAACCATGCTCCACCCTGCGTCGTGTCTGCACATCTCCGTGCATTGCCTTGACGCCCTGCGTATGCATGATCCTGTCACGACACGCTTCAGACTCCTCCGAGCCTTATACGCATGTCACCAACCTGCCAACCTTATGGTAAAATCCCGTGCGCAATTTGCAACACTTCCAAAAGAAAAACTGGATTTCCTGATAGTCTCCATGGGTACACCAAGCATATCACCATAAACTCCCAACACTCCTTTTCTTTAATCATGTTGCATCCCAAAGCCACGTACATACCTTAGTGCAGGTTCCTTTTTTCAAACAAATCTCACGTGTATCTATATGCATAGCAACATAGGCACCGCACCTTCTCGTCCCTCGCCACACATCCCAGGTTGCACATCAGCCTCCAGCCACGCGGACTCATACGGCTTTCAGCCCGTCTCGGCCTCACACAAGCCAGCCCCAGCTAGACCAGCCGTGCGCCGCACTGCGGCCTTAGCCTCTGGCGGCCCTCCCCGTGTACGACGCGCCGCCTGCACGCTGCCTCGGATCCGATCGATCCGATCTCGCCCGTTGCGCTGACTAGGGTTGCCTGCTCGCGGCCACCGCTGCCCATCGCTTCCCGCCGAGATGACCTCGAGTACGATTTTGCAGCCACTGTTTCCGTCCGAGACTCCAGCCGCTGCACTCATGCGCCTGTACGTTGCTCCGCACGATTCCCGATTGCTTCTACCCGATCTCGTCGACAGCGCACCGTATGACCTCCACAGAACAATCACTTCCGCACATCGTCTTTGCGCCGAGCTCGACCACGATCCATCGTCTAAATCAACGAATCCGCAACGTCATCGTAACCTTGCTCTGATACCAATTGCAGGTTCCTTTTTTCAAACAAATCTCACGTGTATCTGTATGCACAGCAACACAGGCACCGCACCTTCTCGTGCCTCGCCACACATCCCAGGTTGCACATCAGCCTCCAGCCACGCGGACTCATACGGCTTTCAGCCCGTCTCGGCCTCACACAGGCCAGCCCCAGCTAGACCAGCCGTGCGCCGCACTGTGGCCTTAGCCTCTGGCGGCCCTCCCCGTGTACGACGCGCCGCCTGCACACTGCCTCGGATCCGATCGATCCGATCTCGCCCGTTGTGCTGACTAGGGTTGCCTGCTCGCGGCCACCGCTGCCCATCGCTTCCCGCCGAGATGACCTCGAGTACGATTTTGCAGCCGTTGTTTCCGTCAGAGACTCCAGCCGCTGCACTCATGCGCCTGTACGTTGCTCCGCACGATTCCCGATTGCTTCTACCCGATCTCGTCGACAGCGCACCGTATGACCTCCACAGAACAATCACTTCCGCACATCGTCTTTGCGCCGAGCTCGACCACGATCCATCGTCTAAATCAACGAATCCGCAACCTCATCGTAACCTTGCTCTGATACCAATTGTTAGAATAAATTCGAGGTCACCATTGATCTACCGAGGATCAAGCAATCACACGAGCACGACACCAAGATTTGTTAACGAGGTTCACCATCATGGCTACATCCCCGGGGCTTGACTATGGGTGATCCTCCCCATGACACCGTCACAATACCGCACCCTGGCTGCCCGGGCGCCGGCACACGCCGCCGGCTCCCCCGCGTGCCCGTGCTATTATGTTGGCATAGGTTACATCGTGTGTCTACCCCCTCTATATATGAGAGGCCTAGGATACAGGTGTCCTATTAGGACACAACTCCTACCCTGTCTACACACAGTCCAAAACCAAGTCCAACTGTAACCTACCTTGTACAATAATATTCGACACAACTCTAACAGTTCCGAGGTCCGGCCGGCCCGAGCGCGTGACAGCGTGACCTCACCTGTGGGCGACGCGCGCTCCGGCTCGATGTGAACGGGCGGCTCCCGTTGGCCGCCGATCGCGCGAGGCAGACGGGGAGGACCACGCACTACGCGCTGGACCGACCTCCATGTGGGGTTTATTACGGTTGCACTGCACCCACCGGCGCAGGGTTCCATCGGTCGTGGATTGGACGCTAGCACGTACTGTTTCCGCGATGTGCACGGTGGTGGCCGCTCCTCCGCCACTTCAACCGTATTTTCTCTCACCGAACTTGGGTACGCACTGACGACCACGTTCCAACTCCAACGCCCGGACCATTTCATCGGCGTGTGTCCGTCAAGATTCGCGTGGACAAAAACCAGCACCCAACGCAGTCCGAGTGCGTCAGTTTAGGTTCGCACAGACAAAAACCAGCACCAAATGTTGTGACCCATTTCATCTTTTATGTCCTTCGTACTCATTCTCCTTTAGACTCATTTTCTCCTAACTTTGAGTAAGTTTTGTGTCTGAAGCGGACACAAACTGGACGTCCATTCTATATGTTGTGTTCGTCCATGTCGGTAGCTGATCCACATGGCAGCCAAACTGTTAGAAGGGAGAGAGGGAGATTTGGTGGAATAGTTGTTGTATTGCTTGAGCCTCGTGGGCATATATATAGGAGTACATGATCTACTTGGAGTACAAGGCAAGCCAGAATATTTCCTACTCTAACCTATCTTTTCTAATACAATCACGTTACTCAACATCTCCCCGCAGTCACAACGGTAGCGACGCAGACGGTGAGACTGGAGAAAATTCGAAGGCAAGCCGACGGACACCCCCCCACAGTCGTAACGGTCGACACATCGCGGAAGTCGTGGCTGGAGTAGAAACCGACGAGTTTGCTCAAGCAAGCGGTAGCCCTTTGTGCCATTTGTCAATGCAGCCGAGAGCGTGGGTGGTGAAGCCGTAGTCGAGGTAGCCGTGCGAAGAACGCCGTGGTCGGTGTCGAGTCGGGGTTCGCCGGTGTCGAGGTAGTCGCCATGGAGCCGCGAAAGAAGAGAAGCGGCGACGGCGGCCTAAGGAGGCGGCGGCGGCGGCTAGAGAAGGAGCGCGGCGGCGGTGCTCGAAGTAGGCGATAATGAACCCGACAGCATGACGAAGACCAGCGCGGACGGTGACGTTCCCGCGCCAAGGGAAGCGACGCGGCGCATATCACGTGGAAGTCAACGCGCGTGGACGGCGGTGGACCGCGGGCCGCAGCGTTACGGCCCGAAGAGGCGACGCAACGGCGGCAGGCAGGTCGGGCGACGGCGGGGAAGACCTCAGGGCGGTTGCAGGGATCGCGTGCCACGCTCGCTACGACCCGACGGGGCAACGCAGCGGCAGCGCGAGGGTCGGTGCAGCCTCGGGGACGGCCTGGAGCGGACGGCCTCGATGCGGCAGTTGACCGCGGGCCGCGGCACTACGGCCCGAAGAGGCGACGCAGCGGCAGCGCGCGATATGGTGCAACCACAGAAACAGCCTCAGGGCGGCGGCGGGGACCACGTGCCGTGGCGCTACGGCCCGAAGAGGCGACGTAGCGGCGGCGTGGATCGGTGCTGTCGCGGGAAGAACTGTCCATATAGACGACGCAGTTGCAGCCCGTGCTCAATCGGTGGATAGGCGCACAAACTGTACGACGATCTTCATGTAATCTGGCACGGCACACGTCAGACACCGGACGTTGCAACAGCCTGCAACCAGTCTTGGACACGTACTGCAGGAAGGCATAAGAGGAGTCTCCACTAGCATGGGTAGCCAAAGTGCATGCATCCGGAACGTGGCCACGCTGTGGATCGGTCGGCTGGGGCGGGCAATCGGGCAGCCAACCACGCCCGCGCAGGACGTGTGACTCACGGACCAATGCGGCGAGGGCGACGGGTCACGTACGACCGCGTGAGCGACCGCATCTGGCTCGGGCATGAAGTCCGGGGCGCCGTGTGACACCCGATCCAGTCCAAGTCGATGAAGATGTTGATGTAGTAGTCGGGCGTTGTTGATGACGAACGGCGGCGAGCGACTCAACCCGATCTATAGATCGGAGAACCAAAAAAGAACACCGATCAAACGACCGGCGAGAGAGAAAAACCCCGGATCAAGGATCGAGAAAAAGACTCTAGGGCAGCCGGTCAACATGACCGGCGGACGAACCCTAGGTACGGGCGGCGCGGCCCCCGACGGCGGTCATGGAGGCCGACCGCCTCGGGGGCGGCGCGCGGGTGTGGAAGCGGCGGCGGCGCGCGGGTGTGGAAGCGGCGGCGGCTAGGGTTTAAAACCCGGAAACTGATACCATGTTAGAAGGGAGAGAGGGAGATTTGGTGGAATAGTTGTTGTATTGCTTGAGCCTCGTGGGCATATATATAGGAGTACGTGATCTACTTGGAGTACAAGGCAAGCCAGAATATTTCCTACTCTAACCTATGTTTTCTAATACAATCACGTTACTCAACACAAACAAATCATTCATGTCCAACTTTTCTCTCTCACTTTCTCTCTCTCTCGTGCTCTGCCGTCCCCGAGCGACCTCCTCCAACCTCAACATCACCGAAACCGAGCGCCTCCAACCTCGCGCCGCCGTCCACCGCACCTCCTCGCCGGAGCACACGCACCGCCACCATTCTCTGTGCGCCGTTGCTTGCCTCTGCAGAGTCGCCTCGCCATGGCTGCACTGGAGCTCTACCGCCACCTTGAGTTTTTTTGAAGAAAAGAAGGGCTTCCCCCTTTCGATTTCCATTAAAGGAAACCAGTAGCATGACCTACAAGCAGAACCACAACCAAACTCCCAAACATCTCACTCCCCCTAGTCTCACGCAGCACACGCGCGCAAGAGCAGCAGAGGGGAGTTAACGTATCTTTTTTTTTTGAAAGATCCAGCATCGCTGGCATTCATTGATAATAGCAGAGAGCAGCGAAAAACAACAAGATGGTGAAGGTCCAAGGACCAGAAGATCCAAAGATCAAAGAAAAAAACAGCCCTAACAGCCGCATCACAACACTCCATACAATCCACACTAGATAGTGCAGCTCTGACTCTAGCGATGAACCACGAAGAAACTAGGCAAGTTGGCGTCACGAAGGATCACCGAACGAACTACCTGACACGCGTCATCGTATACCCCCCCCCCCCCCCCCCCCCCGCGGCTTCGACTTCACCGCATCAGACAATCGAGGCATTTCCACGAACACGCGAGAGAAGAAGAGCCGACTACCATGACCAAAGCCAAGCCTCCGACAATGCTCACCGCCGTCATCGTTGCCACAGAAACCATCGTGCACGTCCAGTTGTAGGAAGCACCAAAGGGATCAAAGTCTTCAAAGACGGTGCCCTAAAGAGGGGAACGACGCTTAAGACGACGCCACTGTCCGACCCTGCAATAGGATCTAGGATTTCACCCAAAGGACTTGATCCGGGAGTAGAAGCTGTGAAGATTCCCGACGACGCCTCCAAGGAGGATAGCGACGCCCACAGGCGTCGTCGCCGCCGACCGGCTAGGACCGGCCAGGCTTTCACCCGGTGCAGCCACTCCCACGCAGTAGGTCGAGGTCAACCCGTACCTCCATTGAACCGCGCACCCCCACACAGCGAGCACGCCAGCACTGTGCAGGGCCACCAGCAGACCTCCCCGACGACGGGCCTGCAGAGACCAAAACATAGCAACCACCCCAATCAGGACTAATTTTCTGTCCACCTTTCTAAAGGTATTAATCCATCTCCCAAAGCAATCTTCAATGGAAGAGGGGATAAATCTTAAACAAAAGGTACATTTAAGTAAGCTCAAGATCAGTGAAGCAGCAGAACAGGAGAAAAATAAATGATTGACATTTTCATCTTTGCCACACGACACACATTCCTTGGGACCTTTCCAGCCCCTTTTCAACAGTGAGTATTTAGTTAGGATACTTTTCCTTAACCAACCACAAAAACACTTTGATTTTGGCAGGTATTTTTATCTTCCAAAGGAATTTTTGCGGAAAATTATAGTCCTCGGCGATCATTTTCCTATATAAGAATTTTACTGAAAATTTTCCATCTCCAGTTAAAACCCACTCCACCTTGTCCTTACCACTTCCCATTTCAATCTCTTCACATCTGTTTTTTAGACTATTCCACAACTATAGGTTTCCCCCCCTGCAAAGTTCTTCTAAGTCTGAAACCTAGCCACCCTTCCTAGATAGCCTCAGCTACTGTAGTGTCATGATCAAAACACAAATCATATAGCCTAGTATACTCATCTTTCAATGCCTTATCATCCACCCAAACATCTTCCCCAAATCTAGTGTTTTTCCATCACCCAGGTTTTTCTTAGCATTCAACAAACTAGACCAAAACTGGGACACACCGGCCCTTTCTTAACTCTAGCAATGCAGCCATCAGGTACATATTTCCCTATAAGACAGATTGTCAAAGCCCTTCCTCGGTTTCCATTTTCCAAAACCATTTAACTAACAGAGCTTTGTTCATGATTTCTAGGTTAAGAATTCTCAGCCCCCCAAAATCTTTAGGATGACAACATTTCTTTCAATTAACTAAATGATATTTATTCTTATCTTCATCTCTTGCCAAACTAGCCTAGCCCTAAAAAATCTGCTTTTTTCAGTTTACCCACTGGCATGGGATAGAAAGACATCATAAAGAGAGGTATGTTGGTCAAGCAAGCTTGCACCAAAGTTATCCTCCCAGCAATGGATCCGAAAAGTCTCCCTTGCCAGTAGCTTGACTTTTTCTCAGTTTTCTCCACCACCCCTTTCCAGTGCTTATTTCTGATCCTAATGTTAGAAATAGGCAAACCCAAATATTTCATGGGAAACTCTCCCATCTTACGTGTAAAAGTTTCTGATATATCTCCTTTTTCTCAATAGCTCTCCCAAAAAGCAGTACCTCACTTTTATGAAAATTAATTTTCAGCCCGGACATTTGTTCAAAAGCACATAAAATGAATTTCAGGTTTTTTGCACTCTCAACATCATCTTGCAACAAAAGGATGGTGTCATCAGCATAATGCAACATATTAATCCCTTTAGTAACATTGTTTCCCTGCACTCCTTTAACTATGTCATTTTCTCTAGCATTGTTCATAATAATAGCAAGAGCATCAGCTGCCAAATCAAACAGTAAGGGGACATAGCATCTCCCTGTCTAAGTCCTTCATAGGTTTTAAAGTAAGGTCCAATATTATCATTTACTTGGACCCTTACTTGTCCACCTCTCATGGTCATAATCACATAGTCACACCATTTGTCAGGGAATCCACTTAACATTTTGATTAGAAAAAACCACTTAATTTTGTCATATGCCTTCTCAAAGAATACTTTAAAGATGAGAACACTTTGTTTTTTTAACATGAATAGAATTTAAAGCTTCATGCAAAATAACCACTCCCTCCATGATATATCTCCCCTTCACAAAAGCTGTTTGGGTGGGAGAAATCACTGGGGACACACACATGCTTAATCTGTTCATGAGCACCTTAGAAATAATTTTAGAACTAACATTCAGCAAACAAATGGCCCTGAATTTCTGTATTTGTTTAATATCAGCAGTTTTAGGAACCAAAGTAATAATCCCATAGTTTAATCTAGAACTATCTAGGGTTTCTTTGGCAAAATCATCAATCAAAGAATTCAGGTCCCAATTGACCAGATCCCAGAAATCTTGATAAAATCAGCAGGGAAACCATCTGGGCTTGGGCTCTTATTTCTTTTCATTTCAAAAACCGCTTCCTTAATTTCTTGAAGAGAATAAGGTTAGTAAGTTTTAAACATACTCTTCAGAAATTTTAGTAAGATTCTGCTCAGTCAAAGGAATGTTGGTCACATCAGGATGACCACAAAGATTTTTGTAAAAAATCAATGATGTAATCATCAAGTGTTCCTCTCCCTCTATAATCCGTTCTTCTAGTTCTAAAGAGGTAATTCTAATTTTCTTCTCCTCCCATGTACTTTACATTATGATATCTAGTATTCCCATCCCCATCAGTAATTTCTTCTTGTTTATCTCTGAAGCCATTTAACTTCCTCTTGTTTCGGGAGCCTATTCAATTTTTCTCTAAGCTCTTTTTGACCATGTCTATCACAAGCAGTGAGCCATTGTCTTTCTACCATCTTATCAAGCCATCAGGTTTTCAATAATCTCAATCTTAATTTTCCTATACCAAGCATCTACATTCTTGTTCCACCCTTTAGTCTTCTTCCACAAATTCTTGAATCTAAGTTGTCATCTCTCCAAATTGTTCCCTCTGTGTTGTGCATTCCAAATTTTATAAACAAAATCCCTGAAACCTTCTCTCATATTTCGATAGTTTTCATATCTAAAAATGGGCTCACTTCTACTATGTTCCCCAGAATTAATGAACAGAGTGGTGTGATATGAAATTTCCCTAGCAAAAGCATGTACAATAGTAAGAGGACATTTTTCTTCCCAAATAGGGCAACACAACACTCTATCTAATTTCTCATATGTAGGGTCGGGCAAGTTATTTTCCAAAGTACATTTTCTCCCATTCAGAGGGAATTACCCAAGCCCAACATTTTCTATAATAGCATTGAACACAAAACCCCAATGTTCATCACTCACAGGTCTATTTTTTCCAGTCTCTTTTCTAATTATGTTGAAACCACCTCCCGCCAAACAAGGGATATTATTATCATTATAAACTCTAGCCAATTCTGCTAGGAACCCAACTTTTCTATCAGATTGGGCATCTCCATGTTCAGCAATCAAATTCCAATGGAACTTAGCATTTTTTTTATCAAAAACCATGATTCTATTAAAGTATTACCCATGTTCAGTATGTAACACATCAAAATTGTCTTTATTAACCCCAACCAGAATCCCACCAAAGTGACCTCTTGGAGGGTTCCAATACCAATCAAAATTCTTACCATTACACATATTGTACAACTCATTCTTAGTGAAATATTGTTTAATAGTCTCCAAAACCCCTATAAAATCCAAAGTATGTATCTTTTCTTGGGATCTTTTCCCATACCTTTAGCATTCTGGAAAACTTTTTCATTTTGTCACAAAAAAACAAGTTTTTAGCAGATAGAAACAAAGAGGGAAGCCTCACTAATTAGGAGATTTTTTTTCTTTCTCCCCTTTCTTTCCAAAGGACCAATATACAGCGAGTGCTTCACCCAATTCAGAACTAGTGGGCAATCTCTATTAATTTTCCCTAGTTTTTTTCCTTAATTGCTCAAATTCATCCTCTTCTAATTCAGCATCTAAATGCTCCAAATCAAAGCACAGTTCCTCTAAAGTAGCATCTCTAGTATCAATATACACTGATGTGTTTGGAACTGTATGAGAAGCTTTAGTTTGTGTGGCTAATTCTTTTAGATAAAACTCTTTTCGAGCAATTTCCATTTTCTGAATAACTTCCAAATTCTTATCGATCATCTAAATAGAACAACCTAAATCAATCCCCACTAGAGAAGTCATGTGAAGCAAAGAACTATTAACTGGATAAGGGTCAACATTTTTACCATAATTATCTCTTTCTTCAGCTCTAGTCCTAGCCAGGTCTTTGACCTTTTGGTCTTCGTTTCCCTTGTATCAAAAGCTTCTTATAAGTTCTTCCTCTCTGTCTTCCTCACGCCCTTCAGTCATTTTCTATCCATGGATAGGTTTCATCCTTTCTCCAAAGTTTTTCTGACTCTTGACTAACATTGTAATAAGTAGATTCAATGTAGCCTCATGTCTTAGATCCACTCTTTTTGTTCTTTTCCCTTTTGTCAGTCTGCTCCATCTACATATTAGCCAACTCTAGTTCATGTTGTTCTTTGTTGGAACCTCTTGGACTAATTGGTGTAACGCATCCTGTTGTTTGGTTAATTCTTCTTTCAACCGCAACTTATCAACCTCAATCTTAGTAACCATTTTTTCTTCTTTGACCCATAAAGCAGTTTGTCTACTTTTGTTTTCCTCCTCAAGAGTTTGGATTTTCCTAAACATGATATCCATTTTCTTTTGCATCTTGGACCACTCAACTGTTGCTTCCTTTACCATAGCTCGCATTGTTTTTTTCAATAGAATTTTTGATTGGTTTCCTCAATTTGAGCCACAGGCAAGCTTCCCAGAGATATCTGATTTCTATTATTATCATCCATTCTATCTTTTCTCCTAGCTTCTCTCTCACTTCTTCTTTGTCTTCCAGCTCATTGTTGCTCAACTCCTTTCTTTTATCTTCTTTATACCACCCTGTTCCACCACAATGTCTCTAACTCAGACTCAATTCTAAACATCAACATTTCCTAGGAAGTTATCTCAACATGAGGTGGGATTTTCCCCACATCTCCCCGCCACCTCGAGTAGCGCCTCCCCGACTGGATCCGTTGTCCCGTACCACGCGTGGGCTGCGCGGCCACCGCAGCCGCAGCGCCACCATATCAGTAGAAACTCATGAGGCTTGCAGGTCAGGACGCCACGTCCTCCTCGACCATCACGTGGAGCCGTTAGAGATCCGGGCTGGACGGTCACGACACCTCAACCAGCACATAGAGCTGTTGGAGATCCGGTGTGGACACGCATGACACCTTAGATGGCACATGGGGCCGCTGGAGATCATTGGCACATCGCGACTGCTTGTTCCCGCTCGGCTGCGAGTAGGCGCGACCAGGAGGTGGAGTTGGCTGTTATCGTGTTCTTCAGAGCATGATCGGGTCGTCGCTGGGAGCATGAGCGACACTCTGCCTTGGCCGCTACATGGGCAGCGCCGTCTTCTACAAGAGAGGACCACGACGTGGTACGCTCGATCTGCGTCGTACAGGTCATGCCCGCCAACGAGCTTTCCGTGCTTCGCTTCAAGAGAGCCTCGCCTTCGATCCAGTGAGCAGGTCGTGCCCTCCCCCGCGGTGCTCGTGACGACAGCTACACGGGGCACAATGCTCGTGATGGCAACATCTACATCCTCCCTCAGCAGCTACATGCTCGTGACGCCGTGTTTTGTGCTCGTCATCGATGTTTGTAGCGGCCGCCCCTATTAGGTGTTCGACGAAATGCTGGAGGTGGACCATGGACATCTCACCAAATGGGCAGCACTGTTGGGTGCACCGCCCGTGCCCGCCTGTCTGTCCACGTCCTCGCCCGTCTGTTCATTCAGAGATCCAAACGAACAAAAGACCAATAAAAACCGTGTTCGTTTAGGTCTGTGTGTTGTAATTGGCCTTATTGTTTTGAGCCTGACAACGACGTTGAATGAGTTGAAAGGTGAAGAACAATAAGAGAAGAGACGACCTTGTCATTTTTAATCTTGGATTTGGCATGAAACAAGACGATTAGTGAGCGAGTGGATCCCCAGCTCAAATCACCCAACGACAAGCGTTGACGGTCTGCAGCAGCTGCTGCCGCCGATCCGCCCACGCCGTGTCTGTCCGTCCGTCCACCCGTCATCTTTTCCAGGTAGGTGGACAACACGTCACGGGCACACCCGAGCAGAGGCGACAATTACTCCCTCCGTTTCAAAATGCAGTGGGTATAGGTTTTCTAAAAGTCATACTTCACAAATTTTAATCAAGTTTATAGAGAAAATTATTTACATGTACAACACCATATATATATAATATAAAACTACATCTTACAATGATGTCACGCCTATGCAGCTGGTAGCGTGACGAAGGAGATGGCTGGTGGGCCCAGCCAGCTGGCCGGCCAAGTGGAGGCGTGGGGTGCGTTAAAGGGTGGCCGCCTGTGGCTGGTGTGGGCATGCGTGTGTAAACTGATCTCTGTATCCCCCAAACTTTCCTCTGAAATCCAGCCCCCTTCTCCAAGCTCATCCCTCCTCCTCTGCTCCTCTCCTCCCCTCTCTGGATCCGATCCCGACAAGCAGATCAGGGTGTTACATTGGTATTCAGAGCCAAAATTTGCTTCCCCTCGCCGCCGCTGCACCACCGGAGCTGGGAAGGTGGATCGGTAACATCCACCGCGTACGGTGCGAGTCCGCTCGCCGGATCTTGCCCAAAATCCGTCGCGGGGTTCGATCCCCTTTCAGGCCGAAGCAACGGCGCTGTCGAAGCCCTCCGTTGCGACGCGGCAAGTCCTGGAGGCCATGGAGGAAGGGAACGCTAACATCGCGAAGATGCTCGACTCCCTCCTCACCAAGCTCGATGAGCAGACGGCCCTCCGTGACAAGCAACTGGAGGCGCAACTCTCCTTCAACAACCAGATCGCGCAGGAGCTGCAGGGTCTCGCGCGGTAGCTTGATCTGACACAGGCCGACGCTGATGCGACCCGCAAGACCGTCGACTGCTCGTCCTCGCTGGCAGGATCCGTCACCACGTTGGTACCACCACCACCGCCACCGCCGCCGCCACCGCCTCCGTCCCCGCGTCTCCAGCACCCCCACGCGGAACCCCATTGCCCCGTTTCTGCCCACGCTCGTTTGGGGGACAATCGACCACCACTCCTTCCGGTTCCCCCTCTCGGTGCGCCCATGGCTAGGGTCACCGCGCCGCCGCCCAGCCCCAGCTACACAGAGAATTCCTACCACAAACTTCCGAAACACGATTTTCCCCGTTTCGACGAATCCGTACCCTACCTCTGGTTGCATCGGTGTTTGGCCTACTTTGAGCTCTACAAGGTGGGTCAACATGTAGGGGAACGTTGCAAAAAATTAAAATTTTTCCTACGGTTTCACCAAGATCCATCTATGAGTTCATCTAAGCAACGAGTCAAGGGAGTGAGTTTGCATCTACATACCACTTGTAGATCGAGTGCAGAAGCGTTCAAGGGGATGGTGATGATGGAGTCGTACTCGCCGTGATTCGGATCACCGATGACCAAGTGCTGAACGGACAGCACCTCCGCGTTCAACACTCGTACGGGACGGACGACGTCTCCTCCGTCTTGATCCAGCAAGGAGGAAGGAGAGGTTGAGGAAGGCAGCTCCAACGGCAGCACGACGGCGTGGTGTAGTTGGTGTAGCAGTACTCCGACAGGGCTTCACCAAGCACGTACGGAGGAGGAGAGGTGTTGGGGAGGGGAGGGGCTGCGCCTTGAGTTGTGTTCAGCAGCCCTCCCCTCACCCATCAATTTATAGGGGAAGGGGCAAGGGGGGCCGACCCCTCTAGATGGGATCTAGAGGGGGGGCGGCGGCCAGGGAGGGGAGGCTTGCCCCCCAAGCAAGGGGGCGCCCCCCTTAGGGTTTCCCCCCAAACCTAGGCGCATGGGCCCAAGGTGGGGGGCGCGCCCAGCCCTCCAGGGGCTGGCTCCCTGCCCCTTACGGCCCATGTGGCCCTCCGGGAGGGGTGGCCCCTCCCGGTGGACCCCCGGAACCCCTCCGGTGGCCCCGGTACAATACCGATAGGACCCCGAATTCTTCCGGTGTCCGTATGACAACTTCCCATATATAAAACTTCACCTCCGGACCATTCCGGAACTCCTCGTGACGTCCGGGATCTCATCCGGGACTCCGAACAACTCCAGTAATCACATACAAGTCTTCCAAATAACCATAGCGTCACCGAACCTTAAGTGTGTAGACCCTACGGGTTCGGGAGACATGCAGACATGACCGAGACTCTCCGGTCAATAACCAACAGCGGGATCTGGATACCCATGTTGGCTCCCACATGCTCCTCGATGATGTCATCGTATGAACCACGATGTCGAGGATTCGATCAAACCCCGTATACAATTCCCTTTGTCAATCGGTACGTTACTTGCCCGAGACCCGATCGTCGGTATCCCAATACCTTGTTCAGTCTCGTTACCGGCAAGTCACTTTACTCGTACCGTAATGCATGATCCCGTGACTAACCACTTAGTCACTTTGAGCTCATTATGATGATGCATTACCGAGTGGGCCCAGAGATACCTCTCCGTCATACGGAGTGACAAATCCCAGTCTCGATCCGTGTCAACCCAACAGACACTTTCGGAGATACCTGTAGTGCACCTTTATAATCACCCAGTTACGTTGTGACGTTTGGTACACCCAAAGCACTCATATGGTATCCGGGAGTTACACGATCTCATGATCTAAGGAAGAGATACTTGACATTGAAAAAGCTCTAGCAAACGAACTACACGATCTCATGCTATGCTTAGGATTGGGTCTTGTCCATCACATCATTCTCCTAATGATGCGATCCCGTTATCAAGGACATCCAATGTCCATAGCCAGGAAACCATGACTATCTGTTGATCACAACGAGCTAGTCAACTAGAGGCTCACTAGGGCATATTGTGGTCTATGTATTCACACGTGTATTACGATTTCCGGATAATACAGTTATAGCATGAATAAAAGACTATTATCATGAACAAAGAAATATAATAATAACACTTTTATTATTGCCTCTAGGGCATATTTCCAACAGTCTCCCACTTGCACTAGAGTCAATAATCTAGTTACATTGTGATGAATCGAACACCCATAGAGTTCTGGTGCTGATCATGTTTTGCTCGCGAGAGAGGTTTAGTCAACGGATCTACGACATTCAGATCCGTATGTACTTTGCAAATTTCTATGTCTCCATCTTGAACATTTTCACGGATGGAGTTGAAACGACGCTTGATGTGCCTGGTCTTCTTGTGCAAGGGCAATAGCTCTAGTATTGTCACAGAAAAGTTTGATCGGCCCCGACGCATTGGGTATGAATCCTAGGTCGGTGATGAACTCCTTCACCCAAATATCTTCATGCGCTGCCTCCGAGGCTGCCATGTACTCCGCTTCACATGTAGATCCCGCCACGACGCTCTGCTTGCAGCTGCACCAGCTTACTGCTCCACCATTCAACATATACACGTATCCGGTTTGTGACTTAGAGTCATCCAGATCTGTGTCAAAGCTAGCATCGACGTAACCCTTTACGACGAGCTCTTCGTCACCTCCATAAACGAGAAACATGTCCTTTGTCCTTTTCAGGTACTTCAGGATATTCTTGACCGCTGTCCGGTGTTCCTTGCCGGGATTGCTTTGGTACCTTCCTACCAAACTTACGGCAAGGTTTACATCAGGTCTGGTACACATCATGGCAAAGATAATAGATCCTATGGCTGAAGCATAGGGGATGACACTCATCTCTTCTTTATCTTTTGCCGTGGTCGGGCATTGAGCCGAGCTCAATCTCACACCTTGCAATAGAGGCAAGAACCCCTTCTTGGACTGATCCATTTTGAACTTCTTCAAAATCTTATCAAGGTATGTGCTTTGTGAAAGACCTATGAGGCGTCTTGATCTATCCCTATAGATCTTGATGCCTAATATATAAGCAGCTTCTCCAAGGTCCTTCATTGAAAAACACTTATTCAAGTAGGCCTTAATGCTGTCCAAAAGTTCTATATCATTTCCCATCAAGAGTATGTCATCTACATATAATATGAGAAATGCTACAGAGCTCCCACTCACTTTCTTGTAAACGCAGGCTTCTCCATAAGTCTGCATAAACCCAAACGCTTTGATCATCTCATCAAAGTGAATATTCCAACTCCGAGATGCTTGCACCAGCCCATAAATGGATCGCTGGAGCTTGCATACTTTGTTAGTGTTCTCAGGATCGACAAAACCTTCCGGCTGCATCATATATAGTTCTTCCTTAAGATGCCCGTTAAGGAATGCCGTTTTGACGTCCATTTGCCATATCTCATAATCATAGTATGCGGCAATTTCTAACATGATTCGGACGGACTTCAGCTTCGCTACGGGAGAGAATGTCTCGTCGTAGTCAATCCCTTGAACTTGTCGATAACCCTTAGCGACAAGTCGAGCTTTATAGATGGTAACATTGCCATCCGCGTCCGTCTTCTTCTTAAAGATCCATTTGTTTTCTATCACTCACCGATCATCGGGCAAGTCTGTCAAAGTCCATACTTTGTTTTCATACATGGATTCTATCTCGGATTTCATGGCTTCAAGCCATTTGTTGGAATCTGGGCCCGCCATCGCTTCTTCATAGTTCGAAGGTTCACCGTTGTCTAACAACATGATTTCCAGGACGGGGTTGCCGTACCACTCTGGTGCGGAACGTGTCCTTGTGGACCTACGAAGTTCAGTAGCAACTTGATCCGAAGTACCTTGATCCTCATCATTATTTTCCTCTTCAGTAGGTGTAGGCATCACAGGAACATTTTCCTGAGCTGCACTACTATCCCGTTCAAGAGGTAGTACTTCATCGAGTTCTACTTTCCTCCCACTTACTTCTTTCGAGAGAAACTCTTTTTCCAGAAAGCATCCGTTCTTGGCAACAAAGATCTTGCCCTCGGATCTTAAGTAGAAGGTATACCCAACGTTTTCCTTAGGGTATCCTATGAAGACGCATTTTTCCGACTTGGGTTCGAGCTTTTCAGGTTGAAGTTTCTTGACATAAGCATCGCATCCCCAAACTTTTAGAAACGACAGCTTAGGTTTCTTCCCAAACCATAATTCATACGGTGTCGTCTCAACGGATTTAGATGGTGCCCTATTTAAAGTGAATGTAGCTCTCTCTAGAGCGTATCCCCAAAATGATAGCGGTAAATCGGTAAGAGACATCATAGACCGCACCATATCCAATAGAGTGTGATTACGACGTTCGGACACACCGTTATGCTGAGGTGTTCCAGGCGGCGTTAGTTGTGAAACGATTCCACATTTCCTTAAGTGTGTACCAAATTCGTGACTTAAGTATTCTCCTCCACGATCTGATCGTAGGAATTTTATCTTTCGGTCACATTGATTCTCTACCTCATTCTAAAATTGCTTGAACTTTTCAAAGGTCTCAGACTTGTGTTTCATTAAGTAGACATACCCATATCTACTCAAGTCATCTGTGAGAGTGAGAACATAACGATATCCTCCGCGAGCCTCAACGCTCATTGGACCGCACACATCGATATGTATGATTTCCAACAAGTTGGTTGCTCACTCCATTGTTCCAGAGAACGGAGTCTTGGTCATCTTGCCCATGAGGCATGGTTCGCATGTGTCAAATGATTCATAATCGAGAGACTCCAAAAGTCCATCAGCATGGAGCTTCTTCATGCGCTTGACACCAATGTGACCAAGGCGGCAGTGCCACAAGTATTTGGGACTATCGTTATCAACTTTACATCTTTTGGTATTCACGCTATGAATATGTGTAACACTACGCTCGAGATTCATTAAGAATAAACCATTGACCATCGGAGCATGACCATAAAACATATCTCTCATATAAATAGAACAACCATTATTCTCGGATTTAAATGAGTAGCCATCTCGTATCAAACGAGATCCAGATACAATGTTCATGCTCAAACTTGGCACGAAATAACAATTATTAAGGTTTAAAACTAATCCCGTAGGTAAATGTAGAGGTAGCGTGCCGACGGCGATCACATCGACTCTGGAACCATTCCTGACGCGCATCGTCACCTCGTCCTTCGCCAGTCTCCGCTTATTCCGCAGCTCCTGCTGTGAGTTACAAATATGAGCAACGGCACCGGTATCAAATACCCAGGAGTTACTACGAGTACTGGTAAGGTACACATCAATTACATGTATATCAAATATACCTTTGGTGTTGCCGGCCTTCTTATCCGCTAAGTATTTGGGGCAGTTCCGCTTCCAGTGACCCTTCCCCTTGCAATAAAAGCACTCAGTCTCAGGCTTGGGTCCATTCTTTGACTTCTTCCCGGTAACAGGCTTACCGGGCACGGCAACCTCCTTGCCGTCCTTCTTGAAGTTCTTCTTGCCCTTACCCTTCTTGAACTTAGTGGTCTTATTGACCATCAACACTTGATGTTCTTTCTTGATTTCAGCCTCTGCTGACTTTAGCATAGAAAATACTTCAGGAATGGTCTTTTCCATCCCCTGCATATTGTAGTTCATCACAAAGCTCTTGTAGCTTGGTGGGAGCGACTGAAGGATTCTGTCAATGACCACCTCATCAGGGAGGTTAATATTCAGCTGGGTCATACGGTTGTGCAACCCAGACATCTTGAGTATGTGCTCACTGACAGAACTATTTTCCTCCATCTTACAACTATAGAACTTGTTGGAGACGTCATATCTCTCGACCCGGGCGTGAGCTTGGAAAACTAGTTTCAGCTCCTCGAACATCTCATATGCTCCGTGATGCTCAAAACGCTTTTGGAGCCCCGGTTCTAAGCTGTAAAGCATGCCGCACTGAACGAGGGAGTAATCATCAGAACGTGTTTGCCAAACGTTCATAACGTCTTGGTTCTGTGGGATGGGTGCTTCACCTAGCGGTTCATCTAGGTCATATGCTTTCTTGGCTGCAATGAGGATGATCCTCAGGTTCCGGACCCAGTCCGTATAGTTGCTGCCATCATCTTTCAGCTTGGTTTTCTCTAGGAACGCGTTGAAGTTCATGTTGACATGAGCGTTGGCCATTTGATCTACAAGACATATTTGCAAAGGTTTTTAGACTAAGTTCATGATAATTAAGTTCATCTAATCAAAGTATTATAATGAACTCCCACTCAGATTTGACATCCCTCTAGTCATCTAAGTGATACACGATCTGAGTCGACTAGGCCGTGTCCGATCATCACGTGAGATGGACTAGTCATCATCGGCGAACATTCTCATGTTGATCGTATCTTCCATACGACTCGTGTTCGACCTTTCGGTCTCCGTGTTCCGAGGCCATGTCTGTACATGCTAGGCTCGTCAAGTTAACCCTAAGTGTATTGCATGTGTAAATCTGTCTTACACCCGTTGTATGTGAACGTAAGGATCTATCACACCCGATCATCACGTGGTGCTTCGAAGCGACGAACTTTAGCAACGGTGCACAGTTAGGGGAGAACACTTCTTGAAATTGTGTAAGGGATCATCTTATTTACTACCGTCGTTCTAAGTAAACAAGATGCATAAACATAATAAACATCACATGCAATTATATATTAGTGACATGATATGGCCAATATCATATAGCTCCATTGATCTCCATCTTCGGGGCTCCATGATCATCTTGTCACCGGCATGACACCATGATCTCCATCATCATGATCTCCATCATCGTGTCTTCATGAAGTTGTCACGCCAACGACTACTTCTACTTCTATGGCTAACGCGTTTAGCAATAAAGTAAAGTAAGTTACATGGCGTTCTTCAATGACACGCGGGTCATACAAAAATAAAGACAACTCCTATGGCTCCTGCCGGTTGTCATACTCATCGACATGCAAGTCGTGATTCCTATTACAAGAACATGATCTCATACATCACAATATGTCATTCATCATTCATCACAACTTCTGGCCATATCACATCACATGAACAATCGCTGCAAAAACAAGTTAGACGTCCTCTAATTGTTGTTGCATCTTTTACGTGGCTGCAATTGGGTTCTAGCAAGAACGTCTTCTTACCTACGAATAACCACAACGTGATTTTGTCAACTTCTATTTACCCTTCATAAGGACCCTTTTCATCGAATCCGCTCCAACTAAAGTGGGAGAGACAGACACCCGCCAGCCACCTTATGCAACTAGTGCATGTCTGTCGGTGGAACCGGTCTCACGTAAGCGTACGTGTAAGGTTGGTCCAGGCCGCTTCATCCCACAATACCGCTGAAGCAAGATAAGACTAGTAGCGGCAAGCAAGTTGACAAGATCTACGCCCACAACAAAATTGTATTCTACTCGTGCAATAGAGAACTACGCATAGACCTAGCTCATGATGCCACTGTAGGGGAACGTTGCAGAAAATTAAAATTTTTCCTACGGTTTCACCAAGATCCATCTATGAGTTCGTCTAAGCAACGAGTCAAGGGAGTGAGTTTGCATCTACATACCACTTGTAGATCGAGTGCGGAAGCGTTCAAGGGGATGGTGATGATGGAGTCGTACTCGCCGTGATTCGGATCACCCATGACCAAGTGCTGAACGGACAGCACCTCCGCGTTCAACACACATACGGGATGGACGACGTCTCCTCCGTCTTGATCCAGCAAGGAGGAAGGAGAGGTTGAGGAAGGCAGCTCCAACGGCAGCACGACGGCGTGGTGTAGTTGGTGCAGCAGTACTCCGACAGGGCTTCGCCAAGCACGTACGGAGGAGGAGAGGTGTTGGGGAGGGGAGGGGCTGCGCCTTGAGTTGTGTTCAGCAGCCCTCCCCTCACCCCTCTATTTATAGGGGAAGGGGCAAGGGGGGCCGACCCCTTTAGATGGGATCTAGAGGGGGGGCGGCGGCCAGGGAGGGGATGCTTGCCCCCCAAGCAAGGGGGCGCCCCCCTTAGGGTTTCCCCCCAAACCTAGGCGCATGGGCCCAAGGTGGGGGGCGCACCCAGCCCTCCAGGGGCTGGCTCCCTGCCCCTTGCGGCCCATGTGGCCCTCCGGGAGGGGTGGCCCCTCCCGGTGGACCCCCGGAACCCCTCCGGTGGCCCCGGTACAATACCGATAGGACCCCAAATTCTTCCGGTGTCCGTATGACAACTTCCCATATATAAAACTTCACCTCCGGACCATTCCGAAACTCCTCGTGACGTCCGGGATCTCATCCGGGACTCCGAACAACTTTCGGTAATCACATACAAGTCTTCCTAATAACCCTAGCGTCACTGAACCTTAAGTGTGTAGACCCTACGGGTTCGGGAGACATGCAGACATGACCGAGACTCTCCGGTCAATAACCAACAGCGGGATCTGGATACCCATGTTGGCTCCCACATGCTCCTCGATGATGTCATCAGATGAACCACGATGTCGAGGATTCGATCAAACCCCGTATACAATTCCCTTTGTCAATCGGTACGTTACTTTCCCGAGACCCGATCGTCGGTATCCCAATACCTTGTTCAGTCTCGTTACCGGCAAGTCACTTTACTCGTACCGTAATGCATGATCCCGTGAGTAACCACTTAGTCACTTTGAGCTCATTATGATGATGCATTACCGAGTGGGCCCAGAGATACCTCTCCGTCATACGGAGTGACAAATCCCAGTCTCGATCCGTGTCAACCCAACAGACACTTTCGGAGATACCTGTAGTGCACCTTTATAATCACCCAGTTATGTTGTGACGTTTGGTACACCCAAAGCACTCATACGGTATCCGGGAGTTACACGATCTCATGGTCTAAGGAAGAGATACTTGACATTGAAAAAGCTCTAGCAAACGAACTACACGATCTCATGCTATGCTTAGGATTGGGTCTTGTCCATCACATCATTCTCCTAATGATGTGATCCCGTTATCAACGACATCCAATGTCCATAGCCAGGAAACCATGACTATCTGTTGATCACAACGAGCTAGTCAACTAGAGGCTCACTAGGGACATATTGTGGTCTATGTATTCACACGTGTATTACGATTTCCGGATAATACAGTTATAGCATGAATAAAAGACTATTATCATGAACAAAGAAATATAATAATAACACTTTTATTATTGCCTCTAGGGCATATTTCCAACACAACATGTCTGGGTACCCACCGCTGCTCTGTACATCGAGGGCCAGGCAGCACACTGGCTTCAGGTGTTTCGCCAGAGCCATCGCAACTTGTCATGGGACATGTTCGCCGCCGCCGTGCTCGAAGAATTCGCTGCGGACGAGTTCGAGCTCACTATGCACCGTCTCCTTCAACTACGGCAAACGGGCAGTGTCGCCGAGTATCGCACCTCGTTTGATGAGCTCATGTACCATCTACTGGCGCTGGATCCCTCCATCAACAACAAATTCTTCATCACCCAGTTCTGTTTGGGTTTGAAGGATGAGCTACGCGCAGCAATTCGCCTACAAGCCCCGTCGAGCATCACCCGCGCGTCTGTGCTTGCGCGCATACAGGAAGAAGAGCTGGGCACGACACGACCATGGGTCCGACCGGTTCCTCCAGGGCGGCCGCCTCCACCAACGAACGCGGCGCCGCCGCGACAAGCGGCCGCTCCACGCGCCACCGGCGACGAATTCGCATGGGAGCGACAACTGCGCGTTTATCGGCGTGCCAACAATTTGTGCTTCAAGTGTGGGGACAAATACTCCCGAGAGCACCGCTGCGCGCAGCCGGCACAGTTGCTCACCATCCATGTGGGGGAGCATAGCGAGGTTCTCTCCGACGACGCGATCCATGCTCTCCAACTCTTGGACGAGCCCGAACCACCAGCGCAACCGGCGGAGTGCTGCGTGCTGTCAGCTCAGGCGTTGGACGGCTCCGATTCGCCAAGTACCATTCGGCTGCATGCTCTGGTGGGGAATCAGGTGATGCTGCTGCTCCTCGACTCGGGCAGCACCCACAGCTTCGTCAACAAGAGCTTCATCGACCGCATCGACGCGCAAACTCAACCACTGCCTCCGGTGGAAGTACGTGTCGCCAACGGCGATCGCATCACCTGTGATCGCATTGTGCCCGAGCTGAAATGGTGGATGCAGGGGCACACCTTCTCCTCACCAATGCAAGAGCTCGACATCGGCGCCTATGACGGTATTCTGGGCATGGACTGGCTGGCACAGCACAGCCCCATGACTTGCCACTGGCAAGACAAGTTCGTCTCATTCATCCACGACAGCGAACAAGTCACGCTGCACGGCATCAAGCCGAAGTCCACCGAGACCCTGACGGCGGTGGAACCAGCAGAGCTTCACAAGTGGATCGCCGGCAATGAGGTGTGGGCTATGGCCATGGTGGATGCCTGCCCGCCCGTCCAGACTAAGCGCAAGACACCAAGCCACACCCCTCTCGCCGATCTCCTCGACGAGTACGCAGATGTCTTCGCAGCGCCCCACGGCCTGCCCACGCCGTCACATTGGTGGAAGGGGCGATTCCGGCCAACACTCGCCCCTACCGCTACTCTCCTCTGCAGAAGGACGAGATCGAGCGGCAAGTCCATGAAATGCTGGATTCGGGGGTGATCACTCACAGCGTGAGCCCCTACGCGGCACCGGTGCTGCTTGTGAAGAAGAAGGACGGCACCTGGAGGTTTTGCGTTGATTACCGCCGGCTCAATGACGCAACAATCAAGAACAAGTTTCCCCTGCCCATCGTGGATGAACTGCTCGACGAATTGGCTAGTGCCACAGTCTTCTCCAAGTTGGATTTACGGTCCGGTTACCATCAAATTCGAATGCGAGAAGAAGATAAGGCCAAGACGGCGTTCAAGACCCATCACGGCCATTTTCAGTTCCGCGTCATGCCGTTCGGCCTCACCAACGCTCCGGCAACATTTCAGTGCCTGATGAACGCGATTTTCAGTAAGTACATCCGCAAATTCGTCATCATTTTCCTTGACGATATCTTGGTCTTCAGTGAAACCATGGAGGAACACCTGGAACATGTGCGCACGGTGCTGGAACTGCTTCGTCAACACCAACTCTATGTCAAGGCCTCCAAGTGCGAGTTCGCCACCGATCACATCGACTACCTCGGCCACGTGATCTCCCGCGAGGGCGTCGCCACCGATGCGGAGAAAACTCAGGCCATGGTGCAGTGGCCTACGCCTACGACAGCGACGGAGCTTCGCGGTTTCCTCGGCCTCACGGGCTATTACCGCAAGTTTGTGCCGCACTACGGCATCATCACCAAACCCCTCACGCAACTCCTCACCAAGAAAGGCTTCGAGTGGACAGAGCACGCCCAAGCAGCGTTCGACCTGCTCAAGCAGGCCATGGTCACCACCCCGGTGCTCGCTCTTCCCAACTTCGACAAGCCGTTCGCCATCGAGACCGATGCCTGCAACACGGGCATCAGCGCGGTGCTCACCCAGGAAGGGCATCCAGTGGCTTACTTCAGCAAGGCGCTAGGGGCACGCAACCAGAAACTCTCCACTTACGAGAAGGAGTTTCTCGCAGTGATGATGGCAGTGGACAAATGGCGTCAATATCTTCAGCGCGGGCCATTCGACATTCTCACAGACCACAAGAGTCTCTGCAACTTGGGAGAACAGCACCTGGAGACAGATGTGCAGCGCAAGGCCATGTCCAAGCTCGTCGGCCTGCAATTTCGCTTCCTGTACAAGCGCGGCCTCGACAACGGAGTGGCAGATGCGCTATCCAGAGTGGGCAATGAAGGAAATATGCCCTAGAGGCAATAATAAAGTTATTATTTATTTCCTCATATCATGATAAATGTTTATTATTCATGCTAGAATTGTATTAACCGGAAACATGATACATGTGTGAATACATAGACAAACATATAGTCACTAGTATTCCTCTACTTGACTAGCTCATTAATCAAAGATGGTTATGTTTCCTAACCATAGACATGTGTTGTCATTTGATTAGTGGGATCACATCATTAGGAGAATGACGTGATTGACATGACCCATTCCATTAGCCTAGCACTTGATCGTTTAGTATACTGCTATTGCTTTCTTCATGACTTATACATGTTCCTGTAACTATGAGAATTATGCAACTCCCATTTACCGGAGGAACACTTTGGGTACTACCAAACATCACAACATAACTGGGTGATTATAAAGGAGTACTACAGGTGTCTCCAAAGGTACATGTTGAGTTGGCGTATTTCGAGATTAGGTTTTGTCACTCCGATCGTCGGAGAGGTATCTCTGGGCCCTCTCGGTAATGCACATCATTATAAGCCTTGCAAGCAATGTGACCAATGAGTTGGTTACGGGATGATGCATTACAGAACGAGTAAAGAGACTTGCCGGTAACGAGATTGAACTAGGTATTGGATACCGACGATCGAATCTCGGGCAAGTAACATACCGATGACAAAGGGAACAACGTATGTTGTTATGCGGTTTGACCGATAAAGATCTTCGTAGAATATGTAGGAACCAATATGGGCATCTAGGTCCCACTATTGGTTATTGACCGAGAATGGTTCTAGGTCATGTCTACATAGTTCTCGAACCCGTAGGGTCCGCACGCTTAACGTTACGATGACAGTTTTATTATGAGTTTATAAGTTTTGATGTACCGAAGTTTGTTCGGAGTCCCGGATGTGATCATGGCCATGACGAGGAGTCTCAAAATGGTCGAGACATAATGATTGATATATTGGAAGCCTATATTTGGACATCGGAATCGTTCCGGGTGAAATCGGCATTTTACCGGAGTACCGGGAGGTTACCGAAACCCCCCGGGGGGTTATTGGGCCTACATGGGCCTCGAGGGAGAAGAGGGAAGGAACCAGGAGGGGGCCGCGCGCCCCTCCCCTTCCTAGTCCGAATAGGACAAGGGAAGGGGGGCGGCGCCCCCCTTTCCTTCCTCCCTTCCTCCTCCTTCCCCCCTTCTCCTACTCCTACTTGGAAAGAAGGCCCTTGGCGCGCCCTCCTTGGCCGGTCGCCTCCTCCCCCCTTGCTCCTTTATATACGGAGGCGGGGGGCACCCCATAGACACACAAGTTGATCTACGGATCGTTCCTTAGCTGTGTGCGGTGCCCCCTTCCACCATATTCCACCTCGGTTATATCATCGCGAAGCTTAGGCGAAGCCCTGCGCCGGTAGAGCATCAACATCGTCACCACACCGTCGTGCTGACGGAACTCATCTCCGGAGCTTTGCTGGATCGGAGGTCGGAGATCGTCATCGAGCTGAACGTGTGCTGAACTCGGAGGCCCCGTACGTTCGGTGCTTGGATCGGTCGGATCGTGAAGACGTACGACTACATCAATCGCGTTGTGATAACGCTTCCGCTTACGGTCTACGAGGGTACGTGGACGAACACTCTCCCCTCTCGTTGCTATGCCATCACCATGATCTTGCGTGTGCGTAGGAAATTTTTTGAAATTACTACGTTCCCCAACAGTGGCATCCGAGCCTAGGTTTTATGTGTTGATGTTATATGCACGAGTAGAACACAAGTGAGTTGTGGGCGATACAAGTCATACTGCTTACCAGCATGTCATACTTTGGTTCGGCGGTATTGTGAGATGAAGCGACCCAGACCGACATTACGCGTACGCTTACGCGAGACTGGTTTCACCGTTACAAGCACTCGTGCTTAAAGGTGGCTGGCGGGTGTCTGTCTCTCTCACTTTAGCTGAATCGAGTGTGGCTACGCCCGGTCCTTGTGAAGGTTAGAACAGCACCAACTTGACGAACTATCGTTGTGGTTTTTGATGTGTAGGTAAGAACGGTTCTTGCTCAGCCCGTAGCAGCCACGTAAAATTTGCAACAACAAAGTAGAGGACGTCTAACTTGTTTTTGCAGGGCATGTTGTGATGTGATATGGTCAAGACGTGATGCTATATTTTATTGTATGAGATGATCATGTTTTGTAACCGAAGTTATCGGCAACTGGCAGGAGCCATATGGTTGTCGCTTTATTGTATGAAATGCAAACGCCCTGTAATTGCTTTACTTTATCACTAAGCGGTAGCGATAGTCGTAGAAGCAATAGATAGAGTAACGACAATGATGCTACGATGGAGATCAAGGTGTCGCGCCGGTGACGATGGTGATCACGACGGTGCTTCGAAGATGGAGATCACAAGCACAAGATGATGATGGCCATATCATATCACTTATATTGATTGCATGTGATGTTTATCCTTTATGCATCTTATCTTGCTTTGATTGACGGTAGCATTTTAAGATGATCTCTCACTAATAATCAAGAAGTGTTCTCCCTGAGTATGCACCATTGCGAAAGTTCTTCATGCTGAGACACCACGTGATGATCGGGTGTGATAGGCTCTACGTTCAAATACAACGGGTGCAAAACTGTTGCACACGCGGAATACTCAGGTCATACTTGACGAGCCTAGCATATACAGATATGGCCTCGGAACACGGAGACCGAAAGGTCGAACGTGAATCATATAGTAGATATGATCAACATAGTGATGTTCACCATTGAAACTACTCCATCTCACGTGATGATCGGACATGGTTTAGTTGATTTGGATCACGTGATCACTTAGATGACTAGAGAGATGTCTATCTAAGTGGGAGTTCTTAAGTAATATGATTAATTGAACTTAAATTTATCATGAACTTAGTACCTGATAGTATTTTGCTTGTCTATGTTTGTTTATAGATAGATGGCTCGTGTTGTTGTTCCGTTGAATTTTAATGCGTTCCTTGAGAAAGCAAAGTTGAAAGATGATGGTAGCAATTACACGGACTGGGTCCGTAACCTGAGGATTATCCTCATTGCTGCACAGAAAAGTTACGTCCTGGAAGCACCGCTGGGTGCCAGGCCTGCTGCTGATGCAACTGACGACATTAAGAACGTCTGGCAGAGCAAAGCTGATGACTACTCGATAGTTCAGGTTGCCATGCTTTACGGCTTAGAACCGGGTCTTCAACGACGTTTTGAACGTCATGGAGCATATGTGATGTTCCAGGAGTTGAAGTTAATATTTCAAGCAAATGCCCGGATTGAGAGATATGAAGTCTCCAATAAGTTCTATAGCTGCAAAATGGAGGAGAATAGTTCTGTCAGTGAACACATACTCAAAATGTCTGGGTATAATAATCACTTGATTCAACTGGGAGTTAATCTTCCTGATGATAGTGTCATTGACAGAATTCTTCAATCACTGCCACCAAGCTACAAGAGCTTTGTGATGAACTATAATATGCAAGGGATGAACAAGACTATTCCCGAGCTCTTCGCAATGCTAAAAGCAGCGGAGGTAGAAATCAAGAAGGAGCATCAAGTGTTGATGGTTAACAAGACCACCAGTTTCAAGAAAAAGGGCAAAGGGAAGAAAAAGGGGAACTTCAAAAAGAACAACAAGAAAGTTACTGCTCAAGAGAAGAAACCCAAGTCTGGACCTAAGCCTGAAACTGAGTGCTTCTATTGCAAGCAGGCTGGACACTGGAAGCGGAACTGCCCCAAGTATTTGGCGGATAAGAAGGATGGCAAAGTGAACAAAGGTATATGTGATATACATGTTATTGATGTGTACCTTACTAATGCTCGCAGTAGCACCTGGGTATTTGATACTGGTTCTGTTGCTAATATTTGCAACTCGAAACAGGGACTACGGATTAAGCGAAGATTGGCTAAGGACGAGGTGACGATGCGCGTGGGAAATGGTTCCAAAGTCGATGTGATCACAGTCGGCACGCTACCTCTACATCTACCATCGGGATTAGTTTTAGACCTAAATAATTGTTATTTGGTGCCAGCGTTGAGCATGAACATTATATCTGGATCTTGTTTGATGCGAGACGGTTATTCATTTAAATCAGAGAATAATGGTTGTTCTATTTATATGAGTAATATCTTTTATGGTCATGCATCCTTGAAGAGTGGTCTATTTTTATTGAATCTCGATAGTAGTGATACACATATTCATAGTGTTGAAACCAAAAGATGCAGAGTTGATAACGATAGTGCAACTTATTTGTGGCATTGCCGTTTGGGTCATATCGGTGTAAAGTGCATGAAGAAACTCCATACTGATGGGCTTTGGAATCACTTGATTATGAATCACTTGGTACTTGTGAACCGTGCCTTATGGGCAAAATGACTAAAACGCCACAAACTCGGTCAAAGTATCTTAGATTTGATTTTTCAAAAGATGTGTGCACAACATTACAAAATCTCACTAAAGTCGAGACACTTATTTTAAAACGGAGGTACTGAAACGGCGGGAGCATTGCGCGCCTCCACACCAGCCCGGGCCCACCACCCCGCACCCCGCACCCCATTCTCACCCACCGCAAACCCGCCCTCATCACTCCAGCAGCGCAGTCTTCCCTCCCCTCCTCGGCGCGTTTCTCTCGCTCTCACCTCCTCACCTCAAAACGCAAGCCGAGCCGACCAACGGTGACCACCTCACCCACGCCTGCCGCCTCGCCGCCCCCTCCTGAAATCCCGCCCCTGCCCCTGCCGCCGGGCGCCCGACCCGAGGGCACCGCGGTAATTTCGCGCCGCCACCGCACCCCGTCCGGTCTCCGGACCGACCCCGGCTGGCTGGCTGTCGGTCGCCGCGCCTGCCTCTGCCTGGCTGTCATTGTCCACGCAACCTCTCCCCGTCCGTCCGGAACACGGAAGTAATCGCCGGTTACCCGGTCAAACCCACCAGACGGCACGGCGGCACGCGCGACTCCGATCCGGCCCGGCCATGCCCTGCCTATCCCACCTCGCCGCCTGTCACGTGCCGCGCGCGTGGCCCCCTCGGCCGGCGCCCCACCCCCGCCCCCGGCGTGCCCTTTTATTCCAACCCCCCCGACCCGACCTGACCCTCACCGCCCGTCCGTTCCCAATTCACCCCACCGTCCGTCCGCCCGTCCGTCACGCGCAATCCGCGACTTTCTTGTTCCCCTAGGGTTAGGGTTCGTCGCCAGATCTGAGGCGAGGCGATGGAGCTGAGGGAGATGGCCGCGGCGGCGGCGGCGGCGGCGTCGGCGGGAGGAGGAGGAGGAGGAGGGGGAGGGGGAGGGGGCGGGGCCGGCAGGCTTCCGCCGCCCAACCCCAACCTGCCCTACCGCGAGGACTGCTGGAGCGAGGGCGAGACGGCGGCGCTCGTCGGCGCCTGGGGCAGCCGCTACGTCGACCTCAACCGCGGCAACCTGCGCCAGAAGCAGTGGCAGGAGGTCGCCGGCGCCGTCAACTCGCGCCGCGGTGCCGCCGCGCGCCGCCGCCCGCCGCGCACCGACGTCCAGTGCAAGAACCGCGTCGACACGCTCAAGAAGAAGTACAAGGCCGAGCGCGCCCGCGGCGGGCCCTCCGCCTGGAACTTCTACGGCGAGCTCGACCGCCTCGTCGGCCCCACCCTCTCCGCCGCCGCCGCCACCAAGAAGCACCCCTCCTCCGGCCCGCCGGCCCCTCACTTCGCCCTGCCCCTCCACCCTTCCGCCGCCAGGAGGCACCCGTCGCCCTCGTCTTCGCCGTCCCCGCCTCCGCCCATGGCTCTGCCGCTGCCCAACTACCGCCGCGGGGCGCCGCTCCCTGCCGCCGCGTTTATCCAGCAGGCCGCTGCCGCCGCTGCTGCGATTTCTGATTCAGACAATTCCAGTGATCTCGGTGACAACAACAGCAACAACTCGCAGCGGTCACCGTCCCGCTCCGTTTCATCGCACTCCGGTGGTAACAACAAGCGCCGCCGCCGCAGCGAAAGCGGCAGTGGTGGCGATGGTGGTGTCGGTGAGCTGGCGAGGGCGATCGAGGCATTTGCAGAGATGTACGAGCGCGTCGAGAGTGCCAAGCAGAAGCAGTCCCTGGAGATGGAGCGAGAGCGGATCAACTTCATGAAGCAGCTGGAGGTGAAGCGCATGGAGAACTTCGTCGATGCACATGTGAAGCTCGCAAGACTGAAGCATGCCAATAAGAACGGAGGTTCTGCAGCCAATGGTACCATTGGAGTGGAGTTGGCTTCCTCCGTGGCTGCGCTGCCTTTCCTCTCCAACCCTGCATACCTCTGATGTTGAGGAAGCCTCTAGGTAAAGTTGATTGGTCATTTCAGTTTAGATGAACATTGCTCTAGGTTATTGTTCGTTTCCTTGATCTGTGGCTATTGCAAAGTTTGTAATATCAGTGTTGATGTGCTAATCTTAACCAATATGTGGCATGAGGATGCTGTTCGTTAATGTTTAGGAATTGGTATCCTTGAAGTATGTAGAGGCGTAATTTTAAATGTGAAACCCATATACAATGACAATTTGCTTTACTCATGAGTTTTGGCCTTAAGAGTGAGAAAGTTGGTACTTTATTTGTCTTGTGTTCTGAATCTGTTACTTCGTGCTTATATTGTTGTGGATTAGGGGAACTTTCAGTTTGCTTGGAAGTGCTGATGCCCTGATAATGTATTGTGATATACTACCTCTGTTTTCTAAATACAAGACGTTTTAAGATTGAATTGCCAAAACATCTTATATTTAGGAACAGAGGGCGTACTAGTTTGTTTCACATTTTTCTGTTGGGATACTGATGTCCTGATAATGCATTGTGATGTACTCCCTCTGTAAAGAAATATAAGTGGTTAGAACACTAAATTAAACGCTCTTATATTTAGTGTTCTAAACACTCTTATATTTCTTCACAGAGAGCCTCTGTTTTCTAAATACAAGACGTTTTGACAGTTAAGATTGAATTGGCAAAACATCTTATATTTGGGAACAGACGGTGTACTAGTTTGTTTCACATTTTTCTGTTGGGATACTGATGTCCTGATAATGCATTGTGATGTACTCCCTCTGTAAAGAAATACAAGTGGTTAGAACACTTAATTAAACGCTCTTATATTTACTGTTTTAAACACTCTTATATTTCTTTACATAGGGAGTAGTTTTTTTCACATGTTTCTGCTGGGATACTGATGCATTAGGTGGTGTAGTGAATTGACTTCTCTTTCTTTTGTCATTAGTCATCGTCTCCCCTGCATTGTACATTTTTTTCTTCGAATTGAAGAGCATAGCTCCCAATTTTCATTCATCATGAAACCTGATAATACAGCTGCTGCGAGATCGACCTCCAAGGTTCGATCAAGTTCCCTACTTAGCAAACAAGAACATAAAACTTCAACAACATCTTCGCTAGACCTACAGGCACACATGCCTCAACAGCTAAGACAGAGTGAAACTTCTCTTATAACATCACACAAAAGCCACTCCAGGAGACTAAAATGCACAGTCCACTGCATCACTGGTACCGCCTTTGTCTTTATATACCAAAAGCACAGCTAACCACGCCCCATGCAATGTCAACGAGCAAAAGGTAAGCAAATGTTCAATCGTTTCCTCATGATCATAGGACCTGCATTTACCTACCCACCCAAACCCCCCTTTAACAAGTTGTCCTTAGTTCGATTACTGTTTTCAAACATGAGCCAGAGAAAAACTTCTATTATCCAAAGGAATTTTACAAACCATAAGTGGTCATTTAACCTGTAAAGCTTTAAGCAATAAATACAGGGACTTAGCAGAAAACACACTAGAAGATGTTAAAGTCCATATTTACATGTACCTCTATCATAGTATCATCAGTTAAAACTATCCCAACACAGATATTGTAATTGTTGACAAGCCACAGCTAAATCTCCTATCAAGCTCCTTCTGAAATGAATACTACCCCATCCCTCTTGCTATAGTAATATTAAAACTTACATTTACATTATATATAATCTATGTAATTTAATGCACAGAGCAGTACATCCTAACCTTTTGTCCTATCAGAATCTACAATTACCCACTTTTATCTTTAAAAACTTGTAAAAATTATCCCATCAAAAAAAACTTGTTAAAATTATTCCAACTCAAAACTCCATGAATGGGACCGCACTGGATTACTTTTAACACGAACCAGCATATTCTACGGCGAGCTCAACCGCCTCGTCGGCCCCACCCTCTCCGCCTCCGCCGCCACCAAGAAGCACCCATCCTCCGGCCCGCCGGCCCCTCACTTCGCCTTGCCCCTCCACTCGTCCGCCGCCAGGAGGCACCCGTCGCCCTCGTCTTCGTCGTCCCCGCCTCCGCCCATGGCCCTGCCGCTGCCCAACTACCGCCGCGGGGCGCCGCTCCCTGCCGACGCGTTTATCCAGCAGGCCACCGCTGCCGCTGCCGCAATTTCTGATTCAGACGACTCCAGTGATCTCGATGACAACAACAACAACAACAACAACAACAACAACAACGACTCGCATCGGTCACCGTCCCGCTCCGTTTCATCGCACTCCGGTGGTAACAACAAGCGCCGCCGCCGCAGCGAAAGCAGCAATGGTGGCGATGGTGGTGTCATCGAGCTGGCGAGGGCGATCGAGGCATTTGCAGAGATGTATGAGCGCGTCGAGAGTGCCAAGTAGAAGCAGTCCCTGGAGATGGAACGAGAGCGGATCAACTTCATGAAGCAGCTGGAGGTGAAGCGCATGGAGAACTTCGTCGATGCACATGTGAAGCTCGCAAGAATGAAGCATGCCAAGAAGAACGGAGGTTCTGCAGCCAATGGTACCATTGGAGTGGAGTTGGCTTCCTCCGTGGCTGCGCTGCCTTTCCCCTCCAACCCTGCATACCTCTGATGCTGAGGAAGCCTCTAGGTAAAGTTGATTGGTCATTTAAGTTTAGATGAACATTGCTCTAGGTTATTGTTTGTTTCCTTGATCTGTGGCTACCGCAAAGTTTGTAATATCAGTGTTGATGTGCTAATCTTAACCAATATGTGGCATGAGGATGTTGTTCGTTAATGTTTAGGAATTTGTATCCTTGAAGTATGTAGAGGCGTAATTTTAAATGTCAAACCCATATACAATGACAATTTGCTTTACTCCTGAGTTTTGGCCTTAAGAGTGAGAAAGTTGGTACTTTATTTGTCTTGTGTTCTGAATCTGTTACTTTGTGCTTATATTGTTGTGTATTAGGGGAACTTTCTGTTTGCTTGGAAGTGCTGATGTCCTGATAATTTATTGTGATATACTACCTCTATTTTTTAAATACAAGACATTTTGACACTTAAGATTGAATTGCCAAAACATCTTATATTTAGGAACAGAGGGTGTACTAGTTTGTTTCACATTTTTCTGTTGGGATACTGATGTCCTGATAATGCATTGTGATGTACACTAAATTAAATGCTCTTATATTTAGTGTTCTAAACACTCTTATATTTCTTTACAGAGGGAGTAGTTTTTTCACATTTTGCTGCTGGGATACTAATGCATTAGGTGGTGTAGTGAATCGACTTCTCTTTCTTTTGTCACTAGTCATTGTCTCCCCTGCATTGTACATTTTTTTCTTCGAATTGAAGAGCATAGCCCCCAATTTTTATTCATCATGAAACCTGATAATACAACTGCTGCGAGATCGACCTCCAAGGTTCGATCAAGTTCCCTACATAGCAAACAAGAACATAAAACTTCAACAGCAACATCTTTGCTAGACCTACAGGCACACATGCCTCAACAGCTAAAACAGAGTGAAACTTCTCTTATAACATCACACAAAAGCCACTTCAGGAGATTAAAATGCACAGTCCACTGCATCACTGGTACCGCCTTTGTCTTTATATACCAAAAGCACAACTAACCATGCCCCATGCACTGTCAACGAGCAAAGGGTAAACAAATGTTCAATCGTTTCCTCATGATCATAGAACCTGCATTTACCTACCCACCCAAACCCCCCTTTAACAAGTTGTCCTTAGTTTGATTACTGTTCTTAAAACTGAGCCAGAGTAAAACTTTTATTATCCAAAGGAACTTTTACAAACCATAAGTGGTCATTTCACCCGTAAAGCTTTAAGCAATAAATACAGTGACTTAGCAGAAGACATACTAGAAGATGTTAAAGTCCATATATACATGTACCTCTATCATAGTATCATCAATTAAAACTATCCCAACACAAATATTGTAATTGTTGACAAGCCGCAGCTAAATTTCCTCTAAAGCTCCTGAAAGAATACTACCCCCATCCCTTCTCAAACGCTCTTGCTACAGTAATATTAAAACTTACATTTACACTATATAATCTACGTAATTGAATGCACAGAGCAGTACCTCCTAACCTTTTGGCCTATCAGAATCTAAAATTACCCACTTTTATCTTTGCAAACTTGTAAAACTTATTCCAACTCAAAACTCCATGAATGGGACCGCACTGGATTACTTTTTACATGAACCAACATATTTACTGCAATATTTTTTTCTAACTACATCCTGCCATAATCCATACTCAATTTTCAGCTCCCGCAACCACTTGATAATTAAGCAGATATTCATTTACTTTTGTGCAAAGGCCCTTCTGGAATAATAAACATATGCATCATGAGATATAAGGTACATTACTTAAGCAAAAATGTAGTAAAACCAATTTAGCCCCATAAGACATCATTCTTCCCGCCAAGTCCCCAATTTATCTCCATCCTATCCTCTACCATCTTCTAGTCACTATTTCTTAGTTTGACATTATCCACTGGTATTCCCTGGTGAGACATAGGAAGAACCCCAGCAGCACAAATAAAAATCTCCCTGTAAATAGTTTTTTAGCCGAGACAATGTTTAGAATACATAAGACACTCTTCAAGTTTGCAGCATCTTCACCACTAGCTCTTGAATTGAAACTGAAAAGAAATGTAGCCCCAGTTTCTTCGGAAATGATAAGATATTTTTATCACAAAATTGTGTCATCAACATATTGTCACGTGCGGATTCCACCTTCAACTAAATGTGACATAGGCCTCTAACCAAACCAGCTTGGTTAGCTCTTTGTATGAGTTCTTGTAGCACATCTACCACAAAAATTGAAAATAATGGGTGAGAGGGGTAACAATTGAAAAGAATAGGTGAGAGAGGACCTATCTGTCCCTAAACATTGGTTGCAACATTACCCCTCAAACAATTTTATTAATCCAACATATGTACTTCTCTGGAAAACCTTGCATACTAAGAATAGAGAAAAGAAAATGACAACTTGTTTTATCATAAGCTTTCTCAAAATCTACCTTAAACATCAATGCACTTTATCCCCCCTATAAACCTCGTGTAATTTTTCAAGAACCACTCCATTCAATATGAAAATGTCCTTCAATGAAAGCACTATGCAATGGAGCTATTATTTTAGATGCCAAGCTAACTGTTCTATTGTTAACCACCTTAGTCAACCACTTGAACAACACATTAATCAAGCATATGGGACTCAACATCTGATTTTTGTTAGCTTCTAGGGTTTTACGTAAAAAAGAATCAATAGCATAATTCAACCTACTAACATCAAATCTACCATGAAAAAATGAACTAAACAATCTAGTAAAACTTTGCAGGCAACCCATCAGGACCAGAACCTTTGTTTTTTTTCATTTGGCACAAAGCACTTTTAATTTCAATGGACTGAAATTATTTATAAGCATCTCTCTATCAGCACCATCTAACGCACTTGCACGGGCAAATCCCGATAAATTTCAGTAGCTAAAGCAACATGACCAAATAAGTTCTTGTCAAAGTTTGTAGCATATAACAATAACTCCCTATCACCCTCAATTACATCTTTATTATGCTTCTGCGAAACAATATATTATGTCTACACCTGACACTAGCTTTTGTCATAAAGAAGTCAAAGCACCTCCAACATCTAATTATGTTCTTTTGATCTTTGTATCCATCTAATTTTCCTCTTCTCTAGGATTATTTGTAGTTTATTACCTAATTTTTTTATCTATAGAAGAGCTACATTATGTGGTTTTCCAGATGGAAAGACATAAACGTTATGGACTTGATGGTTTATTTATTGAATTCCAAAACTTCTGGGAATTAATTAGATGGGACCTCAAGGCTTAGCTTGATGATTTCCATGAGGGACACATTAACATTTCAATGAATAACAATCACATTATCATTTTGGTGCCTAAAACAAAAGAGGCTAAACAAATACAAAAATGTAGGTCCATCTTTCTTATAAATGTGAGTTTTAAAATCATTATCAAAGTGTTGATGAATAGGTTGAGCAAGGTGGTTGATCCAGTCATCTCACCTAGACGAACTTACTTTATTAGGGTTAGGTATGTTATGGAGGTGGTAGTAGTGCTGCATGTGGTAGTTAATACGATTCATCATACAAAAACAGAATGCTCTCCCTTTGAGAGTAGATTTTGAAAAAAAAATCTATTGTAGAATATATTGGCCCTTTGTAGACCAGATATTAAAAGTCCCTAATAAATAATATGATTGGGTCATTATCACTTTGAGAGGTGGTCATGTAGGGGTGATGGTAAATGATGGTATTTGCCCTTATTTCAAAGCTCACAAAGGGTTGAGACAAGGAAACTCCTTGTCTCCTCTCCTTTCTGATTTAGAAAGAAATGATTTAGCATTTATAATGGATAAAAATCAAAGAAATCCCATCTTTGCTACTATTGATAGGGTTTTCTCATACACTTCTTGCGATGCCCACTTTCCTTTGACTAACTTACATGAGTGGGAGTGATAATGCCCTCCTTTTGTTGGATTTTGGGTACAATAATAACAAGCTAAACAGACCTTTTGATTTGAAAAGTGGTGGTTGTCCCAACCAGGTTTTAGTGAGTTGGTTGCTCAAATTTGGGCAACTCCCTCCCCTTTTTGTATAGCTATTGATGCCTGGATTTTCAAAACCAAACTTTTTAGAAATAAAGTTAAAGGATGGAGCATCAATGTTGATGTAGTTATCAAGAAAAAGGAAAAAAGACTTACTTAAACTGAATTTGATATTCTTGATGTGTTTTCTGAACAAAATCTTGTCTCAAAAGAGGATCTTAATAGAATGAAAGAAATTTAGGATGAACTAAGGGATATTTGGATATTGCCATGTGGCAGAGATCTAGGGATAGAAAAATCTTTGAAGGAGACCAAAATACAGCCTATTTTTGTGCTGTTGCAAATCAAAGAGAGAGAGAAAACCATCTTGCCTTGTTAATGGGTGAGGATGGTCCTGTAACAACTGATACTGATATGCTACAAGTAGCTACCAACTTTTATAAAAACCTTTTGATTTTGAACATAAACATGTTATACATTCGGAGGAGGCCTTTTGGTCTGATGAAGATAAAATTAATTATTTGGAGTTGGAAAAATCTTTTACAGAGGATGAAATTAGAAGTGCTATAATGGGTTCCTGTGCTTGTGGGGCACTAGGGCCAGATGGTTTATCTTATTCTACCAAAACTTTTGGATATTATCAAGTATGATTTTTCATGGCTCTTGTGAGGGATTTTGAAAATGGTTGCTTAGACTTGGCTCGCTTGAATCATGTCATATCACCTTAATTCCTAAGGAAGTACATGCAAAAGAGATGAATTTTTTAGACCAATTAGCTTGAGTAATACTTGATAAGCTTGAGTATGATTTTTTAGACCAATTTACTCCATTAAGATTTTTAGCAAAGCTTTGACTAATAGGGTTTCCCCAATTAGTGATATATCCTTGAAAGTGTTACTGCCCATGAAACAATTCATGAACTACACCAGTCTAAACTTTCTGGGATTGTCCTCAAATTAGACTATGAAAAAGCCTATGAGAGAGTAAATTGGGGCTTCTTAGTAGAGATGCTTTCTTCAAGGGGTTCTGGGAACAAATGGATTAGTTGGTTGACCAGTACTATTTAGAATTGGTCATGTTGTGTTAGAGTGAATGATCAAGCCGACTCTCTTTTTGTTAGTGGTATAGGCCTTAAACAAGGGGATCCTCTTTCCCCCATTCTTTTCAATTTGGTAACTCATGTTTTCTTTTTCCAAAATGTTACTAAAAGTCTCTTTAAATAACATTAATTATAGGGTTATCCCACATGTTGTTTCTAGTGGGATCATTAGCCTACAATGTGAAGATGAAACCTTGTTATTTTTTGGCCCTAGTATTTAAAATGCTAGAAATGTTAAATGGTTACTATCTTGCTTTGAGGGTTTATCTAGGATGAAGATTAATTTTTAAAAAGTGATTTTCTGACTATCAATGTGGAAGAGGAGGTATCCTCTGGTCTAGAGATGGTGTTGGCTCCCTCTCTTGGAAGGGTTTTTCTTGGGCCTTAGCTGGAGTTAGACCTTTTTATAAATGGAAATTGGGAAATGGGAGTAAAATTTCCTTTTGGCATGATGTCTGGGTTGGAGACATTTCCTTGAAAATCCAATTCTAGAATGTTTTTATTTGTGCCAACAACAAAACTGTATTGTGCAACAGGTGTGGGATGGTCATACTTTGAAAATAGGAGTGTGTTAATGTTTCCTTTTTGGAACACTGGAATGCCCTACTTTCCATCCTTCACTGTACTCACCTCTTTAATGAGTTGGATGAACATGTTTGGAGTCTAGAAGTTTCTCGCAATTATTCTACTAAGTCTTTTTTATAAACAAATCAATTGGGATGGAGTTACTACTCCCATATGGGACAAGTTTTGGAAAATCAAAGTGCGTCATAGATATTTGGTCTTTGCATGGTTAGTAATAAATAACAAAATTTTAACTAGGGATAACTGAGTAAAAGGCAAAACGTAGAGGATGCCTCTTGCTTATTCTGTAATGAATCAGAAACTGTTAACCATTTGCTATGTGAGAGCATTGTAGCAAAAAAACATTTGGCAAACTGTATCTGAAGTATTTGATTTCACGGTTCCTATCATGTTACTGAATTTCCTCCCCTATGGGACTACAGTAATAAAAACAGTATTACTGGCATTATGGCTATGGCTACCATGTGGAGCTTATGGACAACTCATGGTGATATCTATTTTCAGGGAGCTGTCTGGTGGGGTACCCCAATTATTTTTGGGAAAACTAGCAAGGTACTACTCCGCTAGTTGATTCTGTGCCCGGAGGAACAAGGAGAGGTGATGAAGCAATGTCTGGAAAAAAAGAGATGAGCTCCTAAGGATTGCCTGGCGAGGGGAAATAGATGTGACACTGGACATGACAAGCTAGACTTCTATATGAGGGCTCATTCTCACTAGGGGATGTGTGTTTTATGGTGGTCTTCTAGTCTTGTTGAACCTCCTGTCTAACTATCCGGCGCCTACGCCAGCTCTCTTAGCACTTTTGTTGAACTTGTAGCTATGTTTGGTTCAGCTACTCTAGCTGCTGGTTGAGCGCCGTGAACAAGATCTGGTCGTTGTTTTGCCTCATTTTAATAAAATGATGCAGGGGAAACCCCCTTTTCGTAAAAAATTATAATGGATAGAGCCAAGCAACAAAGGATAGTTAAAGGGGTTCTATAACTGACTTTGGAATATGTTGTAACATTACAATATGTAGATGATAGAATTGTTTTGCCTCGAGATGATGAATTGAATGCAAAAAGATGAAATTTATCTTATGTGCCTTTGAACAAATGACATGGCTTATAATAAGTTTCTAGACAAGTAAGCTTTACCTATTTGCAGATCCCACTAATAAAGTTGAAATCTACCGCGATATATTTACTTGCAAATTGGTTGAGGTGCCTTTGGGATATCCGGGCATTCCTATCTCTGATGCGAGGATAAGGAACAAACACTAGAAAGAGGTAGTTAATAAAATAGCAAAGATATTGTGCCTGTTTGCAAGGGAAAATTGTTCAGTATTGTTGGGAGGCTGATGTTGGTGCAAGCTAGCTTGAGTAATATACCATTATACATGATGTCCTTCTATCCCATTCCTTTCGGGGTATGAAGAGAGCTGATTTCTTTAGAGATAGATTTGTTTGGCAAGGAGATGTGGATAAGAAGAAATATCACCTGGTTAATTGGAAATATGTTTCTAGACCAAAATAATAGGGAGGTTTGGGGGTTTCGAATCGGAGTTTATGAGCAAAGCTTTGATGGCAAAGTGGTTTTGGAAGCTAGAGACTGAACAAGGTTTATGGCAATATGTGAAATAAATATGAAAAAAATAAATGCTTGTTTGGAATTAAAGCCAATGGGGGAGATTCTCAATTTTGATCTAATTTGGTGAAAATTTTGGTTGGTATTGTTCGATCTTATCCGTGAGCCGCCCTCACTGGCATACGATGGCGTCATTAGTGACCTTGTAATGGCCTGAGGTTACCCACGTCGAAGCGCAATGAGCCAGAGTAGTGCCACTGCTAGGATCTTATATTCGGGATTCAGCCATCATCTCTCACGGTTGGACCAGTGCGTGGTGGAGGACCAAATTGTCATGGGAAAAGTAGGATGGGGATACCACTCATACCCAAGTAGCCATTTTCCATGTGAATCCATTCCGACCCGCCACCCGCAAGAAGGCAAAGATTTGGTGGATGACATATGTAAGATTAAAGACTATAAATGCTAAAATCCCAGTTTTCATTTTGCCGTGAAAAGGCCAGAGGGGCTAGGAGCGTCTCAAAAAATGTAGTTTACATATTTTCTTTGCGGTTAAGAAAAGTGCAGTCTACAATACCCAAAATGTAGTATGATGTTATTTCCACTTCACACTACCATAATAAAGGGTGGGGAAAAAAGCACTGTGGCTTGCTTAGAGCATCTACAACCGGATCCCATATCCGCCCAAACCCCCGCCTGCCTGGTGTCTAGACGAGAAATTGTCACCCAACTAGATGCTTCATATTCGGCCGAAACGCCCGGACTGACCGACAACCCCATATTCAGCCCATATGGGGGGGGGGGATATATAGGGATGCCCGGACGTGCCCACCATGTCTGATCCGACCCACTTTGGCCCACCCGATCCCACATAAATTGGATCCTATCCGCACTTCGGATGAACCATAGCCGCATTCCACTCCCCTCCCCTCTCCTCCGACCACAAGATCCTGTCCGGCGATCTCCCACCTTCTCTAGCATGGCGGGTGATACGTCTCCAACGTATCTACTTTTCCAAACACTTTTTCCCTTGTTTTGGACTCTAACTTCCATGATTTGAATGAAACTAACCCGGACTGACGCTGTTTTCAGCAGAACTGCCATGATGTTGTTTTATGTGTAGAAAAGAAAAGTTCTCTGAATGTCCTGGAAATCCACGAAGGCACTTTTCAGAATTAATAAGAATTTTTGGCGAAAGAATGAAGGCCAGGGGGCCCACGGGCTGTCCACGAGACAGGGGGCGCCCCCCCCCCTAGGGCGCGCCCTCCTATCTTGTGGCCCCCCTGGACACCTCCCGACCTCAACTCCAACTCCATATATACCGTCTTGGGGAGGAAAAAAATCAAGGAGAAAGTTTCATCGCGTTTCACGACACGGAGCCGCCGCCAAGCCCTAATCTCTCTCGGGAGGGCCGATCTGGAGTCTGTTCAGGGCTCCGGAGAGGGAGGATCGTCGCCATCGTCATCATCAACCATCCTCCATCACCAATTTCATGATGCTCACCGCCGTGCGTGAGTAATTCCATCGTAGGCTTGTTGGACGGTGATGGGTTGGATGAGATTTACCATGTAATCAAGTTAGTTTTGTTAGGGTTTGATCCCTAGTATCCACTATGTTCTGAGATTGATGTTGCTATGACTTTGCTATGCTTAATGCTTGTCACTAGGGCCCGAGTGCCATGATTTCAGATCTGAACCTGTTATGTTTTCATGAATATATGTGTGTTCTTGATCCTATCTTGCAAGTCTATAGTCACCTATTATGTGTTATGATCCGACAACCCCGAAGTGACAATAATCGGGATACTTCTCGGTGATGACCGTAGTTTGAGGAGTTCATGTATTCACTATGTGCTAATGCTTTGTTCTGGTTCTCTATTAAAAGGAGGCCTTAATATCCCTTAGTTTCCGTAAGGACCCCGCTGAACACGGGAGGGTAGGACAAAAGATGTCATGCAAGTTCTTTCCCATAAGCACGTATGACTATTTACGGAATACATGCCTACATTACATTGATGAACTGGAGCTTGTTCTATATCACCCTATGTTATAGCTATTACATGAGGAATCGCATCCGGCATAATTATCCATCATTGATCCATTGCCTACGAGCTTTTCACATATTGATCTTCGCTTATTTACTTTTCCGTTGCTACTGTTACAACTACTACAAAAACCCCAAAACATTTACTTTTACTTTTGCTACCGCTACTATTATTATCATACCACTTTTGCTACTAAACACTTTGTTGAAGATACTAAGTTATCCAGGTGTGGTTGAATTGACAACTCAACTGCTAATACTCAAGAATATTCTTTGGCTCCCCTTGTGTCGAATCAATAAATTTGGGTTGAATACTCTACCCTCCAAATGTTGGGGAACGTAGTAATTTCAAAAAATTTCCTACGCACACGCAAGATCATGGTGATGCATAGCAACGAGATGGGAGAGTGTATGTCCATGTACCCTCATAGACCGAAAGCGGAAGCGTTATAACAACGCGGTTGATGTAGTCGTACGTCTTCACGATCTGACCGATCCAAGCTCCGAACGTACGGGGCCTTCGAGTTCAGCACACGTTCATCTCGATGACGATCTCCGGCCTCCGATCCAGCCGAGCTCCGGAGATGAGTTCCGTCAGCACGACGGCGTGGTGACGATGTTGATGTTCTACCGGCGCAGGGCTTCGCCTAAGCTTCGCGATGATATGACCGAGGTGGAATATGGTGGAGGGGGAACCGCACACGGCTAAGGAACGATCCGTAGATCAACTTGTGTGTCTATGGGGTGCCCCCCCGCCCCCGTATATAAAGGAGCAAGGGGGGAGGCTGGCCGGCCCTTGGGGCGCGCCAAGGAGGGGGGAGTCCTCCTCCTAGTGGGAGTAGGACTCCCCTTTCCTAGTCCAACTAGGAAGGAGGAAGGGGGAAGGAAGGAGGGGGAGAGGGAGAGGGAAAGAGGGGCCGCGCCCCCTCCCCTAGTCCAATTCGGACTCCCCATGGGAGGGGGCACGCCACCTCCTAGGCTGCTGCCCTCTCTCTCCCCTCAGGCCCACCAAGGCCCAATACTTCCTCGGGGGGTTCCGGTAACCCCTCCGGCACTCCGGTTTTCTCCGAAATCACCCGGAACACTTCCGGTGTCCGAATATAGTCGTCCAATATATAAATCTTTATGTCTCGACCATTTCGAGACTCCTCGTCATGTCCGTGATCACATCCGGGACTCCAAACAAACTTCGGTACATCAAAAACTTATAAACTCATAATAAAACTGTCATCGTAACGTTAAGCGTGTGGACCCTACGGGTTCGAGAACTATGTAGACATGACCTAGAACCATTCTCGGTCAATAACCAATAGCGGGACCTGGATGTCCATATTGATTCCTACATATTCTATGAAGATCTTTATCGGTCAAACCGCATAACAACATACATTGTTCCCTTTGTCATCGGTATGTTACTTGCCCGAGATTTGATCGTCGGTATCCAATACCTAGTTCAATCTCGTTAGTGGCAAGTATCTTTACTCGTTCTGTAATACATCATCTTATAACTAACTCATTAGTTACAATGCTTGCAAGGCTTAGGTGATGAGTATTACCGAGAGGGCCCAGAGATACCTCTCCGACAATCGGAGTGACAAAACCTAATCTCGAATTATGCCAACCCAACATGTACCTTCGGAGACACCTGTAGAGCACCTTTATAATCACCCAGTTACGTTGTGACGTTTGGTAGCACACAAAGTGTTCCTCTGGTAAACGGGAGTTGCACAATCTCATAGTTGCAGGAACTTTGTATAAGTCATGAAGAAAGCAATAGCAATATACTAAACGATCAAGTGCTAAGCTAACGGAATGGGTGATGTCAATCACATCATTCTTCTAATGATGTGATCCCATTAATCAAATGGCAACACATGTCTATGGTTAGGAAACATAACCATCTTTGATTAATGAGCTAGTCAAGTAGAGGCATACTAGTGACTATATGTTCGTCTATGTATTTACACATGTATCATGTTTCCGGTTAATACAATTCTAGCATGAATAATAAACATTTATCATGATATGAGGAAATAAATAATAACTTTATTATTGCCTCTAGGGCATATTTCCTTCAGTCTCCCACTTGCACTAGAGTCAATAATCTAGATTACATGGTAATGATTCTAACACCCATGGAGTCTTGGTGCTGATCATGTTTTGCTCGTGAGAGAGGCTTAGTCAACGGATCTGCAACATTCAGATCCGTATGTATCTTGCAAATCTCTATGTCTCCCACTTGGACTTGGTCCCGAATGGAATTGAAGCGTCTCTTGATGTGCTTGGTCCTCTTGTGAAATCTGGATTCCTTTGCCAAGGCAATTGCACCAGTATTGTCACAGAAGATCTTCATTGGTCCCGATGCACTAGGTATGACACCTAGATCGGAAATGAACTCTTTCATCCAGACTCCTTCATTTGCTGCTTCCGAAGCAGCTATGTACTCCGCTTCACATGTAGATCCCGCCACGACGCTTTGTTTAGAACTGCACCAACTTACAGCTCCACCATTTAATAAAAACACGTATCCGGTTTGCGATTTAGAATCGTCCGGATCAGTGTCAAAGCTTGCATCGACGTAACCATTTATGACTAGCTCTTTGTCACCTCCATATACGAGAAACATATCCTTAGTCCTTTTCAGGTATTTCAGGATGTTCTTGACCGCTGTCCAGTGATCCACTCCTGGATTACTTTGGTACCTTCCTGCCAAGCTTATTGCTAAGCATACGTCAGGTCTGGTACACAGCATTGCATACATGATAGAGCCTATGGCTGAAGCATAGGAAACATTTTTCATTTTCTCTCTATCTTCTGCTGTGGTGGGGCATTGAGTCTGACTCAACTTCACACCTTGTAGCATAGGCAAGAATCCTTTCTTTGCCTGATCCATTTTGAACTTTTTCAAAATTTTGTCAAGGTATGTGCTTTGTGAAAGTCCTATTAAGCGTCTTGATCTATCTCTATAGATCTTGATGCCCAGTATGTAAGCAGCTTCACCGAGGTCTTTCATTGAAAAACTTTTATTCAAGTATCCCTTTATGCTATCCAGAAATTCTATATCATTTCCAATTAATAATATGTCATCTACATATAAAATCAGAAATGCTACAGAGCTCCCACTCACTTTCTTGTAAATACAGGCTTCTCCAAAAGTCTGTATAAAACCATATGCTTTGATCACACTATCAAAACGTTTATTCCAACTCCGAGATGCTTGCACCAGTCCATAAATGGATCGCTGGAGTTTGCACACTTTGTTAGCACCTTTTGGATCAACAAAACCTTCTGGCTGCATCATATACAACTCTTCTTCTAGAAATCCATTCAAGAATGCAGTCTTGACATTCATTTGCCAAATTTCATAATCATGAAATGCAGCAATGGCTAACATGATTCGGACAGACTTAAGCATCGCTACGGGTGAGAAAGTCTCATCGTAGTCAACCCCTTGAACTTGTTGAAAAACTTTCGCAACAAGTCGAGCTTTATAGACAGTTATATTTCCATCAACGTCAGTCTTCTTCTTAAAGATCCATTTATTCTCAATTGCTTGCCGATCATCGGGCAAGTCAACCAAAGTCCATACTTTGTTTTCATACATGGATCCTATCTCAGATTTCATGGCCTCAAGCCATTTTGCGGAATCTGGGCTCATCATCGCTTCCTCATAGTTCGTAGGTTCATCATGGTCAAGTAACATGACTTTCAGAATAGGATTACCGTACCACTCTGGTGCGGATCTTACTCTGGTAGACCTACGAGGTTCAGTAGAAACTTGATCCGAAGTTTCATGATCATTATCATTAGCTTCCTCACTAATTGGTGTAGTTGTCACAGGAACCGGTTCTTGTGATGAACTACTTTCCAATAAGGGAGTAGATATAGTTATCTCATCAAGTTCCACTTTCCTCCCACTCACTTCTTTCGAGAGAAACTCCTTCTCTAGAAAGGATCCATTCTTAGCAACGAAAGTCTTGCCTTCTGATCTGTGATAGAAGGTGTACCCAACAGTCTCTTTTGGGTATCCTATGAAGACACATTTCTCCGATTTGGGTTCGAGCTTATCTGGTTGAAGTTTCTTCACATAAGCATCGCAACCCCAAACTTTAAGAAACGACAACTTTGGTTTCTTGCCAAACCACAGTTCATAAGGCGTCATCTCAACGGATTTTGATGGTGCCCTATTTAACATGAATGCGGCCGTCTCTAAAGCATAACCCCAAAACGATAGCGGTAAATCAGTAAGAGACATCATAGATCGCACCATATCAAGTAAAGTACGATTACGACGTTCGGACACACCATTTCGTTGTGGTGTTCCAGGTGGCGTGAGTTGCGAAACTATTCCACAATTTTTCAAGTGTAGGCCAAACTCGTAACTTAAATATTCACCTCCACGATCAGATCGTAGAAACTTTATTTTCTTGTTACGATGATTTTCTACTTCACTATGAAATTCTTTGAACTTTTCAAATGTTTCAGACTTGTGTTTCATCAAGTAGATATACCCATATCTGCTCAAATCATCTGTGAAGGTGAGAAAATAACGATACCAGCCGCGAGCCTCAACATTCATTGGACCACAAACATCAGTATGTATGATTTCCAACAAATCAGTTGCTCGCTCCATAGTTCCGGAGAACGGCGTTTTAGTCATCTTGCCCATGAGGCACGGTTCGCAAGTACCAAGTGATTCATAATCAAGTGATTCCAAAAGCCCATCAGTATGGAGTTTCTTCATGCGTTTTATACCGATACGACCTAAACGGCAGTGCCACAAATAAATTGCACTATCGTTATCAACTCTGCATCTTTTGGTTTCAACACTATGAATATGTGTATCACTACTATTGAGATTCAATAAAAATAGACCACTCTTCAAGGGTGCATGACCATAAAAGATATTACTCATATAAATAGAACAACCATTATTCTCTGATTTAAATGAATAACCGTCTTGCATCAAACAAGATCCAGATATAATGTTCATGCTCAACGCTGGCACCAAATAACAATTATTTAGGTCTAAAACTAATCCCGATGGTAGATGTAGAGGTAGCGTGCCGACTGCGATCACATCGACTTTGGAACTGTTTCCCTCGCGCATCGTCACCTCGTCCTTGGCTAGTGCTCGCTTATTCCGTAGTCCCTGTTTCGAGTTGTAATTATTAGCAACAGAACCAGTATCAAATACCCAGGTGCTACTACGAGCTCTAGTTAGGTACACATCAATAACATGTATATCACATATACCTTTGTTTACTTTGCCATCCTTCTTATCCGCCAAATACTTGGGGTAGTTCCGCTTCCAGTGTCCAGTCTGCTTGCAATAGAAGCACTCAGTTTCAGGCTTAGGTCCAGACTTGGGTTTCTTCTCTTGAGCAGCAACTTTCTTGCTGTTCTTTTTGAAGTTCCCCTTCTTCTTCCCTTTGCCCTTTTTCTTGAAACTGGTGGTCTTGTTAACCATCAACACTTGATGCTCCTTTTTGATTTCTACCTCCACGGCTTTTAGCATTGCGAAGAGCTCGGGAATAGTCTTGTTCATCCCTTGCATATTATAGTTCATCACAAAGCTCTTGTAGCTTGGTGGCAGTGATTGAAGAATTCTGTCAATGACACTATCATCAGGAAGATTAACTCCCAGTTGAATCAAGTGATTATTATACCCAGACATTTTGAGTATGTGTTCACTGACAGAACTATTCTCCTCCATCTTGCAGCTATAGAACTTATTGGAGACTTCATATCTCTCAATCCAGGCATTTGCTTGAAATATTAACTTCAACTCCTGGAACATCTCATATGCTCCATTACGTTCAAAACATCGTTGAAGACCCGGTTCTAAGCCGTAAAGCATGGCAACCTGAACTATCGAGTAGTCATCAGCTTTGCTCTGCCAGACGTTCTTAACGTCGTCAGTTGCATCAGCAGCAGGCCTGGCACCCAGTGGTGCTTCCAGGACGTAACTTTTCTGTGCAGCAATGAGGATAATCCTCAGGTTACGGACCCAGTCCGTGTAATTGCTACCATCATCTTTCAACTTTGCTTTCTCAAGGAACGCATTAAAATTCAATGGAACAACAGCACGAGCCATCTATCTACAAACAAACATAGATAAACAAAATACTATCAGGTACTAAGTTCATGATAAATTTAAGTTTAATTAATCATATTACTTAAGAACTCCCACTTAGACAGACATCTCTCTAGTCATCTAAGTGATTACGTGATCCAAATCAACTAAATCATAACCGATCATCACGTGAGATGGAGTAGTTTTCAATGGTGAACATCACTATGTTGATCATATCTACTATATGATTCATGCTCGACCTTTCGGTCTCCGTGTTCCGAGGCCATATCTGCATATGCTAGGCTCGTCAAGTTTAACCTGAGTATTCTGCGTGTGCAAAACTGGCTTGCACCCGTTGTAGATGGACGTAGAGCTTATCACACCCGATCATCACGTGGTGTCTGGGCACGACGAACTTTGGCAACGGTGCATACTCAAGTAGAACACTTCTTGATAATTTTAGTGAGAGATCATCTTAAAATGCTACCGTCAATCAAAGCAAGATAAGATGCATAAAGGATAAACATCACATGCAATCAATATAAGTGATATGATATGGCCATCATCATCTTGTGCTTGTGATCTCCATCCTCGAAGCACCGTCGTGATCACCATTGTCACCGGCGCGACACCTTGATCTCCATCGTAGCATCGTTGTCGTTTATGCCATCTATTGCTTCTACGACTATCGCTACCACTTAGTGATAAAGTAAAGCAATTACAGGGCGTTTGCATTTCATACAATAAAGCGACAACCATATGGCTCCTGCCAGTTGCCGATAACTTCGGTTACAAAACATGATCATCTCATACAAGAAAATATAGCATCATGTCTTGGCCATATCACATCACAACATGCCCTGCAAAAACAAGTTAGACATCCTCTACTTTGTTGTTGCAAGTTTTACGTGGCTGCTACGGGCTGAGCAAGAACCGTTCTTACCTACGCATCAAAACCACAACGATAGTTTGTCAAGTTGGTGCTGTTTTAACCTTCGCAAGGACCGGGCGTTGCCACACTCGATTCGGCTAAAGTGAGAGAGACAGACACCCGCCAGTCACCTTTAAGCACGAGTGCTCGAACGGTGAAACCAGTCTCGCGTAAGCGTACGCGTAATGTCGGTCCGGGCCGCTTCATCTCACAATACCGATGAACCAAAGTATGACATGCTGGTAAGCAGTATGACTTGTATCGCCCACAACTCACTTGTGTTCTACTCGTGCATATAACATCAACGCATAAAACCTGGCTCGGATGCCACTGTTGGGGAACGTAGTAATTTCAAAAAATTTCCTACGCACACGCAAGATCATGGTGATGCATAGCAACGAGAGGGGAGAGTGTATGTCCACGTACCCTCGTAGACCGAAAGCGGAAGCGTTATAACAACGCGGTTGATGTAGTCGTACGTCTTCACGATCCGACCGATCCAAGCTCCGAACGTACGGGGCCTCCGAGTTCAGCACACGTTCAACTCGATGACGATCTCCGGCCTCCGATCCAGCCAAGCTCCGGAGATGAGTTCCGTCAGCACGACGGCGTGGTGACGATGTTGATGTTCTACCGGCGCAGGGCTTCGCCTAAGCTTCGCGATGATATGACCGAGGTGGAATATGGTGGAGGGGGGCACCGCAGACGGCTAAGGAACGATCCGTAGATCAACTTGTGTGTCTATGGGGTGCCCCCCCGCCCCCGTATATAAAGGAGCAAGGGGGAGGCCGGCCGGCCCTTGGGGCGCGCCAAGGAGGGGGGAGTCCTCCTCCTAGTGGGAGTAGGACTCCCCTTTCCTAGTCCAACTAGGAAGGAGGAAGGGGGAAGGAAGGAGGGGGAGAGGGAGAGGGAAAGAGGGGTCTCGCCCCCCTCCCCTAGTCCAATTCGGACTCCCCATGGGAGGGGGCACGCCACCTCCTGGGCTGCTGCCCTCTCTCTCCCCTTAGGCCCACCAAGGCCCAATACTTCCCCAGGGGGTTCCGGTAACCCCTCCGGCACTCCGGTTTTCTCCGAAATCACCCGGAACACTTTCGGTGTCCGAATATAGTCGTCCAATATATCAATCTTTATGTCTCGACCATTTCGAGACTCCTCGTCATGTCCGTGATCACATCCGGGACTCCGAACAAACTTCGGTACATCAAAAACTTATAAACTCATAATAAAACTGTCATCGTAACGTTAAGCGTGCGGACCCTACGGGTTCGAGAACTATGTAGACATGACCTAGAACCATTCTCGGTCAATAACCAATAGCGGGACCTGGATGTCCATATTGGTTCCTACATATTCTACGAAGATCTTTATCGGTCAAACCGCATAACAACATACGTTGTTCCCTTTGTCATCGGTATGTTACTTGCCCGAGATTTGATCGTCGGTATCCAATACCTAGTTCAATCTCGTTAGTGGCAAGTCTCTTTACTCGTTCTGTAATACATCACCTTATAACTAAAGCATTAGTTACAATGCTTGCAAGGCTTAGGTGATGAGTATTACCGAGAGGGCCCAGAGATACCTCTCCGACAATCGGAGTGACAAAACCTAATCTCGAATTATGCCAACCCAACATGTACCTTCGGAGACACCTGTAGAGCACCTTTATAATCACCCAGTTACGTTGTGATGTTTGGTAGCACACAAAGTGTTCCTCTGGTAAACGGGAGTTGCACAATCTCATAGTTGCAGGAACTTTGTATAAGTCATGAAGAAAGCAATAGCAATATACTAAACGATCAAGTGCTAAGCTAACGGAATGGGTCATGTCAATCACATCATTCTTCTAATGATGTGATCCCATTAATCAAATGACAACACATGTCTATGGTTAGGAAACATAACCATCTTTGATTAATGAGCTAGTCAAGTAGAGGCATACTAGTGACTATATGTTTGTCTATGTATTCACACATGTATCATGTTTCCGGTTAATACAATTCTAGCATGAATAATAAACATTTATCATGATATGAGGAAATAAATAATAACTTTATTATTGCCTCTAGGGCATATTTCCTTCACCAAAGCTGTTGCGATCCCCTATACTTGTGAGTTATCAGCGGGCAGCGGATGCGAGTCCAACACCTCCAAATCTGTTGACCCGGAGCTCACCCCACGCGGCCCCGAGGAGGAGATTGCCTTCCGCCTTACTCTGCACCGCTCCCAGGAGGAGGCTTGTCGACAGTAGTGGTCGGACTACTTCCGCTAGGAATCCATTGCGTCCACCCAAATGGTGCATGGATTTGGCGCGAGGTGTGATGCCGCTACCTCACTGGAGGCAGTGCAGTTCATCTGGCGTCCAAACATGGTGGCGGATGCGCAACTGCTTCATTGATACGCCGAGGCAAGTATGCCACATCATGCCCGCCATGCAAGGCAGCGGGTGCGGGAGGTGTCGGCAGCCCTCCCGGTGGACGTTGACATGGCGGAGTCGCACTCTACGACGCCACGTATGATACACATACTAATAGTATAAGTAATCTCAAATAACAAACTAATAGCATCCTCATCTTTGTTTGCGAGGTTAATAATATCCTCATCTAACACGTACTTAAAAGAAGAGCTCTCCAGTTCCATTTCCTTTTAATCGAAGGCCGCTCCGCCTGTCACACACTATCCTTGGGAGATGCGTAGATCCATCGTACTCCCTCCAGATCGTATATTAGTCAGACACGTTAGGTCTTTAATTGGACTAATAAAACCTTTATAATATGCCACACAAAATATATGATCCGAAACTATATTTGGCAATGAATCTAAAGATACATTTTCTTCATAAAATATAATACATGTTTTCCTAGTTAGATCGAAGAACTCTAAACCCGTGCCCGACTTATAAACCGAACTGAAGGGAGCAAAAGTTTTTAGGTGGATGACATATGTAAGATTAAACACTAGAAATGCTTAAATCCCATTTTTTTGCCATGAAAAGGAAGGAGGAGATAGAAGCGTCTGTAAAATGTAGTTTACACATTTTTTTACGGTAATGAGAAGTGTTAACTACATTACCCAAAATGTAGTATAACATTATTTCCACTTTACACTACCATAATAAAGTGTGGGAACAAAAATCATTGTGGCCTGCTTAGAGCATCTACAACCAGACCCCATATCCTCCCCAAAGGCCCGCTTGCCTAGTCACTGTCTAGATGAGAAATTGTCACCCAACAGGGCGCCTCATATTCAGCCCAAACTTTCGAACTGACCGGCAACACCATATTCAACCTATATGTGGGGCGGATATAGGGACGCCCGAACGCTCCCACCATGTTAGATCCGACTGATACGTCTCCAACGTATCTATAATTTTTGATTGTTCCATGATATTATATTACCTGTTTTGGATGTTTAATAGGCATTTATATACTATTTTATATTATTTTTGGGACTAACCTATTAACCGAGGGCCCAGTGCTAGTTTCTGTTTTTTTTGCCTATTTTAGAGTTTCACAGAAAAGGAATACCAAATGGAAAGAAACCTTCGCGATGATCTTTCTTGGACCGAAAGGAAACCAGAAGACTTGGAGATGAAGTCAGAGATGCAACGAGGCGGCCACGAGGCAGGAGGGCGCCCCCCTACCTCGTGGGCCCCTCGTAGCTCCCCTGGCCTAGTTCCTTCGCCTATATATACTCTTATACCCTGAAAACATCCAGGAGAGCCACGAAACCACTTTTCCACCGCCGGAACCTTCTTCATCCGTGAGATCCCATCTAGGGACCTTTTCTAACGTCTTGCCAGAGGGGGATTCGATCACGGAGGGCTTCTACATCAACACCATTACCTCTCCAATGAAGCGTGAGTAGTTTACCACAGACCTACGAGTCCATAGTTATTAGCTAGATGGCTTCTTCTCTCTCTTTTATTCTCAATACCATGTTCTCCTTGATGTTCTTGGAGATCTATTCAATTTAATATAATTTTGCGGTGTGTTTGCCGAGATCCGATGAATTGTGGATTTATGATCAGGTTATCTATGAATATTATTTGGTTCTTCTCTGAATTCTTATATGCATGATTTGATATCTTTGCAAGTCTCTTCGAATTATTGGTTTAGTTTGGCCTACTAGATTGATCTTTCTTGCAATAGGAGAAGTGCTTAGCTTTGGGTTCAATCTTGCGGTGTCCTTTCCCAGTGACAATAGGGGCAGCAAGGCATGTATTGTATTGTTGCCATCGAGGATAAAAATATGGGGTTTTCATCATATTGCTTGAGTTAATTCCTCTACATCATGTCATCTTACTTAATGCGTTACTTTGTTCTTTATGAACTTAATAGTCTAGATGCATGTTGTATAGCGGTCGACTTGTGCAGTAATAGTAGTAGATGCAGGATCGTTTCGGTCTACTTGACACGGACGTGATGCCTATGGTCATGATCATTGCCTTAGATATCGTCATAACTATGCGCTTTTCTATCAATTGCTCGGCTGTAATTTGTTCACCCACCATAGTATTTTCTATCTTGAGAGAAGCCACTAGTGAAACCTATGGCCCCCAGGTCTCTTTTCCATTATATTGGATCTCTTTTACATCTTACTAGTTTCCGATCTACTATTTTGCAATCTTTTACTTTCCGATCTATAAACCAAAAATACCAAAAATATTTACTTTACCATTTATCTATCTCTATCAGATCTCACTTTTGTAAGTGGCCTTGAAGGGATTGACAACCCCTTTATCACGTTGGGTGCAAGTTGTTGATTGTTTGTGTAGGTATTCTGTGACTTGTACGTTGTCTCCTACTGGATTGATACCTTGGTTCTCAAAACTGAGGGAAATACTTACGATACTTTGCTGCATCACCCTTTCCTCTTCAAGGGAAAACGAAACGCAAGCTCAAGAGGTAGCACCGACCCACTCTGGCCCACCTGACCCCACATAAATTGGATCCTATCCGCACTCTAGACAAACCCTAGCCACATTGTACTCCACTATAAATACCCAAACCCCTAGAAAGAACCCTAGATGAGAAATTCTGCCGCCGCAAGCCTCTATATCCACGAAAACTCAATCGGGACCCTGTTTTGGCACCCTGCCGGAGGGGGAAATCATCATCGGAGGTCATCTTCATCATCCCGGCGGCCGCCATAGTGAGAAGGGAGTAGTTTACCCTCGGGGCTGAGGGTATGTACTAGTAGCTATGTGTTTGATCTCTCTCTCTCTCTCTCGTGTTCTTGATTTGGCATGACCTTGATGTACATCGAGCTCTGTTAATATAGTTGGATCATATGGTATTTCTCCCTCTCTATCTTGGTGTGATGAATTGAATTTTACCTTTGAGGTTTCACTATTATCGGATTGAATACTTTTATGATTTTGAGAAAATTTGATGTATGTCTTGCATATGAATACCCGTGGTGACAACGGGGTATTATATTGATTCACTTGATGTATGTTTTGGCACTCAACTCGCAGATTCCCGAGGTGACATTGGGGTAATCTATACATAGAGGTTGATGCATGTTTTCGTCCTACTTTCTCAGGTAGAAATCTTGGGGCACTATTTGAAGTTCTTTGTGTTGGATTGAATATTATGAATCTGAAGTTGTTTGATGCATATTGTATAATCAACTCACGGTTACTTGTGGTGACATTGGAGTATCTAGGTGATATTAGAGTTGGTTGATGCATATCATATGGTGTTATTTTATTACGAACTCTAGGTTTATTTGTGAAACTTATAGGGATGACTCAATAGATTGATCGTAAAAGATAATTTTGAGGTGGTTTCGTACCCTACGATAGTTTCATCTTATGTTCTCCGGTAGATAAGAACCTTGGAGTGGTTCTTTATCGCACGTTGAGGGATTGTTATATGATTCGATTATGTTAGCACTGTTGAGAGATTGCACTAGTGAAAGTATGAACCCTAGGCCTTGTTTCTAAGCATTGCAATACTGGCCATGCTCCATTTTATCACTTGCTACCTTACTGTTTTTATATTTCCAGATTACAAAAACCTATTTCTACCATCCATACTGCACTTATATCACCATCTCTTTGCCGAACTAGTGCACCTATGCAATTTTCCTTTGTATTCGGTGTGTTGGGGACACACGAGATTTCTTATATTTGATTGCAAGATTTTTTCAGAGAGACCATCTTCATCCTACGCCTCCCACGGATTGATAAACCTTAGATCATACACTTGAGGGAAATTTGCTGATGTCTTACAAAATTCTGTGCTTGGAGGCCCAACACGAGTCTACAAGAATAAAATTGTGTAGTAGACATCAAGCACAAACTTAAAAGCAGAGCTCTTCAGTTCTGATTCGTTTTAATCGAAGGCCACTCCGCCTATTGCACTATCCTTGGGAGTTGCGCAGATCCATCGTACTCCCTCCAGATCGTATATTAGTCAGACACGGATTTTTAGCTCTATGATTTGACTTATAAAATCTATATAATATGCCACACAAATTATATGATCCAAAGCTATGCTTGACAATGATTCTAAAGATATATTTTCTTTATAAAATATAATACATGATTTCCTAGTGAGATCGAAGAACTCTAAACCCGTGCCCGACTTATAAACCGAATAGGAGGGAGCAGTTGTTTTTAGGTGGATGTTGAATGTAATATTAAAGATTAGAAATGCTTAAATCTCAATTTTGTTTTGCCGTGAAAGAGCCGGAGGAGCTAGGAGCGTCTTAGAAATGTAGTTTACACTTTTTTTTGTTAAGAAAAGTGCAAACTACATTACCCAAAAATGTAGTATAATGTTGTTTCCACTTTACACTACCATAATAAAGGGTGGGAAAAAAATCATTGTGGCTTACTTAGAGCATTTACAACCAGACCCCACATCCGCCCCAAACTCCTGTATGCCTAGTCACTGTCTAGACCAGAAATTATCACCCAACCGGGCGCCCCATATTTGGCTCAAACGTCCGGACTAACCAGCAACCCCATATTCAGTCCATATGTGGGGCGGATATAGGGACGCCCGGACACGCGCATCATGTCAGATCCGACCCACTCTGGCCGACCCTACCCCACATAAATTGGATCATATGCGCACTTCAAATGAACCCTAACCGCATTCCAGTCCAGTCCACTCCCTTCCTGCCACATGCTCCTGTCTGGCGATCTCCCACCTTCTCTGGCATAGCAGGCAACAGATGCGAGCCCTACACCTCCAGATCCGTTGACCCGAAGCTCGTCCCATGCGGCCCCTGATGCCCACAAGTATAGGGGATCTATCGTAGTCCTTTCGATAAGTAAGAGTGTCAAACCCAACGAGGAGCAGAAGGAAAGGACAAGCGGTTTTCAGTAAGGTTTTCTCTACAAGCACTGAAATTGTAGGTAACAGATAGTTTTGTGATAAGATAAATTGTAATGGGTAACAAGCAATGAAAGTAAATAAAGTGCAGTAAGGTGGCCCAATCCTTTTTGTAGCAAAGGACAAGCCTGGACAATTTCTTATAATGAGAAAAGAGCTCCCGAGGACACATGGGAATTATTGTCAAGCTAGTTTTCATCACGCTCATATGATTCGCGTTCGGTACTTTGATAATTTGATATGTGGGTGGACCAGTGCTTGGGTACTGCCCTTACTTGGACAAGCATCCCACATATTATTAACCCCTATTGCATGCATCCGCAACTACAAAAGAAGTATTAAGGTAAACCTAACCACATCATTAGACATATGGATCCAAATCAGCCCTTTACGAAGCAACGCATAAACTAGGGTTTAAGCTTCTGTCACTCTAGCAACCCATCATCTACTTATTACTTCCCAATGCCTTCCTCTAGGCCCAAATAATGGTGAAGTGTCATGTAGTCGACGTTCACATAACACCACTAGAGGAAAGACAACATACATCTCATCAAAATATCGAACGAATACCAAATTCACATGACTACTATTAGCAAGACTTCACCCATGTCCTCAGGAACAAACGTAACTACTCACAAAGCATATTCATGTTCATAATTAGAGGAGTAATAATATGCATTAAGGATCTGAACATATGATCTTCCACCAAGTAAACCAATTAGATCAACTACAAGGAGTAATCAACACTAGTAGCAACCCACAGGTACCAATTTGTGGTTTTGATACAAGATTGGATACAAGAGATGAACTATGGTTTTGAGAGGAGATGGTGCTGGTAAAGATGTTGATGGAGATTGACCCCCTCTCGATGAGAGGATCATTGGTGATGATGATGGTGATGATTTCCCCCTCCCGAAGGGAAGTTTCCCGGCAGAACAACTCTGTCGGAGATCTAGATTGGTTCCACCAAGGTTCCGCCTCATGGCGGCGGAGTTTCGTCCCGTAAGCTTGCCTCTGATTTTTTCTAGGTAAAAGCCTTCATATAGCAGAAGATGGACACTGGAGGGCCACCAGGGGGCCCAGGAGATAGGGGCGCGCCCAGTAGGGGGGGGGGCTCCCCCACACTCCTGGCCAGGGTGTGGGGCCCCTCTGGTATTTTCTTCGCTCAATAATTCTTATCAATTGCAAAAGTGACTTCCGTGGAGTTTCAAGATTTTTGGAGCTGTGCAGAATAGGTTTCCAATATTTGCTCCTTTTCCAGCCAGAATTCCAGCTGCCGGCATTCCCCCTCTTCATGGTAAACTTGTAAAATAAGAGAGAATAGACATAAGTATTGAGATATAATGTGTAATAACAGCCCATAATGCAATAAATATTGATATAAAAGCATGATGCAAAATAGACGTATCAGCCCTGAGGAGGAGGTTGCCTTCCGCCCTGCTCTGTGCCGCTCCCAGGAGGAGGCTGACCGATGACAGCGGTAGGACTCCTTCTGCCAGGAATTCATTGCGTCCGCCCAAATGGCGTATGGATCTGGCGCGAGGCGTGCCGCCACTACCTCACTAGAGGTAGTGATGTCCGTCTGACATCCGAACACGCTGGCGGATGAGCAACCGCTTCATTGGCGCGCCTAGACAAGTATGGCACACCGTGCCCGCCGTGCAAGGCAGTGGGTGTGGGAGGCACCGGCAGCCCTCACGGCAGACGTTGGCGAGGCGGAGTCGCACTCTCCGACATCGTTTATGGTGCATGATAACCCACAAATGTAGGGGATCGCAACAACTTTCGAGGGTAAAGTATTCAACCCAAATTTATTGATTCGACACAAGGGGAGCCAAAGAATATTATTGAGTATTAGCAGTTGAGTTGTCAATTCAACCAAACCTGGATAACTTAGTATCTGCAACAAAGTATTTAGTAGCAAAGTAGTATGATAATAAAGGTCACAGTAGCAAAAGTAATATTTTTGGGTTTTGTAGTGATTGTAACAATAGCAACAGAAAAGTAAATAAGCGAAACACAAGATGCGAAAGGCTCGTAGGCATTGGATCAGTGATGGATAATTATGTCGGATGCGATTCCTCATGTAATAGCTATAACATAGGGTGACACAGAACTAGCTCTAGTTAATCAATGTAATGTATGCATGTATTCCGTATATAGTCATACGTGCTTATGGAAAAGAACTTGCATGACATCTTTTGTCCTACCCTCCCGTGGCAGCGGGGTCCTAGTGGAAACTAAGGGATATTAAGGCCTCCTTTTAATAGAGAACCGGAACAAAGCATTAGCACATAGTGAATACATGAACTCCTCAAACTACGGTCATCACCGAGAAGTATCCCGATTATTGTCACTTCGGGGTTGTCGGATCATAACACATAATAGGTGACTATATACTTGCAAGATAGGATCAAGAACACACATATATTCATGAAAACATAATAGGTTCAGATCTGAAATCATGGCACTCGGGCCCTAGTGACAAGCATTAAGCATATCAAAGTCATAGCAACATCAATCTCAGAACATAGTGGATACTAGGGATCAAACCCTAACAAAATTAACTTGATTACATGGTAAATCTCATCCAACTCATCACCGTCCAGCAAGCCTATGATAGAATTACTCACGCACGGAGGTGAGCATCATGAAATTTGTGATGGAGGATGGTTGATGATGACGACGGCGACAAATCCCCCTCTCCGGAGCCCCGAATGGACTCCAAACACTACAAGAAACTTGTTAATACATGATGGATTTCTGGTGACGTTCTAAGAAATCGTCACGGACAATGACGGTTTTGTCTTATCTGTCACGGAGAGCGTCATGGATCAGCAAGATGTGACTGCCCTCTGAAAAAGGTAGCCCATTTATGATGGACATCGATGGACCGTCACGGAAACCGTCACACAATAACATGTTGGTCTAGTCTATTTATTTTTTATGCATCATCCGGACCGTCATCAATGGCTCCCACTGATGTGTGGTGTATGGTTGGCTTGGTTGGCGCATATGTCAGTTGAATGTGTAGCCAAAAATAAAAGAAGTTCAAAATAAAAGGGGGACGCGCCAGAAATTTTGAGAGCGTGCGTGGGCATCGAAATTTGAAGAGGTCGACACGGCCTGTGGCAAAATTTTAGAGACAACCTATTTAAGTCACAGTCCATGCCCTTCTAACCCTAATCCCCATTCTCTCCTCCATTCCCTCAGCCGCCACAACTGCCCCCACTCCTGATTCCGGCGATTCCAGCGGCTATCGCCGGCGCGGTGCACACCGCCGAGCTCTCCTCGGTCGGCTCCATCCTCCCCTCCGGCAAGATTTTGCCACCCCGACCTCTACCGCTCTCCCAAAACCCACACCCATACTAGGGTTTCGGCCTCCGGCATCGCCTTCGTCGTCGGCGCATCTCCGGCGACTCTTCTCGGTCGTCTATAGCGCCCCCACGGGCTCACTATCTTTCTGATGGTCCACGTCCAGCAGGGCGGCGCGGAGGAGCTACTCCCGCAGGATCCACGGGCGCGGCGCACCCTGCAGACGCCGGTCCCGGGCTAGGGCGGGCACGGCGGCCTTGTCCTTCTCGTCGACGGTGGCGGCGAACGCCGGTGCTCTCTCTCCTCCTCGACCTCCAAGGAGGAGCAACGGTATAGCACAAGCATGCCCAGCCCCTGAATCCCCCTTCTTCGCCCATCCAGTGGCGTACATGACGTGCTCCTCCTTGATGCGGCCGTCCCCAACAAGCTCTCTTCGCAGGAGGAGGTGGAGAAGCAAGTCCAGCGTCCCCTTGGCCTCCTGTCCTGCAGCGCTTGGACAAGCTCACCGGCTGCATTCTGCCCTCCTAGCGTGGTGAGCTTCTCCCATCTCCCCCCTTTACGCCCAAATCTGAAAGATACTTGCAATGTGAATACAGATCATATTTTTGTTCAGTTTAGAGGTGAATTAAATTGCTGAGATGAACATGTGAGCTTGATTAGTTGCTGATTGTTTTGTGGATTTGTTGCACTTTACACATAATTTAATCAAGGCAAACTAATGCTAATCCATATAGTATGATATAGCTATTTTTTTCTAACTTCTTATTGCTTTGGTAAATATCTTTTGGGACTTAATTCGGAAACTTGAGCCTGTTAGATATAAATTCAGCCGTGACTCTGCCTCACCAGAATGCACTTGTTTTGCAGATGTGTGTATGTAGTACTTGAGAAAAAACTTAATTATTAACTGAGGACTAGTTTGGCAGCACCGTTTTTCTAAAACTATGGTAATTCAAAACCTCAGTTTTTCAAGGCATGGCCAATGAATACTATGGTTTCTCAAAACTGCAGTTTTTCTTGGTTTTGCCAAAACCAGCAGTTCGTTTGGTAAATGTAGTTTTACTGTAGTTTTGACCTGACTGGACCTAACTGAGCTACACTCAAGGAACTGATATGCCTGCAAAAACGACCGCTCAATGCATGCAGCCATGCCTTGCACACAAGTCCTCTCGGCCTCTCGAGGATGCTAGGTGTTGTAGCAGTCTACAGAGTACAACTACCTCTTGTATTGACAAGCGACCATGCCATACCATATGATAATGTAAACTGAAATGCCTAGTAATCAGTTAGACTTACGACAACGGCTGGAAGAACATAGACTCACAAACCAGCGAATGCAAGCTAATCGCCCAACCTTAAATGCCTAGTAATCAGATTAATAATCAGGAGAGAGTTTGCATCTTGTTTAATAGATAACAAATAGAGGAGGAGTGGGAGTCCTTCGATTTCTCTCGACTCAGTTAAGAAAAAAGTGGTCAGGACCTCTTTTTTAGATACTACAAAAATACAACAGTATAAGAGATACCATGGTATCTTAAAGTGAAGTATTTCTTTCATCCAAACACCCCAAAGTTTTTGATACCAAGGTTATTTCAGAAACCACGGTATTTTGTAAAAACTGCAAAAAATACTTTGCATCCAAACGCACCTTAAAACACTTTCTGATTATTAACCGGGAATAACTATAAATTTGAACGTCATAAAAAATGAGTAAATATCAAGAAACCTCACACATTGTCAGAATGTGCAAGCCGTTTATCTGGATTATGTATCATTCTAAGTAATTGTATATACGTACCACAATATCCATGTATTAGTTTGTTTGATTTCATAGATATACACATATGAAAAGGAAAATAATATATCTGGATTTCAACTTAGTTTCGACATGTTTAACTTGCATGGATTTAAAAATTGTAGTTAACCGTGTCTGCACTTATGAAATTGGAATTAACCTTCTCTGACATGATGCCCAAAAACCTCCTTTTAATGCTACAGGATTAGCTCTAGAGTTGTCTTACAAATATATGTAGGTCACTGTAATAGTATTTTCTTATTGAAAAGGGAGAAAAAGTACTATGTGATAAGTAGGCCAGAACTAAAAAAATGCCGGTTATTGTGTATTGCATATATCTTTTTGTTTGGATGCCAAAATTTATCTTCTTTGTGGCTCAATTAACTTCCCTTTTTTCTGTTCAAGTCATTTTGAACTTGATTACTACCAATGATAGATAGTAGTATGGAATGGGAAACAATGATTTACTGTAATTACATTGTCTTCACTTAGAGTTATCATTTAATGTCACCAACAACTGTTTCTATGTTACCTTGCAGATTCACTCAATAAAAGACACTTGAAATATTGTAGGTTAGATTGTCTTACAAATATATGTAGACCACTGTAATAGTGTTTTCTTATTGAAAAGGGAGAAAAAGTATTACGTGATAAGTAGGCCAGAACTAAAAATTGCCAGTCATTGTGTATTGCATATATCTTTTTGTTTGGATGCCAAAAATTATCTTCTTTGTGGCTCGATTAACTTCCCTTTTTTTAATATTCAAGCCATTTTGAATGAGATTACTACCAATGACAGATCGTATGGAAGGGGAAACAACAATTTACTATAATTACATTGTCTTCACTTAGAGTTGTCTTTTAATGTCACTAGCAACTATTTCTATGTTGCCTCGCAGATTCACTCAATAGAAGACACTTGAAATATTGTGCAAATAATTAGCTAGCATTGTGAAAATATGTGCGTTATTTAGCTGAGATATGACATATCAATGCTAATATATTAGGACATCCTAATTGTGTAGTTCCTAGAAATCATGTGTCACTATATTGAATCCCTAGATGATCTCCTTAGACTAACATACTAAAGTTAATCTTAGATATGGTGAACTATAAATTTATAATGATCAAAACTGTTTGTATTGATGATAACTAACGAGTGTACTTTCCTCAAAAAAAACTAATGAGTGTACCAAGCATTTGATTGTTTTGGAGTGAAGTATAAATATTGAATGCTATACAGTCAGAATGTGTGCTAACTTTTTAGGTTATTTTAAGGTAAATATGTAAAGGCAAGTAATTCTCATAACGTATTGAAGTGGTATACTACACAATATTTGTTGTATCTATAGTCGGACTATTTTTATGTGTGCAATAATACATACAAAAATTGACTTGAACTTGATCCAATACTTTATTAGAAGTAGTATAGCACAAATGTCTTTTCAGCTAGGTTAATTGTAAGCCACAAATGCCAAATCTTTTTCCTGTGCCATATCATTTCAGATAGGACACATATTCCAGTAAGACATAATCAGCATGGAATTGGTACATTTCTTTTTTACCTGTTGAGAAACAATGTCTAGAAATTTTCATTAATGTGCAATATTCAGACAGGCTACATTTCTTATCGAGTTTAGTGTAGTGATAGTATAAAATAAGCACAACGGAGTTTACTACCAACTCTATTGATCTATGTATGCTCATCAGTCCTTTCTGTGCCACTAGTTGTTTCTTTTCACACTTTTGTTAATTTGTTGCACTACTTTGCATTCTAGGAGTGAAACAATATAGAACTTTATAATGTGTAGTAAGCTACTTGTAGTGTAACGTACTGACTGAAAATAATGCGACATATTTTTCATCATGTGGCAGATGTTGGTTATGGGAGCATTTTCAACAACAAAGACACGTGTTTTGACAACATTGGCGTGGACGGGTGGATTTGCTGCTATAAATGCTGGATGACCCCTGGTTGGTGTGTAGCATCCTGATAAGAGGTGCCTTGCTTGATGGTGGCAGCGTTGGCTGTAGAGTAGCATGGTGTTCTCTGAGACATGCTTGTAAAATTAATGTTTTTTGGGTCTTTTCTTTTCGCTTGTGTATAGGTGTATTTTTGGATATGTCGTGATTTTGTTTTTGTAATGACATGAGCATATACGTATTGTCAAATTCTTATTGGCTTAAAAGTTTCATGAAAAATGAGTGACGCGTGAACCTCCTAGCCTGAAATTAGTGGCCTTTGAAATTAATGGGCTTCAATTATAGTTGGGTTGATATTAAATGGGTTGCCACTTTTGGACCAGTCTAAAATTTAGTGGGCCAAAACTTAGATGGGCTGGTTACTACATGGGCTGCCACGTCAGATCCATGTCATATGATGATGTGGCACAGAAGTTAACGCCGTTATGAGCACTGTAGTTAGGTGTCATCCATGACGGTCAAGATCTGTCATGATCGGTGACGGTTTTCGATGATCCGTCAAGGAGTGTACAGTGGTCAAATTATGACGCGATATACATGACGGAATTTATTTCCGTCACACATAGTCTTGCATGACAGTTTTGCATAGGTCTGTGACGGACTGAAACTGTCATGTATTAATACGATTCTTGTAGTGAGATCAGCCCTCCCGAGAGAGATTAGGGCTTGGCGGCGGCTCCGTATCGTAAAACGCGATGATACTTTCTCTCTGATTTTTTTCTCCGCAAAACGGAATATATGTAGTTGGAGTTGAGGTCGGTGGAGCCTCAGGGGGCCCATGAGACGGGGGGCACGCCCAGGGGGTGGGCGCGGCCCCCACCCTCGTGGACAGGGTGTGGGTCCCCTGGTCTTGATTCTTTCGCCAGTATTTTTCATATTTTCCAAAACGTGCCTCCGTGGATTTTCAGGTCATTCTGAGAACTTTTGTTTTCTACACACAAAACAACATCATGGTAGTTCTGCTGAAAACAACGTCAGTCCGGGTTAGTTTCATTCTAATCATGCAAGTTAGAGTCCAAAACAAGGGCAAAAGTGTTTGGAAAAGTAGATACGTTGGAGACGTATCAACTCCCCCAAGCTTAAACCTTTGCTTGTCCTCAAGCAATTCAGTTGATAAACTGAAAGTGATAAAAAAAACTTTTATAAACTCTATTTGCTCTTGTTGTAAACATGTAAAGCCAGCATTCAGGTTTCAGTAAATATTACGAACTAACCATACTCACAATAACACCTAGGTCCCACAATTACTCATATCAATGGCATAATCAGCTAGCGAGCCATAATAATAAAACTCGGATGACAACACTTTCTCAAAACAATCATAACATGATATAACAAAATGGTATCTCGCTAGCCCTTTCTGAGACCGCAAAACATAAATGCAGAGCACCTTTAAAGATCAAGGACTGACTAGACATTGTAATTCATAGTAAAAGATATCCAGTCAAGTCATACGCAATATAAACCAATAGTAATGAATGCAAATGACAGTGTGCTCTCCAGCGGGTGCTTTTTAATAAGAAGGTGATGAGTCAACATAAAAGTAAATAGATAGGCCCTTCACAGAGGGAAGCAGGGATTTGTAGAGGTGCCAGAGCTCGATTTTAAAATAGAGATTGAATAACATTTTGAGCGGCATACTTTCACTTTCAACGCAACAACTATGAGATGGCTGTATCTTCCATACTACATGCATTATAGGCAGATCCCAAACAGAATGGTAAAAGTTTATACCCCCCCACCACCAACAAGCATCAATCCATGGCTTGCTCAAAACAACGAGTGCCTCCAACTAACAACAGCCCTGGGGGAGTTTTGTTTAGTTATATTGATTTGCTTTGATCTTTCTGGATCATGGGACTGGGCATCCCAGTTACCGGCCCTTTCTCGTGAATGAGGAGCGGAGCCCACTCCTCTTGAGAATAACCCACCTATCATGGAAGATATAGGCAGCCCTAGTTGTAACATGAGCTGCTCGAGCATACAAAACAAAATTTCATTTGAAGGTTTGGAGTTTGGCACATACAAATTTACTTGGAACGGTAGGTAAATACCGCATATAGGAAGGTATGGTGGACTCATTGGAAAATCTTTGGGGTTTAAGGAGTTTGGATGCACAAGCAGTATTCCCGCTTAGTACAGGTGAAGGCTAGCAAAAGACTGGAAAGCGACCAACTGAGAGAGCGACAATAGTCATGAACATGCATTAAAATTAATTCACACCGAGTACAAGCATGAGTAGGATATAATCTACCATGAACATAAATATCATGAAGGCTATGTTGATATGTTTCAACTACATGCGTGAACATGTGCCAAGTCGAGTCACTCAATTCATTCAAAGGAGGATACCATCCCATCATACCACATCATAATCATTCTAATAGCATGTTGACACGCAAGGTAAACCATTATAACTCATAGCTAATCAAGCATGGCACAAGCAACTATAATCTCTAAATGTCATTGCAAATATGTTTACTTCATAATAAGCTGAATCAGGAATGATGAACTCATCATATTTACAAAAACAAGAGAGGTCGAGTTCATACCAGCTTTTCTCATCTCAATAAGTCCATCATATATCGTCATTATTGCCTTTCATTTGCACGACCGAACGATGTGTATAATAATAATAGTGCACGTGCATTGGACTAAGCTGTAATCTGCAAGCATTCAACTCAAGACTGAAGACAAGGTAATATTGGCTCTAAGTTAAATAAACAATCATGCATATGAGAGCCACTAAACATTTTCAATATGGTCTTCTACTCTCGACCCCCAAAGGAAAGAAAAGAAAAGAAAACTATTTACACGGGAAAGCTCCCAACAAGTAAAAGAAGAACGAGAAATCTGTTTGGGTTTTTCATTTTAATTTCTACTACAAGCATGGAAATTAAACTAACTTTTTTTTGGGTTTTCTCAAGGTTTATCAAACACACAAGAAGAAAGCAAGAAAAAGAAATTTAAACTAGCATGGAAAATACAATGAAAGAGTATGAGCACCGATGACTAGAATAGTGTGCGAACATGAATGTAAAGTCGGTGAGAAATACGTACTCCCCCAAGCTTAGGCTTTTGGCCTAAGTTGGTCTATTGCCACGGACCACGGCTACTCTCCCCAGTATACTGGGAGGTGTAATCAGGATACCACTGGCTGGCCATCTCCGGGTCCCACTGGTAGGATGATGCACGGTAAGGGTCCAGTGCAGGTTCCGGCTCAGGCTCAGGTTCTGTAGTGGATGCTTGGCCTCGATGAGCGTACACCGCTTCCGGCGTGACAAGAAAATTATCTGCAATCAAATAAAACAACAGAGGCTCAGGCAAAATAATAGTCTCATTGTGTTTCTTATTAAATCTCAGGTTATACAAGAGCATCTTATCTTTGTTGTCAACAATAAACTCATGCGCTACCATGCTCTTGTAATCTAAAATGTAAGGAGGCAATTTTGTCTCCTCTTTCTCATGGTGCCTAATAGGTATCTCAAAATATCTAGCAAGACATGCAGCATAGATACCTCCAAAGATGGGGCCTTTTATACGATTCAGGCTTAGCCGTTTAGCAATGACGGCACCCATACTAAAACTATTATATCCAAACAAGGCATGGTGAAGAATAATAATATCAGGAACATTGAAGTTTCCACTATTTCCACGACCAATCAAGCATCTACTAGCAAATATGTCAAAGTAGCATAAAACAGGAAAGTGTATCCTAGAGATTCTCGCATCGGAACCCTTCTTTGGATCCCCTACAGTGATAGTGTTAACAAAGCCATCCACATCTCTACGGTGTGGTTCCTCTAATTTTCCCTCAAAGGGTATCCTACATACTGCGCAAAAATTACGTAAAGACATTTCCCTGAATTCATCATATAAGTGAAATGATACTAAAGGCGGTGACTTCTTAGGATAATAATAAAAGTTTTGCATGAAAGTATTGGTGAGTAAGAGATACTGATCGATCCGGTCATGGAGGAAATTGGTGAGTCCTGCATTCTTGATCAAAGAATAAAAATCTTCATGAATTCCAGCTTCTTTCAAGAAATTATCGCATGGCCATTCACACGGCCTTACTTCCGCTATGCGAGGAAGATTATACTTGGCTTTTTCCTTCTCTTTAGCTTGTTTTTCCTGGGAGCCTTGGCTAGAAGAGCCCCTCAAAAATCTCCTTAACATTTTCTGAAAATTTCTGAAATTTTAGTAACTTCAAAATAAAAGTGAATAAAACTAAACAAGATTGGTAGCAACTACTCCTACAAGTGCCTAGAGCCTATATCATGCATTAGAATTACTTGGGACCTCATAAATTTAACATGCAAGTTCAAGGACATGGTCACCTATGCAGCAAAAATTTGCAATGAATAAAGCACTAGAACAAAAACTAATTCGAGGAGGAGTCACATACCAAGCAACAATCTCCCAAAGCAGTTTTGTGAATGGAGCTTTGAGCAAGGAGATTGAAAATCGCAGCAAAATGAGCTAGAACTCGTGCTTGAGCTGGTTGGGGATTTTTTTTGGGGAAGAAGATAGAGTGTGTGGGTACTGGCATAAGTGGAGGGGGCCACTAGGGGCCCACGAGACAGGGGGGCGCGCCCAGGGAAGGTGGGCGCGCCCTCCACTCTCGTGGCTTGGTGCTTGCCCCTCCTGAAGTGATTTCAGTGCCTAAAATCCTCAAATATTCCATAAAAAATCATACTAAATTTGCAGGGCATTTGGAGCACTTTTATTTTCGGGGTATTTTTTATTGCACGGATAATTCAGAAAACAAACGGATAATACTATTTTTGCTTTATTTATTCTAAATAACAGAAAGTAAAAAGAGGGTACAGAAGGTTGTGCCTTCTAGTTTCATCCATCTCGTGATCATCAAAATGAATCCACTAACAAGGTTGATCAAGTATTGTTAACAAACTCATTCCGAATAACACGGAACCGGAGAAATTTCGAATAACACTAGGTTACCTCAAAGGTGATATGAACATCCCCAATAATAAGAATATCATATTTTTTCTTGATAGTAGGAAGAGGAAATTCAAAACCTCCAATAATGATAGTTGGAACTTTTCCAATAGAATTGAGGCTATGAACTTGAGATTGTTTCCTCGGAAAGTGTACCGTATGCTCATTACCATTAACATGAAAAGTGACATTGCCTTTGTTGCAATCAATAACAGCCCATGCAGTATTCAAAAAGGGTCTACCAAGGATAATCGACATACTATCGTCCTTGGGAACATCAAGAATAACAAAGTCCGTTAAGATAGTGACATTTGCAACCACAACAGGCACATCCTCACAAATACCGACAGGTATGGCAGTTGATTTATCAGCCATTTGCAAAGATATTTCAGTAGGTGTCAACTTATTCAATTCAAGTCTACGATAAAGAGAGAGGCATAACACTAACACCGGCTCCAAGATCACATAAAGCAGTTCTAACATAATTTCTTTTAATGGAGCATGGTATAGTTGGTACCCCGGGATCTCCAAGTTTCTTTGGTATTCCACCTTTAAAAGTGTAATTAGCAAGCATGGTGGAAATTCCAGCTTCCGGTATCTTTCTTTTATTTTTAATGATATCCTTCATATATTTAGCATAAGGATTTACTTTAAGCATATCAGTTAAGCGCATACGTAAGAAGATAGGTCTAATCATTTCGGCAAAGCGCTCAAAATCCTCATCATCCTTTGTCTTGGATGGTTTAGGAGGAAAGGGCATGGGTTTCTGAACCCATGGTTCTCTTTCTCTATCGTGCTTCCTAGCAACAAAATCTCTCTTATCAAACCGTTGATTCTTTGATTGTGGGTTATCAAGATCAACAACAGGTTCAATCTCTACATCATTGTTTTTGCTAGGTTGAGCATCATCATGAACATTATCATTAACATTATCACTAGGTTCATGTTCATCACCTGACTGTGTTTCAGCATCAGAGATAGAAATATCATTGGGATTCTCGGGTGTGTCTACAACAGATTCACCAGAAGCATGCAAAGTCCTATCGTTTTTCTTTTTCTTATTTTTAGAAGAACTAGGTGCCTCCAAATTATTTCTTTGAGAATCTTGCTCGATTCTCTTAGGGTGGCCTTCAAGATACAAAGGTTCCTGAGTCATTCTACCAGTTCTAGTAGCCACTCTAACAGCAAAGTTAGGTTTATTATTTAACTCATCAAGCAAATCATTTTGAGCTTTAAGTACTTGCTCAGCTTGAGTAGCAACCATAGAAGCATATTTGCTAATGAGTTTAAGTTCACCTTTAACTCTAGCCATATAATCACTCAAGCGTCCTATCTCGTAAGCATTATTCTTTAATTCTATACCCCAACGTAAGCATTAAAACTTTCTTGTCTAGCCATAAAGTCATCAAGTTCATCTAAGCATGGGCTATGAAATTTAGTAGAGGGTACTTCAACTTTATCATATCTATAGAGAGAATTTACCTTTACTACCTGTGTCGGGTTATCAAGACAATGTGGTTCTTCAATAGGCGGTATATTAAGACCATGTATTTCTTCAATAGGAGGTAAATTCTTAACATCTTCAGCTTTAATACCTTTTTCTTTCATTGATTTCTTTGCCTCTTTCATATCTTCAGGACTGAGAAATAGAACACCTCTCTTCTTCGGAGTAGGTTTAGGAATAGGCTCAGGAGCTGGCTCAATTGGTTCAGGAATTGCCTCAGGAATTGGCTCAGGGAGAGTCCAATTATTTTCATTAGTCAACATATTATTCAATAGTAATTCAGCTTCGTCGACTATTCTTTCCCTGAAAACACAACCAGCACAACTATCCAAGTAGTCCTTGGAAGCATCAGTTAGTCCGTTATAAAAGATATCAAGTATTTCATTTTTCTTAAGAGGATGATCAGGCAAAGCATTAAGTAATCGGAGAAGCCTCCCCCAAGCTTGTGGGAGACTCTCTTCTTCGATTTGCACAAAATTATATATTTCCTGTAAGGCAGCTTGTTTCTTATTATGAGCAGGGAAATATTTAGCAAAGAAGTAATAAATCATATCCTGGGGACTACGCACATAACCAGGAGCAAGAGAATTAAACCAAGTCTTAGCATCACCCTTTAATGAGAACGGAAATATCTTAAGGATATAATAATAGCGAGACTTCTCATCATTAGTAAACAGGGTGGCTATATCATTCAACTTGGTAAGATGTGCCACAACAGCTTCAGATTCAAGGCCATAAAAAGGATCAGATTCAACCAAAGTAATTATTTCAGGATCAACAGAGAATTCATAATCCTTATCAGTAACACAGATAGGTGAAGTAGCAAAAGAAGGGCCAGGTTTTATTCTAGCATTAAGAGATTGCTGCTTCCATTTAGCTAATAACTTCTTAAGATCATATCTATTTTTACAAGCAAAGATAGCTCTAGCAGCTTCCTCTTCCATAACATAACCCTCAGGAACAACAGGTAATTCATAATCAGGGGGAGAACTTTCATCATCACTATCATCAATAATAGCATCTTCAATAATTTCATTCTCTCTAACCCTAGGAAGTTGTTCATTAAGAAATTCACCTAATGGCAAAGTAGTATCACGCACAGAAGTAGTTTCATCATAAGTATCATGCATAGCAGAAGTGGCATCATCAATAACATGCGACATATCAGAATTCATTGCAGTAGCAGGTTTAGGTGTCGCAAGCTTACTAATAACAGAAGGAGAATCTAGTGCAGAGCTAGATGACAGTTCCTTACCCCCTGTCGGTGTCAAAACCGGCGGATCTCGGGTAGGGGGTCCCGAACTGTGCGTCTAGGCGGATGGTAACAGGAGACAAGGGACACGATGTTTTTTACCCAGGTTCGGGCCCTCTCGATGGAGGTAAAACCCTACTCCTGCTTGATTGATATTGATGATATGGGTAGTACAAGAGTAGATCTACCACGAGATCAAGGAGGCTAAACCCTAGAAGCTAGCCTATGGTATGATTGTTGTAATGTATGTTGTCCTACGGACTAAAGCCCTCCGGTTTATATAGATACCGGAGAGGGCTAGGGTTACACAGAGTCGGTTACAATGGTAGGAGATTTACATATCCGTATTGCCAAGCTTGCCTTCCACGCCAAGGAAAGTCCCATCCGGACACGGGGCATAGTCTTCAATCTTGTATCTTCGTAGTCTTGATAGTCCGGCGGACATTGATAGTCCGGCTGTCCGGACACCCCCTAGTCCAGGACTCCCTCAGTAGCCCCCGAACCAGGCTTCAATGACGATAAGTCCAGCGCGTCTATAGTCTTCGGCGTTGCAAGGCGGGTTCTCCCTTCAAATTCCATGTACCTGCCGAATAGTGTCCAGCTTTATCTTGAATACTGTGTTCCTCGGCTTCTACGCCAAATAATGGCCCTCTTCCACGCGTCGCACGAATGCGAAAAGCCAGGGTGTTTTTTGCATTTCACCCCCAATTGCGCGAGTTGACCGCCTACAAAAGAGGCAAGAATCCAGATCCAAACCACACCGTCCTTCTCCCGCGAATACTCCATCGAAGCGCCTTTGACCTAGAAATCCATTCCACCATGGATCGTCAACACGGCTCTTCTTCGCGTGCTCCCAGCCCATCGCCGGGGAGTTGGAGGAGGTGCTCTATTTCGCACAACGAGATCGAGAAGCTCCAAACGGGGGGATTCCTTCCTCCGGCCATTATGATCCCAGTCCGAGCTGGACTGGTTACTTATCAAGGTGGGAGACAGGCGGAGGACACTCCAAGCCCCAATAAGGGGGAGCGAGTATGTTTTGTCCCTTATCTGACAAGGGGACTCGGATTTCCAATACATCCGTTTCTCCGCGGGCTCCTGAAGTTCTACGGACTCCAGCTCCACCACCTTACGCCCACCTCTGTCCTGCATATCGCGGGCTACGTAGCTCTTTGCGAGCTATTCCTGGGCATTGAGCCCCATTTCGCATTGTGGAAGAGGCTATTTTGCCTCGTACCCCGTTCTTACCAGGGGTCCATATATCAAGTGGGCGGCGCCGAAATATGGCGCATCGCCGGGACCGGATACCTATCCGGCACTCCCAAGAGGGCGTCCGAAGACTGGCCCTCGGAATGGTTTTATATAGAGGACACTCCACTGCCAGACCCAGTTCGGATCGGCCTCCCGGAGTTTAGTGCTGCTCCCTTGAAGAAACACCTCAGCTGGCGCCCGCGGAGCCCCCGATTGGAGGAAGACAAGAGCGTCCATTACTTGATGGGCCGGATAAGATTAATGGATCATTCCGGCTTGACCATGATCGGAGTCATGGCGACATGCATCAAGCGAGGGGTACAACCACTGCAATATAGAGGCCACCCCATGTGGGATTTCAACGGGGAAGACGATGCTACCCGGCATGGCCGCAAAGGGCCGGATTCGACCGAGGATCTGTTGAAGATCCTGTCCAGCCTGTACAAGGGGGAGAAGGAGGACTTCCTTCGAACGAACCCTTTGAATGGGTTTTCCATGATCAACCCCAGAGGATGGGTAAGTGAACACCTTGAAGGGCCCAGCCCATGCTTTCGAAGTTTAAGCTTCTTACATTATGTCTTCGGCGCAGGGTCTACGCCGGATTGTGGAGGACATGGTAAGTCCTGCTCCGCAACCCGGGGACCTAGAAGGATCCCTGGGTCCGGCCTCCGAAGAGGACCCGGATATTGAGGTGGAGCTGATCGATGGGGTGTATCACCAGCTCAGCATAGACAATGCTTTGGTCGCCATTACGGCGTACTACCCCGGACTAAGTCCGGCTTCCCAGGTGACCGCGACCGAAGTCCGGACACCATTATTCCATCCCTGCCCATTTCTGACCTTCGCGAATGATGGTGTTTTGCAGGAAGCGCCTTTACGGCAGGAAGCCGAGCCCGCGGCGGCCGACCAACAGAGGTCAGTCCGAACCAGCAGGAGGAAAAGGAGCGCAGTGCGAACGGAAACGTCGCCGCAAAGGTATAGCTCATATTTGAATTTTTAGAGCAACGTTCCGAGGAAACGTCTAAGTGCCCATGATTTTTGTAGGAGAAAAAGCGCTCGCTGGACTGCGAGCGCAGGAATTGCCAATCCGACCAACACCGGCCAGGCCCCAGCGCCCGGCCTGGAGGGGGAGGCAAGCGCAAGACACGAGCCGGATCCTTCTCCAACGGAGGATACCGACAGACTGTCCGCCACCAAGTCTGAGGTGGAGAGCGCCATGAACCATAGGCGCCGCCGGACAGTATTTTAAGAAGCGTGCTTTTCCCCTGAGGCATTGGATGCCTTTAACGCAGGGGATGCGCATCTCCGTGCTGCTCAAAATGGTTTTACCAGAGCCACGGAGCAGTATGTGAAAGACATACGGGTAAGGGAATTTTAATGGTTGTATATACCAGTAGCCCCCGAGACTTAAATTAGTTATGCTAACTGATTTAAGGATCATTATAAATTTCAGGCACTTAACGAGAAGAACGCCCAGCTGTCTCGGGAGCTGCAAGATTGCAAGGCCCAACTTGAGGCCGCACTTGCTGCCGCAGGAGGAGGCGGAAAGACCCCTCCTGGTAACACATTTTTATTAATAAATATAAGCGCTGTGCGGCGTGCGCGCGAGTCTAATAATGACATTTGCAGGTACCGCCGGACAAGATCCGGACAGGCAAGCATTGCTACGCCAGCTAAAGGCCGGCGAGAGTGTGCTGAATAGAGTTCAGCAGGAAAGGAACAAGCTCCAAGATGCCAACGCCAAGCTCGGAGAAGAGCTGAAAGGCGTACAGGCCGAGCTGTCCGGCTCCATTAAGGAGAATCAGCGGCTTCGTTGCAGCATTTATAGTAAGTGCTTGAGCGAACTCTTTTGAAAAGAAGAGTTCGGCGAGGAAGCGTTTTGACATGATATGTCTTGTAGGTATACTCACAGGTCGTCCTGCAGAGGAGATGCCCATATCAATGGGTGATCAACTTCCCGAACTGTTGCAACTACTCGAACGAGTTCGGCAGGCAATGAGCGGCGTCGTTCAAGCTTTATGGCCAGCCCTCACCCTACCCGAGGGCCTCGGGGAGCTTGCGGAGAAGCTGCAGGGAGTGCGGCAGCGCTTCCGTTTGTGGAAGATTTCGGCTTGCCGTCAAGGTGCGAGGGAGGCTTGGGCCATGGTGAAGACGCGGTACAAGAAGGCAGATCCCAACCACATGGCCGAAGTTGGACCGGTGGGGCCCGATGGGAAGGAGATCCCTGTGAGTTTAGTGTATAGCCAAGTAGAGTTGGCTGCTAAATTTTCCCAATAGGACTGTAAACTAGACAGCCTGTTAGACGGGATTGAGGAGGAATACAATCAATAAATTTGACAATGTATGTTATCCTTTAAAGTGACATGTGAAATGCCTTCTAGCCGGATTGTAGATCGTTTGTCTTTGCCGACCTTTTTGCTTCGACCTCGGGACCCTAGAGTCCGGAGTGTGTCCGAATACCTTTTTGGTTAAGAAACAACCGTGGTATGCATGGAGACCAGGCGTAGGGGTCATTAGTGCTTTATCAGACAAGTGCCCAACTAGTTATGTTATATTACATGGTTAGTAAGAAACATCTTCCAGGGAGAATAGTTCCGTTAAGGGTTCCTTTCGCTGGGAGGCATGCCCTAAAGTGCATGTCCGGACTGCAAAGAAAGCAGTAAAACATCTGGGGGTAGATAGATAAATAGGTAAAAAGTCATCTTTTAAGTCACCGACCGAATATTCCCTTAAGAACGCTAACTTTCAGCTTCACCCAGTCTGAGGTACACATCCAGCTGACCCGGCAGTAACAATCGCAGAGGTGCTCCCTTTACCTCCTAGCCGAACAATCGGGAACGTAGGGGTAAGCACAGGAGCCAGGCAACCCAGCTTGGCCAAAACTTAAGTCATATCGATGCATATAATGGCGAATAAAAGGTACATGTGGAAGCTTGACACATGTGATGGGTATAAACCCCGTATAATTGAGCTTCTGTAAAAGAAGCCCCCAGGAATAATGAGTGCGGATGGCACATCATGCATATAATGGAGCTACTGTAAAAGAAGCCCCCAGGAATAATGAGTGCGGAGGGCACATCATGCGTATGCGAAGAATGCAAAAATAGGCCCGAAAGGGCTTTTAAATGAGAAGGATAAAAAAGAGAAACAAAAGACAGCCGAAGTGTAAAAATTTGGACGGGGGAAGGGGACGAACTCTTAGTCCGGCGCTAGGCATAGAATCGTCGGAGGCGGGCTGCGTTCCATGGGTTTGGCTCGAGTCGGTAATCCGACGCATTTCGTAGACGGTACGCTCCGCCGGTCAGTACTTGATCGATGATGAAGGGACCCTCCCATTTGGGCTTGAGCTTGTCCTTTTTCTTGTCCGGCAGGCGTAGAACTAGTTCACCAACGTTGTAAGTCTTGGCCCGTACTTCTCTGCTGTGATATCTTCGGGCCTGCTGCTGATAGAATGCGGAACGAGCCTTCGCGACGTCACGTTCTTCCTCCAATGTGTCCAAGCTGTCCTGCCGATCAAGCTTGGCCTCTCTTTCCTCATACATGCGCACTCGAGGTGAGTCATGAATAATGTCACAGGGCAAAACTGCCTCTACGCCGTATACCATAAAAAATGGTGTGAATCCGGTAGTACGGTTAGGCGTTGTCCGCAGCCCCCAGAGTACGGAGTCGAGCTCCTCGACCCATTGTGTGTCGGATTTAGTGAGTGGCCTCACTAGTCTGGGTTTAATGCCGCTCATTATTAGACCATTTGCTCTTTCCACTTGACCGTTGGTTTGAGGGTGATAGACTGACGCATAGTCGAGCTTGATGCCCATATTTTTGCACCAAGACTTAACCTCATCGGCTGTGAAGTTCGTGCCGTTGTCGGTGATGATGCTGTGGGGGACTCCGTAACGGTGTACCACCCCTGATATAAAGTCTATCACTGGTCCGGACTCTGCCGTTTTGACCGGTTTGGCCTCTATCCATTTGGTGAATTTATCCACCATGACCAATAGGTATTTTTTCTTGTGGGTTCCCCCTTTAAGGGGTCCAACCATGTCAAGCCCCCAGACCGCGAACGGCCAGGTAATGGGTATGGTTTTGAGGGCGGTGGGTGGCATATGGCTCTGATTAGCAAAGAGCTGACAACCAACGCATCGCTGGACTAAGTCCTGTGCGTCTGCCCGAGCCGTCGGCCAATAAAATCCTGTACGGAATGCCTTTCCTACAAGGGCCCGGGCTGCTGCGTGGTGTCCGCCAAGTCCGGCATGAATTTCAGCCAGGAGGTTTCGCCCTTCTTCTTCGGAGATACACCTTTGAAGGACTCCGGTGGTACTTTTCTTATAAAGTTCTCCCTCATAGACCTTGTAGGCCTTCGATCGCCGGACTATGCAGCGGGCCTCATTTTGGTCTTCGGGAAGTTCCTGCCTAAGTAAGTAGGCTAGGAAAGGTTCTGTCCACGCGGCAATTACTTCCATTATGACGTGGGCGGAGGGTGTTATGTCGTCTGCCGAAACACCAGTTGGTGCGGTTTTCTCCGGTGTGTTGCTACCGGGCTCCTCTTCCCATAGTACGGATGGCTTGAAGAGCCGTTCTAGGAAGATATTTGGAGGGACAACATCACGTTTTGCACCGATGCGTGCCAGGACGTCGGCCGCTTGGTTATTATCTCGTGCTATGTGATGGAATTCTAGTCCGTCAAACTGAGCTAACATTTTTAGGACATCGTTACGATATGCTGCCATTTTCGGATCCTTGGCGTCGAAGTCTCCATTTATCTGGGATATTGCAAGGTTTGAGTCCCCGCGCACCTCTAGGCGTTTAATGCCCATGGAGATCGCCATCCGGAGACCATGTAACAGGGCCTCGTATTCGGCTGCATTGTTGGAGTCCGTGTACATTATTTGAAGTACATACTGGACTGTATCTCCGGTGGGGGACGTCAGTACGACGCCAGCCCCCAGTCCGGCCAACATTTTGGAGCCGTCGAAATGCATAGTCCAATTGGAGTATGCGCCGTACTCTTTAGGGAGTTCGGCTTCAGTCCATTCGGCGACGAAGTCAGCCAAAACTTGTGACTTTATAGCTCGTCGAGGTTTGTAAGTGATGTCGAATGGTAAGAGCTCAATGGCCCATTTTGCTATCCTGCTCGTTGCATCACGATTATTTATAATGTCATTGAGTGGAACTTCAGAGGCCACTGTTATCGAGCACTCCTGAAAGTAGTGCCGGAACTTTCGAGACGCCATGAACACCGCATATGCTATCTTCTGATAGTGCGGGTAACGGGATTTGCAGGGGGTTAACACAGTGGATACATAATACACTGGTTTTTGAAGAGGGAATTTATGCCCTTCTGTCGCTCGTTCGACAACGAGGACTGCGCTTACAACTTGATGTGTTGCTGCGATGTATAACAACATTGGTTCGCCCAGAGTGGGCGCAGCCAGGACCGGATTTGTTGCCAGTATGGCCTTTATTTCTTCGAGTCCGGCAGTGGCAGCATCCGTCCACTCGAAGTGTTCGGTGCGCCTGAGGAGGCGATAGAGGGGCAGCGCCTTTTCTCCTAAACGGGAGATAAAGCGGCTTAAGGCTGCCACGCATCCTGTTAATTTTTGTATTTGTTTGAGGTCTTTTGGAATATCCAACTGTGACAGAGCTCGGATTTTGGCCGGATTTGCTTCAATTCCTCTACCGGATATAATGAAGCCCAGCAGCTTTCCGGCTGGTATGCCGAACACGCATTTTTCCGGATTCAGCTTGATGTCATATGCTCTGAGGTTGTCGAATGTGAGCCTCAAATCGTCTACTAAAGTTTCGACGTGTTTTGTTTTGACGACTACGTCGTCTACGTATGCCTCGACTGTTTTGCCGATCTGGGTGGCCAGACATGTTTGAATCATGCGCTGATATGTTGCGCCGGCGTTTTTGAGTCCGAAGGGCATCGTGTTGAAGCAGAATGGTCCATATGGAGTGATAAATGCCGTTGCGGCTTGGTCTGCTTCCGCCATATTAATTTGATGATAGCCAGAGTATGCGTCCAGGAAGCACAACGAATCGTGCCCTGCTGTGGCATCGATAATTTGATCGATGTGGGGGAGAGGGAAGGGGTCCTTTGGGCAAGCTTTATTGAGGTCTTTAAAATCGACACAGAGGCGCCAGGATTTATCCTTCTTTGGTACCATCACCAAATTTGCTAGCCAGTCCGGATGTTTGATATCTCTAATGAATCCGTCTTCCAATAGTTTGGCTAGCTCTTCTCCCATTGCCTGTCTTTTGGGCTCGGAAAATCGTCGAAGAGCCTGTTTGACTGGCTTGAATCCTTTTAGGATGTTGAGGCTGTGTTCAGCCAACCTGCGGGGGTTTCCGGGCATGTCTGAAGGATGCCAGGCGAAGATATCCCAATTTTCCCGAAGGAATTCGCAGTGCGGCGTCTACTTCGGGGTTCAACTGTGCCCCAATGGAGGCCGTCTTTGTTGGGTCCGTTGGATGGACCTGGAATTTTATTATCTCTTCTGCTGGTTTGAAGGAGGTGGACTTGGATCTTTTATCGAGTATCACATCGTCCCTGTTCACCGTAGAGCGCAGCGCGGTGAGTTCTTCTGCCACTAAGGCTTCGGATAGTGCCTCGAGGGCTAGTGCGGCTGTCTTGTTTTTGGCACGGAGTGCTATGTCTGGATCACTAGCGAGAGTGATTATTCCGCTGGGCCCAGGCATTTTAAGCTTCATGTACCCCTAATGAGGTATTGCTTGAAAAATTGTGAATGCCTCTCGTCCTAGTATGGCGTGATATCCACTGCTGAACGAGGCCACCTGGAACGTGACTTCTTCGGATCTGTAATTGTCTGGAGAGCCGAACACCACATCGAGTGTGATTTTTCCGGTGCAGCGCGCTTCCCGGCTAGGGATTATTCCCCTAAAGGTTGTGCTGCTTCGCTCAATACAGCTCCAATCGATTTCCATTTTTCGCAGAGTTTCCTCGTAAATGAGGTTTAGTCCGCTGCCGCCGTCCATGAGGACTTTTGTCAGTCGAAAGCCGTCCACTATGGGACTAAGTACCAGTGCGGCTGGGGCTCTGGTTGTTCGGAATATGGGCTCGTCGCTGCCATTGAAGGTAATAGCTGTGTCGCTCCATGGATTTACTATTGCTACTTGGTAGACTTCGGCGAGTTCGCGGATTGATCGTTTTCGCATATTATTTGATGCAAAAGTCTCGAAGACTGTTGATACCGTGCTGGTATTGTTGGAGTGGTTTCCCGGAGCTAGAAGCTCTTCGCCACATTTGGCCACCTGCCGTAATATCCAACATGCTCGAAGGCTATGTGTTGGGATGGCTCCCTCTGTATTATGAAGCTTACAGGGTCCATTAAGCCATCCCTCCAGTACGGTTCCGTTTCCCTGATTGGGTTTTTGTTTTTTTGTTTTTGCATCTGGGGCCTAAGTGTAAGGCGCCCTTTTACTGCGTACTGGGTTTGGGGCCGGATTATCCCAAAATTGATTTTTGGTTTTCCGAAAACTCTCCATCGCACAGTACTTTCGTACAATGGACGCCAGATCGGTAAAGCGCGTAATGTTGCGACGATCAATGGCGTTTAGTATTCCCTTGTCCGTGCAGTTATTGCGGAAGATTGATATTGCGTTTTCCTCTCGGCAGTCCTTTATCCTGTCCATAACCAGGAGGAATCTGGCCCAGTAGTGATGTACTGCTTCTGTAGGCTCTTGCCGTATTAGCAATAGATCGCATATGTCTGGGCAGGTGGGCGGAATAAAATCCGGATCCCTACCCATCTTGAGGCTCAAAGGCCAAGGGGTTTCCGAATTCGGAAGTGTGTTTTGCTGGGGACAATCCAGCGAGTCCGAGGCGATGCATGATTTTAAGTTCAATGCTCGATCGAAGTCCGTCCCTCCGCGGGAATCCGGCATGGAGGGTTCAGGAATCCGGACATGAATTGTTTTCAACACTGGCAAAGAGTTGCCGTATTGCTCTTCCACCACTGCGACGTGGTGGGTGGCCTGGGAGAGTTAATCTCTCTCAGATCGGTTTTAAGCCCAATCTGGTTGTAGTCCGTAGCGACTCCCAGGGCGGCGATGCGATCCAAGAGCTCGTTAACAGACGAGAGCTCTATTGGATCTAACTGTTCGGCAGCTTTAGGGCTGACGCGAAGATTGCTTTCGACGACTTGAGAAGTCATTGCCGAAGCAGCGGCCGGACAAGCGGCCATGAGAAAACCACCAAGCCGGATAGTTTGGCCGGCGGCCAAGGCCCCTCCGACGAAAACACCGTCTTTGAAGACGGGTGGAGGCATCCGCTCTATCAGTGACGACACAGAGGAACTCTCAATGAAAGCACCAATGTCGGTGTCAAAACCGGCGGATCTCGGGTAGGGGGTCCCGAACTGTGCGTCTAGGCGGATGGTAACAGGAGACAAGGGACACGATGTTTTTTACCCAGGTTCGGGCCCTCTCAATGGAGGTAAAACCCTACTCCTTCTTGATTGATATTGATGATATGGGTAGTACAAGAGTAGATCTACGACGAGATCAAGGAGGCTAAACCCTAGAAGCTAGCCTATGGTATGATTGTTGTAATGTATGTTGTCCTACGGACTAAAGCCCTCCGGTTTATATAGATAGCGAAGAGGGCTAGGGTTACACAGAGTCGGTTACAATGGTAGGAGATTTACATATCCGTATTGCCAAGCTTGCCTTCCACGCCAAGGAAAGTCCCATCCGGACACGGGGCGGAGTCTTCAATCTTGTATCTTCGTAGTCTTGATAGTCCGGCGGACATTGATAGTCCGGCTGTCCGGACACCCCCTAGTCCAGGACTCCCTCACCCCCCTCGTAGTTGAGGGCAAAATCTTGGTTCTTTCATCTTTCAAGTTCCTCATAGTGATCAACAGATATAAATCCCAATTGACTCAAAGAATAGAGCTATGCTCCCCGGCAACGGTGCCAGAAATTACTCTTGATAACCCACAAGTGTAGGGGATCGCAACAGCTTTCGAGGGTAAAGTATTCAACCTAAATTTATTGATTCGACACAAGGGGAGCCAAAGAATATTATTGAGTATTAGCAGTTGAGTTGTCAATTCAACCACACCTACTTAGTATTTGTAGTAAAGTATTTAGTAGCAAAGTAGTATGATAATAAAGGTAATGGTAGCAAAAGTAATATTTTTGGGTTTTGTAGTGATTGTAACAATAGCAATGGAAAAGTAAATAAGTGAAATAGAAGATGTGAAAAGCTCGTAGGCATTGGATCAGTGATGGATAATTATGTCGGATGTGATTCCTCATGTAATAGCTATAACATAGGGTGACACAAAACTAGCTCCAGTTCATCAATGTAATGTAGGCATGTATTCCGTATATAGTCATACATGCTTATGGAAAAGAACTTGCATGACATGTTTTGTCCTACCCTCCCGTGGCAGCGGGGTCCTAGTGGAAACTAAGGGACATTGAGGCCTCCTTTTAATAGAGAACCGGAACAAAGCATTAGCTCATAGTGAATACATGAACTCCTCAAACTATGGTCATCACCGAGAAGTATCCCGATTATTGTCACTTCGGGGTTGTCGGATCATAACACATAATAGGTGACTATAGACTTGCAAGATAGGATCAAGAACGCACATATATTCATGAAAACATAATAGGTTCAGATCTGAAATCATGGCACTCGGGTCCTAGTGACAAGCATTAAGCATAGCAAAGTCATAGCAACATCAATCTCAGAACATAGTGGATACTAGGGATCAAACCCTAACAAAACTAACTTGATTACATGGTAAATATCATCCAACCCATCACCGTCCAGCAAGCCTACGATGGAATTACTTACGCGCGGAGGTGAGCATCATGAAATTGGTGATGGAGGATGGTTGATGATGACGACGGCAACGAATCCCCCTCTCTGGAGCCCCGAACGGACTCCAGATCACCCCTCCTGAGAGAGATTAGGGCTTGGCGGCGGCTCCGTATCGTAAAACGCGATGAAACTTTCTCTCTGATTTTTTTCTCCGTGAAACGGAATATATGGAGTTGGAGTTGAGGTCGGTGGAGCCTCAAGGGGCCCACGAGATAGGGGGGCGCGCCCAGGGGGTGGGCGCGGCCCCTACCCTCGTGGATAGGGTGTGGGGCCCCTGGTCTTGATTCTTTCGCCAATATTTTTTATATTTTCCGAAACGTGCCTCCGTGGATTTTCAGGTCATTCCGAGAACTTTTGTTTTCTACACATAAGACAGCATCATGGCAGTTTTGCTGAAAACAGCGTCAGTCCGGGTTAGTTTCATTCAAACCATGCAAGTTAGAGTCCAAAACAAGGGCAAAAGTGTTTGGAAAAGTAGATACGTTGGAGACGTATCAGTGCACAGACTGATAGTATAAGTAATCTCAAATAATTAACTAATAGTATCCTCATTTTTTGTGAGGTTAATAGTATCCTCATCTAACACAGACTTAAAAGCAGAGCTCTCTAGTTCCACTTCCTTTGCTCCGCCTGTCGCACTATCCTCGGGAGTTGCGCAGATCCATCATACTCCCTCCAGATCCTATATTAGTCAGACATGGATTTTTAGGTCTTTAATTTGACTAATAAAACCTGTGTAATATGCCACACAAATTATATGATCCGAAACTATATTTGATAATGAATCTAGAGATATATTTTCTTCATAAAATATAATACATGTTTTCCTAGTTAGATTGGAGAACTCTAAACCCGTGCCCGACTTATAAATTGAACCGGAGGGAGCAGTAGTTTTTAGGTGGATGACATATGTAAGATTAAGGACTAGAAATGCTTAAATCCTAGTTTTTGTTTTACCGTGAAAATGCCGGAAGAGCTAGGAGTGTCTTGAAATGTAGGTTACACATTTTTTTGCAGTTCAGAAAAGTGCAAACTACATTACCCAAAATGTAGTATAATGTTGTTTCCACTTTACACTACCATAATAAAGGGTGGGAAAAAATCATTGTGGCTTGCTTAGAGCATCTACAATCGGACCCCATATCCGCCCCAAACACTCGCCTATCTGGTCACTGTCTAGACAAGAAATTGACACCCAACCGAGCGCCCCATATTCAGCCCAAACATCCGGACTCACCGGCAACCCTATATTTAGCCCATATGTGGGGCGAATATAGGGACTGTTGGGGAACGTAGCAATGATTCAAGATTTTCTACGCATCACCAAGATCAATCTATGGAGATTCAAGCAACAAGAGAGGGAGAGGATGAGCATCTTCATACCTTTGAAGATCGCTAAACGGAAGCGTCACTAGAACGCGGATGATGGAGTCGTACTCGCGGCGATTCAAATCGCGGAAGATCCGATCTAACGCCGAACGGACAGTGTCTCCGTGTTCAACACACGTACAGCCCGGGGACATCTCCTCCTTCTTGATACAGCAAGGGCAGAGGAGAAGTTGAGGGAGAGCTCCGGCAGCACGACGACGTGGTGGAGGTGCTTACAGTTCTCCGGCAGGGCTTCGCCAAGCACTACGGAGGAGGAGGTGGAGTTGGAGAGGGGGAGGGCTGCGCCAGGGGAAGGGTATGGCAGCCCTCCCATTACCCAACTATTTATAGGGGAAGGGGAGAGGGGCCCGTCCCCTTTAGATCTCATCTAAGGGGGGGGGGGGCGGCCAAGGGGGGAGCTTGCCCCCCAAGTTGGTGGGAGGCGCCCCCACCCCCTAGGGTTTTCAACCCTAGGCGCCTTGGGCCCTGGGGGCGCACCAGCCCACTAGGGGGCTGGTTCCCACTCTTGTTCAGCTTATTTAGTCCCCCGTGGCAGGTGGACCCACTCGGTGGACCCCCGGACACCTTTCGGTGGTCCCGGTACAATACCGGTAACCCCCGAAATTATTCCGGTGACTGAAACTGGACTTCCCATATATAAATCTTTACCTCCGGACCATTCAGGAACTCCTCATGACGTCCGGGATCTCATCCCGGACTCCGAACAACATTCGGTAACCGCATACTAATTCCCATAACAACTCTAGCGTCACTGAGCCTTAAGTGTGTAGACCCTACGGGTTCGGGAATCATGCAGACATGACCGAGACAGCTCTCCGGCCAATAACTAACAGCAGGATCTGGATACCCATGTTGGCTCCCACATGTTCCATGACGATCTCATCGGATGAACCACGATGTCGGGGATCCAATCAATCCTGTATACAATTCCCTTTGTCAATCGGTATGTTACTTGCCCGAGACTCGATTGTCGGTATCCCAATACCTCGTTCAATCTCGTTACCAGCAAGTCACTTTACTCATTCCATAATGCATTATCCCGTGACTGACTACTTCGTCACATTGAGCTCATTATGATGATGCATTACCGAGTGGGCCCAGAGATACCTCTCTGTCATACGGAGTGACAAATCCCAGTCTCGATTCGTGCCAACCCAACAGATACTTTCAGAGATACCTGTAGTGTACCTTTATAGCCACCCAGTTACATTGTGATGTTTGGTACACCCAAAGCATTCCTACGGTATCTAGGAGTTGTATAACCTCATGGTCTAAGGAAATGATGCTTGACATTAGAAAAGCTTTTAGCAAACGAACTACGCGATCTTGTGCTATGCTTAGGATTGGGTCTTGTCCATCACATCATTCTCCTAATGATGTGATCCCATTATCAATGACATCTAATATCCATGGTCAGGAAACCATAACCATCTATTGATCAACGAGCTAGTCAACTAGAGGCTCACTAGGGACATGTTGTGGTCTATGTATTCACACATGTATTACGGTTTCCGGTTAATACAATTATAGCATGAACAATAGACAATTATCATGAACAAGGAAATATAATAATAACCATTTTATTATTGCCTCTAGGGCATATTTCCAATAGTCTCTCACTTGCACAAGAGTCAATAATCTAGTTACATTGTGATGAATCGAACACCCATAGAGTTCTGGTATTGATCATGTTTTGCTCGTGGAAGAGGTTTAGCCAACGGATCTGCGACATTCAGATCCGTATGCACTTTACAAATATCTATGTCTCCATCTTGAACATTTTCACGAATGGAGTTGAAGCGACGCTTGATATGCCGGGTCTTCTTGTGAAACCTGGGCTCCTTGGCAAGGGCAATAGCACCAGTGTTGTCACAGAAGAGAGTCATCGGGCCCGACGCTTTGGGAATAACTCCTAGGTCGATAATGAACTCGTTCATCCATATTGCTTCATGTGCTGCCTCCGAGGCTGCCATGTACTCCGCTTCACATGTAGATCCCGCCACGACGCTCTGCTTGCAACTACACCAGCTGACCGCCCCACCATTCAAAATATACACGTATCCAGTTTGTGACCTGGAGTCATCCAGATCTGTGTCGAAGCTAGCATCGACGTAACCCTTTACGATGAGCTCTTCGTCACCTCCGTAAACGAGAAACATATCCTTAGTCCTTTTCAAGTACTTCAGGATATTCTTGATTGCTGTCTAGTGTTCGATGCCGGGATTACTTTGGTACCTCCCTACCAAACTTATGGCAAGGTTTACATCAGGTCTGGTACACAGCATGTCATACATAATAGACCCTATGGCTGAGGCATAGGGGATGACACTCATCTTTTCTCTATCTTCTGTCGTGGTCAGGCTTTGAGTTGTGCTCAATCTCATACCTTGCAAAATAGGCAAGAACCCCTTGGACTGATCCATATTGAACTTCTTCAATATCTTATCAAGGTATGTGCTTTGTGAAAGACCTATGAGGTGTCTCAATCTATCTCTATAGATCTTGATGCCTAATATGTAAGCAGCTTCTCCAAGGTCCTTCACTGAAAAACATTTATTCAAGTAGGCCTTTATGCTTTCCAAAAGTTCTATATCATTTCCCATCAATAGTATGTCATCCACATATAATATGAGAAATGCTACAGAGCTCCCACTCACTTTCTTGTAAACGCAGGCTTCTCCATAAGTCTGCATAAACCCAAACGCTTTGATCATTTCATCAAAGCGAATGTTCCAACTCAGAGATGGTTGCATCAGCCCATAGATGGAGCGCTGGAGCTTGCATACCATGTTAGCATTCTTAGGATCGACAAAACCTTCTGGCTGCATCATATACAATTCTTCCTTAAGGAAGCCGTTAAGGAATGTCGTTTTGACGTCCATTTGCCATATTTCATAATCATAGAATGTGGCAATTGCTAACATGATTCGGACGGTCTTCAGCTTCGCTACGGGTGAGAAGGTCTCACCATAGTCAACCCCTTGAACTTGTCGATAACCCTTAGCGACAAGCCGAGCTTTATAGATGGTCACATTACCATCTGTGTCAGTCTTCTTCTTAAATATCCATTTATTTTTTATAGCTCGCCGATCATCGGGCAAGTCTGTCAAAGTCCATACTTTGTTTTCATACATGGATCCTATCGTTGATTTCATGGCTTCAAGCCATTTGTTGGAATCTGGGCCCGCCATCGCTTCTTCATAGTTCGAAGGTTCACCGTTGTCTAACAACATGATTTCCAGGACAGGGTGATGACCCACAAGTATAGGGGATCTATCATAGTCCTTTCGATAAGTAAGAGTGTCGAACCCAACGAGGAGCAGAAGGAAATGACAAGCAGTTTTTAGTAAGGTATTCTCTGCAAGCACTGAAATTATAGGTAACAGATACTTTTGTGATAAGATAATTTGTAACGGGCAACAAGCAATGAAAGTAAATAAGGTGCAGCAAGGTGGCCCAATCCTTTTTGTAGCAAAGGACAAGCCTGGACAATTTCTTATAATGAGAAAAGCGCTCCCGATGACACATGGGAATTATCGTCAAGCTAGTTTCATCATGCTCATATGATTTGCGTTCGGTACTTTGATAATTTGATATGTGGGTGGACCGGTGCTTGGGTACTGCCCTTTCTTGGACAAGCATCCCACTTATGATTAAATCCTATTGCAAGCATCCGCAACTACAAAAGAAGTATTAAGGTAAACCTAACCATAGCATGAAACTAGTGGATCCAAATCAGCCCCTTACGAAGCAACACATAAACTAGGGTTTAAGCTTCTGTCACTCTAGCAACCCATCATCTACTTATTACTTCCCAATGCCTTCCTCTAGGCCCAAATAATGGTGAAGTGTCATGTAGTCGACGTTCACATAACACCACTAGACGAGAGACAACATACATCTCACCAAAATATCGAACGAATACCAAATTCACATGACTACTAATAGCAAGACTTCACCCATGTCCTCAGGAACAAACATAACTACTCACAAAGCATATTCATGTTCATGATCAGAGGAGTATTAATATGCATTAAGGATCTGAACATATGATCTTCCACCAAGTAAACCAATTAGCATCAACTACAAGGAGTAATCAACACTACTAGCAACCCACAGGTACCAATTTGTGGTTTTGATACAAGATTGGATAAAAGAGATGAACTAGGGTTTTGAGTGGAGATGGTGCTAGTGAAGATGTTGATGGAGATTGACCCCCTCCCGATGAGAGGATCGTTGGTGATGACGATGGTGATGATTTCCCCCTCCCGGAGAGAAGTTTCCCCGACAGAACAGCTCCGCCGAAGCCCTAGATTGGTTCCGCCAAGGTTCCGCCTCGTGGCGGCGGAGTTTCGTCCCGTGAGCTTGCTTTTGATTTTTTTTCCAGGGTAAAAGCCTTCATACAGCAAAAAAGGGGCACCGGAGGGCCAACAGGGGGCCCAGGAGACAGGGGCGCACCCAGTAGGAGGGGGCGCCCCCACACTCCTGGCCAGGGTGTGGGCCCCCTCTGGTATTTTCTTTGCTCAATAATTCTTATTAATTCCAAAAGTGACTTCCGTGGAGTTTCAGGATTTTTGGAGATGTGCAGAATAGGTTTCCAATATTTGCTCCTTTTCCAGCCAGAATCCTAGCTGCCGGCATTCTCCCTCTTCATGGTAAACCTTGTAAAATAAGAGAGAATAGCCATAAGTATTGTGACATAATGTGTAATAACAACCCATAATGCAATAAATATTGATATAAAAGCATGATGCAAAATGGACGTATCACAGAGTTGCCATACCATTCTGGTGTGGAATGTGTCCTTGTGGACCTACAAAGTTCGGTAGCAACTTGATTCGAAGTACCTTGATCATCATCATTAACTTCCTCTCTAGTCGGTGCAGGCACCACAGAAACATCTTCCTGAGCTGCACTACTTTCCGGTTCAAGAGGCAGTACTTCATCAGTTCTACTTTCCTCCCACTTACTTCTTTCGAGAGAAGCTCTTTCTCCAGAAAGGACGCATTCTTGGCAACAAAGATCTTGCCTTCGGATCTGAGGTTGAAGGTATAACCAATGGTTTCCTTAGGGTATCCTATGAAGACGCATTTTTCCGACTTGGGTTCGAGCTTTTTTGGTTGAAGTTTCTTGACATAAGCATCGCATCCCCAAACTTTTAGAAACAACAGCTTAAGTTTCTTCCCAAACCATAATTCGTACGGTGTCGTCTCAACAGATTTAGACGGTGCCCTATTTAAAGTGAATGTGGCTGTCTCTAAAGCGTATCCGCAAAATGATAGCGGTAAATCGGTAAGAGACATCATAGATCGCACCATATCCAATGGAGTGCGATTACGATGTTCGGACATACCATTACGCTGAGGTGTTCCAGGCAGCGTGAGTTGTGAAACAATTCCACATTTCCTTAAGTGCGTACCAAACTCGTGACTCAAATATTCACCCCCACGATCTGATTGTAAGAACTTTATTTTCTTGTCACGTTGATTCTCCACCTCACTCTAAAATTCCTTGAACTTTTCAAAGGTCTCAGACTTGTGTTTCATTAAGTAGACATACCCATATCTACTTAAGTCATCAGTGAGGGTGAGAACATAACGATAGCCACTATGAGCCTCAATGCTCATTGGACCGCACACATCAGTATGTATGGTTTCCAACAAGTTGGTTGCTCGCTCCATTGTTTCGGAGAACGAAGTCTTGGTCATCTTGCCCATGAGGCATGGTTCGCATGTGTCAAATGATTCATAATCAAGAGACTCCAAAAGTCCATCTGCATGGAGTTTCTTCATGCGTTTGACACCAATGTGACCAAGGCGGCAGTGCCACAAGTATGTGGGACTATCATTATTAACCTTACATCTTTTGGTATTCACACTATGAATATGTGTAACATGACATTCGAGATTTAGTAAGAATAAACCATTGACCAGCGGGGCATGACCATAAAACATATCTCTCAAATAAATATAACAACCATTATTCTCGGATTTAAATGAGTAGTCATCTCGCATTAAACGAGGTCCAGATACAATGTTCATGCTCAAAGCTGGCACAAATAACAATTATTGAGGTTTAAAACTAATCCGGTAGGTAAATGTATAGGTAGCGTGACGACGGCGATCACATCGACCTTGGAACCATTCCCGACGCGCATCATCACCGCGTCCTTCGCCAGTTTCCGCTTATTCCACAACTCCTGTTTTGAGTTACAAATATGAGCAACCGCACCGGTATCAAATACCCAGGAACTACTACGAGTACTGGTAAGGTACACATCAATAACATGTATATCACATATACCTTTGGTGTTACCGGCCTTCTTCTCTGCTAAGTACTTGGGGCAGTTCCACTTCCAGTGACCATTTCCCTTGCAATAAAAGCACTGACTCTCAGGCTTGGGTCCATTGTTTGGCTTCTTCCCGGCAACTGATTTACCGGGCGCGGCAACTCCCTTGCCGTCCTTCTTGAAGTTCTTTTTACCCTTGCCTTTCTTGAAACTAGTGGTATTATTCACCATCAACACTTGATGTTCCTTTTTGATTTCCACCTCCGCTGATTTTAGCATTGAATATAACTCGGGAATGGACTTCTCCATCCCCTTCATATTGTAGTTCATCACAAAGCTCTTGTAGCTAGGTGGGAGAGACTGGAAGATCCTGTCAATGATCGAGTCATCTAGGAGATTAACTCCCAACTGAGACAAACAATTGTGTAACCCGGACATAGTGAGTATATGCTCACTGACAGAACTGTTTTCCTCCATCTTACAACTATAGAACTTGTCGGAGACTTCATATCTCTCGACCCGGGCATGAGCTTGGAAAACTATCTTCAGCTCTTGGAACATCTCATATGCTCCGTGCTACTCAAAACGTTTTTGGAGCCCCGGTTCTAAGCTGTAAAGCATGCCACACTGAACCAGGGAGTAATCATCACTACGCGACTGCCAGGCATTCATAATGTCTAGAGTTGCTGGGAAAATGGGTGCTTCACCTAGTGGTGCTTCTAGGACATATGCTTTCTTGGCAGCTATGAGGATGATCCTCAAGTTCCGGACCCAGTCCGTATAGTTGCTACCATCGTCTTTCAGCTTGGTTTTCTCTAGGAATGTGTTGAAGTTGAGGGCAACATTAGCATGGCCATTTGATCTACAAGACATATTGCAAAGATTTTAGACTATGCACACGATAATTATGTTCATCTAATCAAATTATTTAATGAACTCCCATTCAGATAGACATCCCTCTAGTCATCTAAGTGATACATGATCCGAGTCAACTAGGCCGTGTCCGATCATCACGTGAGACGGACTAGTCATCATCGGTGAACATCTTCATGTTGATCGTATCTACTATACGACTCATGTTCGACCTTTCGGTCTCTTGTGTCCGAGGCCATGTCTGTACATGCTAGGCTCGTCAAGTCAACCTAAGTGTTTTGCATGTGTAAATCTGGCTTACACCCATTGTATGCGAACGTTAGAATCTACACACTCGATCATCACATGGTGCTTCGAAACAACGAACTTTCGCAATGGTGCACAGTTAGGGAGAACACTTTCTTGAAATTTTATGAGGGATCATCTTATTTATGCTACCGTCGTTCTAAGCAAATAAGATGTAAACATGACAACATCACATGCAAATCATAAAGTGACATGATATGACCAATATCATTTTGCGCCTTTGATCATCATCTTCGAGGCGCGACATGATCACCTTCGTCACCGGCATGACAACATGATCTCCATCATCATGATCTCCATCATCGTGTCTTCATGAAGTTGTCTCGCCAATTATTACTTCTACTACTATGGCTAATGGTTAGCAATAAAGTAAAGTAATTACATGGCATTATCATTGACACACAGGTCATACAATAAATTAAGACAACTCCTATGGCTCCTGCCGGTTGTCATACTCATCAACATGCAAGTCGTGATTCCTATTACAAGAACATGATCAATCTCATACATCACATATCATTCATCACATTCTTTTGGCCATATCACATCACATAGCATACCCTGCAAAAACAAGTTAGACGTCCTCTAATTGTTGTTGCATGTTTTACATGGCTGCTATGGGTTTTTAGCAAGAACGTTTCTTACCTACGCAAAAGCCACAACAGTGATATGCCAATTGCTATTTACCCTTCATAAGGACCCTTTTCATCGAATCCGATCCGACTAAAGTGGGAGAGACAGGCACCCGCTAGCCACCTTTATGCAACAAGTGCATGTCAGTCGGTGGAACCTGTCTCACGTAAGCGTACGTGTAAGGTTGGTCCGGGCCGCTTCATCCCACAATACCGCCAAAACAAGATATGACTAGTAACGACAAGCAAATTAAACAAACCAACGCCCACAACTACTTGTGTTCTACTCGTGCATAGAATCTACGCAATAGACCTAGCTCATGATGCCACTGTTAGGGAACGTAGCAATAATTCAAAATTTTCTACGCATCACCAAGATCAATCTATGGAGATTCTAGCAACAAGAGAGGGACAGGATGAGCATCTTCATACCTTTGAAGATCGCTAAGCGGAAGCGTCACTAGAACGCGGATGAGGGAGTCGTACTCGCGGCGATTCAAATCGCGGAAGATCCGATCTAACACCGAACGGACGGCGCCTCCACGTTCAACACACGTACAACCTAGGGACGTCTCCTCCTTCTTGATCCAGCAAGGGGAGAGGATAAGTTCAGGGAGAGCTCCGGCAGCACGACAGCATGGTGGAGGTGCTTGCAGTTCTCCGGCAGGGCTTCGCCAAGCACTAAGGAGGAGGAGGTGGAGGTTGAGAGGGGGAGGACTGCGCCAGGGTAAGGGTATGGCAGCCCTCCCACCCCCCACTATTTATAGGGGGGAGGGGAGAGGGGCCCGGCCCCCTTATATCTCATCTAGGGGGGGGGGGGCAAGGGGGGAGCTTGCCCCCCAAGTTGGTGGGAGGCGCCCCCACCCCCTAGGGTTTTCAACCCTAGGCACCTTGGGACCTTGGGGGGGCGCACCAGCCCACTAGGGGGCTGGTTCCCACCCTTGTTCAGCCCATTTAGTCCCCCGTGGTAGGTGGACCCACCCAGTGGACCCCCGAACACCTTTCGGTGGTCCCGACACAATACCGGTAACCCTCGAAATTATTCTGGTGACTGAAACTGGACTTCCCATATATAAATCTTTACCTCCGAACCATTCCGGAACTCCTCGTAACGTCCAGGATCTCATCCGGGACTCCGAACAACATTCGGTAACCGCATACTAATTCCCATAATAACTCTAGCGTCACCGAACCTTAAGTGTGTAGACCCTACGGGTTCGGGAATCATGCAGACATGACCGAGACAGCTCTCCAGCCAATAACTAATAGCGGGATCTGGATACCCATGTTGGCTCCCACATGTTCGACGATGATCTCATTGGATGAACCATGATGTCGGGGATTCAATCAACCCCGTATACAATTCCCTTTGTCAATCGGTACGTTACTTGCCCGAGATTCGATCGTCGGTATCCCAATACCTCGTTCAATCTCGTTACCGGCAAGTCACTTTACTCGTTCCGTAATGCATGATCACGTGACTGACTACTTAGTCACATTGAGCTCATTATGATGATGCATTACCGAGTGGGCCCAGAGATACCTCTCCGTCATACGGAGTGACAAATCCCAGTCTCGATTCATGCCAACCCAACAGATACTTTCGGAGATACATGTAGTGTACCTCTATAGCCACCCGGTTACGTTGTGCGTTTGGTACGCCCAAAGCATTCCTACGGTATCCGGGAGTTGCACAATCTCATGGTCTAAGGAAATGATACTTGACATTAGAAAATCTTTTAGCAAACGAACTACACGATCTTGTGCTATGCTTAGGATTGGGTCTTGTCCATCACATCATTCTCCTAATGATGTGATCCTGTTATCAATGACATCTAATGTCCATGGTCAGGAAACCATAACCATCTATTGATCAACGAGCTAGTCAACTAGAGGCTCACTAGGGACATGTTGTGGTTTATGTATTCACACATGTATTACTGTTTCCGGTTAATACAATTATAGCATGAACAATAGACAATTATCATGAACAAGGAAATATAATAATAATCATTTTATTATTGCCTCTAGGGCATATTTCCAACAGGGACGCCCAGATGCGCCACCATGTCAGACCCGACCCACTCTGGCCCACCTGATCGCACATAAATTTGATCCTATCCGCATTCCGGATGAACCCTAGCCGCATTCCACTCCACTCCACTCCCCTCCCCTCCAATCCTCCCCCTTCTTTGACAAGCTCCTGTCCAGCGATCTCCCACCTTTCTAGAATGGCGGGCAGCGGATGTGAGTCCTACACCTCCAGATCTGTTAACCCGGAGCTTGTCCCACGCAGCCCTGAGGAGAAGATTGCCCTCCGCCTTGCTCTGCGTCGCTCCCGGGAGGAGGCTGGCCGATGGCAGCCGGTCGGACTCCTTCCGCCAGGAATCCATTGCGTTTGCCCAAATGTCGCATGGATCTGGCGTGAAGCGTGCCGCCGCTGCCTCACCAGATGTAGTGCAGTCTGTCTAGCGTCCGAACATGGTGGCAGATGTGCAGCCGCTTCATTGGCGCATCCAGGCAAATATGGCACATCGTGCCCGCCATGCAAGGCAGCGCTGACAGCCTCTCTTGGCAGATGTTGTCGAGGCGGAGTCGCACTCTCCGACACCGTATATGGTGCACGACCACCACATACGCCGCAGCTGTGTCATGATGAACATGGCTGGCTGCGACCACGACAGATCTATCATCGATCTCACATCCACCGGCGAAGTGCAGGCGACGAGTTCTGACAAGAAGAGTAGGGCATGGGAGATGGCGGTGACTCGAGTTCCGTGAGCAGGTACATGTTCCATGTCCTCCTCTACCTCGCCTGCGATCGGAGCAACACTTCGAGGGGTGCAGCCGGCTGACGGACATGGGCAAGGCGGAGCCGGACGAGCTTCGTTTAGATTAGGTTTCATGTGTAATAATAAATAAGGATGTGATGATTTGAAAATGGGATACCCGATTATGAAGGAAAAATTCTGTGTGTTGTCCAGTCACTGTATGCGAATGCATCCGGGCACGTCCACGCGTGTTTGGGCGACCGGAATTTGGTACTTTCGGTTGCAGGCGCTCTTACTGGACATGAGTCAATCCAAAGTGCAAACTCGGACGCTCGGCCAGGCCTCCGGCCCTGCTCCGCACAAGAGTAAAAGACACAGCTAAAAGAAAATGAGTTTTTTTTTAAAAAGATATCATGGCTAGCTTTATTAACCTTATGAAGCAAAAAATGGTTTACATGGTTCGCGAGGGTACCTAGTAAAGTAAAAACTTGGGAGGATCACCGTCGCAGGTACAAGACGGTTTATAATTTTATAATAAAAAACAGTCTGTACATTGGTTTCCATTTTTCTAAGGCTCTACAACGCGGCTCCGGAGTCCGGAACGGCGGTTCCCATCGGCCCCTCCATCCATGTCGACGCAGCAAAGGCAGGCGAGGCGAGCGCTTCTCCTTTCCGTCCAAGCTCGTCAGCTAGCTAGCATAGCGTAGGAGTGAAGCTGCGAGGAATCCTTCCTTTTCGCCCGCCCGATTCGCTGCTCTCACGCTGAGCACGAACCAGGTTTCAGGTTTGGTCAGGTTGGTTGCCCGAGTTGGGCTGGGCAGGCAAACCCAATTCTGTTCCGCACGCACAGCCCCGCGTCCGGCAGCGCTGTACTACTACCGTTTTCTCAGATTTCCTTCTCTCCATTCCACGCACGGAGAAAAATATCAGGAGCGAGCGGGCGTCAGAGTCAGCTGGTGGGCTGCAGCGTGTGGGGCCGCTGCCACGAACGAGTTGCGTTATATATAAGCGGAGGTGAACAGTACCAGCACCACCATCGACCATCTCCGGCTCGCTCGTCGCATACCCCCACCATCCCATCCTCCCTCCCCCCGACCGATTTTGACGACTCCTTTGACCTCTCGCGCTGTCCCTCCCCGCCCCGCCTGCGTCGCCGCGCCGAGCTCCAGGCGCCCCCGCCCCCTGGTTGGTGGATTCCATGGCCAACAGCAACCTCCCCCGCCGGATCATCAAGGTGCGTGCGATTCCGATCGCCCCCTCCCTCCCTCCCCCCCGCCTGCCAGATCTGTCCTCCGTTTCGCTTCTAAAATCCGTCCGCGCCGCGCGCCTAACCCTTTCCGAATTTGGATCTGCGCCTGCAGGAGACGCAGCGGCTGCTCAGCGAGCCAGGTTCGTTCTCCTTCTCGCACACAGAGAATTCTGGCCGATTTCGGCGCCTCCCCGGTGTTTGTCGTTCTGATTCGTGTGTGTGTGTGTCGATCCGTGCAGCGCCCGGGATCAGCGCCTCGCCGTCGGAGGAGAACATGCGCTACTTCAATGTCATGGTCCTTGGCCCCGCGCAGTCGCCCTACGAAGGTATCGTTTGTTTCCCCTGATGAAATAGTGCGCCTGCCAGTATTACGTGCGCTCTATATCCTGTAATGTTATGGGGGTGGGTACACGGATACGTAGTGTCGGTGTCCTTCCTTGGCTGCAATTGTCGTTGCTGTATTCTGATTACCTGTATATTATGTAGCATCTCTTTGTGGCCTTTCTATGTGCTATCTTCTGCTCGTAAAAGTTTCTGCAGATGTGTTGTAAAACAGCATGGATGGTAATGCTGCCAGTATGATCACCTAGGGGCGTTGCTCTAGTGCCACGGCTGCTGTACGCCTGTAAACTTATGTTGTCTGAGCACCGAACAGCTTATAGCAGTAGTGTCGCCATCATGTGCTGGTTCAGTTCCATTTTGTTTTGGTGGTGGTTGCCATGCTTCTAGTGTCCTTGTAAGAAAAGCTTACATATCCGTTGTAAGAAAGGTTACACATCCATGCTGTGCTTGCACTTTGTTGGTTATACGCCAAAGTGGCTTTGCGTATCCATTGGGGTTGTAGATGGTTGGCACATAGGACTGCATGAACCTGCTTTCTATCTGTACTACAAGTTATGCCACATAGGAAGACCGCCCTTTGCATTTACGCCTGCTATAAGTGTACCCATGATATGTGTGACAAGTTTTGACTCCTTCACGCTAGATCTATGACATTGACATATTAATCTATTAGCCCATGAAAATTGACCATATTGGTGTTATAAATGTTGTGTGTAACTAATAAATGGCAGAAATAACACCTTGTTTTCTATTGTTGGATGGTTGGAGAGTACCATTTGTCACTTTACTGCTTAAGCTTATGATGTGCTCTAATTTTAATGGCCTCACTTTTATGGCAAGCCACAAGTTGTCTAAAGCTTAGCTGTGGCAAAATTAGCCTTGAAAGTTCGTAGTTCACTTGCCTTGCCACTTGGTATGTCATATCTGATTATGTTTGACATTTTTATTGCGGCAAACATTCTTTTTCTTATTCGTCTATATCTGGCCTCCTGATTTTGTTTCTTCTGCCATGTCTTGGACAGGTGGAGTCTTCAAGCTTGAACTTTTCTTACCTGAGGAATATCCGATGGCTGCTCCTAAAGTAAACTTTTATTTATTGAGTATAAGTTAGTTTTTGTTTAAAGAGCTATTAGTGGAAACTTATAGTACCGTGATGGATGTGCTTGTCTTGGTAAAGTCCTTGATGTAAATTTCGGTTTGTTTCCTAGTTGTTGCGAATCATTATGTTCAAAATCTATCATGGTGATCTTGGCAAAGTTTGTATGGCACTAAAATTCTAGAATGGGGATGGGCTGCCATCTCCTTCTCCTTTGCCTGGTCTCTTTCGTACAATTATACCCGTGGCTAACTGAACTAGCAGATTGTTTCTGTTGTGGTAAAGAAGTATGATGATAGTTATTCCAACAACCATGAAGTTGGAATGTAACATCACTATGTGAATCTTCCTGCTATGTTTCAACCTTGTTTCATTCATGTATATTACATCTTTTGGGTGGTGCCATTGTTTGTTCTTGACATGTTCTATTCTTTGACTTGCACACCATCATGGTGACCAGGAATACAGCGATAGTCAAGTAGCATGCTGCTAATTCTTGTACTATCCATACTAGTAAATTTGTCTTTCTATTCACTTCGTTCATCCTCTGTACAGAGTTCAACACTTTACTTATTTGGCAGTGTTATATGGAACTCTCTATACATGTGAACCGTAATATAATGAGCAACATCTCAGAATGTTAGTTGTTGCTATCATGTTGAGCATCTAGTTCTGGTTTGCGAACTACTCCCTCCGTCGCATAATATAAGACGTTATTACATCCAATATACTCGGGTGTAATAACGTCTTATATTATGGGACGGAGGGAGTATGTCCTTTTTCTGCTGTACTTTTCTATTTGTTGTCACTGGTGTGTGAGGCTTTCTGATGGACATCATTCTTTTATTGTTTCTGATGCAGGTTAGGTTTCTCACAAAAATATACCATCCCAACATTGACAAGGTATGCAACTGATATTATTAGCGGAACATCATTTTGAATAAGAGCGTCTCATTTCTGATGGATGTAAACTGCAGCTTGGTAGAATATGCCTCGACATCCTAAAGGACAAGTGGAGTCCAGCTCTTCAGATACGCACTGTTCTTTTGAGGTAAGCACTGCTGACTTCCATTGCACCTTTGCCAAATAGTTTTGTTCTTGTTGACCTATCATGCATTCATGGTAAATATTATACTATCGTATTTCCAGAGGGATGTTTCTGGTATTTGTATTGTCGACGATATTAGTGTACTACTTCACTGCCACTTGACAATATTTCGTCTGCAGCATTCAGGCACTGCTGAGCGCCCCAAACCCAGATGACCCTCTCTCAGAAAACGTCGCAAAACACTGGAAATCCAATGAAGCTGAAGCTGTTGAGACAGGTACTGGGAGACGCTGTCAACAAAGCTACACGCTGAAACTGTGTTTTATGCTCCACTAACCATTTTCTGGATACCTACCTGACATGCCGTTTTCCTCCATTTCTGATTTTCGTGATATCTTAACCTATCATTTCTGCACTTTGCAGCGAAGGAATGGACTCGTATGTATGCCAGTGGTGCATGACAAGCTAACGCTGTTATGGATGTAATAACACCGTGTCATAGTTGGGCCTAATCGAAAACCATTTGCTTGATAAAAACACACTTGAAATGATTTGCGATGGACGAATGTATCCAGAGCGGCATCATTTCCAGTTGGTGGTTGTATTTGTGGTGCGTGTTCTGGCACGCTTCATAACTTGCTGCTTATAGAACACGCTCTGTTTCTCGTTCATCTTCAATTGTTTCTCCAATTAAAAGTATCTGTTGTGATCTGAGTATGTAAGCTCTCCAAATGATAATAGTGGCTCTCTGTTTGTATTTCTCCCCTAAACACCTCTGATGATTTGGTTTTCTTTTGATTTTTTTAGTAATGTTCAATATTTCTTTTTTCAATCTCCAGTTGCTTTGGTTACTTTTTTTTTACTTTTTGGTGAGTTGAACTGCACATACTTATGATTTTTCAAATCAAATGGTTAATGCATGAATCTCGATGAGTAAGATTGGTTCTGAGTGAGGTAAGGTGGGGAGTGCTGTTGTTATACTTTTTGCATTGTTCTCAAGAGGATTGTAGATTAAAGCCAGGTAAGACATCATATTGCAAAAAAAAAAGCATATCTATTGCAAACAATATTTTTTTTCTAGGATCTTGATAGGTGTCACACGTGTGGCACAAACACATGGCAATTCTGAACAGTTTTTTTTGGGTTTCTTTTTTCTTTTCGGATGACAATTTTAGTTGTAAAAACCGTCAGGGTTGTATTGTTTTGTGCCACAAGTGTGGCACTTATCATTTATGTTTTTCTAAGTACGGAGCAAACATTTGGAATTTCTTCCTAATAGTGTATTTTTATTCCTATTTACTTAAACAATTTTGTACAAAGGTCAGGCCTGAGCTAGCCCTTGAAAAGAAAAACCGGTATAAAGGAGTGAAAATTACTAAAATATACTCCCTCTGTCCCAAAATTCTTGGCTTAGATTTGTCTACATATGGATGTATCTATATTCATGTTTTAGTGTTAGATACATCCGTATCTAGATAAATCTAAGACAATAATTTTGGGACGGAGGGAGTATTAGTTAATGCTTCAAATGCGCTTTATTCTTCATTGATACAAGAAGAACCCATTTCAACTCTTCTTTGACGCTCGGGCATCGCACTTCCTATGTGAGGCTCACTGCGTAAAAAACAATGGCGGTAGCGAGCTGGCCCGGTACAATTTAGTTATGGCCAGCACTGGGCGCCGGTGCGCCGGCCGAAAGTTTCGGCCGGTCTGCTTCCAGCCGTCCGATCTGGACGCGCGAGACCGTCATATCCAGCTCCTCTTCAATCTTTTTTTTACCTTATCCTTGCCTCCCGCGCATACAGAGAGGAGCGAGCCAGTCGGGGCCGGCCGAAAGTTTCGGCCGGTCTGCTTCCAGCCGTCCGATCTGGACGCGCAAGACCGTCAAATCTAGCTCCTCTTCAATCTTTTTTTACCTTATCCTTGCCTCCCGCGCATATAGAGAGGAGCGAGCCAGTCGGGGCCGCCATGGATGCGCGACCGCGAAGCACCGCCGGCTCGCACCGTCCGCCGCGCTATCGCAACCGCACGCCTCGCCGTCGCCGCTCGCCGTCGTCGCGCGCGAGGTTGCCGGCGTCGTGCCCGAGGTGGTCGTCGTGCCCAAGGTCGCCATTGCAGCTCCCCTGACCGCCCCATGGTTGCAGCACCACGGCGCATCGTCGCATCTCCACCATCAGCCGCCGTTGTAGCTCCGCCATCACCGTCGTGCCCCCCATCCCAGCAAATCGACTCCATGGACACGACTTTCCATCTCGCCATTGCTGCTTGTAGCTCCCGCCATTGATGGTTGTAGCATCCACCGATGAAGGTTGTAGCATCGCCGGCGGCCGCTTCCAGCAAAAGAACGCTAGGGGTTATTGCTTCACGCCTAGACAGTTGTAGCATCGCCGCTGCTGCTCGCAGCTCCTCGCACCGCCGGTTTCAGCATCTCCGGCGACCGGTTGTAGCATCCCCATCTGCCGCTCGCAGCTCCTCGCACTGCCTGTTTCGCATCGCCGACGGACGGTTGTAGCAAAGAGCGACTCCGGTTGTAGCAAAAGGCGACGTGGTTGTAGCAAAAATGCGACGCCGGTGGTCGTGGTTGCATCATTTCAGTCATGGTTGTAGCCGCCGCCAGCCACAAAACGCCGATTGTAGCAAAATTCCTCGCCGGTCGAAGCAAAATCCAGCGATGGATGCAGCAAAACTTTGTCAGCAACGTCGCAGTTGTAGCTTCACCATGAAATCATTGTAGCAAAAAATCTTGCCGATCGTAGCAAAATACAGCAAAGGATGTAGCAAAACTTCGTCACCGCCGTCGCGGTTGCAGCTTCGCCATGAAAAATCCTTGCAGCAAATTTTGAGTCGGTAGTAGCAAAACTGGATAACGGTTGTAGCAAAAAAATCATCACGATACACCCACTCTCCACCGCCCCGCCGTTTGCGCCACCCTCGCCGTTTGAAACATCCCCGGCCAGCATCATGGCCACCATCTAGCACAAAGGGGGCAACTGTGTCGACGTCGATGTTGGGTCACGGCACAGCAGTGTAGAGAAGTCAGAAAAAGTGGGGAGGGGGTGCAGCACCGCAACGGCAAGAGGGGAAGGTGGGCACCGGCCATGGCCACCACATGGCGGAAAAGGAAGGAGATGGGCGTCGTCGGTGGTGCAGCCATGGCGGAGAAGTAGGTGATGGGGAAAAACAGAGGAAGGAGAGAGGAGATCTGTGCCTGGATGGATAAGGAAAAAGGGATGGGTGGATGAGCTGTGTGTGGCCCCGTGAGCGTCGCTCGGAAAGCGACCGGCCGAGCGTTCGGCCGGTGCGCCGAAGCGAAACGTTTCCCTTTAGTTATAGCTTCTACAGGAATTGGTTTTGGGAACCTTTTTCGGCCCCTTTTTTTCCTTTTATGTTCTTTGTAGTTTTTTTATATTTTTATATTTTTATATTGTGGATTTTATAAAAAATGACAAAATCCTAAATATCTTTAAAATTTAAAATTATGTTCCTAAGTTTCAGAAAATGTTTGTATTTTATCAATAAATACTCATCAATTTAAAATAAGTCTGGTTTTCTCAGAATATTCAATTTTTTAAAAAACTATTTGGACTTCATACTAAAATGTTCAGATTGTTTTTAAAAATAATCACAATAGGTTTAAATAGTGTTCACAGTTTTAGAAAATGTTCTTTTTTTAAAGTATTTCACAAATAGTTCTCAATTTTTAAAAGAAAATGAAAGACGAAAAATTTTAGAGAAAAAAAGGAAAACAGCTCGCTATAGTATGTTCACTATACGGTCCAGCCTAGTCGGTTGCACCCTGTTTGATTCTCTTTTTATAGGTTGGGTTTAATATTATTTGAAAAACTCAGTCGATTAGTAGGAAGTAGAGTATCTAAAGCTAGTGGTGGAGTTAGTTATAAAGTCTCAAGTCATTACATCTTCCCGTTACATGCACATGTATGATTTAAGACTTTATAACTCCGTCATTTATAACTAACTCCACCACTAGCTTTAGATACGCCGTTCCATGGTAATCGACTGAGTTTGATTTCATCTTCAATCATAATTTTATAACTACCAAAATACTACCTACATGTTTTCTCCTCCCAACTTTGCCATATCTAAAAATTATTCTTGGCTCCACCACTTTCTAAGCTTTCATGGGCTTTCTAAGAACAAGCTTGTAATTTTTTGTGATTGGCAATGTATCCGGAGCGATAACAGTCCAAGTTATTAGCAGTGCACTGGTGTACATGATTCAGTATTATGTGAGTCTAACAAAATTCATTGATGCATATGTGAAATATGTTTGTTGTGATATAAAAGTATAAGCTATCCAAAATATGATAGCCGGATCTCAGTTTGTATTTCAACCATGAAAGATTTGAGTTTACTTTAGTAATTTAAATAATCAATATATTTTTCAGTGAATTTATGATATATCCCAGTACTATAAATAACTAGGCATACATTTAAGAACTCAACACTCGACTTTGCATTAAAATGTTAAAACCATTACTTTCTCTATTCTACTTTTAAGACCAACTAGACCCGGGGAGAAAACTCAAATGTTTGATTTTGTACTGAAATCATAATTTAGATATTTTTGAAGATGAAATGGAACATCGTTGCTATCATGTATGATTTTCATGGGGTTTAGGGTGCTCAATATTTTCAACAATATTTTTTTGCTTGGTCTTACACATTGTTCTTTGTAATCCTATAGTTTGTGTCAGTGTATTTCTTGAATGCTTCATTTGTTAATCTTTATCTGCACAATTGGAAGCAATGTGTTCTCAATATTTGTGTTTTGGCATGGATATAGATGGAGCTTACAGATGATGACTTTGAGAAGATTACTTATGAAGATACAATTGGAGATTTCATTTTAAAAAATCAAGATAGAATATGCTTTTCAATGCAATTTGAGGCCAATTTGTGTTAATTTTGAATACCACATTTACCCATTTTACATTGACATTTGATGTGCTGCTAAATGAGAAATAATATATTGTATGTAATATAATAAAGTGAGAACATGATTTGGTTATCACATTCTCTATTTTAGGGACTCATTTTGCATTTTGCACTTGAGTCTCATACATGTGTAGTGTGGTAGCAAATGGCAAACATTTGAAAAAGAACATGAAATAGCTTGCAAAGCTTTGCATCAAACAGTATCGCCAATACCATGCTTTGATGAACTCCATGCACATATAAAAACCATAAAAATGAGATAACTTCAGTTTTAGTGGCGTTACTGATTGCTTGTATCTGCGTTGGTATTCCCCAGACGAGGAGAGGATGATGCAGCACAACAATGGTAAGTATTTTCCTCAGTTATGAAACCAAGGTTATCAATCCAGGAGGAGAACCAAGCAACACTATGTAAACGGTACTCGCACACAAATAACAAATACTTGCAACCCAACGCGTAAGAGGGGTTGTCAATCCCTCCTCGGTATGAGATAGATTAAATTATATGAGATCGGATAAATAGATCTAGCAAAAACACAAAATCAAATAAATAAAGAAAAAGTGCACCAAGGTATTTTTGAGTTTTTGGAATAATAGATCTGAAAACAATATGATAAATGATAGACCCGGGGGCCGTAGATTTCACTAGTGGCTTCTCTTGAGAAAATAGCATATGGTGGGTAAACAAATTACTGTTGGACAATTGATAGAAGAGTAAATAATTATGACGATATCCAAGGCAATGATCATGTATATAGGCATCACATCCAAGATTAGTAGACCGACTCCTGCCTGCATCTACTACTATTACTCCACACATCGACCGCTATCCATCATGCATCTAGTGTATTAAGTTCATGGAGAAACAGAGTAATGCAATAAGAATGATGACATGATGTAGACAGGATCTATTCATGTACGAATAGACCCCATCTTTTTATCCTTAATAGCAATGATACATGCGTGCCTCGCTACCCCTTCTGTCACTGGGTGAGGACACCGCAAGATCGAACCCATCACAAAGCACCTCTTCCCATTGCAAGAAAAATCAATCTAGTTGGCCAAACCAAACCAAAGTTTCGGAGAAGAAATATGAGGCTATAAAAATCATGCATATAAGAGATCAAAGAAGACTCAAATAATATTTCATAGATAGAACTGATCATAAACTCGCAATTCATCAAATCCCAATAGACACACCGCAAAAAGTCATTTCATCAAATAGATCTCCAAGAACATCAAGGAGAACATTGTATTGAGAATCAAAAAGACAGAAGAAGCCATCTAGCTACTGCATACGGACCAGTAGGTCTGTGGTAAGCTACTCACGCATCATTGGAGGAGCGCCAATGAGGATGATGAACCCCTTCGTGATCATGTTTCCCTCCGGCAAGGTGCCAAAATAGAACTATAGATTGGATCTCGTGGTTCTGGAACTTGCGGTGGCTGGAATTGTGTTTCGTCGACTCCCCTAGGGTTTCTAGAATATTTGGGTATTTATAGAGCTGAGAGGCGGTGGAAAGGACTCCCGTGAACCCCACTACCCACCTAGGCGCGCCAGGGTCCTCTAGCGCGCCCTGGTGTCTTGTGGGCCCCATGGGCCTCCTCTTGTGCACTTCCTTGGCTCCCAAGTTGTCTTATGGGCAGAAAAAATCTCCACTGCGTTTGGACTCCGTTCGATATGGATATTCTGCGAAGTAAAAAACAAGCAAAAATAGCAACTGGCACTGGGCACTATGTCAATAGGTTAGTCCTAAAAAATGATATAAAGTTGCTATAAAATGAGTATAAAACATCCAAGAATTATAATATAACAGCATGGAACAATAAAAAATTATAGATACGTTGGAGACGTAACAACATCCCCAAGCTTATTTCCTGCTCGCCCTCGAGTAGGTAAATGATAAAAACTGAATTTTTTATGTGGAATGCTGCCTAACATGTTCATCACATATTCTTTTCTTTTGTAGCATGGACATTTGGAGTTTTAGATGATTCAAAGCAATAGTCTATATTGACATGAAGATTTCAATACTCAAGCATATCAACAAGCAAGCATGTCTTTGAAAATATCAACACCAAAGAAAGTTATCCCTAGCCCATCATGCTCAATCATTGATCCATTCATGAAACACACTCGAATATTAGCTACATCCAATGCATAAGTATGATCATAGTGCTCCCTAGTTGGTGCTTTATAAGAGAAGATGGAGACTCATTTTTTTTGCATAAAGTAAATAGATAGGCCCTTCTCAGAGGGAAGCAGAGATTTGTAGAGGTGCCAGAGCTCAAGGCTTAAATTGAGAGATAAATATATTTCGAGAGGCATGCTTTTCCTGTCAACGAAAACGACCGAGAATTCCCAATACTTTCCATGCTAGATACATCATAGGATGTTCCCAAGCGTAAAATAAAGTTTATTCCCTTTTCCACCATTCTTTCACAATCCATGGATAACCGTATCCACGGGTGCCTTCCATACGAACAGTATCCGAGGAATTTATCATTTCATAACATAAAGTAACTTTTTTTCATTTCGGGGTTGGGCATCCCTATTACCGCCACACTCTCGTGCAATGACAAGTGAATACACACTCATCTTGAGAATAGCAAGTCTAGCATGAAAAAATATTGGCCACCCCATGGCGCTTCATGAGCAGTACGGGCACACAAAAAGGAAATTGATTTTAAAAATTAGAGTTGGCACATACAGATTTACTTGGAACGGCAAGGAGATACCACATATAGGTAGGTATGGTGGACTCATATGGCACAACTTGGTTTAAGGATTTTGGACGCACAAGTAGTATTCCCACTTAGTACAAGGAAATGCTAGCAAATAAATTGAGAAGCAACCAACCAAAAAGCGAAAATTCTCATGAACGAGCATTAAGCATAACTAACACTAAATAATGCACCACAAGTAGGATGTAATTTCATTGCATAACTATTGACTTTCGTGCTTGCATAGGGAATCACAAACATTAACACCAATATTCTTACTAAAACATAATTACTCACCACCACGACTCACATATTACTATCATCATATCTCAAAACTATTACTAAGAATCAAGTTTTTTTGTCCGATGATCTTTCATGAAAGTTTTTATTATATCCCCCTTGGATATCTATCAGTTTGGTACTATATTAATATATTACCGTTGCTTTTAACAAGCTCCCAAATAAATATATGTGAAGAACATGAGCATAAAAATTTTCATCTCTGAAAATAATATAAGTGAAGCATGAGAGAATTTCTTAAAATATTTACTAACTCTCAAATTAATCTAAGTGAAGCATGAGAGTATTTCTTCAAAAATTAAAGCACCACCGTGCTCAAAAAGAGATAATTGAAGCACTAGATAAATTCCATAGCTCAAAAAATTTAAGTGAAGCACATAGAGCAATTATAACAAATCTTAGCATCATTATGGCTCTCTCAAATAGGTGTGTCCAGCAAGGATGATTGTGAAAAACTAAAAAGCAAAACAATAAAAGACTCATATAATATAAGACTCTCCAAGCAAAACTCATGATATGTGATGAATAAAAATATAGGTCCAAGTAAAATTACCGATGGTTGTTAGAAGAAAGAGGGATGCCTTCCGGGGCATCCCCAAGCTTAGTTATATGGTTCTCCTTGAATACTAAATTGGGGTGCCATGGGCATCCCCAAGCTTAGGATCTTTTCACTTCGTATGCCTTCATCCATTAAGATCTCACCCAAAACTTGAAAACTTCAGTCACACAAAACTTAACAAAACCTTCATGAGATCCGTTAGTATAAGAAAACCAATCTTTGGTTTAAGTACTGTTGCAAACCCATTCATATTTTGTTATTGCATTATACCTACTATATTCTAACTTTACCATGGCCTATACCCCCTGATACAATCCATAGATTCATCAAAACAAGCACACAATGCAATGAAAACAGAATCTATCAAAAACAAAACAATTTGTAAAGACTCAAATTTTACTCATACTTTTGTAACTCCATTTTTTTTTGAAAAATTAGGACAACAGAGGAAATTCATATATCAATCTTGTGTAAAAAATGAGAGTTTATCTCGTCGCTCCAGTGATTTTCAACAATTCTTCTACTGGACGTAAAAGTTTCTATTATTCAACAAGATCAAATCAACTATCACCCAAAGCCATCCTAAAGGCATTACTTGGCACAAACACTAATTATATCATAAAAAACACAATCATAACAGAGGCATAATTGTGTGAATACACAAAAAGAGAAAGAAAAGGGGGAAAACTATTTGATTCATTGGGTTGCCTCCCAATAAGCGATGTCGTTTTATGCCCCTAGCTAGGCATAATGCATAGATTCAAGTATTGTCATCTTTAGTTTTTGCTCGACAGGTTTCCCTCATGATTGATTCATATGGTGGCTTAATTCTTGTTCTAGGTAATTGTTCCATACCCTTTCTTAGTGGAAATTGAAATTTAATATTCCCTTCTTTCATATCAATCACGACACCTATAGTTCGTAAAAACGGTCAACCAAGTATTATAGGACAAGACGGATTGCAATCAATATCGAGAACAATAAAATCTATGGGTACATAGTTCCTATTTGCAAGAATAAGAACATCATTAATTCTTTCGAAAGGTTTTTTATAGTAGAATCCACCAAGTGCAAATTAAGAGAGCATTCTTCAATATTGGTAACACCAAGCACATCACATTGAGATTTCGGAATTGTGGAAACACTAGCATCTAAGTCACATAAAGCAAAGCACTCATGATTTTTGATCTTGAATTTAATGGTAGGTTCCCATTCATCATATAATTTTCTAGGAATTGAAATCTGTAATTCCAACTTTTCTTCTAAAGCTTTCATCACCGCTTCTACATTATGTTTAGTAAAAGCTTTATTTTGTTCATAGGAATTGGGTAAATATAACATGGATTGCAACAAAGAAATACATTCAATCAAGGAGCAACTACCATAATTAAAATCTTTGTAATCCAAAAGAGTGAACACATCAGTAGTTAAAGTTTTGGCCTCTCCAAACCCACTTTTAACAATTTTCTCAACAAGATTTTCACCCTTTGAATTATGGGGATGCCTTCTAGATAAAGTTGACTCTTCTTCAGTCCCTTTATCACCAATTTTAATATTACTAAACAAGTAATCAATAGAAAAACACCAATCATCTTAAGATCTTCATCATTATGGTGAAAGTAATCGGTAGAAAACGCTCTTTCAAGAATTTCTCTTTTAGCTCTAAGCATAGCGGTTCTTTTATTACTTTCATCAATGGAAACATATAAAGCTTTAATTGATTCATTGGCATCAAATTTGGGCGGAAATTTATCTTGAGATTGTCTACATCGTGTGAAATTCTATCAATGCTTCTAGACATATCATCAAGGTTACTCAATTCTTCTTCAAACGTAGTATTGAAAACTTTTTGAGCATCGATAAATTATTTAATATTACTCTCAAGATCAGAGGGATTCCTATTATTATTGTAAGAAAATTACCACAGGAATTTCCATAATTATTAGAGGAATTTCAGGAGAAGGCCTAGGATTAAAATTACCTCTATAAGCATCGTTATTAAAATTGTTTCGTGAGACAAAATTCACATCTATGGGATCACTATTTTGCTCAATCAAAATAGACAAAGGCACATCATTAAGATCAATAGGAGCATTTTTACTACCAACCAATTTCATAAGTGCATCAACCTTTTCACTCAAAGTACTAATTTCTTCAACCAAATTAACTATTTTACTAGTAGGTGCTATTTCAGTATGCCTTTGGGAATAATTTGCCATAATATTATCAAGCAATTTGGTAGCTTCACCCAAGGTAATTTCCATAAAAGTACCACACGCGGCGGAATCTAAAAGATTTCGAGAAACAAAGTTCAATCCCGCACATTTTTTTTGTATAATCATCCATTGATTTAAACCATGAGTAGGACAATTTCTTAGCATCAATTTAATTCTTTCCCAAGATTGTGCAACATGTTCATGTTCAAGTACCTTAAAATTCATTTTTTGATTTCTAAGGGAAATAATTTTCGTGGCGGAAAATACTTAGTAACAAAAGCATCTTTGCACTTATCCCAATAATCTATACTATTGCAAGGCAAAGAAGAAAACCAAATTTTTGCACAATCTCGCAAAGAGAAAGGAAACAACTTTAATTTAACAATATCATTTTCCACATCCTTTTCTTTTGATACCACACAATTCTACAAGTGTTTAGATGGGACACGGCAGTTTCATTAGGAGTATCAGAAAATTTCTCTTTCATAAAAAGATTCAACAAAGCAACATTAATATCATAAGACTCCGCAGTAGCGGCAGGAGGAGCAATCGGAGTACTAATAAAATCATTATTGTTAGTATTGAAAAAATCACACGATTTGGTATTTTCTTGAGACATCGTGACTACACAAACAAGATGACACGTAGACAAAAGATCGAACGAGAAAAAGGTGAACGAAAAAGAAGGCAAATAAAAAGGCAAATATTTTTGTGCTTTTCGTAAAAACATTTTAGAAGTGGAGGAAATGAAAACAAGAGGCAAATATCAGATAATGTAAGTTGTAAGGAGATGAGATTTGTGATTAGGAACCTGATAGACGTTGATGATCTCTCCCCGGCGACGGCGCCAGAAATTCTTTCTTGATTGCTTGTATCTTGGTATTTCCCCCAAGAGGAGAGGATGATGCAACACAATAACGGTAAGTATTTCCCTGAGTTATGAACCCAAGTTTATCAATCCAGTAGGAGAACCAAGCAACACTATGTAAGAAATACTTACACACAAATAACAAATGCTTGCAACCCAACACGTAAGAGGGGTTGTCAATCCCTCCTTGGTATTGAGATAGATTAAATTGTATGATATTGGATAAATATATCTAGCGAAAACACAAAATAAAATAAATAACAAAAAAGAACAACAAGGTATTTTTTGGGTTTTTGGAATAATAGATCTGAAAACAATATGATAAAAGATAGACCCGGGGGGGGGGGGGGGGGCGTAGATTTTGAAGGAAATATGCCCTAGAGGCAAAAATAAAGTTGTTATTTGATATTTCCTTATTACATGATAAATGTTTATTATTCATGCTAGAATTGTATTAACCAAAAACTTGATACATTTGTGGATACATACACAAAATACCGTGTCCCTAGTAAGCCTCTACTAGACTAGCTCGTTAATCAAAGATGGTTAAGTTTCCTAACCATAAACATGTGTTGTCATTTGATAAACAGGGTCACATCATTAGGAGAATGATGTGATGGACAAGAACCATTCGTTAGCTTAGCATTATGATCATTGAGTTCTATTGCTATTGCTTTCTTCATGTCAAATACATATTCCTTTGACTATGAGATTATGCAACTCCTGGATACCAGAGGAATGCCTTATGTGCTATCAAACATCACAATGTAACTGGGTGATTATAAAGATGCTCTACAGGTATCTCCGAAGGTGTTTGTTGGGTGGGCATAGATCGATATTAGAATTTGTCACTCCGAGTATCGGAGAGGTATCTCTGGGCCCTCTCGGTAATGCACATCATAAGAAGCCTTGCAAGCAAAGCGACTAATGAGTTAGTTGCAGGATGATGCATTACGGAATGAGTAAAGAGACTTTCCGGTAACGAGATTGAACTAGGTATGAAGATACCGAAGATTGAATCTCGGGCAAGTAACATACCGATGGACAAAGGGAATAACGTATGTTGTCATAATGGTTTGACCGATAAAGATCTTCGTAGAATATGTGGGAGCCAATATGAGCATCTAGGTTGTGCTATTGGTTATTGACAGGAGAGGTGTCTCGGTCATGTCTACATAGTTCTCGAACCCGTAGGGTCCGCACGCTTAACGTTCGATGACGATATTGTATTATATGAGTTATGTGATTTGGTGACCGAATGTTCTTTGGAGTCCCGGATGAGATCACAGACATGACGAGGAGTCTCTAAATGGTCGAGAGGTAAAGACTAATATATAGGACAATAGTATTCGCACATCGGAAAGCAACGAGTATTTATTGGGTCACCGGAAGGGGTTCCGCGCACCCCCGACAAAAGATATGGGCCTTTTGGGCCAAGAGGGGAAACACACCAGCCACATAGGGGCTGGTGCGCCCCCCATATGGGTTGGTCAAATTGGAGAAGGAAAGGGGAAGGAGGAAAGGAAAAAGGGAATATGATTCCCCCTTCCCCCTCTTCCCTTCCTACTCCGAAAAGGAATAGGAGAGGGGGGTTGGCCGAATTGGGAGAGGACTGAGGGAGTCCTGGATTAGGGGGTATCCGGACAGCCGGACTATATACTTTGGCTGGACTGTTGGACCGTGAAGATACAAGACTCAAGACTCTGTCCCGTGTCCGGATGGGACTCTCCTTTGCGTGGAAGACAAGCTTGGCGATCCGGATATTATATTTCCTTCTTTGTAACCGACTCCATGTAAACCCTAGGCTAGCTCCTTAGAGACAGAATCATAATCATCATAGGCTAGCTCCTAGGGTTTAGCCTCTACGATCTCGTGGTAGATGAACTCTTGTAACACTCATATCGTCAATATCAATCAAGCAGGAAGTAGGGTTTTACCTCCATCGAGAGGGCCTGAGCCTAGGTAAAACATCGTGTCCCTTGCCTCTTGTCACCATTAGCCTTAGACGCACAGATCAGGACCCCCTACCCGAGATCTGCCGGTTTTGACACCGACATTGGTGCTTTCATTGAGAGTTCCTTTGTGTTGTCGATGCGAGGCTTGATGGCTCCTTCAATCATCAACAACACGGTCCAGGGTGAGCCTTTTCTCCCCGGACAGATCTTCATGTTCGGCGGCTTCGCACTACAGGCCAATTCGCTTGGCCATCTGGAGCAGATCGACAGCTACGCCCCTGGCCACCAGGTCAGGTTCGGAAACCTGAACTACACGGCCGATATCTGCGGAGACTTGATCTTCAACGGATTCGGGCCTATGCCAGGAGCGCTGGACAATCACGATGAGCACGGCTTAGACCTGCTGTCAGACAATGCTCGGGATATCGCCCCTACAGGATCGCCAGACTTAAATCCGGGGCAGATTGCATCGCCCAAGGACGGGTGGATGGATCCCACCCCGGAGGCCGCACACCCATCGGTGGTAGAGCCGAACACAGACTTCACCCCCAAGGAAGCCTGTGAAACCGAACCCCCGGACTCGTAACCGGCTGTAGGTTCCGGTCCGCAGCTCGCCGAATCTGGTTGGGCTCCGGTAATGGAGTTCACCACTGCAGATATCTTTCAGCACTCGCCCTTTGGCGACATACTAAACTAGTTAAAGTCTCTCTCTTTGTCAGGGGACTCTTGGCTGAACTATGTCCGGCTTGAGTGGGAAGCAGGCGACGAAGGAATTCGTTGCCCACCCACCACCCACATCATTGCCACGGTCGATGATTTAACCGACGTGCTTGACTTCAACTCTGAAGACATCAATGGTGTGGACGACGATGCAGGAGAAGAACAGGAACCACCGCCCACGGGGCGGTGGACAGCCACCTCCTCATATGATATATATATGGTGGACACTCCGAAAGAAACCAATGGCGATGAGGCAATGGAGGATAACCTATCAAGGAAGAAAGCAAAGCATGGACGTCGTCGGCGCCGTTCCAAGCCCCGCCACAGCAATACCAGCACAGGGGACAAAAACAATCCGGATGGTGCCGAAGATGAATACAACCCCGATCAGCCTGCCTTCGAGCGGGCCGAACAGGAAGGCGGGCAGGTCAGCACATATGAACAGGCGATGGACGGATATCCGGAGGAGGACAACTACATGCCCCCCTCCGAAGATGAGATTAGCCTCAGCGACAACGAATTTGGCGTGCCTGAGGACCCCGTGGAGCAGGAGCGCTTCAAGCGCCGGCTTATGGCCACTGCGAGGAGCCTGAAAAATAAGCAGCAGCAACTCCAAGCTGATCAAGACCTGCTCACAGACAGATGGACTGAAGTCCTGGCAGCTGAGGAATATGGACTCGGGTGCCACATGGCTGACTGGCCACCTCGTGGCCGGGATAAAATGGCGTATCAACCCGAATACTAGCCCGCACCCCTACGCCAATACACTACGACCCGGGGCAATAGGCAGGACCTGCAAGACATACTGGAAAACAAGGCATGACAGCCAAGATCGATCTACGGATCACGGGGGCGCGCCCCAACACGTGATGATGATCGTCACGCCGGATACACTATCAACAAGTCCGGCCAGGCCGAATACAGCCAACCAGAATCATTCGAACTGTGTAGCCACATAGCCCGGCATAGAGGCGCCGCACACCCCCTGTGCTTCACCGACGAAGTGATGGATCATGAATTCCCAGAAGGGTTCAAACCCATAAACATCGAATCATACGATGGCACAACAGACCCCGCAGTATGGATTGAAGATTTCCTTCTCCACATTCACATGGCCCGCGGAGACGATCTACATGCCATCAAATATCTTCCCCTTAAGCTCAAAGGACCGGCCTGACACTGGCTAAACAGCCTGCCGGCAAATTCCATTGGCAGTTGGGACAACCTGGAGGACGCGTTCCTCGACAACTTCCAGGGCACATACGTGCGATCACCGGATGCCGATGACTTGAGCCACATTACCCAACAACCTGGAGAGTCAGCCAGGAAATTCTGGACTCGGTTCCTAACCAAAAAGAACCAAATAGTCGACTATCCGGACGCTGAAGCCCTGGCGGCCTTTAAGCATAATATCCGTGACGAGTGGCTCGCCCGACACCTCGGCTAGGAAAAACCAAAGTCCATGGCGGCCCTCACGACACTCATGACCTGCTTTTGCACGGGCAAGGACAACTGGTTGGCTCGCAGTAGCACCACGCCTATAAATTCCGGCACCTCAGATGTCCGCGACCATAACGGCAAGCCACGGCGCAACAGACATAAGCGACGGAGCAACGGCGACAACACTGAAGACACGGGAGTCAACGCCGGATTCAGTGGATCCAAATCCGATCAGCGGAAAAAGCCGTTCAAAAGAAACAATCAGGGACCATCCAGTCTGGACCGCATACTTGATCGCTCGTGCCAGATTCATGGCACCCCGGATAAGCCAGCAAAACCACACTAATAGAGAATGATGTGTGTTCAAACAGGCCGAAAAAATAAACGCTAAAAACAAGGACAAGGGGCTGCACAGCGACGATGACAAGGAGCCCCGGTGTCCGAACATAGGGGGACAGCAGAAATTTCCTCCTCAGGTGAAGACAGTCAATATGATCTACGCCACCCATATTCCCAAACGGGAACGAAAGCGAGCACTATGGGACGTCTATGCGATGGAGCCAGTCACCCCAAAATTCAACCCATGGTCAGCCTGTCCGATCACCTTTGATCGTAGGGATCAGCCTACCAGCATCCGTCACGGCGGTTCAGCCGCATTGGTCCTAGACCCAATCATCGACGGATTCCACCTCACGCAAGTCCGTATGGATGGCGGCAGTAGCCTGAACCTGCTCTATCAAGACACAGTGCGCAAAATGGGCATCGACCCTTCGAGGATCAAGCCCACCAAAACAACCTTCAAAGGTGTAATTCCAGGAGTAGAGGCCCACTGCACGGGCTCCATAACACTGGAAGTGGTCTTCGAATCTCCGGATAACTTCCAAAGCGAGGAGTTAATCTTCGATATCGTCCCTTTCCGTAGTGGTTATCACACACTGCTTGGACGAACCACATTCGCTCGATTCAATGCGGTACCACACTATGCATACCTCAAGCTCAAGATGCCAGGACCTCGTGGGGTCATAACAATCAACGGAAACATGGACCGCTCTCTCCATACAGAAGAGCATACTGCAGCCCTCGCGGCAGAAGTACAATGCAGCCTTCTCCGGCAAACCACCAATCCGGCGATAACAACCCTGAACACCGTCAAGCGAGTCCGGAGTATCCCACAACAGGATCGCCAGGCACACCAAGAGTGCGACTAGCAGTCCGGCCTCTGCTCCAGCCCCATCAAGGCAGCATTCGTGCCGCGCGTACACAATTACACGCTAAAAATACCATGGGCATAGGCGGAGGCACAATAGTGACTCAGTCAACAGAGCGGTACAGCCGCAACATACTTTAATAACCCCCCTTTTATCTTTAAGGGCACTACTTCCGGACAGCCTCTTCAGAAGAGCCGGCTTTTCGGACTTGCACAGGGGAGAAAACCAAGGAGGCAAAAGGCTTGGCCCACAAAGGGAATACCCAGATGGAATCTGTTCACGATCGTTATACCTGTTTTATATACCTACATGCGGCCCGCCCTTGGATAGGACATGTTAAATAGTCCTATTTACTTCTGCTTAACGCATTCATTGTAAACATACGCTTAGATGTATTATCCATCAATGGGAAATAATATATAGCGTCAGCTTATTATTCCTATTTGCACATTTTTCCTATAAATGTTTATTTAATATTGCATCCGTACACCTTGGTACGTTCAGTTTGCAAGGAGCTTCTTATGGCGCCCCATAATATGGCAAGACAAGTCCGAACACTTTCAACAGTGCGGCACCCCAAACTTATAGCATTATATGCATCAGCTCCGAATCATGTCTTGGGTCAATAGTTGGGTTTGCCCGGCTCCCTTGTTTTGGGACCTTACGTTTCGTTATATCGGCTAAGGTAGCACAGGGAGAACTACTGCGATTGTGTCCCGGTTCTTCCGAACGAGCACCTCAGTAGAGAAAGCCGAAAACTGACCGGCATGATGCGGCGAGAGCTGGTCGCTGTTCGAGAGGTCTTAAAATCCTTAAAGATTTTTTCCGCTTCATGCGAGGAATCGGCCTCGTCCGATTTAGGCGTATATAGCGCCCCAATTCGGCTTTCCGAATTCTAGGGACTTCGCCAAAATTTAAAATTGTAGACTTCTATGGCTAAGTGAAAGTTATAAAGCTGCATAGTCCGATTGCCTTGTTCGCTGCGCCAAACACCTCCTTCAGGGAGCAAAAATTTGGATAAAGAGTGTCTGGGTTTTTTCCACGAACACCCCAGTACTAGTTATGTGGGGGCTGAAGCCGACGACTGGCCTACTTTTAGAATTTTATAAATAGTTGCACAGAACGTAATATTTTAAATCCAAACAAAGCGCTATATAGAGCAAATATCTTCGTCTTTATATTACAAACACGACAGAAGTACATTCATTCAAAGATCGTGTCCTTGGTACATTCATCGGCCACGAGACGAGCGCCCTTCATAACGCCATCATAATATTTTTTGGGACAGCGATGTGCCTTGCCCTCCGGTGGTCCATCCTTCACCAGCTTCTCCGCATCCAGCTTGCCCCAATGCACCTTCACACGGGCAAAGGCCCGACGGGCACCCTCAATGCAAACAGATCGCTTGATCACTTCAAGCCGCGGACAGGCATTTACCATCCGCTTTATAAGGCCGAAGTAGCTAGCGGGCAGGGGCTCACCAGGCCACATCCGAACTATGAAATCATTCATAGCCACTTCGGCCGCCCTGTGGAGTTCAACCAATTGCTTCAATTGGTCACTCAGAGGCATCGGGTGTTCGGCTCCAGCATACTGGGACCAGAATAGCTTCTCCGTTGAGCTCCCCTCCTCGGCACGTTATAACTCCGCAGCATCGCAGATCTGCGAAAATTTGGGTAAGTAAAAGAAACATCTCCTCCACATGCTTGCTTTGCATAAAGAATGTCTTACCCGCCACTATCTTCTTGGCCGCCTGGATTTCCTGCTGGGCCTTTTCGGCTTCGGCCTTGGCATCTTTCATGCTCAAAAGGGCCTTCGCAAGCTCAGACTCCTTCGTCTTGAGGTCACGCTCCAAGGACTCGAACTTCTTGCCGAGCTCCTGGAGCTCTTGCTGTACCTCGCCCACCCTAGCATTTTGCTTTTCACGCTCAATGCGCTCCATGGCCGCCTTGTCTTCGGCCTCGGATAGCGCTTTCTTCAGGGATGCCACTGCAGTCGTGGCCCCTATTACACAATGATGATGCGTTTTCAATAGCTTCACCAATTTTGTCTATTCTTTATGACATGTGAACGGGGTGTCACTCACCTTTGTTCTCTTCGAGCCGCCTCTTCGTGAGGCCGAGCTCTCCCTGGGCCTGCTGCAGGTCCCGTTTGAGTCTGGTGACCTCGGCCGTGCGGGCAGCAGCGGCAAGCAGCACTACCTGCTTATTCACATATACACCTACTATTAGACTCCTGCGCATTATAATCGACCCTCCGTTTGGCTTTTCTTTCCAAACACCAAACAGAGTATCAGGGGCTACTTCCTATCGGGTGATAATTTCACACATTTTTGATTACTTACCTCAAAGCCTGTTAGGAGGCTGGTGCAGGCTTCGGTTAGTCCGCTCTTGGCGGACTGAACCTTCTGAATCACCGCACTCATAAGAGTACGGTGCTCTTCATCCATGGAAGCGCCGCGAAGCACTTCCAGCAGACTATCCGACGCCTCTGGTGTAATGGAAGTCATCGGCACGGACGGCTCGCCCTCCTTAGCGAGGGGCCGCCTGCCTGAATCCGGAACCATTGGAGGTTCTGGTACAGTATCTGGCTGAGAGCCCGGCTTGCTGCGGCTCTCGTCAGCACAATCCGCGGGGATCTTATACCCCATGTGCCCGGCGTCTGGAATTTCGCCTTGGGGCGTCTCCAGAGTCGCCTCCCCCTCCTCCGGGAGCCTTTGGGACAACACCTCCATGTCATCCGCAGGCCGAGGGGTAGTGGCCGTCGGGAGCGAGTTCATCGCCGAATCACTCAAGGACCCATCCGAAGAGGATACCTCGGGATGGACCTTGGCCGGACTGCATATACGTGTTCAGCGTTATAACAGACTATGAAGCGAAGTCGCACTAAAGTACAACAAAGTGCGGGTACTTACGATCTTACTAGGGGCTTCCCCCTGGGCAACCACTCCTCCTCGCTATAGGCGGCCGTGGTGGAGTAATTCGGAAGGGACGCCTTTCCCTTCTTGGGCGTCCTAGCCTCCCCCTCCGGGGCGGCTTTCCTCTTCTTCTCCTCCCCAGTGCGGGGAGGCAGAGTTTCCTCGTGTTTCCCCCCGCCTCCACGGGAGGAATCTGCCTTGTCGTCTTCGGATGACGAGGGTATAACGGCCTTGCACCGGGGACCCTTCCTGGTCCCTTGGGTCGCCCTCTTAGGCCCTTCGGCCTCCTCAGGTGGGGCGGCCCTTTCCTCTTCCTCCTCCCCTTCGAGGGAGGAGTGTGCCTTGTCGTCTTCGGACGAGGCATCCGGTACGACCTTACGCCGGAGATCCTTCCTGGTCCCCGGGGCCTTCTTTTCGGCCTTCTTTTCCGGCGCCTTATAGGGCGCCGGGACTAGCTTCTCCGTCAGGAGAGGATCTGCTGGACCCTCTGGCAGTGGATCCGAACAGTCAATCTGCTCCGCTGTCTCCACATACTCCTGATTAAATACACACAATGGCTTAAGATCCTCCCATGAGTACACTGGGAAAAACTACATCCGGTGATAGTCAGAAAACTCACCAGACGGGAGAGCCGTGTGACGTGAAGTCCGCGGTCCTCGGATGTGGGAGGAGGTATTTCAGAGCCCTTGAATAGCGCCTTTCATGCGTCCTTGTGTGTCATGCCGTAGAGCTCGCGAAGTGTCTGGTGTACGGCCGGGACGAACTCCCACAGATTAAATGCCCGTCTTTGGCACGAAAGAATCCGGCGGACAAGCATGACCTGGAACACGTTGACAAGTTTGATTTTTCTTGTCCATCATATTCTTGATGCAGTTTTGAAGTCCGGTCAGCTCCGCAGGCTCACCCCAGGCCAGGCCCTTCTTTTCCCAAGAGGTGGGCTGCATGGGAATTCCGGATCGGAATTCGGGGGCCGCCGCCCAGTTGGCGTCGCGTGGCTCGGTGATATAAAACCACCCCGATTGCCACCCTTTTACGGTCTCCACGAAGGAGCCGTCGAGCCATGTAACGTTGGGCATCCTGCCCACCATGGCGCCTCCGCACTCCGCTTGCTGGCCGCTTACGATCTTCGGCTTCATGCAAAAGATTTGTAGCCACAAGCCGAAGTGAGGTTTGATGCGGAGGAAGGCCTCGCACACGACGATGAACCCCGAGATGTTGAGGACGAAATTTGGGGCTAGATCATGGAAATCTAGCCCATAGTAGAACATGAGCCCGCGGACGAAGGGGTGAAGTGGAAATCCCAGTCCACGGACGAAGTGGGCGAGAAACATGACCCTCTCGTGGGGTCCCGGAGTTGGAATGATCTACCCTGTGTCCGGTAGCCGGTGTGCGATGTCTGCGGCCAAGTATCCGGCCGCCCAGAGCTTCGCAATATGCTCCTCCTTCACGATGGAGGCCACCCACTTGCCTCCTGCTCCGGACATGTTTGGCTATGCGGAGAAGGCGTGAACTAGTGCGCTGGAGCTCGAGGGTGTGGGAACGGATAAGCAGAGGAGGAAGAAGGCGTGGGCAAAAATGAGGAATCCTTATCCCTTTATAGAGGCGACGAAAACGGTGCGCCTCCCCACTTGCCCGTTGAGGGTCGCTTATTTCCCAAGCGCCACGATTGATGGTGCGGTTGGGTTACCCATACCCGTATTAATGGGAATCCCGTAATAAGGGGACATGATCTCTGCTTTGACAAGACGTGCCGAGGAAACCACCTCACAATATGCGCTATGGCTGGTTGTGGGAAAACGGTTCGAATAATGACTCGACCGTAGTGTCATGTCACGTTATCTAAAGTTGTCAGCAGATTACATTTGTGGAATATCACTCTCTCTATGGTGGTATGTGAAGATCACCTTGCAGATCTGGACACGATTTAAGTGTTCGATAATTACTTTGGAGTATTCAGAGATGGAACCAGCCTTGCAATGCCGAAGACAAAACTGCGCGCTGGACTCATCGTCATTGAATCCTGGTTCAGGGGCTACTGAGGGAGTCCTGGATTAGGGGGTATCCGGACAGCCGGACTATATACTTTGGCCGAACTGTTGGACCGTGAAGATATAAGACTCAAGACTTCGTCCCGTGTCCGGATGGGACTCTCCTTTGCATGGAAGACAAGCTTGGCGATCCGGATATTATATTTCCTTCTTTGTAACCGACTCCATGTAAACCCTAGCCCTCTCCGGTATCTATATAAACTGGAGGGTTTAGTCCTTAGAGACAGAATCATAATCATCATAGGCTAGCTCCTAGGGTTTAGCCTCTATGATCTCGTGGTAGATAAACTCTTGTAACACTCATATCATCAATATCAATCAAGCAGGAAGTAGGGATTTACCTCCATCGAGAGGGCCCGAACCTGGGTAAAACATCGTGTCCCTTGCCTCCTGTTACCATTAGCCTTAGACGCACAGATTGGGACCCCCTACCCGAGATCCGCCGGTTTTGACACCAACAAGGACCCCAAGTAAGATTCGCCCTACTTGGGGCGCCCTCTTGGGTGCCTCTCCTCCCCTCCTACCTATATATATGTGGGAAGGGGGGCACCTACAAGATACAACAACAACTGTTAGCTGTGTGCGGTGCCCCCTCCACAGTTTACACCCCCGGTCATATTGTCGTGGTGCTTAGGCGAAGCTCTGCACGGATCACTTCACCATCTCGGTCACCATGCCGTCGTGCTGAAGGAACTCATCTACTTCCTCGGCACCTTGCTGGATCAAGAGGGCGAGGAACGTCATCGAGCTAAACGTGTGCAGAACTCGGAGGTGCCATACGTTCGGTACTTGATTGGTCGAAGCTAGAGGAAGTTCGACTACATCGACCGCGTTATCAAACGCTTCCGCTTTCGGTCTACGAGGGTACGTGGACACACTCTCTCCCTCTCGTTTCTATGCATCTCCTAGACAGATCTTGTGTGAGCGTAGGCATTTTTTTGAAATTGGATGCTACGTTTCCCAATGGTGGTATCAGAGCCAGGTCTATGCGTAGATGACATGCACGAGTAGAACACAAAGAGTTGTGGGCGGTGATCGTCATACTGCTTACCACCAATGTCTTATTTTGATTCAGCGGTCTTGTTGGATGAAGCGGCCCGGACCAACCTTACATGACCATGTTCATGAGACCGGTTCCACCGACAGACATGCAACTAGTTTTGCATAAAGGTGGCTGGCGGGTGTCTGTTTCGCCTACTTTAGTTGAATCAAATTTGACTGCGGCCGGTCCTTGTTGAAGGTGAAAACAACAAACTTTATAAATCACCATTGTGGTTTTTCTGCCGTAGTTAAGAACGGTTCTTGCTAGAAGCCCATGGTAGCCATGTAAAACTTGCAACAACAAAGTAGAGGACATCTAACTTGTCTTTGTAGGGCATGTTTGTGATGTGATATGGTCAACACATGATGTGATATACGTTATGGTATGAGATGATCATGTTTTGTAAAATTTATCGGCAACCGGCAGGAGCCTTATGGTTGTCTCTTTATTGTACGAAATGCAAATGCCATGTAATTGCTTTACTTTATCAGTAAGTGGTAGCGGTAGTTGTAGAAACAATAGTTGGGGAGACAACCACGATGCAACGATGGAGAACAAGGTGTCGAGCCGGTGACAATGGAGATCATGACAATGCTTTGGAGATGGAGATCAAAAGCACAAGATGATGATGGCCATATCATGTCACATATTTTGATTGCATGTGATGTTTATCTTTATGCATCTTATTTTGCTTAGTACGACGGTAGCATTATAAGATGATCTCTTAATTAAATTTCAAGGTATAAGTGTTCTCCCTGAGTATGCACCATTGCGACAGTTCTTCGTGCTGAGACACCACGTGATGATCAGGTGTGATAGGCTCTACGTTCACATACAATGGGTGCAAGACAGTTTTGCACATGCGGACTACTCGGGTTAAACTTGAAGAGCCTAGCATGTACAGACATGGCCTCGGAACACTGGAGACCGAAAGGTCGAACATGAATCATATAGTAGATATGATCAACATAGAGATGTTCACCATTGATGACTACTCCGTCTCACGTGATGATCGGACATGGTTTAGTTGATTTGGATCACGTATCATTTAGATGACTTGAGGGATGTCAATCGAAGTGGGAGTTCTTAAGTAATTTGATTAGCTGAAATTAATTTATCATGAACTTAGTCCTGGTAGTATTTGCAAATTATGTTGTAGATCAATAGCTCGCATTGTAGCTCCCCTATGTTTTTTATATGTTCCTAGAGAAAACTAAGTCGAAAGATGATAGTAGGAATGATGCAGACTGGGTCCATGATCTGAGGATTATCCTTATTGCTGCATAGAAGAATTATGTCCTTGATGCACCGCTAGGTGACAGACCTATTGCAGGAGCAGATGCAGGCATTATGAACATTTGGCAAGCTCGATGACTACTTGATAGTTTAGTGCGCCATGCTTTATGGCTTAGAATTGGGGCTTCAAAGACGTTTTGAACGCCACGAAGCATATGAGATGTTCCAAGAGTTAAAATTGGTATTTCAGGCTCATACCCGTGTTGAGAGGTATGAGACCTCTGACAAGTACTTTGCCTACAAGATGGAAGAGAATGGCTCAGCTAGTGAGCATGTGCTCAGAATGTCCGGGCACTAAAATCGCTTGAATCAAGTGGGAGTTAATCTTCCAGATAAGATAGTGATTGTCAGAGTTCTCTAGTCACTATCACCAAGCTACTAGAACTTCGCGATGAACTATAATGTGCAAGGGATAATGGAAAAGACTCCCGAGCTCTTTGCGATGCTGAAATCAAAAAGGTAGAAATCAAGAAAGAGCATCGGGTGTTGATGGTTAACAAAACCACTAGTTTCAAGGAAAAAGGGTTAAAGGAAAAGAAAGGGAACTTCAAGAAGAATTACAAGCAAGTTGCCACTCTTGTGAAGAAGCCCAAAGCTAGACCTAAGCCTGAAACTGAGTGCTTCTACTACAAAGGGAATGATCACTGGAAGCGTAACTACCCCAAATACTTGGAGGATAAGAAGGATGGAAAAGTGAACAAAGGTATATTTTATATACATATTATTGATGTGTACTTTACTAGTGTTCATAGTAACCACAGGGTATTTGATATCGGTTCAGTTGCTAAGATTAGTAACTCGAAATAGGAGTTGCAAAATGAACAGAGACTAGTTAAGGGCGAGGTGACGATGTGTGTTGGAAGTGATTCCAAAGTTGATAAGATCACCATCGCACACTCCCTCTACCTTCGGGATTAGTTTTGGACCTAAATAAATGTTGTTATTTGGTGTTTGCGTTGAGCATGTATGATTGGATCATGTTTATTGCGATATAGTTATTCATTTAAGTCAGAGCATAATTGATGTTCTGTTTACATGAATAAAACCTTCTATGGTCATACACCCAATGTAAATGGTTTATTGAATCTCGATCATAGTGATACACATATTTATAATATTGATGCCAAAAGATGCAAAGTTGATAATGATAGTGCAACATATTTGTGGCACTGCCATTTAGGTCATATTGGTGTAAAGCGCATGAAGGAACTCCATGCAGATGAAATTTTGGAATCACTTGATTATGAATCATTTGATACTTGTGAACCATGTCTCATGGGCAAGATGACTAAAACTCCGTTCTCCGGAACAATGGAGCGAGCCAATGACTTATTGGAAATAATACATACCGATGTGTGTGGTCCGATGAGTGTTGAGGCATGCGGCGGGTATCATTATTTTCTGACCTTCACAGATGATTTGAGGAGAAATGGGTATATATACTTAATGAAACACAAGTATGAAACATTTGAAAAGTTCAAAGAATTTTAGAGTGATGTGGAGAATCATCGTAACAAGAAAAATAAAGTTTCTACGATCTGATCATGGAGGCGAATATTTGAGTTACGAGTTTGGCCTTCATTTAGACAATGTGGAAGTGTTTCACAACTCACGCCACCTGGAACACCATAACGTAATGGTGTGTCCGAACGTCGTAACCGCACTTTATTAGATATGGTGCGATATATGATGTCTCTTACCGATCTACCACTATCGTTTTGGGGTTATGCATTATAGACAGTTGCATTCACATTAAATAGGGCATTGTGTAAATCCGTTGAGATGACACCGTATGAAATGTTGTTTAGTAAGAAACCTAAAATTTCATTTCTTAAAAGTTTGGGGTTGCGACACTTATGTCAAAAGGCTTCAGCCTGATAAGCTCAAACCCAAATCGGAGAAGTGCGTCTTCATAGGATACCCTAAGGAAACAATTGGGTACACCTTTTACCACAGATCCGAAGGCAAGATTTTTGTTGCCAAGAATGGAACCTTTCTAGAGGAGTTTATGTCGAAAGAAGTGAGTGGGAGGAAAGTAGAACTTGATGAGGTAATTGTACCTTCTCTCAATTTGGAAAGTAGCTCATCAAAGAAATCGGTTCCCATGATGCCTACACCAACTAGAGAGGAAGCTAATGATGACGATCATGAAACTTCAGATCAAGTTACTACCGAACCTCATAGGTCAACCAAAACACGATCAACACCAGAGTGGTATGGTAATCCTATTCTGGAAGTCGTGTTACTAGACCATGACGAACCTACGAACTATGAAGAAGCTATGATGGGCCCATATTCCGACAGATGGCTTGAGGCCATGAAATCTGAGATAGGATCCATGTATGAGAACAAAGTGTGGAATTTGGTGGACTTTCCCGATGATCGACAATCCATTGAGAATAAATGGATCTTCAAGAAGAAGACCGACACTGATGGTAATGTTACTATCTATAAAGCTCGATTTGTTGCAAAAGGTTTTTGAAAAGTTTAAGGAGTTAACTACGATGAGACTTTCTCACCCGTAGCGATGCTTAAGTCTGTCCGAATCATATTAGCAATTGCCGCATTTTATGATTATGAAATGTGGCAAATGTACATCAAAACTGCATTCCTTAATGCATTTCTTAAAGAAGAGTTGTATATGATGCAACCAGAAGGTTTTGTCAATCCTAAAGGTGCTAACAAAGTGTGCAAGCTCCAACACTCCATCTATGGACTGGTGCAAGCATCTCAGAATTGGAATATACACTTTGATGAGGTGATCAAAGCATATGGTTTTATACAGACTTTCAGAGAAGCCTGTATTTACAAGAAAGTGAGTGCGAGCTCTATAGCATTTCCAATATTATATGTGGATGACATCGAGTGGAATCCATCGGGGGTGGTTCCTCAGGGTTCCCATTGGTATTAGACACACAGTTACTATGGTTACTATGACTTTACACTGAACCATGTTACTAAAGACGGGTCGGCCCTGAGGGATACCCGCGCGAGCTTAATTGCGAGTGATGTGGAGTCGGGTTAACCTGGAAGGTGCCCGCGAGATACTTATGAGGCGTGGCCGGGCATTCCTAGCCCTTGCCGCAAGTCCTCGAGATGGGGCAACGAGGTCACATCTTTCGTGAGTCTCTGCTTGTTACCGTGCGTTCCTAATCCACTATGATTTGGATATATGATCCAAGGGGCCTCTGGCCTGATAGCACTAGCCATCACGTGGGCATAGTATGGGCATTCTGCGTCGTATACATCAGCTGAAGCTTAATAGACGTCAGCGACTGAGCGGCGCGCGCCGGGTTGGACTGCGTAAGCACCTGCCTTTTTTAAGGAGGTAGCTAGGTCTGCTCACCGGTCGCGTACGCAACGTGCAGGAGTTCCCGAGGCGATGGCCCATGACCCCTGGGGGCATAGGTTTAGTCCGGCATGTTGACCTCTCTATTAAGCCTAGGTCGGGTTGCGGCGTATCGTTTGGCTGAGGCCGGGCATGACCCAGGAATGTGTGTCCGGCCGGAGTTAATCGAGCATGGTGGGTAAGTTGGTGCACTCCTGCAGGGAAGAAAACATCTATCGATAGCCTATCCTACGGTAACGGACACTCGAAGTTGTATCCCGATCGATACAACTAGAACTGGATACTCATGATGAGAAATGGTTTGAGATGAGAAATGGATAGTATGGCTCTAGGATTTCTTTCTCGCAGGGAGTCGAGAAAGGAACTCTGGCCGAGGTTGATAACACCACTACTACTTTAATTTATGCTACTCTACTCCCTCCTGTTTGCTGCAAGATGGTGGTTTCCAGAAGATGCTAGTCTTTGATAGGACTAGGCCTTCTCTCTATTATGTCATTTCTGCAGCCCAGTCCACATATACAACCTTCCTTTGATAATGTGGCATATGTAGTGTAGATCCTTGCTTGCGAGTACTTTGGATGAGTACTCACAGTTGCTTTGCTCCTCCTTTTCCCCTTTCTTTTTCTTTCCGATTGATGCAACCAGATGTCGGAGTCCAGGAGCCAGATGCCACCACCGGTGCCTACTACTACGTGGAGACCGCTGACGACCAGGAGTAGTTAGGAGGCTCCCAGGCAGGAGGCCTTGCCTTTTCGATCGTAGATGCTTTTGTGCTAGCCTTCTTAAAGAAAACTTGTCTAACTTATGTCTGTACTCATATATTGTTGCTTGCGCTGACTCTCGTGTATTCGAGCTTATGTATTCGATCCCTCGAGGCCCCTGGCTTGTAATATAAAGCTTGTATTATTTTAATTTGTGTCTAGAGTTTTGTTGTGATATCTTCCCGTGAGTCCTTGATCTTGATCGTACACATTTGCGTGTATGATTAGTGTATGATTGAATCGAGGGCGTCGCAGCTTGCGGAGATGATCTCCACGCCATCAAATACTTACCCCTCAAGCTGAAAGGACCAGCTCGGCACTGGCTGAAAAGCCTCCGAGAAAATTCCATTAGAAGTTGGGAAGAACTTGAGGATACTTTTCAGGCCAATTTTCAAGGGACGTATGTCCAGCCCCCGAACGCTGACGATCTAAGTCACATAATCCAACAACCCGGGGAATCATCCCGTAAGCTTTGGAGCCGGTTTCTCACTAAGAAGAACCAAATTGTTAATTGCCCGTACGCCAAAGCCTTAGCAGCCTTCAAGCACAGTGTCTGGGACGAATGGCTAGCTAGACACCTCGGCCAGGAATAGCCAAGGACGATGACAGCCCTACTTACACTCATGACCTGCTTTTGCGCGGGCAAGGACAGCTGGTTAGCCCGTAGCAGCACGAGCGAACTCGGCACATCCGAAGTCAGGGATGGCAATGGAAAGCCACGACGTAACAAAAACAAACGTTGAAACAATGAGGGAAGTCCAGATGACACATCAGTAAATGCTGGATTCAGTGGCTCCAGACCCGGTCAGCAGAAGAAACCATTTAAAGGAAACAAGGATGGTCCATCCAGCCTGGACAAAATATTAGACATGAACTGCCAGATCCATGACACCCCCGCTAAACCCGCGAACCATACCAACCGCAGTTGTTGGGTATTCAAGCAGGCCAGCAAGCTCACCGCCAAACACAAGGGGAAGGGACCTCAGAGCGAAGACGAGGATGAATCTCGCCAGCCGAACACGGGGGGTACAGAAGAAATTTCCACCGGAGATCAAAACAATGAACATGATCTACGTCACTCATATCCCAAAGAGGGAGCGCAAATGCGCACTCTGAGACGTCTACGCTGTTGAGCCTGTTACCCCCAAATTCAACCCATGGGTGGCCTGTCCGATCACCTTTGATTGCAGGGATCACCCGACTAGTTCCGTCATGGGGGTTCGGCTGTCCTAGTGCTCGACCCAATAATCGATGGATACCATCTCACTCAAGTCCTCATGGATGGCGGCAGTAGCCTAAATTTGATATATCAGGACACTATCCGCAAGATGGGGGTAGACTCGTCAAGAATCAAGCCAAGCAGCAGGACCTTTAAAGGAGTTATACCGGGCGTAGAAGCCTGCTGCATGGGCTTTTTAACATTGGAATTCGTATTCAGCTCTCCCGATAACTTCCAAAGTGAAGAGCTAATCTTCGACATAGATCTATTCCGAAGTGGCTATCATGCACTACTCAGAAGAACAGCCTTCGCCCTCTTTAATGCAGTCCTGCATTATGCCTATTTAAAGCTCAAAATGTCCGGACCATGTGGCATCATTACGGTCAGGGGAAATATGGAGCGCTCTCTCCATATGGAGAAAGACACTGTGGCCCTAGCAGCCGAAGTCCAGAACGGCCTATTCAAGCCAAACAGATCAGCGGTCGTTAAGACCGCAGACACAGCTAAATGTGTCTGGAGTATGCCTCAGTGCGGCAGCTCAGACAAACCTGAGCTCGATTAGCAGGTATGCCCCCATTAACCGCCCATAAGGCGACATCATACATACCTCGTATACACAAGTGCATCCTTAAAATCCCTTGGGTAGCGCTGGGGGCACACTGCACACAAATAGTCCATAGTTCGGATCGATCCTATTCGGACTCTACGGTTATCTCTCAAGGTTCATTAAACAAACCGGCTTTATCTTAAGGCCACACTGGATTTTCTTTTCCAGCGTTTTTTACAGATGGCCATCACACAACCCCCTTCAAGGACACATTACAAAGGAGAAAACGACGCAGACGTGCAGCAGGGCCCCGCACTAAGGTTTCGTTTTAGATTAAGACCCTGTGTAAACCTTTTTATCTCTTTTTGTCTTATACTTTCCTACATGTACAATGTCCTAGGAAGTTATCGGCATTATCTGTAAGTACACGGCTCGCCGTACTATAAAGGGATATTATAGAAGCAGCTTGGTCCATATCATGTTTGGAGTTTTATTTTATCACCACCTGCGTTCTCTCCCCATGTCAGATTGCCACACGTGCCTTGACACCAGGGTCCATTACCAGGAGTTGTATTCGTCCCCGGTATACTTTGAAAAGTCCAAACACCTATCAGGAGTGTTCGGCATCGCAAGTTTGGCCTTATATGCATCAGCTCTGAATCATGTCTTTGGTCAATAGTTGGGTTGCCCGGCTCCTGTGCTTGCGACCTTACATTTCGCTCTATCGGCTAAGGTAGTAAAGGGAGAATTACTGTGATTGTGTCCTGGTTCGTCCAGATGAGCACCTCAGTAGAGAAAGCCGAAAACTGACTGTCATGGTATGGCGATAGCTGGTCAACCACTCGATGACTTATCGGAATCTTCGCGATTCCTTCCGTATTACACGAACGACCGTTCTTCCGATCACGTATGTCAAACGCACTATATTCGGATAACCGCGTACAAACCAGGGGCTATATCATAGACCCACCGTCAAACTCCTATGGCTAAGTGAAAGTGTTAAAGCCCCATAGTCTGATTGCCTGGTTCGCTGCATTGACACCTCCTTAATGGACCAAGACGTTGGGTCAAGAGTGATCAAGTGCTTTTTCGAACACCCCCGCGTTATACGTGAGGGGGCAGAAGCCGACGACTGGCAAACTTTCAGATTATATAAAAACGGCCGCATAGGAGGCACCAAAAACTTTTTAGGCAAAAGTATAAAAAAATAGCCTTGAATATATCAAAACATTGTTTTTACAATTTCAGTACACTTCACTCGAACATAATATCTTTCGAACACTGACCCTCTATCAAGCGGGCACCCTCTAGGACATCTTCAAAATAAAGTTCTGGCATGTCATGGTCCTTGCCTTCGGGTGGACTTTGCGCTGCAACATCGGTGGCCTTCATCTTCGCCCAGTATGTCTTGACACGGGCAAGGACCATCCGTGCACCTTCTATGCACGTTAACCGCTTAACAGTGTCAATATGCGGCACCGCATCAACACTTCGCCGCACCAAACTAAAATAACTATTCGGAACTGGTTCAGTCGGCCACAGCCGGACTATGACGTCCTTTATGGCAGATTCAGACAGCTTGTGGAGCTCGTCCCACAGGGCCATCTGTTCGTTCAGCAACAGTTGATGCTTTGGCATGCTGAATTGCGACCAAAAAAGCTTTTTCGTTGCATGTCTTTCTCGCGCTTGGAAAAATTGCGTTGCATCGGAGACACTCTTCGGCAAGTCCAATAATGCGTCTGGAGAACTCCACATCTGATTAAGCGGGGCATACTTGAGATCGCCAAATTTAGTTTGCAATAAGAAGGGCTTACCAGCCATGATCTCCCCAGCTTGTCGGATCTCCCCCTGAGCCGCTCTAGACTTGGAACATGCTTCCCGCGCCTCTTGTAAGGCCTTGTCAAGATCAGCCGTTTTGGTCTTGTTATCTCTCTCGAGGAAGTCACATCGGCTAGCGGCATCCTTTAGCTCAAGCGCCATAGTAGATATTTTCTCCTCGCACTGGCGCCGAGCAGTCTGCTCGTCCTTTAATTCAGTAGCTGCCTTTTCGGCAGCCGCATTACTCATCCTGGCCTGCTCTTTGGCTCGGACAAGCTCAGCTCGAAGGGCCTCAAATGCGGCAGCACTATCTGTAGTAATGCATATCTCAGTGTTCAATTTTCAGCGTCATGCTCATATTATAATACTTGCATACACTGAGTGCCCCAAAAACATACCTTGCGCCTCGTCGAGCCTCATGTTAATAAGCGTGATGTCATCATCCGCCACATCAACTTTCTGTGCAATCTCTGAAGTTTGGGCAGTCGTCACAGATGTAACAGCCTGTGTTTCAATTAGTTAGATCATTTCCTGGGCATATATTTCTTGATCCTCTGATTGCCTTCCTTTGGACGCCAACCAGAGTCTCAGGGGCTACTCTCTACACACAGGCACATTTTGCGTTTATCACACAATTAAAAACATTACATTGCGTACCTCGAAGCCTCTTAGCAGGCTCGTAAAGGCTTCATTCGAACCGCTTTTCCCGGACCGAACCCTTTTAACCACCGTACCCATCAAGGTACGATGTTCCTCTGAGATATACGCATGTCGCAATGTGTCCATCAATATATCCGGCGCCTTCGGATCCGGAGCAGATGGCGTCATCCCTCGAAACTTGGATAGTCCGGGATCCTTGTTGTTGGTCCTTGCAGGGGCCGCACACCCCAGATCCTGGGAAGCCGAAGTGTCTTCGGGCCCGGTCTTCACTGTCCCTCACACCGCTCGTTGATTGGGAGAGATCCTCCGGGACGACACCTCGGCGTCGTCTGCCTTATCAGGCAGGGTGATCTGTGGAGGCGTCTCGCTCTCCATCATCTCCAGAAGAAGATCTCCCAAAGAGGAGGACTGTTGAGGAAAGCTGTGTGCCGGACTGCAAGCATATATTTTAAATGTTACCGTTACTTTCATGAAAAAATGGGATATGTTTAAAACACCCTTGCTCACTTACGATTCAGCTAAGGGCCTATCTTTACGGAGAGACTGCGTGTCAATGCCGCCTCCCGAACCAGAACCCCCTGACCGAGATATCTTCTCCCGCTTAGAAGCTTATCTCTTCAAGTCTTTGGAGGCGGTCCTCTTCTTCCCATGAGGAGAAGGGATGTCAGTTTGCCCTTCCCTTCCACCTTCGGAAGTGGAAGTGCCAATCTCCCCAGACAAAGTGCCTGGTGTGCCTCTAGAGTGGAGGCCACCTTGGGCCTCCTCGCTTTCCTCTTTGTCTTCCCTTACCGGCACTTGGTAGGGTACCAGAGCCATCATCCTTGTTAACATCGGATCGCTGAGTCTTCGGGAAGAGGGGCCGGACACCTAATTCTCTCTGCCTTCTTTATCCAGTCCTGGTCGAGTATGATCTTCTCAGTATATTGTTATGAGGAATTTGATTAAACGGTGTTCGGAAGTCGAACACTTACCGAGGTATCCGGATGGTTGTAGTCAAGGCTGATGTCCTCTGTAGTACCCGGCCACTGTTTTCGCGTCCCAAAGAATGATTTCCACATTCCTCTGAGCATCATGTCGGAGATGTGCTGAAGGGTTTGTGGTCCTTCTGGATTAAACTCCCACATGCGGAGAGGTCGCCGCTGGCACGGTAGGACCCGTCGGACCAGCATTACTTGGATTACGTTGATGAGACCGGTGTCCTTTTCAATGAGGCTCCGAATGCGGCTTTGTAGTGTCCGCACTTCGTTGATAGATCCCAAGTCCAGCCCCTTACTAATCCATGACGCGAGCTGTAACAGAGGGCCAGATCAGAACGCAGGAGTAGCTTCCCACCTGGTACCACGGGGTTCGGTGATGTAGAACCACTCCCACTACCACAGGTCGGAAGTTTCTGTGAAGGAGCCCTTCGGCCAAGTAGTATTGGTGAGCTTGCTTACCGCAGCACGACCGCACTCCGCCTATTTCCCGTCGACTACCTTTGGCTTCACATTGAAGGTCTTGAGCCACAAGCCAAAGTGTGGGGGAATACGGAGGAAGGCTTCGCACACGATAACGAACGATGAGATGTGAAGGAAAGAATCCGGGGCTAGATCATGAAAATCTAACACGTAATAGAAGATGAGCCCTCGGACGAAGGGATGAAGAGCGAATCCTAGCCCTTGGAGGAAGTGGGAGATGAATACAACCCTCTCATTGGATCTGGGAGTGGGAATAGCCTGTCCTTGAGCAGGAAGCCTGTGGAGGATTTTCGCAGTCAGGTATCTTGCCTCCCGGAGCTTCGCAATATCCTCCTCTGTGACAGAGGAGGCCACCCACCGGCCTTGGAGGCTGGGACCGGACATGATTGGGAAGCGCGAAGCGATTGGATTGAACTTTGGGTGCTGGAACTCGAGGTGGGAGGGGTTGAAAGGCTTGGCGTAGAGGAAGAAGGACGAGTCTCTGCTCCTTTATAAAGGCAATGAATATCAAACATCCCTCCTAGGCCTTAAAACATGCCTATTCCCAAGGAATTGTACCAACAGAACGATTGGGTTACCAACACCCGTATTGATGAGAATCCCGCAATAAGGGGACACGATCTCTGCTTTGACAAGACGTGCCAATGAAAGCGCACCTCGAAATATGAAGCGGCAGGCTAAAAAATGGTTCGAATAATGACCGGTCTGTGACGTGATGTCATGCTACGAAAAGTTGTTAGCGGATTGGACTCGTGAAATATTATACTCTCTATGGTTGTGTGTGCTATTTTTTTGCAGAGCCGGACACAATTTCTATGTTCGAAGACAAGTGAGGAGTATCCGAAGAAGGAACCCGCCTTGCAATGCCGAAGACAATCTGTGCGCCAGACTCATCGTCATTGAAGCCTGGTTCAGGGGCTACTGAGGGAGTCCTAGATTAAGGGGTCCTCGGACAACCGGACTATTAACATGGGTCAGACTGTTGGGCTCTGAAGATACAAAACAGAATACTTCTTTCCGTGTCCGGATGGGACTCTCCTTTGCGTGGATGGCAAGCTTGGTGATTCGGATATGTAGATTCCTTTCTCTGTAACGGACTCTGTGTAACCCTAGTCCCCTCCGGTGTCTATATAAACCGGAGGGTTTAGTACATAGGGGATAATCATAATCACATAGGCTAGACTTTTAGGGTTTTAGCCATTATGATCTCGTGGTAGATCAACTCTTGTAATACGTACTCATATTCATCAAGATCAATCAAGCAGGAAGTAGGGTATTACCTCCATAAAGAGGGCCCAAACATGGGTAAACATTGTGTCCCCCGCCTCCTGTTACCATTAGCCTTAGACGCACAGTTTGGGACCCCGTACCCGAAATCCGCCGGTTTTGACACCAACACTAGGTGCAGGCGGTGGGGAGGTGGGGGCTGATGGCGCCGCAGGCGAGCACAAGGCCAGGCGGTAGGACCACGCACCATGGTCAGAGTCCACGGAGGAGGGGCTCGACTCGAGCCAGCGGCGCTCGCGAGGACGGCCCACCATGGCCGAGGATGGGGGGGGGGGAGGGGGAGGCCATGGGGAGGGGAGGGCGCCGATGCCGGAGTGGCGGCCGGCGCGGGCTGGATACTTCTTTTCAGAGAAAAACCAGACAATGGTGACCCTTCTCTATGGCCTTGAGATTAACAAAGAGAAAGATGAAAATATGATTGTGTGGGGAATAGTGCATAGGGCCAGAGATGAAATGAACAATATGGAAAAATCTACACACCACGTTCACATCTAGCAAGCACTTGTTGTGAAATGTAGAGCACTACATGGAGAAGGAATTAGGATTAGTACTTACCAGTAGTATTGCAGTACCGTGGGCACGACCGATGAATGTTGGTGACTCACCATGGCGCCGGATCCATGCACGCCTGTCGGGCATGACTGCACGCCTCGTGGGTGTGTCTGCGCTGGTAGAGGATGTAGGCAGGAAGAGCGTTGTTGGTGTTGCTTATAGTGGCGAGCCCACCACACCGAAGTCAGACGACGCTAGGTTTGGATGGGACTGAGCTTTGGTGACGTAACTGTAGGTGTCTTTGGGTCAGTGACATGTAGGTCCAACAAGCGGTTGGACCACATGTCAGGGGCGGAGAGAGGAAGGGGCGAGCAGGGGCTAGACCCCTGCCAATGGCTCGCCCCCTCAAAGATTTATAGCAGGTAGTCCAGTGTATATTTTTATGAGAACTATAAACCTTTATTAAGCGATGTTCATAGGAATACAGATAATATCGGGCAAAACAGAAAGCCACACGTGGTGCCTAGTAGGAAGAGAAGAAGCTGCCTTTGCTAGAGAATGCGCTTCTCCGTTGTGTTATCGCCTTTCATGGATTACCTCAAGTGCCCGGAAAGGTTTCCGCTGGTGACTTATCTCTCGTAGGATAGCAGCATAACGACGAGAAAAGAACTTGATGTTTGCCACCACTTCGGAGGAGTCGGAAGCAATACAAATGGAATCAACATGAAGGTACGTCGCGAGGGCTAGTGCCTTGTTGCACGCGTGGGCTTCCAATGTCGCCGGGTCGACGAGCCCTTCATATACGACCACCGATGCCCCAAGGTATAGGCCATTCTTGTCTCTGCAGATGGCCGCAACTGCAGCACGGGCTGCACTTTTGGCCACACCACCGTCGACGTTGATTTTAAATCATAGCCCACCGGTGGCAACCACTTTTGGGCTCGCTCGGAAGTCGAGTGCAAGGACCCCAGAATTCACATGCACATTTGCATGCATATCCCCCGCTTTGGCATGCAAAACTCTGGACGCACTAGTCACTAGTGTAGAACCGGGCTTTAGTGCCGGTTCGTGACGGCCTTTAGTGCCGGTTGGCGAATCGGCACTAAAGAGAGGGGACTAAAGCCCCCACCTTTAGTACCGGTTCGTCACGAACCGGCGCTAAAGTGGCACCACGTGGCACGAGCCAGGCCCGTTTGCGTGGAGGGCATTAGTACCGGTTGGTAACACCAACCGGTACTAAATGTTTGGGTGTTTTTTTAATTTTCTTTAATTTTGTGTTTTCAATTTAATTTAGTGATTGTTTTACATTATAATGAGTTGTTAAATCATTAGGTGAAAAGTGCCGCGGATTAGTTTTGACTGGATGCATTATTGGATACCTCTACTAGCTAGCTAGCTAGAGTATATGCCATATCCATATTATACTTGATCAACTATAATATATACGGATATGGCATATACTAGATCACTTAGGTAGGATCCATCCAACTGAAACTAATCTGCGGTTTCTTTCATTAAATGATATAATAATTAACTAGCTATCTAATCACCACCAGCACTACTAGCTTAAAGAAGAAACATTCACTTGTACCAGAAGCAAAAATATTATCGATCGAGTTCAACATGATTGTCATGATATTATAAGCGTTCATATATAACACCACAAAAGCAAATCACTTAAGTTCAGAACGAAGAACACGGACATGAAAGGACAAGTACTAATTAAGAGCAGCATGAAGAACTAGCTAAATCACTCCTGCTAGCTACTCTCTCTCTGGTAAAATAGCATAGAACATGTATAGCTCTCTTGATTGATCATACTGGAGCATGCCGATGAACCTGTCTCCTAATCGTGGGCTGCGCTTCTCATTGCTGCCCCCTAGTACTTCTCTGCGATCATTAACAATTTTCCTCCAATCTTTCACTATTAAGCATTCATCGCTTCTAGAAATCCTGAATGCATTCATGTGCAATGCAGGATATCTTGGCCGTAAGCTAACAATTGATATCTGACCTTTAGTCTCGATCCCCTAAGGCACAATTGTCATCTGGAGTCCCTGTTGAAGAACATTGTATAGTACTTAATAAATATACTTAGCAATGAAAGTTTAGCAAAAAAATTATGTATGCAAAATATGCACTGAGGACAAATAGTAAATATCTTACCATCATTCCTAAATAGATATGACCGTAGTTCAATACCATCACTATTGGTCGCACGTCTTGAGTACTAACATTTCTAAGTGCAGGAAGAAAATTTGTCTTCACAGTATGAAGATCCTCAAGCCATGAAACATAATGACTTATCTTCTCGCAGTTTAGTTCAGCTCCAGGACAGTAGTAGGTTCCTGTCTACCAAGCGCCGGACATGTTTGGTTGAATGGAGATAAGCTGTCAATAGAAATTAGTTGTCAGTTATTTTTGAATAAGCAATATCAAAGACAAAAATATAGTTGAGAAGAACTCACATAATGGTAGAACTGGAGGCGTCTGCACATCGACCCATATGTCTCTATTACCTTCAATATCATCTTCTGGACGAATATCAAAGGTGATAACCATACCAGGCTCAAATGCATAAGCCTTGCATAGTGCTTGCCAAGTTTTGCATTCAAAATAGGTGTACGTGTGTGCATTGTATACTTTGACGTTGAAAGTATAACCATCATGCTCAGTTTTCAGGTAAGCTCTTTTTACCTCCATAGTTTCCATATCTTTGAAACCTATCTTATCCAAAACAAAAATTCTTGCATGGCACAGGATGCGCTAGTAGAATAGTGAAAATTAAAAATTATAAGTCAGGCAAATGAAGCATATATAAGTCATGCTTAATTACGAAAACAGACTTGTCGTTGTGACTTACTGTATCGAATTCGAAAGTCTCATCCAGCTTGATGCTGAATCGCCTACCATCAACAAGGAAATTTCTGTCGCACTGGCCGCGCTGGTCTTCACAGTATTCGCACATAATGAAATTTTTTCCATCGTCAGACGACATTTCCTATGTTCATATTAGGCGAAACATTAAACACTTACTAATTCAATTAATTCAACTACTTCTATTAATTCAACTAAGCATTTACTAAAATAAACTAGTTATATTAATTGAACTAGTTCAACTAAGCATTTATTAAAAATAAACTAGTTCTATATATTAATTCAACTAGTTCAACTAAACATTTACTAAAAATAAAATAGTTATATTAATTCAATTAGTTCAACTAAGCATTTACTAAAAATAAACTAGTTCTATATAATAATTCAACTAGTTTCAACTAAACATTTACTAAAAATAAACGAGTTCTATATATTAATTCAACTAGTTCAACTAAGCATTTACTAAAAATAAACTAGTTATATTAATTCAACTAGTCAACTAAGCATTTAATTACTAAAAATAAACTAGTTCTATATATTAATTCAACAAGTTCAACTAAGCATTTACTAAAAATAAACTAGTTCTATATATTAATTCAACTAGTTCAACTAAGCATTATATTTACTAAAAATAAACTAGTTATTATATTAATTCAACTAGTTCAACTAAACATTAACATATTTCTAATTCATCGATGATAACATTTCTAACATTCTAAAAATAAACTAGATATAGTTCTAATTCAATCTAAACATTAGAAAACAGAAAATAAGTAAAAAAAATATGTGTGTGTGTAGTGTGTGTGTATATGTGTGTACGTATATGTGTAGTGTACGTGGTGTGTGTGTTTGTGTGTGTCTGTGTGTATGTGTGTGTGTGTAGTGTGTGTGTGTGTGTGTGTGTGTGTGTGTGTGTCTGTGTGTGTGTGTGGTGTGTAGTGTGCGTGTGTGTGTGTGTATGGAGCGGGCCGGGCGCGTACGGGCGGGCGGCGACGATGGGCGGTGGGGGCCGGTGACGGCGATGAGACGGGCGGCGGCGGCCGGGGACGGCGACGAGACGGTCGGGCTGGCGGCGGCCGGGGACGGCGACGAGACGGGCGCGGCGACGACGACGGGCGGCGGGGGCGGCGACGACGACGGGCGGCGGGGGCGCACGGCGACGACGACGACGGGCGGCGGGGGCGCACGGCACGACGACGACGGGCGGCGGGGGCGGCAAGGGCGACGGCACGGCGGCGCGGCGGCATCGGTGTCGTCGAGATCGAGACTCGCGCGCGCGAGAAGTGGAACGAACTGGTGACGATAACTGAATTTTCGTAAGTGCCATATATATAGGAGGGGTCCTTTAGTACCGGTTGGAGCCACCAACCGGTACTAAAGGCCAATTTTGGCCAGCCCCAAGCGGCGGGAAACGAGGCCTTTAGTACC